>JAQPPZ010001714.1:0-1200000 GCA_028583015.1 Wollemia nobilis | reverse complement strand
AAGGTGGCATGTGATAGCTGGCATCCATAACAAGAACGAGCAAAATTAAGGGTTGACAACTTCACGTACGCTACCACGTCACCTATCTTGATTACTCTACAAGTTCCGAAGCAGTTCCTACGCTGCTATAATTATTCCTGCTAAAATGATTAAAACCCTAAAAATAGATGCAAGCTCGTACTGTCCAAAAATTCACAGACACCACATAATATAAGGCAGAAGACTACACCATGGGTGGAAAGAAAATCAGAGCCGAACCCAAAAATATCAGCTACCTAGAGAGCGATCCTGCATCTCTGCAAATCTTTACTGATGGGGGATTTCTGTCGTTCTTATAAAAATTTGATGGTTATTCAGAGGGCTTGGCAATAGAGTTCGCACGCACCTTCCACAACAACCGAGTACACATTAGCGGGATGACCATCCAGGTAACTCCCGAGATACTCAACCAAATCACCGAATTACCCCTTCAGGGTTTGCAGATTGTGAAAACTGGGAGAAATATTTTAGTTGACCTAGTTAATCAGTTTAAGGAAGAAGGGGATGGACAAATTGAATTCTTGATGCATAGGAATGTTTGTAAGGGGGTAAAAAGACCTAGTTTACCATCCCCTTGGGATGAAGTTGCAATGTGGGTTATGAGATACATTACTTGTGATGGCCAATTTCCTATTGTATCTGGCCCACACCTTCGTATTCTCAACCATCTGTGCCATGGATCAGTCAAACCAGAATATAGGGTCAATATTCCCTTATATCTTTATCAAGAGCTAAAAGCTATGGCCCTAAAATACCAAGCAGGGAAGGGAAGCCCTAAACACCATGGGCTCATCAAACTCATTTGCAAGTATCACTTTAGGGGAAACCCTAGGAATTTTGACCGCTTCTTCTCTCCTTGGGCATAAACAAATGATTCTAACTCTGCACCAGAGGAAGAGGAAATAGAGGAAGAATCTAAAGAAAACCCTAATCCAGAGCCCTCTGAGAGCAGAATTTCTCCTTCTCCCGACGGTCCCCCATCTTCATGAACTAGAAAACAACAAGCATCCACATCTGGTTCCCAGTTAAAAAGAAGGAAGGTAATATTTGTAGAAACTGTACAACCCAATAGAGAAATTGGGAGTTCAAGTGAACATGCATCTGCTCTGAAATCAATACAAGAACCTATATCTACTCTTGAATCAACAACAAAATCTGTAGTTGCTCCAGAACATCCAGAAACTGCACCTGCTAAGGAATATCCAGGTTCTATAGGGTTAAGAAGGTCTGCTAGACTTCAAAAAATTAAAACCCCGCGTAAACACCAATAAATATCATAGACCCAATCCGTCTATCAAGTGAAGGAGAAGTTAGAATAGAAGATGCACAGGAAAAAGACATTGAAATAGAAATTATAGACAAAGGGATACAACCAATGGAACTGGACACAACTATGGAAGAAACTCCAATAAGCCCTATACGTCCACTAGTTGATTATACTGACTCTGATCCTGAGGAGCATTTGAATTCTGATTCTGAACCAGCTGAGGTTGATGTGCACACTCCAGTGCATGCTGAGTCTGAGAAATATTCTGAGTCTGAGTCCGAAGAAGAAATTGATATCCACACTCAATTGCATGCTGCAAAGAGTGTTATTAAAACCTAGACCCATTGGATTGAATAGGCTGAAGAAGCCATAAAACACAAAGATCAACAAATTTCTCTGCTTCAGCAGCAAATTCAAGATCTGTAGAACAAATTGTTTCAACTGGAACATCAATCTACAAGGTTAGCAGAGGCATCACCTGATGAATGGGCATAGATCCTCTTGGATTTAGCTGAACAATCAGAGGCTAACACAACACCTACACAAAGATCACCTATTGGAGAAGAAGCAAGAATAGAAATATCTGATAGTATGATTCAGCATGAAAATCCATCAAGAATTCTGATGAAAAATGACACTGCCCTTCAGCAGGAAACACAAACACTTTCTATGGAGGAACAAGAGGTTGCAGCTCAAGACCAGGTATCCACACTCTCTCCTCTTGTTTCTACTAATCCAATTATTACAGTTACAGCAGAACAAGGAACACAAATAGATTTGCCATTTGTAACACCAACTATGGAAGTTGGTGTACAAGTAAATATAGTGGCACAAATGCAACCCATTGTAAGGCCCCCAGACATAGTGTCTTTAACTAGGTACAATGAAGACCTAGCATATTGGATGACCCAGTGTCATCAGTTAGAGGGAAAGGTTGCCACTTTGAACTCTGTAACAACCAAATTAGCAGAGAAGGAAACATAAATTAATAGGTTAAAAGCACAAGTGCAGGATGTATGCCAAATTGTAGAATATGCAATACAATGCAAAAGACCACCTAGGTTTTATAGCCTCCTACTCAAGGAGAGATACCTTCACTGGAAAATCATGAGACTTGCTTCTAAGCTGCCTCATCAGTTTGAAAACTCCTAGAGAGTTTGTGGAGGCATTTGTGCAGAGTCCAGCAGAGCAGAAACACCTATTATGTGAGTTATTTTTGCATAATTTATTTTTGCCAATAGAAAGTATGTTTATGCCTCATATTTATACAGGTGACTTACAATTGAGAGCCTTCATCTCCACTCTACAAAATCATATCTATTGGGACACATAAAAGAAATTAACTAAAGAATTGGAATCACAAGCTATTGTTTTACTTATCAGGCCTGCTCCCCTGAATCACAAGGATTGTACAAGTAATCATTATACCTTCATGCGAAATACTATAATGAAACAACTCTATCTAGGGAACCTTCAAAGATGTATAACTCAGTTTCAAAGTTTTTGTGCAGACTTCTTTGATGATGCTTTGGCAGCCTGTAAAAATAGATGGGGTGAGTTATCTATCTCTCTACAAAAATGGGAGCCAATTTCTCCCACTAATTTGTTGTGGTCAAGGAGAAGGGCAGAAGGCATTGTCCAAATTATCTTAGAAATCAAGGAGCTTTGGATAGGTCTAAGATACAGGATGCCTATAATTATCACTCTTGTCCCCTACTTCTTTGATAATGACCCACAACCTGATATGCACTTCCAATAGTGGTTTCAGTCCATAAAAGCAATCAGAGGATTCTATGCAATTGGTGGCGCATGGTTAAAATTTCATGAGAGATATCTAGACCTGGATCTGTGTGCCTCTATAGCTGCATAGAATGCATGAGGGCATGCATTACCATAAGTTGGGGGGAAAATGATGAGGCCAGGAATTGCCTCATCCATGGACACTTTTTGATACATTATAACTATTTGACTCACCCTTTTTACTATGTTTTTATGTTAATTATGGGTAAAATGCATTATATAATGGTGTTTGCATATTCTGAAATGACAAAGTGCATATACTCTATTTTACTATTTTTACTACAATTTCACCTATTTTCAGTTAATTAATCAGTAGTATTGTAGTAATTCAGAATCATAATATAGACCTTGTTGAATATCTGGTGCTTAACAATATTGTGTTCCTCTGTTTAAACTAATTCAAATGGAAAAATGTACCAAGAACTTGTCCACTGTAGCTGACTGTGCAGGAAAACAAGTTGTGACTATGATAGTTCCAACTAGCTATACATATACAACAAGGCTTGGAATCAGTCACTCCAACACATGCCACCAATGCAGAAGGGTGTACAAGATAAAGGAAAATAATCCAAATGGTCAACAACTTCCTCCCTATGCATTTGGAGTGCAGATAATCAATGAATTGTCACCGCTTGTTATTTCTGAGCAGTGCAGGAATAAGTGACGTAGGAATAGGGAATAGCGTAGGAATAACCAAAAATGGTCAAAATGCACCAAAATCATGGAAAGTATGATTGGAAATTGACCAAGCAGTTAGTCCACCCTATTTGGACTCCGTTCCTTCACCATAGGCGGACCAATCGGATAAAGGGATAAAGGTTGACAAATTATAACCCTACATTCTAGGAAACTATTTTGTAAATAATTGGAAATCCCTAAAACTCAGCAAATAGATATATCAACTTTGTCTTATAAATAAAGCTCCCAACACGGTTGAGCATAATAAGATAGATATATAGAGGAATAGGAGATAGTTATTAGCAGAGAGATAAAGTCTTTGTAGCATTACAATAAATTGCAGATTTTTCCTGTAGTACTTGTAATGCAGTTTCAGATGGAATAAAAGGTGCATTCTTCAGATTTTATTAGCATTTGATGGTTGATAGTGCACATTTAATTTACCTGGTATAATTCTTCACCCTCTTCTGGTTCTGGAAGCAAGGGCCACTTGCAGGATCAGAGGAAGGGCAGCACAGTGACAGAAAATTCTTGCTGATTTCTTGTTGTAGCAGATCAGCAGAATTTTGTCAACATTTATTTGCAGAATTAGTTTCATTTTAGAATTGCACCATAGCATCTAGAACAGGTTCAATCATGTGTTAGAACAGTATTTAGCATTTGACCTGTAATGGCATCATTTCCAACATTTTTTGCAATTTCCATAATTACATCATTTTCAACATTTTTTGCAATTTCTAGAATTATGTCATTTTCAGTTTTACTGCAATAAACATTAATTTGGTTTCTCAGATTCAACTTATGTTCAGACAATTGTGAGTTTTATCATTGGTTTAATTTCTGCAAGCGTGTGTGTGAATTTCCATTCTATAGTTTACTTTCCTGCAATTTTTCTTTTTGGTCAATTCAACAACATTTTATTTCTTGTCAATTTCAGATTCTACAGTTTCATTTTCCTGCAATTTAAATTCAGCTTTAGATTGTGCAATTTGAGTTCCTTTGTTAGAAATTAGGAAGATACAACAACCCCCAACACTGCTAATAGACCTACCAATAAAATCCTGTTCTTGGATAAACTGAACCTGCAACTGTGACACCTCCTATCGTATACAGCCTTTGGACACTGCCTTGGACTGACATATAATTACTAAATGATGAATGATCAACTACCCTCATCACTCTATGGGAAGATAGACTATCACTTAAAAGCAATATAGGAAAAACTCCTTATGAACTAGTGTATGGAGAAAATCCTTGATACCTCCCATAATAAAGAAATTAGAACTATCCCTGCTGTTATAGGACCATGAGAACCCTAATTCCTTGCAGAGGTGATTATGCCAAATTGTTCAATTACAAGAACAAATAAGAGAGACCTTAAACAGAATAATTGATCAAACTCAAAAAACTATAAAATAATTTAACAAGAAAGCAAAGGGTACTCCCTTCTGTGAAGGTGATGTAGTAATCTACTGGGATTCCAAAAATAATAAGCATGGTGAGAAAGGAAAACTTGAACCCAAGTGGATCAGCCCTATCAAATAGCTCAAGTTTTTGGTCCAAACACTTACAAGTTGCAAACCCTGGAGGGTGAACTGATGAAAATCCCTATCAATGTTATACATCTCAAAATTTATAACCCCTGCCATGGAGTCAATAGGGAGTAAATGCCCTAAGAAAAAGATTATATATATATATATATATATATATATATATATATATATAACCAAAAAATAGAGTGATGTAATTTTTGTCAATTTTTGTGCTGTTTTGTTTGTCAGTTAAGTAATTTTATTTTTGTTGTTTTGTTTTGCTTGGTGTGGTTTCAATTGTGTTGTTTCTCATGATTATCATAGGATGATGAGTATTCCTTACTATCTATTTTCCTAAAGATAAATAGAAAAGAGGAAATTTATTTTAGTTTTTGATGATGCTTACAATTTTCAAATTTGAATGTTCATGCAACTATCATACGATATGAAACAAAATAGAGTAAATCAAAGTTGTTGGTCCATCATGACAAAGTCTCACATTACAAATCATACTAAAATAATTTTAGGATCCAAGGGACAAAGTTATCTTTGGTAATATGGTTGAGCTAAAAACCATTACACTCTATATTTTAGCCAAAAGTTGGTCCTCAACTCAAGTACACTCATTGCACAATTTGCTTATATCCAAATATTTCTCAAAAGAAAAAGAAAATTTAAATAATGCAGATTGATTTTGTATTTGATATATCTTATAAAACCTCTACCAGGGCTATAGACGCCTGACTGGAAGTAGAGTAAAACCAAATGGGATCAATAGCATCTCCACCTAGGCTATAGATGCTTGACTAGCGATGGAGCCCTTCAAATGGTAAAAATATTAAAGAGTGAAATTACTTATTAGGCTTGACTATTTTCCAAACATGATGAAGTCCTAGAAGACCCGAGAATCAAAATGAATGCACTAACACACACTTAGGCCAAGGCATGATGGAGCAAGTAACTTTGATGCATTATGTATGATCATATCTTAGGACTTTGTAGAACAATCATAACAATATTCCAAAATCTCATCCGAACTTAAAATTATGATCCTTAGATCTAAATTTGACTGATAAGAATAACAATTTTTGGATACTCTATTTTGCTTTGATATCATGTTTGTTGTTGCCTTATTATATCTTTTCAGTTTTAAGTTTTCTTTGTTTGTATTTACGATTTTCTAATCATGCTTGATGGTTTATGATTATGTCCAAGACTGGAAATAAAACTAGGAGATTCTGGAATTCTCAAGTGCCTCAATTTTTTAACACATTATCCTAGTTAGAGCCTATGTTGGAGCTAAATTTGACTCAACATCAGATACCCTTAATTTTAAAATTTTGGCTTAAAAAAATTAACTAAATTTTGTTGGTATATGTTACTTTCCCCTATTAGAAATGTATTGTCAATGGTTTGATCCTTAAGAACAACTATGAAAATATTAATCTCAATCAAGTCTAAAGTTGTGGCCTTGACCATTAATAAAGTTTCCTCATGACCATTAATCAAAGAGCCTTTTTTTTAATTAATCGATCACTAAATTGTTATTAGCCATTGAGCCTCTCCAATTTATTAAAGGGATTGTAATTCATGAATAAAATAATAAGACTCCCTAAAAATACCTTCGTCCTTATTATAACATTTATCAAAGGGTTCAAACCTAAATAAAATGAACAAACTCCTACGTCCTTGGGTCGCTAATAATTTTGATTAAAATGTTGAACCTAAGTACACAAGTCTAAGTTTTAAAAATAATAACATGAGCAAATGAGGGTATGTGCCCCCATTTGTGATTAAAAATTGTGCAAGTCCAAGGATCTGGACCATAGCGCTTCACCCTCCGAAATCTGAACGAATGCGCTCGCATAATCAATCTGAAATATAATTAAAAATTAAAGACCATAGTCCTATTTATATAACCTAAGTTCTTAGACATATGAATTGATTAAATCCAAATTAAGGGTTATGTGCCCCATTGATTAAATATCATGTAAATCAAATAGATCTAAGGATAGCGCTCAATTATGATGAAATCAGATGATCACGCTTGCTCGAAATATAAGAATATTAAAATTGAAAATATTAAGTGTCTCAAATATTAATCAAATTTCTAATCACAATTAACAAGGGTCTTAATATATTGATAATTATTCCCTGATCACTTAACCAAAGATTAATAAAAACTAAAAATATGTGACATTCGGTTATTAAGCTTACAGGTTAAAGAAGATTGGTGACAGCGCTTAGCCATGATTCAATATAATAACGACGCTCGTAGAAGATCAACCTACCAATAAAAGTCATTCATTCAAACAAAGTTAACCACACTCAATCTTTAGCAGAATCCAACGGCCGCGCCTGATCCAAAATAGATGTAACAGAAGTGATCTCACAAAGTCATCAAATGTTGACAAGTCAAAGATCAAGGATATAAAAGTACACATCACAGGTTGATCCAACAGCTACACTTGATCCTGCCTATATCAGATGACAATGCTATTTTAGGAAATGAAAAGCTAAAAAAAATCAATGGTAGCATTTGATCCCACAAAATCTGACAGTTGATCTTGATCAAAGGTATCAAAGGAATATAAAGCACACTTTGCTTTTGATCCAACGACTGTACTCTATCCCTGCTCAGATCTGACGATAGTGCTTCATAAAAGTGACCAAATTTTGACAAGTCAAACTTCAGGAATATGAAGTACATAACTTCATCATATTTGATGGTCGTGCTTGATCCTGCCAAATCTGATGGTGGTCCTTACTCAAAAATAGTCGAGGATTAACAAGGCGATCATAGATGGAGTTATAATCAAATCCAGATTTGATGGTCACACTCATTTATACCTAGATTCAATGATTGAGCTTCATCAAAGGTCAAAATTTCCCCCCTTGAGATATGAAGTGTGCCTTTATGGGTAATCCGATGGTTGCGCCCATCTCCACTCGAATCCAATGACAACGCACTAGTTTAAAATTATCAAAGGTTACATCATGAGGTTTTTGATCGGTTAATTAATCAAATGAATTATCAAGGCTAATAAAAAGTGCTTAATAAATTTTTATAAGGGTTTTAATGCATGGGTAATCTTCCCCATTCCATTGTTGTAACCCTTGATCATGTCTGAGGAATCCAATGGGTGCACGCATCTGATTTTTGATCTAATGGTGAGTGCATAGAGAGGTAATCTGATTATACAATACCTATGTTTTAATGTAATATTATTAAGGATTTTAATCACCAGATTAACCATGGTAAATCAATATTATATGAGGTTTAATGCATTGCATAATTATAAAGTCAAATCAATGATTGTATAACTTCGGGCCTAAGTATTGTTGATTGAATTATTACTAACCAAAAGTTTTTGACTTTATAAATATGATTAATATTATTAACTAGGCATAGGTTTATATACATTGGTGGATTAACAAACATACAGGTTCCTGGACATCAATGATGGTGCGCAATCGATATTTGATCTAACGATAAGTGCTTGAGATGTGATCATATTATAAAGGCCTATGTTTTATTAATAGGTTATAAATTTTATAATCACACAATTAGCCTAAATAAAGTAGATTTATTCATAGGGTTAGTACTAGGATCAGTGAGCACAATGGTTATTAATTTTACATTTAAGTATGTGAGATCAAGTTGCTTCTAACCATAATTTTTCAATCTTAATATAGATGACTACCTTAGTATATGTCTATTGTGTTGTATGGCTAACAATTTTGTAGATTCATAGAGATCAAAAATGGAAATTGAAACCTACAAGATCCAATGGTAAGCATAGTTCCTGGGATTAATCAATGTGCAGATTGGAAAAATATGGTGGACACACACCTCAATGATCAAAATCAAATGATCAATTCTTGACAAAATGACTATCTTTAACGGTATATCTATATCAAAACTAACTATTACCTAGAGGCCAAGGTAGCAAAATGTTTCATAAAACATCCCTGTGAAAACTACTGATATCATGTTCATAATTCCACGTCAGGAGAAGAAGCAACTCAGTGACCAATAGCAACACTATAAATTATTAGAGGTATACAATTCAAAGACCATCGTAGGGGTACAAGCTGAGGAATATTGCATGTGATGACTACCTGTTTTAAGAAACAATGAAATGGTAAACATCCATTGGCAAATTTTAAAATGCATTTGGTGCCATCACATTAATAACACCCTATGCGAATATAGTGAAGCCACCCCTGCATCGATTATTTAAATCCCCACTCTTGAGCACACCACCACTCTGGTTATCTCAAAGCAGAGAATTGTTGTAGATGAATAGAGCTTCGAATAGTTACCATGACAAGTAAGAGCTCAATAGAGTGTATTATAGTAAGTTGATTTGTTTTTTATAGTGAAAATGGTCTCTTGGGGAGCTACTTTTGCAACAAAGGATACTTTAGAGGCTGTAAAATTCATCACATATCAAAACCCATATGCTAAACTCTCTGAAAAAGTTATTACCACAATGGGGATGTATGATTTATACAAATAATCTATGAAATACAAGAAGCTCACACCAACTCAATATTATAAAATTAAGAACACCTATATTCGGAGCTTCGAGTCCATCAAAGAGAATTTACAATGCTACCCTTGGTTGTTGGCAGATTTGTTCCACAAAGCAAGAAGATTACAAAATAAAAGACCCCCTAGAAGCAATAGATGGACGAGTAATGTTGGGAAATTGATATGTCCCAGAGTATACTATTCCATGGACTTCGTAACATGGATAGGAGTAGCATACGATGAAAACACCATAACCTTCAGGGATAACAAGCACCGGCCAATGTTAAGTATTGCACCCAGGCATATCAAGGAAGTTTTAAATCTTACATATTTGAACATGCCACTAATCCACCAGGTAATTCAAAGGCAGTCTAGTATATTAACTAAATTAGAGTTATTTAAAATTATTTTTGATGCGCATGAAAATGTTTAGTATGAATTTCCTATTAGAAAAATTCCATTTAAGCCCTAGTTCAAGGATTCTTGTGATATGGTTAGCATCCTCCTAGGAGTATCAGAACTCGATGTGTTTTGGATGGATGTATTATATTTGGTAACATAGAGTAATAGGAGTATGAATGCCCCCATCTCTGCCTAGGAAGAAGAGTTGAGCAAATAAATGTACAAGCAGTTGACAGATCTAAAAAGGGCAATTTTGGAGCAAGGTAAATAGATTCCCCATGTTCCTAATTACTCGATTCTCATGCACTTATTGGCTAGATAAATGGGAGAAGAGAGTAAAAAGAGATTGGAATTTGTTGACAGTCCATACATTCAAATGATATTTTAGAAAATACACGAGGGACGAGTCCATACGTTCAAAAAATATTTTAGAAAATACACGAGGGACGCACTCATTTAGGCTGGTTTTGCGATAACTTCATGGTAGAAATTCACTGGATCCTAACGGGCAACATGCCTAAGAGATTAGGCCCTGGGATAAAAGCATTTATCAAAGAAAATAAAATAGGAGATTATTTCTTCTCGAAAGTTTTCACGTACATTAGGCTCTATGGGGCCAAAATTCCCCCTAAGGTGTTGCCTATGTACTGCCCTTTCTCCCTAACCGCACTGGAAATAGTAAGACAGGTAATAGAAGAAGCCAATATGAGGTAAGCTAAGAAACATGGTCAGGTCCCCTAGCTCAACATCCCCTGCAAATTTGGATATTACATATTCATAGATTATACAGCCCTGTATAGAAGCATGTACGATTTAGAAGGCCTAGATTTCGAAGAGGTAACTTAGAGACCTTATGATCCTTTGAGAAAATATAAGGATATGATGAAATGCAAGTATGCCTAGGTCAAGCATAGAGAAGATCAATATGAAGAAGCATTGTTGGAAGCAATAGAAAAGGGAGAAAATTTTCAAAAAGTGTGGGATGCTTTCCCATATGATAAAAGGGGTAATTCATAAATTCACAGGCCATATGAATACCCCATAGAGCTAAACTCAATAAGGAGGATTATTGTAGAATCAACAGCCCCAATATTCTCTCCTCCCACTCAAACAATCCGAGAAGATCCTATACTAGAAATTATAGAAGAATAGGGTATTGAACAAATAGAAGTTACAGTGAATACAAAAAATATAGTGGAATGCCAGATTCAAGTCCTAGAAAGCCACCAACTTAGTATAGAAGCAACACCCAGTACTTCACAAGAAACTCTTGCAAGGCTTCACACAAAGAAAGGAAAATAAATTGTTATAGAAACTACCCAAGAACTGGAAATTCCTAAAAAATAAGCTATGGTCCCTATTCTTGATCAACTGTTGGCCATTACCAGTGTAAAGAAGTTAGCCCCATAGGCCATCCCCAGTTCTCTAAAAATTAATAATGTAGAAATACATGTTCCAAAAGTGGTCCAAATGAATATGAGGAGAGTGGGTGGTTTTGGAGACCTATTAAGAGAACACAAAGTAAAACAACAAGAAGTTGTGTCTACCCCTGAGGCAAATAAGTCTAAATTGGCCCTAACCTCAACAAGAGTTTCACTGGAGAGGGTAGAAGAAGAAACAATTTTTAGTGTGGCCAGTGAGAAAGAACTATAGATAGTAGTAGGGATGGGTGGCATAGGATAAAGTTCTACTGCAAAGGTGGAGAAAGACAAGCCCAAGTCATCTATAGTAGAAATATCCATACCTGCTCCATAGGAACTAGTGATACTCATAGTTGATGATTGAACATGGAATATTTCAATGCAAGGGAAATAAGTTGATATGGTTAGGATGAATAAAGCCATGACTACACAGAATTTAGACCATCTGCATCAAATGACTATAGAGTTGAGAAGTAAATTGGAGACCAATGATAAATAAAAGGCGGAGATGCAAGCCTTGATTGATAGTTTGAAAGAATAGTTAGTTAAGGCAACCCCCACACTAGTACAACCCTCGTAAGTTGTGAAAATAGTAGACTATGCAAATTATTTGTCTAAGATTAAAAAAGAAATATCATTTAAAATTCAAGACAGAATCGATGGGATCATAGATATGTTTAGACAGATCAGAGTGATCCAAACTACTACCAAAGAAATGGAAAGTTTGTTGTACCAAAAAGAGCAGGAGTTGGAAGTCATTTATCCTACTTTCATCCTAATGGAAAAATATTATTGAAGAAATGCAAAGTAAGGAAGTAATCTTAAAATATGGTTCTGAAGTCAATAATAACATTGAATTTATAAAAGCAACAATGTTTAATAAAAACAGAGAAAGGTGGTACAATAATGTTGCAGAGATGCTTGCTTTGATAAATGATATAAGAGAAAAGTTGGAAGATATTGGGTTATCATTAGAGGAATTTTTGGAAACCGCTAGCATAGAAGATCTCAAAAATAAGATAGAAGAATTTGATTATGAACCTGCTGATGACAAAGAAATGGCCAAATAGACTACCTTCTTGGTAAATACTGTGGATTCCCTTGTTACCTAGTATGAAAATAATAAGGCTTATATTAGCATATAGAAGAACAGAATCCTTCAAGAAATGAATATGTTGAGATTTTCTATGACCTTTAATATTTACGCTTGGAAGCTTATTGAGAAGCAAATCAGAGGGCTACAATAGAGCAAGAAAAATAAAGAAATCAAAATATGCAGTTTACAACTAAAATTAGATACACCCCCAGAGGTTGAAATAAAAATTACTCAGGGAGTAGAAACTTCAAAAGTAGGAAGCCAGTCAAAATTTGAAGAAGGGGCAGAAGAAGAAGACTCTTCAGGAACTGATATTACTAGTTAAACAGTTGAGTTAAAAGAGTCCTAGAAAACTATACACTATAAACAAAAAAAGGATAATGGAAGACAGTTGTACCAAGTTTTGGATATTGAAACAAAGAGTGACAAGTGTAAGGCTCAGATAAGGCCAAAAATAGCATATTCAAGAACTTGGAGCTATAAATACACTAGTTACGGTCAGAATCTGCATCAAGCATTAGAAATAGCATTTTTGCTAAGAGGTATACTTGAGTGCCCTGTGAATTGTGTTATTGTATCCTTTGTGTCTATTTTCTTTGTCATCCCTCATTCTTCCCTTTGTTGTGTAGGTTTTGGTAGAACTATGTTTGAGAAGCTGAGAATATTTCCAGTTTCTTTTTAGCCTGAAACTCAGAGATTGTTCTTGTTACCAAGTTAGAACAGGAGAAGTTGAAAAAGTCTTGTTACATTATTTCAAAAAATATTTCTCATTCTATTAAGATATTTTAAACAAAGTTTAATGGCATTTTGCCAACTCTGCATGTAATTCATTTAGAAAATTAATACAATTTTGGGGGTCAATTATATCAATTATGTCTTTAGTTATGTGTGTTTCCTCATAGCAGATTACATTATTTGAATGTGTTATGAGCATTTATTTTGTTGGTTAACTTTTAGATTTATTACGATATTAAAATGAGTCTAATAGCACCAATTTATCTTTTCCCCATTCTTTCTATTCATATTATAAACATTGTTAAATTGCTATAATATCCCAATGAATCTAGGCATCGGTCTACATAAGGTATATTAAATAGTTTTTGTATTTGCTTGGTCATTTTAATATAAGTAGTCTATAACTAAAATCTGGAGTGCTTAAACTTGTAATATCTAAATTTTATCACTGGGGTTTCTTTACCGATTATGTTTATTTTCTCCAGCAATATATCTTTTATCAAAATAGAGGTAGGTTGACCAGAGCCTGTAATAGCCCGTTGGTTCCAAACGATTTCTTGTAGCATGACAATCGAATCCTATGGATGTAAAAAATTGTTCCAACACACCCATTTAATAAAAGGAGGCTCTAAGCATTTAATAAAACCGGATTTCTTTAGCACAACACTTGGTGGTAATTTTGCACAACACTTGGTGGTAAATTGTTGCACAACACTTGGTGTTAGTTTAGCACATCACTTGGTGGCCATTTTGCACAACACTTGGTGGTAAATTGTTGCACAATACTTGGTGGTAGATTTTTACAAAATACTTGGTGGCAGATTTTCACCAGCACATTGTGAGAGAATTTCAGACAACACATTGTGAGAGAATTTTAGCCAATACATTGTGAGGGCCTGATTACCAGATTTGTAGTGGAAGAATTGAAAGGCAGATAAGGAAGTGACAATGGTAAAGATTGGGGTGAACAAGCTAAAGAAAATAACTAGTTGAATATCAGTAAGGATCTATAACAATGTTGAATCCTCATAATAATCTGTCCAATTTATTTGAATCATGGTTTTTACCCATTTTTGGGTTTCCATATAATTCTTGTGTTCTCTTGAAATTTATAATGGTGTGTGTGTGATTTATTTTCTATAATATTTGCATTTAAATATTTGATAAGTAGATCAGATATCTAAGCAATATTCTAAGAATGGACATATTTAATGAATATAAGCTGAAGGATTAAGCATAATCAATGATCTATTTGAGAAAAGAGTCAATTTTTGGCTCTTTACAGATCAAGTTTGGTATCAAAGCAAATTTTCCTAAAGAACTATGTATGCAAGGTAGAAGATATCAAGGAAAGGACTTGACCCCATACAACCTAAATATTTGGAGAAGGATCAGATCTATGAAAATGGCAGATCAATTAGAACCTAACTCTCCAACAATGTCCAACAAGGAATTTCAAAGGAGATTTCTTAAAATGGAAAACACTCTCCAAAGTTTGATGGATATGGTGCTTTCTAAAGAAGAAAGGAAATCAAGGAAGGGAAGGAAAAAAATTTAGATTCATAATCTAAGATTGAGTCTTCCAATGGTGATAAAATGGAGGTTGAAGAATCCCACTCCAAATAGTCTGAGAATGTCTCATCACAACCCTTGACTGTAGATCCATTCAAAATGGAGGTTAAATTTGATATTCCAGCTTATGAATGGGAGTTAGATCCTGTTGTGGCTGCTCCACAACGTACCCCAAAATTGGGGACCCACATTTTTTTGCATGTTTTCCAAGAAGACCGAAGTGGCCCATATGCTAAAGATCAAAGAAAAAGCAAAACACCACAAGGAGAAAAAAGTGTCGCGATATCGTGATATGTTGCAGTTTCATGGTCTAAGGCAAAGGGAGAGAGCAAGGAGAAAAAAGTGTCGTGATATCGCGACATGTTGCACTATCATGGACAAAAGAGAAAAAGTTTCGCGATATTGCGACATGTTGCATCGTCACGGCAAAAGGAGGAAAAAGTGTCGCGATATCGCGACATGTTGCATGGTCACGGTCAAAAGAGAAAAAGTGTCGCGATATCGTGACATGTTGCATTTTCGTGACCAAAAGAGAAGAGAAAGAACGAGGAAAAAAAAGTGTCACGATATCGCGACATGTTGCATTTTCGTGGAACAAAGAAAAGAGAAACAGCGAGGAGAAAAAGTATCGCGATATCGCAACACGTTGCATTTTCATAGCCAAATAAGAAAAAGTGTCGCGATATCATGACATGTTGCATTTTTGTGGCCAAACAAGAAAAAGTGTCGTGATATCACGAAATGTTGCATTTTTGCGACAAAACAAGAAAAAGTGTCGTGATATCGCGACATGTTGCATTTTTATGACAAAACAAGAAAAAGTGTCACGATATCGCGACATGTTGCGTTTTCGCTGCCAAAAGAGAAAAAGTGTCGTGATATCGCGACATGTTGCATGGTCACAGTCAAAAGAGAAAAAGTCTCACGATATTGCGACATGTTGCATGGTTGCGGTCAAAAAAAAAAGTGTCGTGATATCACGACATGTTGCATTTTCGCGATTCAAAGCAAAGAGAGAGAGAAGAAAGAAAAGTGTCGCGATATCACATGTTATATTTTTACGATGAAGGGACACAAAATTGAAACCAAAGCACATGCATGCACCAGGGAAGATGAAACGAACGACCATTGGAAAGTGAAACGAACAGTCAGGGAAGGTGAAACGAACAACCATTGGAAAATGAAATGAACCGTCATGGAAGGAGAAATAATTTTTTCAGAGGTTTTAAATATGCGATTCAAAGAGGTCATAAAGGGTTGGAAATTGCTGTGAGCATAGTTGCAGAGTTGAAGGCAAGAGGGCCATTCTGGACCTGTTTGAGTCATTTTTCTTCCATGGACTGGTTTGGGAAAATCAAAAAAAATTGTTATTGTAAAATGATAAATTTTTAATACAGAAAATTTCAGAAAGTTGCATCTTATGGACAAGAAAGGAGGAGTCATTTTTTGCATGCAATATTAAATGTCTATTTTTCCCCTTTTCAGATTTTAGGCTTGTAAATGGATTTTATGCAAGTTTTCTTGGTTGCTTCATGCGAATGTTTAAATCTAAAAAATCTCATTTAAAACCCTAGGAGCCAGCACTTAGCTTATCCAGATTGTGCTTATTTTGTAGGTCCAATAGGTTAGGTTGCATGCATGAAAACCTCACATCTTTGGTTTTTTTGAAATAGGATAGCATCATACTGAATGCATTTTATTTTCAGTTTTCTGCATTTTATTTTCAGTTTTCTGCATTTTATTTTCATTTTTCTACATTTTATTTTTTTTCAAAAATTTTAACTTATTTTCAGGCATTAAAATAAACATATAAAAATTTTCAAAATCCAAAAAACAATGAACAATCACTAAAGTTTCATGATGAAATAAACCAACATTGCCCCTTGTTTATAGTTACTTATAATCACTAAGGTGTTCCAAGAATTTAAATTGAATATCTTTATTTGAGATTACTAATACACATATGCAAATGCTAATACAACGGAGACCTTGGAGAAGTTGTTTGTTTAACTTCTTTGCAAAAGGGGTTTTGGAACCTAAATCCTAAAGGAGAGTGTACTTTTACAACTGGGTGAAAATACCACTCAACAGATTGGTGCTAGGAGGGCCTGAATTGTTTTATTTCAGTGTGATTTAAATGCTATAGGGAATTAAATTTTGAATATTTCATGCCCTATTGATTATTATCTTTAGCTCTCTTTTAAAAACACAACCTTGTAGTGTTAAAAGGAGGACATGAATTGCTATGCATTGTTCTAACGTTTTTTTATTGTTCATACATGAATAATGTGTTTTGATTTGATTTTGAAAATTTTGGTCTTGACTAACGAGGTTGTCTCCATGCAATTACTTTCATTTGATTTTAAGGGATACATCTCTCGATTAATGCTAGCATGATTATTAATACGTTACACGTTTAATATTTGCTAGTCAATTTCATGCTTATTTGTAAGGAATTATTTTTTGTCTAAAATGTATTTGTTGTCGGTATTATGCTCTTCACTTGCGTGTAATGCGATCTTGTGAATCATAAAGCCTACAACACTAGGAGTATGCTCTTCACTTGCACATATGAATTTTGGTGAATCAAAAACTTACATTTTCAGAACACTGCTTTGTCATGGTTCCTTCTTTCATTCACGACTGACAAATTAATTTTGAAGTTATTCTTTGAATTTCATTAATTTCAAGATTTTCTGTATGTCGCAGGTTTTCTTTGAGGTATTGAGAGTTTTGTCAGGTTTTGTAGGGTATTTTCATTTACAAGCTGGACCCACCACATCGCATCGCAACTAGATCCAAAACAACCGAGGAAACCATATTCCAAAGCCTCTCACTCACTCATAGGAATCCAAGGAATAAAATTGAGCAAATTGTGGTCCCACCAGATATTCTTGTTACAGAAGATCCTTCTATTTTAGGTGCATCTAGCGGACTTGCACCGATGGTGTCATTTGCCACTAGTGTACCAATTATCAGTACCATTTCCATGGTTCTTGTAGGGTTATCATCATCGATTTTGAATCAAATGGCCCAACCTCCACCACCTCCTTGGTATGGAGCCCATAACATTCCTTTGAATATTGTAGGGGATATTCACGAGATCCCTAAGAATATAGAGAGATTTTTGCCCAAATACAAATCGGATGGCCCAAGGACCACAAAAGAACATATTCAGGCCTATAGGGATGTTTTGATAAGATTGCAAGTTCAACATGAAGATGTGGCTTGTAGACTCTTCCCCATGAGCCTAGACCAAGTGGCCTACAAATGGTATATTTTCTTACCTACTGGTTCCATTACGTCATGGACACAAATGGAGGATGCTTTTGTCAATCAATTTAGGTCACCATTAGATCCCACAATCATCTATAATCAATTCATTACATGCAAAAGAGGCCAGGGTGAGCCAATCCGAACTTTTAATCAGAGATTTTAGAAGTGCTATAATAGAGCAATTTGACATTTTGCCATTGATCCCACAGTAGCTTTGCAAATATATTTTGGGGCATTGGATCCTATGACAACAATGTTTGCAAGGAAAAATCCTCAAGTTACCATGCTTTCTCTAGCCTACAATGAAGCTATGACCATTGAACAACAAATGACACCACAGAGTTATGGGTTTTCCTAGATGCCTATGGTAGGACAATATGGTCCATATGGTCAAGCTCCTATGATGAATCAGATCATGGCACTACAAATATCAGGCATAAATGCTTTGCCTTATCAACAACCATATTCATCAAAACCCGCTTACGCACCCATTCCAATTCAACCAATCACATCCATTCCCCCCATTCCTTCATTTTTGCAAAATAGTCAATAGACTATGCAAGGAGCTAGTCCGGTTAATTCTCAAGCTATAGTTCCTTTCCCCAATCCAATTCTGATTCAAAGTGTGAATCCCTATGCAAATCAAATGCCTCAAAATTCAACTCAAATGTTAAGTCAAGATCTCACCAATTATGCAAACCCTACTGGAACTAGCAATAACATAGCTCAACCAAAAGAGATTTATTCAGAGATTGAAGAACTCAAAAATATAGTTCACAAATTGAGTAATGATTTGGTTCAAAAATAGAAGTATGAATCCCATGCCCCTCACCCAAATCAAAACTTCAAGAATAGAGGAAGACAATGGAATACAAAGCCAAAAAATGGGGGTGTGCCTTCCCCTATTGCTAATCAAATAGATACTTCTGCAGGACCAAGTCACTCTAGTTCCATTCTTAATCTTTCTGATTTTACGTGGGAAAAGGGGTGTAGATTGCATAATACAAAGGAGCATAATGAAAGGAATTGTCCCAAAATTGCTAGGTATACCCATTGTCTCCAAGCTCAAGTGGATGATTTTGAACTTGTGCCAAATGAGGGCCCGCCCCAACATCAACAAGGAGAGGACAACATTTTGGTGGTAGAAACTCTATATCATCAAGAGAGTGAGAATGAGGAAGGTGAAGATGAAGGGGGTGAGAAACATGCTGATGAATCAGAAGATGAAGAAGTACTTGGGCGTCACAAATTGAACTTGGAGGATGATTACTATGATTCATGGAAGAAATGGGAAGAATATTATCAATATAAATCTTCTAATAAACTTGTTGTGTCAATTAATATGCAGGATAACTCAATTGCTTCCTCACATGAGGATACTATAAATCTTGTATAATTTGAGAAAGTTTTGGAAGAGGAATTCGAATCTCATCAAATTTTGGAGCATGATAAGGATTCTACAACCATGAATCAAGAAAGAGAGTCATTTTCTTTAGATTCCTTTGGAGGAAAAGAAATTGAAAATCTTGAGCCACTTACTTATGCTACAATGATTATGCCATTTCAAAATGAGAAAATTAAAAAACCTAAATAATTTGGGTTTGATATCATTGATGATCCAATTGAAAATCTCACGTTACCCAAAACAACCCAAGTGATTGATCAGGGAAATGTGTTATTTAACCCACCCCTAGATAGACAAGACATATGGTTTGAAAGGGATGGACATATTTTCAATTGGGTACCTAAGTTTGGTGCCTTTGATAAACGAGTCATGGAGAAAGAAAAAGTGCTACATGATGATGAATGTCATGAGAGAAAAGAGGAATTTTCAAATCATCTTCAAGTAAGGTCAAATCAAAGCATGCCAAAGGTAAAATCTCACCTTTTTGGTTTCACCATGCAAAATTTGAATGAAGATTTCCCTAATGAATGGTTTGATTCAAATATTATTAATGTTATGGCTTTATTGAATGAAAATGAAAGCTTATTTCTACACCATGAATCAAAGTGCGGAATGGACATCTTAAAGAATAGACATAAAGGAATTGAATATCAATCATTGTCTAATCAATTTGAAAACTTGAAACTCCACCATAGAATTATTAATGAAACTAAATCAAATTGGTATGGTGAGAGGGGCAAGTGGAAGTTTGTTTCTTTGTTTGGTTTGATCTTGTTTTTGTTGGATTCCTACAAAACTTGGTATGTGTATCACGTCATATGTCTTTTAAAGAATTCCAATCAGGTTTGGGATCCGGGAAAATGATAATCCAAACTTTTGCACCATCTTGCATTATATTGTACATTTGTATATACTTTTGGTTTTCGTGTTTTGGTTTTGGATTGGATCTCACTTTGGTTTTAAGTTTTGTGTGTTGGTCCTTTGGACACTTTTGGTTTGTTTTTAAAAAAAAAAAAAAAAAAAAAGCAAGATGTCAACTTAGGTCCTTATGAATGTTGACTAAGACTAGGAGAATATGAAACATCGGAATGAAGGCTCCACGAGTATCGCAAACACATTAAAAGAATATCGTTTGGAACTTATGATGCATGAAGTTGTTAGTTTTACACATTATGGTAAAGTAGGTGATATACTCCATCCGCATTTCAAAAAGAGCAATGCATTCATCCATATCTCATGTTACATTCGACATTGCATATACATTTCATCTCAGTTGCATCTACATTTCAAATACAATCATTGAAAAGGTGTCAAATCCTCTTAGGGTTATTACATAACATATATTAAAAGGATCCTAAGTTTGGGAGCTGATGCCCGAACTATCTTGAACCAAGCATGTTCTACGCATATTAAAGAGGATCTTGAGAAAAATGGCCAAAAGCATACTTGGAAGAAAAGGTGAGGCAAAAGGAGTATTTCGTGTCTGTCCTATTATGCAACATAATCCTTAAAATAGTGGTTTTTACCACTCCCATAGTGCTTAAATCCTAAAATCAAAGTAGTAAGGATAGGGTTAAATCCCCATCGAACTTAGGTTGAGGATCCAACTCCCCAAAGCTCTGATTTGACCTTCATGGAGTAGTAAGGATAGGGTCTAATTCTCATCTTGCTTAGGTTGAGAATCTGATTCCCCAAAGCTTCTATTCTGCCCATTCAAAAACTTGAAATTCCAAAGCAAATATTTTTAATTTCTTTATTAATATTGGATTGGAAGGATCGTACTACATGTCCCTTGCAAGGATGGGTAGTCATCCCCAAGGTCCAAGAAATCAAAAGTAGAGCCAAATATTGGATTATGGGGTTGATCTCCATCGAGGCTATAGACACCTGGCTGGCAGTGGAGTATGCTCATGTGTGGCAACATGTCTTGTCTAAAAGCAAGACCACTGACTGATCAAATGGACAGGCTAGCCTGACAGTTTCATCCATAACAGGTTAAATCATTTTGTTCAAGATGAGGTAATGAACTCCAGATCAGAGTAGTAAGGATAGGGTTAAATTTTCATCTCGCTTAGGTTGGGAATCCTATTCCCCAAAGCTCTGATTTCACTTACACTTGCACATGGGTTCAAGATGGTAGTGACACATAATCAACTTTGGGATCTAGTAAATTAGTTCAATATACATATATTTGGTCCTAAGAGGGTTTGATAGTTTTAATATGTTTGTTCATGATACTAGAATTTCTGAGCCTATGTGAAACAGGTTGTTATATCTCTAACATAGTTGTCATATGTCAAATCCTGCACAAATCGTTCATAGCCTTGCATACGAATCATAAGTGAAACTGACAATGGAAAGTTGAATGAGTTTCAAGTGATAGGGAATGAAGCACATTGCACACACCGAGCTAATGCTTAATAATTCTAATGCTTCATGTATTTCTCGTCTAGTTTTATTCTTGGGGTATTTGCTGATGCTTGTATTTGAGTCTGTGTGTTTTCAGGTTGAGTTCTCACTGAAATGCTCAGGAGCATTTCCTAGCAGAGTCACCATTTGTTGTGGCTACTCCACAACATACCCCAAAATTGGGGACCCACCTTTTTTACATGTTTTCCAAGAAGACCGAAGTGGCCCATATGCTAAAGATCAAAGAAAAATAAAAACACCACAAGGAGAAAAAAGTGTCGCGATATCACGACATATTGCAGTTTCGTGGTCCAAGGCAAAGGGAGAGAGCAAGGAGGAAAAGGTGTCATGATATCGCGACATGTTGCACCGTCACGGCCAAAAGAGAAAAAGTGTCGCAATATCGTGACATGTTGCATCATCGTAGCCAAAGGAGGAAAAAGTGTCACGATATCGTGACATGTTGCATGGTCACGGTCAAAAGAGAAAAAATGTCGCGATATCGCAACATGTTGCATTTTTAAGACCAAAAGAGAAGAGAAAGAATGAGGAAAAAAAAGTGTCATGATATCACGACATGTTGCATTTTCGTGGCACAAAGCAAAGAGAAAGAGCGAGAAGAAAAAGTGTTGTGATATCGCGACATGTTGCATTTTCGCGGCCAAACAAGAAAAAGTGTCGCGATATCGCGACATGTTGCATTTTTGCAGCCAAACAAGAAAAAGTGTCGCAATATCACGACATGTTGCATTTTCGTGGCCAAACAAGAAAAAGTGTTGCGATATCGCGACATGTTGCATTTTCGAGGCCAAACAAGAAAAAGTGTTGCAATATTGCGACATGTTGCATTTTCATGGCCAAAAAAGAAAAAGTGTCGTGATATTGCGACATGTTGTGTTTTCGCTGCCAAAAGATAAAAACTGTCACGATATCACGACATGTTGCATGGTCGCGGCCAAAAGAGAAAAAGTTTCATGATGTTGCGACATGTTGCATGGTCGCGGTCAAAAGAGAAAAAGTGTCACGATATCACGACATGTTGCATGGTCGCGGTAAAAAAAAAGAAAAAGTGTCACGATATCATGTTGCATTTTCACGATTCAAAGCAAAGAGAGAGAGAAGAAATAAAAGTGCCGCGATATCGCGACATGTTACATTTTTGCGGTAAAGGGCCACAAAATGGAAACCAAAGCACATGCATGCACTAGGGAAGGTGAAACAAATGACCATTGGAAAGTGAAACGAACAGTCAGGGAAGGTGAAACGAACAACCATTGGAAAATGAAACGAACCGTCATGGAAGGAGAAACAATTTTTTCAGAGGTTTTAAATACGTGATTCAAAGAGGTCATAAAGGGTTGGAAATTTTTGCGAGCAGAGTTGCAGATTTGAAGGCAAGAGGGCCATTTTGGACCTGTTTGAGTCATCTTTCTTCCATGGACTGGTTTGGGAAAACCAAAATTTTTTGTTATTGTAAAATGATAAATTTTTAATACATAAAATTTTAGAAAGTTGCATCTTATGGACAAGAAAGGAGGAGTCATTTTCTGCATGCAAGATTAAATGTCTATTTTTCCCCTTTTCAGATTTTAGGCTTGTAAATGGAGTTTATGCAAGTTTTCTTGGTTGCTTCATGCGAATGTTTAAATCTAAAAAATCTCATTTAAAACCCTAGGAGCCAACACTTAGCTTATCCATATTATGCTTGTTTTGCAAGTCCAATAGGTTAGGTTGCATACATGAAAACCTCACATCTTCGGTTTTGTCGAAATAGGATAGCATCATACTGAATGCATTTTATTTTTAGTTTTCTGCTATACATTTTATTTTTTTCCAAAAAATTTAACTTATTTTCAGGCATTAAATAAACATTTAAAATTTTTCAAAATCCAAAAAACAATGAACAATCACTAAAGTTTCATGATGAAATAAACCAACATTGCCCCTTGTTTACAGTTACTTGCAATCACTAAGGTGTTCCAAGCATTTAAATTGAATATCTTTATTTGAGATTACTAATACACATATGCAAATGCTAATACAACGGAGACCTTGGAGAAGTTGTTTGTTTAACTTCTTTGCAAGAGGGGAACCTAAATCCTAAAGGAGAGTGTAATTTCACAACTGGGTGAAAATACCACTCAACAAATCTTAAAAAATTAGATGGGTGATTAAAGAAATTAGAGGTTTACTTCATTACTGAGTCTTATAAAAATGTATAGCAGATCAACTTTGCTAGACTAAAATTGGGTGGCCATGCTTTCACATGGTAGGAGGCATACTTGACTGGATTGGCAAGAAATAAATAGTTAGCTGTAGAAACATGGGTAATATTTGTGAAGACTATAAGATTTGAATTTTATCCTATTGGCTGTGAAGATAATATGGAGGAGAGATAGTTATTTCTAAGATAGAGGCAGGGCCAAATGGTCCAATAATACACCACAAAATTCAAAAAACAAGTTGTGTTAATGGGTGTCAATCTCTGAGATCCTCTAATTTTTAAAAAATATAAGTGTGGCTTATCTTATCATATCAAGATAGAACTAGCATTATTTTATGTCAAGGACATTGATAAGGCATGCATTAAAGCCACATACTTGGAATTTAGGGTCATAAAGCCAATAAAAGATAATAAAATATTAACTTCATTTTTACTCTCTAAGCTTGTAGAGAAAACCAAGGGTTCCAACAGTAAATGCAAGAATAAATCAGGGGCTACAACAACCAAATCACAAAAGGGTGAAAAATATTTCAAGGGGTGTAATATTGACACTCATTCAAGTGAGGATTGTTGGAAGCTACACCCTGAAAATAGGCCAAAATAGTGGAACAAGGAAAAGAATAAATCTACTAATTCTACCAAAAATGTTGAGTAGGAGGAAGAAGGGTGTTTTGAGGAAGAGGATGAAGGAAAGGTAGTGTGTGCTACTAGAATTAAACCTTTAAGGCAAGAGGAAACCTCTAAGCAGGAGGAACAATCTTTAGATACCATGAAAGAAGAATTATTTTGGGTCTACATACAAGTGCAAAGGACAAAAGTTACAACATTGTTTGACAGTGGATCCCAATGGAATTTAATTTTTGAGTATCTAGTGAAGCAGTTGGGATTGAATATTTTGGATCATCCACAACCATATCCATTGGTATGGGTGCAGAAGGACATGGAGCTACAGGTAACCAAGCAATGTACTTTATAATTTTATGTCAAAAATACATTTCATGATGTAATTACTTGTGATGTAGTACCTCTTTATATTTACCAAGTAATTTTTGGTAACCCATATTTATGGGAAAGAGATGCTTTCTTTAAGTGAAGGCATAATATTTAGGAGTTGAAGAAATGTGGAATCACATATGTGATTAATCCTAGCATGTTGGAAAATAAGTTTCAGCTTATGACAATGTAGCATTCCAAGTATTTGGTGAATGTAAGCAAGATAGTGTTATTGATGATAAGAGACATGAATAGTAATGTGCAGTTCAGTAAGGAGGTGGAAGAAACCAACTATACTCCCCAACAAAAGAAGGAATTTGATCCTTTTTTTTTTGAAAAGTATAAGTGGTAGTATGAAGATGTTGAACTTGGGAAGAAGTAGAAGGAGTTGAAAAATGGAGTACAAGGCAGATCCAATAAGTTTTTTCATTTGGAAAATGACTTGTTATTAAAAGAGAGAAATTTCTATGTGCCCAAGGGAGATAAACGCTTACAAATGATAAGGGAAGCTCACACATCACTAGTTGCTAGTCATTTTAGTGTGCACAAAATAGTAGCTAACCTGCAATGATATGTCTACTGGTCCAATATGTAGAATGATGTGTCTAATTTTATCTATGGATGTGAAAATTGTAGCTCAAGCAAACCCAACAACCGCAAAGGTAAAATGCTAAGCAAGGAAATATGGATCTCCAAGAAGCAAGCATAGAAACAATATTTCCATATGAATAAAGATGATTTTGAGGGACCAAAATCATCTAATAGGTGGGTCTTTATTAGGATGCCAATTAAAAATTCATTGCAAGAAGTGTGGAAGGAGCTCTAGATAAAATCCTCACTTCGAAACAATCAAAACTTGTTAGAATAGAATATGAAGGGAAAATATAGTGAGGTCGATGTTTTAAAATTATGGGTGATATTCAAGAAATTTGGGTGAATGTGGATAGCTCCATGATGTTTCTTGGAAAGAGTTTTCTACCACTTTTTGAATCACTCAAAATGGACAACTGAGGCTAAAGTTATGGTCAAATTATTGAAGCATGAAGTCTCAAAATGTATGGGATGATGTGTTCAAAACTAAGTGGGTTTTAAATACTATAACTACCATCATTCAATGAGTGGTTAACACCCATTTAATAAAATGGGTTGGTTTTAAATAACCAACATCCATTTAATAAAATGGGTTGGTTTTAAATAACCAACACCCATTTAATAAAATGGGTTGGTTTTAAATAACCAACACCCATTTAATAAAATGGGTTGGTTTTAAATAACCAACGCCCATTTAATAAAATGGGTTGGTTTTAAATAACCAACACCCATTTAATAAAATGGGTGGATTTAATTATCAACACCCATTTAAGAAAATAAGACTCTAAGCATTTAATAAAATTGGATTTCTTTAGTACAACACTTGGTGGCAAATTGTTGCACAATACTTGGTGGTAGTTTAGAACAACACTTGGTGGTAGCATTGCACAACACTTGGTGATAAATTGTTGCATAACACTTGGTGGTAGAGTTTTACACAACACTTGGTAAGGGCGTGATTGTTAGATCTGTAGTGGGAGAACTGGGAGGTAGATAAGGAAGTGATAATGGTAGATATTGGGGAGAACAAGCTAAATAAAATAACCAACTGATTATCATTAAGTATCTATAACAGTGTTGAATCCTAATAACAATCTATCCAATTTATTTGGACCATGGTTTTTACCCATTTTGGGTTTCCACGTAAAAAATTCTTGTGTTCTCTTGAAATTTATAATGGTGTGTGTGTGATTTATTTTATATAATATATGCATTTAAATATTTGATAAGTAGATCATATATCTAAGCATAAAATCTAAGCACAAACATATTTAATGAACATAAGCTACAGGTTTAAGCTTAATTGATGATTTTTTTGAGGAAAGAGTCAAGTTTTGGCTCTTTATGGATCACTTATCAATTAGAAACTACTACCTTAACCTCTTTTGATAAAGCCATCAATTTTTAAATAAGGGTAGAAGAAGCTCTCATCATAAGAGGACAATTTAAAATAAAATATGAAGACAAATCATCCAAAAACCAATACAAAAAAAACATGTGGTGGGATATGGGGTCATAGATAATAGACACCCTACGAATGTTAATGCTTCCAATGTTACAAAAAAATGTATTGAAAGCACCATAAAAACCCTCACCACACAATTTCATAAAATTAAATCAACCTTTGACAATGGTCTTGCCACAATTACTTGGAAAGAGGCTTGATAGAATTGTTAGAAATACGACAACTAGACACCTCCCAACCTTGGTATAGACTAGATCAACATTGTGATTTTCATAAAGTTGATGATCATCCAACAAATACTTGTAGGATATTAAAACACCTAGTGCAAGATCTAATCGACAATAGTAAATTGGATGTAGAAAGTTCTCCTCCAAACCCTAATCCTCCTACAAATATGCAAATGCCTATGTTGTAGGCGCAAAATACAAATGGGTCAAATCCATGCTCTTTATGATAGTCAAATCCACTTAAATATAGTCTAGCATGCTCTTTATGATAGTCAAATCCACGCTCTTCCCTAGGCACTCGTAGTATTTATTTCAACATAGTCTTCAGGTATTTTATTGCAATATAAAAATGATTCCTATGTCTCAATTAAACTTCTCAACAATCAATATTCCTTCATCAAAGAAGTGCCTTCCTCTACCCTTCTGGAATGTGGTTTTCATTTCTCGAGACAATGCCAACTCAATGCAATGTCACTACCCTTCTGCAATGTGACCTTCACCTAAGCTCCAATGAGAATCTAACTCAACCACCTTCTCTATCACACCGTTGCCATTCTACGATGTGGTCTTCGCCTAAGATCCAATGAGCATCTACCTCAAACACCTTCTCTGATGCACCGTATCCCTCCTACGATGTGGTCTTCATCGAGCTCCAATGAGAATCTACCTTAAACACTATCTATTGTACTATTGCCCTCCTATGATGTGGTCATTACTGAGCTCCAATATGCCTCAACATCTTCACTACCGTGACATTGCATTGTCTACTACTGCATGGTTGTACCGCAACTTAATCGAATGCTCGAACTGAAACATTTCATGATCATATATTCTTGACTAGGTTTCAACCTTATATATACATTTAATCTTTCTTTGTTTTGTAAAGGTCAGCCCATGCACGATCATTTTAATTTTTGAAACTTTACTTTATAATATTTAAATATTATAAGGTTTAAATCTATAATATTTTTATGACTTTAATATTTAAATTTCCAATTTAAATATTAAAACATATACCGTCCTTGACAACTCAATATTTCATCCTTGAAGATATTTTTGCCTTTGACATCAATGACAACTCAATATTTCTAACAGGAGATGAATATTGTGTTGGACGATTAAGTCAACTAGAATTACTAGATGAAAAGTGCATAAATTCCTTAGAGCATCTTCACACCTATCAAGAAAAACTTAGAATATCCTATTCAACGAAATTTCACAATCGGCATTTCGAAGTTGTCGACCTAATTCTTAAAGAAAATAAAAAAAATACTAATGCTCGAATAGACCTTAAGGGTAAATTTCAACCAAATTGGTTAGGACCATTCGTCATAACTACTAAATTTGGATTAGGTGCATATCGTTTGACCACATTATATGAAAAAGACCTTTAGGAGCCAATGAACATAATGCATCTCAAAAATAACTATGCATAAAATCATGTCTCACCATTGTACATAACCATCCATCATTCTGTATATAAAGCATATATTGCATTTGTCATATAGTTCATTCTATAATTTCAAACATAAATAATCTATCATCTAGCTACATTTTGTATTTCCCAAAGCTTGTTTAGTCGAATTGCATATGTCAAATAGTCACATCCAATTAATGTGTTGTTTAAATATCAGACAGATGTTGTCAATATTTATAGTCAATCTTAGTATTTTCTTTGAAATGATTAAGAGTTTGTCTTGAACCACTCACAAGATTCATATGTTAATAATCTTGATTTTGAATATTGATTAAAAATCTCTCTCGAATGCCTAGGTGTTGTAGGTGAGTTGGAGAGGAGAGGGTAATCCTCCAAGGGAGGTCTCAGGTTCGAATCTCCATCCTACCAAAAAGCTGAATTGGGTACCCAAAATCCAATTGATAATATTGGTGCGGGCAGGGCTAGGTGCAACCCTCGGGTGACTTTGACGGTGTAGAACCCCATGTTCGTGGTCTCTTAGACCAAGGCAACCCCACAAGGGGTTTTTCGCTTAAAAATATATATATATATATATATATATATATATATATATATATATATATATATATATATATCTCGAATCAAACACATTTTCCATTAAGAAAAATTTTGAGTCTTGGGAACTGATTTTATCATTTTTGAACCAAAGCACATTTACACATTTTAAATATGATTTTGTACAAAGAAATATAATGCTACATAATAGTCCTTACCCCTTAAGCAAAAGGTTTTTCTTGCTATCCTATTATGCACATGGTCTAAAAACCTAAGAATTGACAAAAGGACAAGCCCCCCCTATCTGAAGCAATAAAATCCCTTGCTCTTCCACTAAAAATGAGCAAGTACCCAAAAAAATAAATAATAATAATAATAATAATAATAAATAAATAAATAAATAATAATATATATAATAAACTGTCAAACAAGCTTCATGTTAGCCTTTTGTCAAAATCGTCCATTCTTTTTTTGCTTATGTTTAAAAAGTGTCTACATCTTTCTTTGATGCATTTTTTTCATAAATGCACCAAAGAGGGGCAAAATGTAATTACCCCTTTTCCCCCACATGTGCCAACTAATCTAGCACATTTTCCTTATTTTTTGTGGTTTTGTGTCTCAGCAGCCAGCCGATGTATCCGCAGAATACGAAAACCTGCTACCTACCAAAAATATAGAATTTATCTTAAAATACCCAATGATTAGATCCTAATGATTTAACGGTCCAGTCACCAAGCTGCAAATTCACCTAATTTGGAGAAAACTCCAAATCAGTTCAAACTACCTTAAGATGACCCATGGATCTCATAACAACTAAGCTATTCTACATCCCACAAGGCCATTAAAATCATATTCAACCTCTATTGATGGGTTGATGGGTGGATCAAATATTAGAATACATTTTGAATATCTTTGGGTTTTTTAATGCAACTTTCTTTTCTGTGATTTTAGTGTAAGTGTCTAACATACTTTGCAAGTCTGATAAGTTGGAATAGGATCTCTGGATTGCCATGAATATTCTTTGTAAGGAAGGTCTTATTTTATGTTAGACCATCACTCCACCATCATCCTTCGGACTTCTGATGATCTAATCTACTGTAAAACCACTATAAATTTAATTGCATTGTTTTTAGATCACTCTGTAATCACATTTCACATCAGTATTTTATATGTTTTTCTAAATTCAATAATTTCACACTTCGACAAGTATTGAATACACATATCGCATATTCGCATCTAGGTCATGAATTTACAGAATTGTAGGTCCAAGGGCAAATGCATATAGTTAGATTTAAAATAGCATAAGCATTTTTATTTTAGATCACCTTGCATATAGTAATGCTTAATCATTTTTATATTTCATCCCTATCTTCAGTTTATGTTCAAATATATGCATGCTTTCATTATTTTCTTTTCTATAATAAGATTGTTTAATAGACCTAGGGGATCTGACTATTGTGCCATCAAGAATTAGATATATAGTGGCCTAAGTAGATTTCCAAATCCTAATTTCCAAATTTAAGGGTTTTGTGCAAAAGCTCTTTGCATATCTTTTGAGGATATGATTTTGCAAGCTAGCTGATAGAGCGTGAATTCATTGATAATTCGGGTATCCGTCTGCACCAACCATTTGGATGAGGTAAGTATTACAGATCCCACTCATGCCAGATTGCTTGTGTTTTGGGTATTCATATTATTGTTCTACTCCAACTCTGTGCACTTAATAATAATAAAAAAGGAAAAGATGAAACAAAAAGAATAGATAATTCATCATGCTTGCTTGCATTTATATCTAGATTGTTTGTTGCTTTCATGGAATGTAAAATGCATGTAGCAAAAATATAGCTACATTCTACCTAAAACCTAGGTGTATGCAAATCAAAGAACACATTAAAATTTCATAATGCATAGACTCAGGAATAGTCTTTAAATGTTCCTTGGTGAACCCACCATAATTCATCGACAAACACCAAAGAGGGTACGACACAAGTACCTCTCATCTAAGGTGTAGATCCCCTATTTTCCCATCCCCCTTCCAGGTGTGAATCCATTAGCTTGAAGGAAAGGGGTACAAAAATTTTGAGTCTACACAACCACAATATTTAGGAGAAGATAAGTCCCAAGAATATTTAAAATCCATTCTAACTAAGCATGATTATGTTTTTGCAGAACCGATATAATTACTTCTACATCATTCCATGATCATGCAACATCATTGGTACTAGGTAGCTTGCACCTAACATCAAACCTTACCAGTACCCTTATGACCTTAAGTAAAAATTTGAAATTTTGGTACAAGAATTGCTATAGAAAGGGTAATTTGGCCTAGTAATAGTCCATATTCTTCTCCAATACTATTGATTAGAAATAAAAATAGGTTATGGCAGTTGTGTAGATATTTTGGTGACCTCAATAAGCTCACCATTAATGATAAATTCCATATTCCAATGATCAATGAAAAATTGGATGGGCTACATGGTGCAAGTTCTTCCTCCAAGTTTGATCTTTGCTTAGGTTATCAACAGATAAAGCTCGAGGAAAAATTTCCCAAAATAATATTTTGAATTCATGAGAGCCATTAAAAATTCTTGTTCATACCATTTGTCCTAACTAATGCTCGATCCACATTTTAGAGCCTCATGAATAATTTCTTCCATCCATTTATTTGCAAGCTTATTCTAGTTTTCTTTTATAATATTTTGAATTATAGTCGCTCTTGGGAGCACCTCATACATTTGGATCAAGATCTACAAGTTTTGTCTAAGAATAACTTTATTCTAATAGGTCTAAGTGTTCTTTTGGGATGACAAAAGTGGAGTATTTGAGTCATTTTGTCATCAAATATGGAGCTAAATATTACCCTAAAAATATTCAAGTTGTTCAAGATTGACCAAAGTCTCACACCCTCAAGGGACTACAAGGATTTTTGGGACTCATTGGGTATTACTATAAATTAATACAAAACTATAAAAAGATAGCAGCTCCTTTAAAAACCATGTTGAAAAATAATTCTTTTGTTTGGTTAGAACCAACACAGAAGACTTTCACTAACTTAATGCAAGCCATGACAACCACCCCAATGTTATCAATGCTTGATTTTTCTAAACCCTTTGTAATTGAAAGTGATGCTTTAAGAAATGGAATTGGGGTTGTGTTTATGAAAGAGAAAAAACCGATGGCCTTCACTAGTAAAGCACTTTCAAGCCAAATTTTAGGAAAATCTACTTATACAAAGGAGATGATATTTTACATGCAGTTAATCATTTGAGGTCATATCTCATTAAATGACATTCTTCAATTAAAATAGACCACCAAAGTCTCAAGTAGTTCTTAGAATGAGACACTATACCTGAGAAACAAAAGTGAATCTCTAAATTAATGGGCTATGATTATGAGATCACATACAAAAATGGGAAAGGAGAACATAATGATTGAGGCACTCTCTCGGTAGTTTGAGGACCAGATAATGATAAATGCTATTTTCTTCTCCCAAACCTCAATGGATTAACTTTCTCAAAAAGGACATGGCCACATACTTAGGCTTGCAAACCTTGATTACAAAACTTCAAAAAATTTCTAACTCATACCCAAGATACACTTGGGATGGATAAGATGTGAGATATCATGATCAATTTGTTATTCTCCAAATGTCACAAATACAAAAATTTATCATGAAGGAAATGCATACCTCATCAAAAATGAGAAATTCTAGGTTCCTAAAGACTTATACAAGGATTAAGCGTACTTTATTTTAGGAGGGAATGCAGAAGGATATTCACACCTTTGTGGCTTAACGTGACATGTATAAAAGAATGGAGGAAGAAACAATGTGTTTCCTTAGAACCCTTTATCCCTTTCTAATTCAAAATAAGTATGGATAGATATTTTCATGGATTTTATTGAAGGGTTACCCAAGTTTGGAGGAAAATTAGTTATTGGTGGTAGTGGATCATCTCACAAAGTATGCTCATTTTTTATCCATCTCCTATCCGTACACAACCTTAGTAGTAGCCCAAATCTTTTTAGATTCCATCTTTCACCTTCATGGCATGCTTGTGTCTATTATGTCCAACATAGGCCCTACCTTTACTAGTAGGAACTATTTAAGTTGTAGGGAACTTAGCTCAAAATGAGTTCAACCTATCATTCGTAGACAAATGACCAAATAGAAATTGTTAACAAATGATTGGAGACCTACATTCATTGGTTTACCTTAAACATCCTACATAGTGGAAAGTGTCTTCCCTTAGCCGAATGGTGGTATAATACTTCATATTACACTATGGCCAAGTTATTCCATTTGAATTAGTATACGGTTGTCCTCCATCAACACCCTCCTATATTCTAGGAAACTCTAAGGTTCATGTTGTCGACACGACACTCAACTAATGTGTCATAGTCCTTCGACAACATAAGATAAATATTGAATTGGCCCAGAACCATATGCATCAACAAGTTGATCAACACTATTTTGAGCATAATTTTCAACACTATTTTGAGCATAATTTTCAAGTACGACATATGGTTTTTCTTTGCCTGTATCCCTATAAACAATCCTCACTCTAGCTCCATAGATGTTAAAAACTAGCTAAAAATACTATGGACCCTCCCAAGTATTACATCGATTGGTTTAACAACATACAAATTGACCCTTTCGGCTACGTCAAAGCTTCGTCCAATCTTTCAAGTATTTTCTCTCAAGAAGGTTATGGAAAATCAGGTACAGGTTCATTCCACTTTATCAAAACTAGATAAAGAAGGTTTCATTCTACTTGAGCTTGAACAAATTTTGGATCTAAGATCATGCATGCTTCGAAACCATGTTATCATTGAGGTTTTTGTTCAATTGTGCAAACTACAATATCAAGATGCCACTTGGGAGTCTCTCCAATAGTACATTAACAATTTCCTCATTTCCAACTTTGAGGACAAGGTTTTTTGAAGGAGAAGGGTATGTTAGGATCATATCATAACATTATTATGTAATTATCATATTACTATGTAATATCCCCTTTCCAACATGGGATCCCATTTTAATATTTTTTTATAATATTTTGTAATGGTATGTGCTGATTAAGATGCCTAGACAAGTGGGGTTATTTTATGTAACCGTTAAAAAAAATGTAATTGCTTGTTAGTAAAAGATTCTAGCTTGAGTGGCACTTTGCATGTAAGCTAACTTTTGAACATTATGTTAGGGTTGTATGAAGTGTATCTTTAAAAGACAAGGGTCTTTTACATTTTAAATGAAAGCATTGAAAAGGTTGTCCTCTCAAAGAGGCCCGCAATTTTGTGTTATGATTATGAGATTAATATATTTCTCCATTTATATTTTGCATTACAATATTACGTTTTTTTCATGATTTTATGCTTTTATTGCAATATTTATTTGAAAGTACTTATTTTAATTAGAAGGGTTCCTAACACTATACCCTTTCATACTTCTTTTGTTTTTGATAAAAGTTATGCTTTAAAACACCTTTTGTGTTAAAAATAATTTAAAGTCCCATGGGGACAGCGCAACGGTTCGGGATTTGGCTCTTTTTCATGAGATCCAAGGTTTAATCCAAGGCGTGGACGAGTGTGTGAGGGGTGGGTGTGTGGTGGTTGTGCATTAAATTCCCTATTGATAAGCATAACTATCAACTTTACAAGGGGTCATGGTTGGAAGAAAACTGCTCAACCCTGTGCTATTGATAAGCATAGCTCTCGGTTTTCATGGTTGGGAGGAAACTGCTCAGCCTTGTGCATTGGTCATAGGGGTTTCTCACACTATGCTCTCGGCTTTACGAAGGATCATGATTGAGAAGAAACTGCTTAACCATCTACGTTGATTCTAAGAGTTTCTCACACTACCCAAATAAAAAAATAATGATTTCAACAAAATATATAATAAATAAATTAAATTTAGCACACCTATTACTTTGCTCCTCCATTGAAATCTCTCGTTCTAAAATGACGTGGTTTATTATAATTTTCACCTGCACAATCACAGACAAAATGAAGACATTGACGTCCCAACAATCAAATCTCGTTGGTCAATTATATTTATCTGCGTCGGACCTGAAAATTGAGCTGGCGTTAAGCCATAGAAATAAATGGAATAACATTATTAAAAATAACACCAATCTAAGGTTACATTCTCTCTTGTTGTGACCATACAGACCAACTCGCCGCCATGTTTTTCTTTAAGTCGTATCATTGTTCTTCCCGTTGATTTTGCTGTCGTGGTTTATGTTTTCTGCAGGTTGTACCATTGTTCTTCCCGTTGATTTTGCTCACGTGGTTGGTAAATTTAACAGACTGTAACGACCTCTTTCATAATGGTCCATGGTTTTCACATATTAATTTTTTTTATATAATATTTATTATAGGTTGGTTGGTAGTTTGTATGGGTAGATGTATTAATTTTATAACGGTTAGGCCCGTTCAAATATTGGACTTCAATTTTTAAACCTAAAAGTTTAGAGTTTTATTAACTTCAACAAAAAAAACAGGCAAAAAAGAGAAGAGGATATGTAGATGGTAAAAGAATTTTATTTTAAGCATTTAATTAATCATGTTATTTGGAAACGTTGGGAAACTCCAGTGTGTCTGAAACTTCCAGTGTTATAAAAATTTGAGTTGCCACGCCATGAAAGTTCCACCCATAAACAAATTACCAACATAATTTATTCGCTATTGCATTTTTATTGTTTAAATTATTTATTTTAGATGTAGTATTATAATTAGGTTATGAATCTTTAGATGATTATATCATTTTCTAACCCTAAGACATATATTAAATAGACTTTTAATTCAATGAATAAATTGTAAAGTTTTGCCATTATTTGTATCAAAGCATGGTTTATATTAAAAAAATAAATCTTTGGTTTAAGTATATCATTCAGATAATATAGAGGAAGATATATCTTATGAAGTCAACCATTCGGAACAAGGGTAGTGACGATTTTTCAAATCGCAAAAAACGAAATTGTAAAGTGTGAAGGATTAAGGTTTTTCCTAAAATGTGTCTTATATTTTAAGAGTCATATCTTCATGAAGAGTTATTTGATTCAGCGGATTCTTAGATCAACTTGTGCATAACTTGAATAGCTTTAAAATGAGTGGCCATATGCAAAACCTTGAGCAAAATTGAGGGAGCTACGACCCTGTGAAGTCAACCATTCGAAACAAGGGCAGTGATGATTTTTCAAATCGCGAAAAACGAAATTGCAAAGTACTATGGTTTAGGGTTTTTCTTTAAAAAAATATCATCTTTTAGGAGCCATATCTTCACACAAAGTTATCTATTCAGTTGATTCTTGGATTAACTTGTGCACAATTTGAATAACTTTAAAATGAGTGGTCATATGCAAAAATCTGAGCAATATTAGGGGAGATACGACCCTGTGAAGTCAACCATTCATAACAAGGGTAGTGATGATTTTTCAAATCATGAAAAACAAAATTGCAAAGTGCTAAGGATTAGGGTTTTTCTTTAAAAAATATTATCTTTTAGGAGTCATATCTTCACATAAAGTTATCTGATTCAGCTGATTCTTGGACCAACTCTTGCACAATTTGAATAGCTTTAAAATGAGTGGTCATATGCAAAAATATGAGCAATACTGAGGGAGATAAAACCCTGTGAAGTCAACCATTTGAAACATGGGTAGTGACAAATTTTTCAAGTCGCAAAAAACAAAAATGCAATTATTCACCAACTAGGGTTCGAACAATGGGAAGAGCAATAAAGGGCTAGGACTTTAGTGAGGCAAGACATTCTATCTGGACAAAGAATTTTTCAGCTAAGTTATTTTTTTCCTTTCTTTATCTTAGAAATTGTGCATGAAAATTTTATAAAGTTTTTGTCAAATATTATATTTGTTATAGAACTTTCATATAAATTTCATTAGATTTTGATTTTTAGTTCCCTTTTCATGGATCGATTTATATTTAAATCCTTAGAATCATCCCTAGTGGTAGAGGTTAGTGAACGCACCTCAGAGAGATCCTCATTACTCCAAGATAGGGCAGTTTTTAGTAAATTTAATGGGTATTGGCCATGGGCTTTAGCCTTGAGAAAATGGATTGATAGGGGTTGGAAGTCTCTAGGAGTGATTATATCATTTCTTCCCAAGCAATTTTTTGTTCTAGGGAAGAAAGAGAAAGAATACTAAAAGGCGGTCCTTGATTTATGGGAAGAGCAGGGCTCTTCCTTACCCATTGGTATGAAGACTTTTCACATAAAAATGTAAATCTATCCATAGCACCAATATGGGTTTGGATGTTTGGAGTACCCATTGAATTTTGGAAAATAGATACATTCAAGGCAATAGGCAACACTCTAGGAGAATTCCTTGAGATTTTAGATACAACAAAAGATGTATTTTTGGCTATTTATGCTCAAATATTGGTCATGATTGATATAAGTAAAGCTTTACTAGAATCAATAATTCTTAAGTATGGGGATAAGATGTGTATCCAAACTATAGATTATGAAAACATTATCTTTTAGATATATAGAAGATGTCATGAGGTTGTGAATATTGAGAGATCATGCCCTAAGAAGAGCCCAAAAGAATCATTTGTAGAAAATCATAAGAGAAATTTACAAATGGTTATGGATAAAGATGGTTTTCAACTTCCAAAAAATAGATCTAGAAAAATAAAATAAAATGAACAATGGAGACCAATAAGAAAGGATACTGGAAGAAATTCCAATTCTTTTGAGGCTTTAGCCTATGAAGAAAAAGTAGATCAAAACTTAGAGGACATTAGACAACAATTTCAACATATTAGTAAGGAACCATCTATTCAATATGATTCTAATTTAAGGAAGAAAATTTTTGATGAACCCAAGAAATGTGTTTCATTAGATTTTGAAGACTCTCTTGAAGTACCATGCACCATTCAGGAGGAAATAATTGGTAAATAAAATGTAATTTTAGAAGGCAATGCCTCTGCCATTAATAAGTAAATACCATAAAATGAGTAGGATAAGTCAAAAGCTTCTATAATAGAGCCTTGAGAGGATAAATATGTTGAAAAAAATGGTGAAATAATATTGAGGAATAAAATAATAATACCTACTCCTAATATAGGCAAGAAAAAAAGAGGAAAACCCTCAAATTATCAAGCAAGATCCAGGGAAGCAAGAGCTAACATACAGAAAGGAACACAAACTAAGTCGGTTGAACTTCTCTTTAACAAACAACAAAATGATATTGGTAATATGCAAGAGGTTCCAAAAGCCCCTAATGAGACATGATTATCATCTCATGGAATATAATGGGTGCTAATGCTCTCTCAAAACATAGGTGTATTAGGAACCTATGTTTAAGTAATAAACCTAATATTCTTTGTATCCATAAAACTAAAATGACAAAAGAAGAATTTTCAAAAACTATGAAAGTAGTTTGGGCAATATGTGAATGGTATGCTATGGATTCTGAAGGAGTAGCAAGGGAAATTCTAACTTGTTGGAATCCTTCTAGAACCTCTTGTGTAACCATTCATAAAACTAGGCATTGGATAGCCTCTTTAGTCACTTGCTACTTTGTTGATATTCACTTCATCCTTATCAATGTGTATGGTCCTACAACTCAGTCAGGTAGATTATAAGTTTGGAGTGGGATTGAGGCCTTTATGAGAAGTAAAGACGAAGAAACCCGCTTCATGATCATTGAAGCTTTTAATTCCATTACCAAGTTAAATGAAAATTTTGGGGGAATTAGGAAATTGACCCAAAGTATGAAATATTTCTCAGCTTTTATTCAAAACAACAATCTATGGGAAGTTGAGTTTGAAGAAGACAACTATACTTGGACCAAAAATAGGAGAGGCCAGAACCTAATAGCAAAAAAATTATATAGATGCATTCTCTCAAATCATTGGCTAGATGAAGGAATTTATGCTAAAATTAATACCTTAACAAGGATTAGTTTAGATCACTAGACAATAAGAATTAAAATGGTGGTTAGTGAATTCAAAAAATATCATATTTTAAATATGAGCAGATGTGGGAAGACCATCCTCAGTTTGTTGATATGATAGCTCAAACATGGAATTATTTAGGTAATGGTGGGTTGTATGCTCTTCCAAACCAAATTAAAGCTATGACATATAGATTAAAATAATGGAACAAGAACACCTTTGGAAATATTTTTGAGAAGAAAGAACTAAAAGATAAACTTTAAAATTTCCAAAAAGGTGATGAAAATAATACAAGCTCGGAGGAAAGGGAGTTGCTTAGTGAATATCATAATATTTTGAGTAAGAAGAGAAATTTTGAAGATTAAAATCAAGACAGATTTGGTTAAAAGGAGGAGATAAAAATATATAGTTTTTCATAGGATGGCTATAGTACAAAGATCTTCTTCTAGAATTGGTAGAATTAAATCAATAGAAGGAGTTTGGATTGAAGATCAGAGTAAAATTAGAAAAGAGGCTAAGTCATTTTATCAGAATATTCTATATTCAGAGGAGACCGGAGTTCTTAATGATAAAATGTTTCAAGATGTTCCTTTAATTATAACAAATGAAGACAATAGGAAACTTATACAACCTATAACTCTAGAAGAAGATCATTTGGCTCTTTTCTATTTTAATAAGGATAAATTCCCTGGTCCATATGGTCTATCTACAACGTTTTACCAATATAATTGGGATATAGTGAAGGATTATTTATTGGTGGTAGTGGGATAGTCTAGGGTAAAATAATATATTCCTTATAAATAAATGCAACTTATCTTACCCTAATTCCAAAAATAAGGATGTTGAATTTTTTTATTCTTTTAGACCCATAAGCCTATGTAATATGGCTTATAATATTATTTCCAAAGTGATGGAGAATTAAGGCCATTGTTAGACAAAATAATTTCAGAAGAGCAAGGAGGTTTTGTGAAAGGGAGACAAATTTTGGATGGGATCATAGTAGCTCATGAAGTTATACATTCAACAACTTCAAGAAAAGAGAAAGCTATGATATTAAAACTTGATATGAGTAAAGCCTATGATAGGGTTAAATGGAATTTTCTTTTTGCAATTTTAGATAAGTTTGGTTTTGGGAAGAAATGGGTTAGATGGATCAAAGCTTATGTCTCTACATTTTCTTATTCAGTTTTGGTCAATGGGTTAGTGGTAGAATATTTTAAATCCAAGAAAGGACTTAGACAAGGATATTCTCTATCTCCTTATTTTTCATTATTATGGTAGAAGTTTTGAGTAGGAACTTAAATAAGGCTTGCAAATATGGATTTATAATTGGTCTTAAGGTTAGTAATAACATCGATCACATCACCCATCAACAATTTGTAGGTGATATAGCCCTTTTTGGAAGGGCAAGGAAAAATGAGTCCAGAGCTTTGAATAATTTTTTAAAAGAGTATGAAAGAGCTTCATGGCAAAAAATTAATAGGACTAAATCCAAAATTTACTTTATTAACACTCGTACTAATATCAAAGCAAGAATTTATAGGTTACTTCAAATAGAGGAGGTAAATTTACCAACAACTTATCTAGGGATGCCTTTATTTGAGGGGAGAATGAGGATAGATTTATGGAATCCAGTTATTAGTAAAGTTTAAAATAAACTTTCAGCTTGCAAAGGCAGATGATTATCTTTATCAACAAGAGTGCAATTAATTAAGTCATTCTTACAAGCCATTCCAACATATTATGTCTTTGTATTCTATGCCAAAATCTATTGAAAAAAGTTTAATATTTATTATTCGATCCTTTTTATGGTTAGATTTACATGATAAAAGGAAAATTTCTTTTGGTGAAATGGAGTAAGTTGTGTGATGACAAAACTAGGGGAGGTCTTGGTTTAAGAGCTCTTACAAATACAAACTTAGCTCTTAGGGGAAAATTTATCTAGATATTGTACAAAGAGAATCAAAGACAATGGGCAAGAATTCTTAAGTATGTTGATCCCAATGACCCAAGTTTAATATTTATTGCATTCTCTCTTCCAAATGGTTCTGCTCTGCGAAATGGTTTAAAAAAATATATTGATCTTATGATTAAAGGTTTAATATGGGTGGTGGGAACTAGAGAAAAAATTTATCTTTGGATGGATACTTGGTGTGATAAAAAACCACTCAATTTAGATCCAATTTTGAAACCTTGAATGAGATTACTTTAAGACAAATACGGTGATAGGGTTTCAAACATTTTGTACAAGGATCAAGAAGGAAGATACAAATGGAAAGAATATTTTTTTATAAGTATACAATACATTGATGCTAGGAGGCAATTGAGTAGAAAGATAACAACTATAATTATTCCAAGGGGTGCTAAGGATAAATTGATTTAGGAGTTGAATAACTCAGGAGAATACACAACAAGAAGTGGATATAATGTTCAACACCAACATAAAAATAATATCACTAGAATTTGGAGAGATATTTGGGATAGCACAAGCATTCCTAAAGTTAAAATGTTTGTTTGGTTAGTAGGTCATAGAAGAATTCTATCCTAGGATAATCTTATGAAAAGGGGTTTTTATGGCCCCTCTAAATGTGTTTTCTATAATAAGGAGGAGGATAGTATTGACCATCTCTTGGGACATTGCTCAATTGACTAGAATCTATGGAAACAAATTCTTAATATTTTTTGGTAAATGCATGGTGATGAATAGCAGAATTGAAGATTGGTTAAAGAAATGGCAGAGCACTTATAAAAGTGAGGCTTTATAAACAATATGGGATATATCAAAAGATACAATACTTTGGACTATATGGCTAGAAATGAATAGAAGAATATTTAAAGGAAAGGAAATTAATTTAGAGGTAATTAAGAAGAAGATATGTTTAGCCATAGAGGATTCTAAACCAACCCTATAAACTCACTCAATCTCTAATTTGGAAGCCTAGAGTCTTGATAGATGGAGTCACATCATTAAATGGAATTATGATGTTGGGTACAAGAGAAGCAAAAATAAGGTAAAGAATATAAAGTGGAAAATACCATATGTGGGGTGGGTTAAATTGAATTTTTATGGAACATCTAAAGGAAACCCAGGACTAGTAGGAGGAGGAGGAATAATTAGAAATAATAGAGGAGAGATTTTATCTCATTATGCTTTCAATTGTGGATTTAAGACAAATAATGAAGCTGAAGCTTGGGCAACTTTAGAAGGGTTAAAAATATGTAAACAAATGAAATGGACTAGATTTTGGATGGAAGGTTATTCTCTCATAGTAATAAATGCAATTTTGAGGAAAGCAAAGGCTCCATAGAACATATAAGAGATAATTGTGAAAATCCAAGATCTTTCTAAAGAGTTTGAAGAAATCAGGTTTACACATATATAAATGGAAGGAAATAAATGTGTATATAAGCTATCAAATAGAGGGGTTTTTATTGAGGATCATGAAGTAAACATCTCCTTTCTATGGTTAGACGAAGTAGAAAGTTTAGTTGAAGCTGACAAAAAATTTTGATTTCCTAAATCAATTAATGATTAAGATATACTTTAATGTTTTCCATTGGTAATATCTATTTTATTTTGTAACAATAATGTGTGTTCATTTAGATTATTTATTATAATTTTTGTGGTTGCACTTGTGTTTCATGAAGGAAACTAGCAATCTAGATTTGGTAAAGTGGACTATGTTAGTGTGATTTTTTAGAAATATTACTCTACTAAGATGCAAGACATAGATAGTAGAGGTGAATTTTTGGCATTGTGAAGTTTCTATAGGAAAATATCAATAAATATGCTAAATTTTGGAGTAATTGTATTCATAGAGAGATTTGAAAAAATCCAAAAATTGAAAATCAAGAATTCAAAAATTTTATGTAAAATGATGTAGGCTTATAACTATAGCATCTCAATTGAGATGAGAAGTGTATCTATTTGTAAAATCGCAAGCTCTAAATAAGACATATGTAATTTTTTAAGGGTGGGGGACCCAAGTACAACCCCTTTTTATCAAGCAAAAAAAAAGTATATCACTCGAGATAATGGACAATCATCATCATTTGATGGCATGCCCTACTCATTTGGTCCATGTAGGTTTTGATAGGTAACCTTTAGAGATGAAATAAAATGTTGTAATTATGAAATATAAAATTACATACAATGCATAAAATAGATATTATCAAAATATGAGCTATATTAAATATATGCTTGCAAATGAAAGGAGTATAAAATTAGATAAGCATGAAATATAATAAAAGGATTAGTATGCTACCAATATAAACAATATGACTATAAATAAAGGGACAACAAGCATTAAGATATGAAATGTGAGAAAAATATGTAGTAAAAACCCTACAAAAGAGAGGGTTATGGCTAAAATATGAGTGATAAACAAATGTAAATCATAATAGACCTGCAAAAGGTATGTTAGAGAGTGAATAGAGATGATATGATTGAATAAAATGGCTACAAAAACAATGTTAGATGGTTTTAAACAGGGATTAGAAACCTATAAAAAAGGATTGGAGGCACAAAATGTAGAAAAACCAAAAGGAGAGCATAGGTTAGCAAGGCTACAACCTAGAGGACAAAATGTAGTGAAGAAAATATGAATGGAGAGAAGAAATATGTTGGGAGATCTATCTTCCTTGCCTCCAAGGTGACCTCCTTGCCCCAAAGTCCTCCTTGCCTTGCTTGGTTTACCTCCAAAATGCTTGTAATTTCTTAAAATAAGCTTGAAAATGCTTATAAATGCTTAGAAATGGATAATACTATAAAGTAGAAACTAAGAGGAATGCTAGAGAAATCTTGGTAGAGTGTAACTACCTCAAGAGTTAATGCCAAATGCCTACCCAAGGGGCTACTTAAATAGGATTTGGGAGGGGATTTGGGGGGAAATTGGATAATATTAAATTGAAATATGTGAATTTGGTGTATTTTTGGGGCATGTGAAATCAAGGCAAAGGATAGAGGGAGGTAATCCACATGATCCTGGTTTGTACCTGAATATTCTGAGTAGTTTTGTCAAATTTACCACTGGAAAATTTGGTGACTTCACCGGTTAATTTGGTTAGGAAGTAAGTCTAATTTTTAAATTTTGAGATCTTGATGCTTGCCAAATTTGCCACTAGGCTTGCCAAATTTACCACTATAGAAAATTTTGTAAGGAGTGGCAAATTTGATCTGAGTGGTTTTGAGTGTTTAGAATTTGATTTTGTAGTTTCACCAGATTCACCACCTAGTGAATTTGGTAAATGTTGAAAATGTTCCCAAAAGTAATAGATTTTTGTTAGATTGAGGTCTTGGGATGTTTGTGGCCTGTTTTGATATCTTTCACCTTTTTGGTGTGTCAAAATTGGGTTTCTACATAAGGGAAAATTGTGCAATATTAAGTTAAAGATAGGGGACTATGAAATTAAAACTAATATATTTGCTATTCATCTAGGGGATATGATGTTGTGCTAGGATCACAATGGCTAGGTACTTTGGGTACAATAACATAGAACTTTCCAAAATTATAGAATTAGTTCTCCTCGAAAGGTCAGTCCTACACTCTCCATGGTTCACTGGTAGGATATCCATAGATTATTAGCTCAAGCCATATGGAGAAGTTAAATAAATCTTTGCATGGTATAGTTTCTTAAATATTTGTAATTCAACCACAATATTTAGGAGAAGATAAGTCCCAAGAATATTTACAACTCATTATAACTAGGAATGATTTAACTTTTGTAGAACCAATAGAATTACCTCCACATCATTCCCATGATCATGCAATATCATTGGTACTATGTAGCTTGCACCTAACATAAGACCTTACCAGTACCCCTATGACCTTAAGTAAAAATTTGAGAATTTGATACAAGAATTGCTATAAGCAAGGGTAATTTGGCCTAGTAATAGTCCATATTTTTCTCTAGTATTATTGGTTAGAAAGAAATATGGGTTATGGTAGTTGTGTATAGATTTTTGTGAGCTCAATAAGCTTACCATGAAGTATAAATTTCATATTCCAATGGTTGATGAATTACTGGATGAGCTACATGGTGCAAGGTTTTCCTCCAAGTTGGATCTTTGCTTAGGTTACCAACAGATAAAGATATCCCCAAAATAATATTTTGAATTCATGAGAGCCATTAAGAATATTTGTTCATGCCATTTGGCCTAACTAATGCTCCATCCACATTTTAGAGCCTCATGAATGATTTCTTCCATCTATTTATTTGTAAATTTATTCTAGTTTTCTTTGATAATATTTTGAATTATAGTCGCTCTTGGGATGAGAACCTCATACATTTGGATCAATATCTACAAGTTTTTTCTAAAACTAAGTTTATTCCAAGAGTTCTAAGTTTTTTTATGGGATGACAAAAGTGGAGTATTTGAGTCATGTTGTCATCAAAGATGGACTTAAAGTTGACCCTAAAAAGATTCAAGTTGTTCAAGATTGACCAAAGCCTCACACCCTCAAAGGACTACAAGGATTTTTGGGATTCATAGGGTATTACTATAAATTTATACAAAACTATGAAAAGATAACAACTCCTTTAACAACCATGTTGAAAAATAATTATTTTATTTGGTTAGAACCAATAGATAAGGCTTTCACTAACTTAAGCAATCCATGACAACCACCCCAATATTAAAAATGCTTGATTTTTCTAAAACCTTTATAATTGAAAGTGATTCTTTGAGAAATGGCATTGGGGTTGTGTTGATGAAAGAGGAAAGACCGTTGGCCTTCAATAGTAAAGCACTTTCAAGACAAAATTGAGGAAAATTTTCTTATGCAAAGGAGATGATATTTTACATGTAGTTAATCAATGGAGGCCATATCTCATTAGGCGATATTCTTCAATTAAAATAGACCATCAAAGACTCAATTAGTTATTAGAACAACGAGGCACCATACCTGAGAAACAAAAATGGATCCCTAAATTAATGGGCTATGATTATGATATCACATACAAAAAGAGGAAATGAGAACATAATGGTTGATGCACTCTCCTGATAGTTTGAGGATCAAATAATGGTAAATGCTATTTCTTCTTCCAAACCTCAATGGATTAATTCTCTCAAAAAGGACATGGGCACATACTTAGGCTTGCAAAATTTGATTACCAAACTTCAAATAAATTTTAAATCATACCCAGGATACACATGGGATGGATAAGATGTGAGATATCATGATCAACTTATTATTGTCCAAATGTCACAAATGTAAAAATTTATATTGAAGGAAATGCATAGCTCACCAACAATGAGATATTCTAGGTTCCTAAAGACTTATACAAGGATTAATCGTACTTTCTTCTAGCAGGGAATGAAGAAGGAAATTCACACCTTTGTGGCTAAATGTGGCATGTATCAAAGAATGGGAGAAGAAACTATGTGTTCCCTTAGAACCCTTCATCCCTTGCTAATTCTAAAACAAGTATGGATAGATATTTCCATGGATTTTATTGAAGGGTTACAATAAAATAGGACTTTCCAAAATTAGGAGAAGATAAGTCGCAAGTCCCAAGATAAGTCCCAAGAATATTTACAACTCATTATAACTAGGCATGATTTAACTTTTGTAGAACCAATAGAATTACCTCCACATCATTCCCATGATCATGCAATATCATTGGTACTATGTAGCTTGCACCTAACATAAGACCTTACCAGTACCCCTATGACCTTAAGTAAAAATTTGAGAATTTGATACAAGAATTGCTATAAGCAAGGGTAATTTGGCCTAGTAATAGTCCATATTTTTCTCTAGTATTATTGGTTAGAAAGAAATATGGGTTATGGTAGTTGTGTATAGATTTTTGTGAGCTCAATAAGCTTACCATGAAGTATAAATTTCATATTCCAATGGTTGATGAATTACTGGATGAGCTACATGGTGCAAGGTTTTCCTCCAAGTTGGATCTTTGCTTAGGTTACCAACAGATAAAGATATCCCCAAAATAATATTTTGAATTCATGAGAGCCATTAAGAATATTTGTTCATGCCATTTGGCCTAACTAATGCTCCATCCACATTTTAGAGCCTCATGAATGATTTCTTCCATCTATTTATTTGTAAATTTATTCTAGTTTTCTTTGATAATATTTTGAATTATAGTCGCTCTTGGGATGAGAACCTCATACATTTGGATCAATATCTACAAGTTTTTTCTAAAACTAAGTTTATTCCAAGAGGTCTAAGTGTTTTTATGGGATGACAAAAATGGAGTATTTGAGTCATGTTGTCATCAAATATGGACTTAAAGTTGACCCTAAAAAGATTCAAGTTGTTCAAGATTGACCAAAGCCTCACACCCTCAAGGGACTACAAGGATTTTTGGGATTCATAGGGTATTACTATAAATTTATACAAAACTATGAAAAGATAACAACTCCTTTAACAACCATGTTGAAAAATAATTATTTTATTTGGTTAGAACCAATAGATAAGGCTTTCACTAACTTAAAGCAATCCATGACAACCACCCCAATATTAACAATGCTTGATTTTTCTAAAACCTTTATAATTGAAAGTGATTCTTTTAGAAATGGCATTGGGGTTGTGTTGATGAAAGAGGAAAGACCTTTGGCCTTCAATAGTAAAGCACTTTCAAGACAAAATTGAGGAAAATTTTCTTATGCAAATGAGATGATATTTTACATGTAGTTAATCAATGGAGGCCATATTTAATTAGGCGATATTCTTCAATTAAAATAGACCATCAAAGACTCAATTAGTTATTAGAACAACGAGGCACCATACCTGAGAAACAAAAGTGGATCCCTAAATTAATGGGCTATGATTATGATATCACATACAAAAAGAGGAAATAAGAACATAATGGTTGATGCACTCTCCTGATAGTTTGAGGATCAAATAATGGTAAATACTATTTCTTCTTACAAACCTCAATGGATTAATTCTCTCAAAAAGGACATGGGCACATACTTTGGCTTGCAAACTTTGATTACCAAACTTCAAATAAATTTTAACTCATACCCAGGATACACATGGGATGGATAAGATGTGAGATATCATGATCAACTTAATATTTTCCAAATGTCACAAATGTAAAAATTTATATTGAAGGAAATGCATAGCTCACCAACAATGATATATTCTAGGTTCCTAAAGACTTATACAAGGATTAATCGTACTTTCTCCTAGCAGGGAATGGAGAAGGATATTCACACCTTTGTGGCCAAATGTGACATGTATCAAAGAATGGGAGAAGAAACTATATGTTCCCTTAGAACCCTTCATCCCTTGCTAATTCTAAAACAAGTATGGATAGATATTTCCATGGATTTTATTGAAGGGTTACAATAAAATAGAACTTTCCAAAATTAGGAGAAGATAAGTCCCAAGTCCCAAGAATATTTACAACTCATTATAACTAGGAATGATTTAACTTTTGTAGAACCAATAGAATTACCTCCACATCATTCCCATGATCATGCAATATCATTGGTACTATGTAGCTTGCACCTAACATAAGACCTTACCAATACCCCTATGAACTTAAGTAAAAATTTGAGAATTTGGTAAAAGAATTGCTATAAGCAAGGGTAATTTGGCCGAGTAATATTCCATATTCTTCTCTAGTATTATTGGTTAGAAAGAAATATGGGTTATGGTAGTTGTGTATAGATTTTTGTGAGCTCAATAAGCTTACCATTAAGTATAAATTTCATATTCCAATGATTGATGAATTATTGGATGAGCTACATGGTGCAAGGTTTTCCTCGAAGTTGGATCTTTGCTTAGGTTACCAATAGATAAGGCTCAAGGAGAAAGATATCCCCAAAATAATATTTTGAATTCATGAGAGCCATTAAGAATTTTTGTTCATGCCATTTGGCCTAACTAATGCTCCATCCACATTTTAGAGCCTCATGAATGATTTCTTCCATCCATTTATTTGTAAATTTATTCTAGTTTCTTTGATAATATTTTGAATTATAGTCGCTCTTGGGATGAGAACCTCATACATTTGGATCAATATCTACAAGTTTTTTCTAAAAATAACTTTATTCCAAGAGGTCTAAGTGTTTTTATGGGATGACAAAAGTGGGGTATTTGAGTCATGTTGTCATCAAAGATGGACTTAAATTTGACCCTAAACAGATTCAAGTTGTTCAATATTGACCAAAGCCTCACACCCTCAAGGGACTACAAGGATTTTTGGGATTCATAGGGTATTACTATAAATTTATACAAAACTATGAAAAGATAACAACTCCTTTAACAACTATGTTGAAAAATAATTATTTTATTTGGTTAGAACCAATACATAAGGCTTTCACTAACTTAAAGCAATCCATGACAACCACCCCAATATTAACAATGCTTGATTTTTCTAAAACCTTTATAATTGAAAGTTATTCTTTGAGAAATGGCATTGGGGTTGTGTTGATGAAAGAGGAAAGACTGTTGGCCTTCAATAGTAAAGCACTTTCAAGAAAAAATTGAGGAAAATTTTCTTATGCAAAGGAGATGATATTTTACATGTAGTTAATCAATGGAGGCCATATCTCATTAGGCTATATTATTCAATTAAAATAGACCATCAAAGACTCAATTACTTATTAGAACAATGAGGCACCATACCTGAGAAACAAAAGTGGATCCCTAAATTAAAGGGCTATGATTATGATATCACATACAAAAAGAGGAAATGAGGACATAATGGTTGATGCACTCTCTTGATAGTTTGAAGATCAAATAATGGTAAATGCTATTTCTTCTTCCAAACCTCAATGGATTAATTCTCTCAAAAAGGACATGGGCACATACTTAGGCTTGCAAACTTTGATTACCAAACTTCAAATAAATTTTAAATCATACCCAGGATACACATGGGATGGATAAGATGTGAGATATCATGATCAACTTATTATTGTCCAAATGTCACAAATGTAAAAATTTATATTGAAGGAAATGCACAGGTCACCAAAAATGAGATATTCTAGGTTCCTAAAGACTTATACAAGGATTAATTGTACTTTCTTCTAGTAGGGAATGGAGAAGGATATTCACACCTTTGTGGCTAAATGTGACATGTATCAAAGAATGGGAGAAGAAACTACGTGTTCCCTTAGAACCCTTCATCCCTTGCTAATTCTAAAACAAGTATGGATAGATATTTCTATGGATTTTATTGAAGGGTTACAATAAAATAGAACTTTCCAAAATTATGAGAAGATAAGTCCCAAGAATATTTACAACTCATTATAACTAGGCATGATTTAACTTTTGTAGAACCAATAGAATTACCTCCACATCATTCCCATGATCATGCAATATCATTGGTACTATGTAGCTTGCACCTAACATAAGACCTTACCAGTACCCGTATGACCTTAAGTAAAAATTTGAGAATTTGGTACAAGAATTTCTATAAGCAAGGGTAATTTGGCCTAGTAATAGTCCATATTCTTCTCTAGTATTATTGGTTAGAAAGAAAGATGGGTTATGGTAGTTTTGTATAGATTTTTGTGAGCTCAATAAGCTTACCATTAAGTATAAATTTCATATTCCAATGGTTGATGAATTATTGGATGAGCTACATGGTGCAAGGTTTTCCTCCAAGTTGGATCTTTGCTTAGGTTACCAACAGATAAGGCTCAAGGAGAAAGATATCCCCAAAATAATATTTTGAATTCATGAGAGCCATTAAGAATTTTTGTTCATGCCATTTGGCCTAACTAATGCTCCATCCACATTTTAGAGCCTCATGAATGATTTCTTCCATCCATTTATTTGTAAATTTATTCTAGTTTTCTTTGATAATATTTTGAATTATAGTCGCTCTTGGGATGAGAACCTCATACATTTGGATCAATATCTACAAGTTTTTTCTAAAAATAACTTTATTCCAAGAGGTCTAAGTGTTTTTATGGGATGACAAAAGTGGAGTGTTTGAGTCATGTTGTCATCAAAGATGGAATTAATGTTGACCCTAAAAATATTCAAGTTTTTCAAGATTGACCAAAGCCTCACACCCTCAAGGGACTACAAGGATTTTTGGGATTCATAGGGTATTACTATAAATTTATACAAAACTATGAAAATATAACAACTCCTTTAACAACCATGTTGAAAAATAATTATTTTATTTGGTTAGAACCAATAGATAATGCTTTCACTAACTTAAAGCAATCCATGACAACCACCCCAATATTAACAATGCTTGATTTTTCTAAAACCTTTATAATTGAAAGTTATTCTTTGAGAAATGGCATTGGGGTTGTGTTGATGAAAGAGGAAAGACCGTTGGCCTTCAATAGTAAAGCACTTTCAAGACAAAATTGAGGAAAATTTTCTTATGAAAAGGAGATGATATTTTACATGTAGTTAATCAATGGAGGCCATATCTCATTAGACGATATTCTTCAATTAAAATAGAGCATCAAAGACTCAATTAGTTATTAGAACAACGAGGCACCATACCTGAGAAACAAAATTGGATCCCTAAATTAATGGGCTATGATTATGATATCACATACAAAAAGAGGAAATGAGAACATAATGGTTGATGCATGCTCCTGATAGTTTGAGGATAAAATAATGGTAAATGCTATTTCTTCTTCCAAACCTCAATGGATTAATTATCTCAAAAAGGACATGGGCACATACTTAGGCTTGCAAACTTTGATTACCAAACTTCAAATAAATTTTAATTCATACCCAGGATACACATGGGATGGATAAGATGTGAGATATCATGATCAACTTATTATTGTCCAAATGTCACAAATGTAAAAATTTATATTGAAGGAAATGCACAGCTCACCAACAATGAGATATTCTAGGTTCCTAAAGACTTATACAAGGATTAATCGTACTTTCTTCTAGTAGGGAATGGAGAAGGATATTCACACCTTTGTGGCTAAATGTGACATGTATCAAAGAATGGGAGAAGAAACTATGTGTTCCCTTAGAACCCTTCATCCCTTGCTAATTCTAAAACAAGTATGGATAGATATTTCCATGGATTTTATTGAAGGGTTACCCAAGTCGAGAGGAAAAATTGTTATATGGTGGTAGTGAATCATCTCACAAAGTATGTTCATTTTTTATCCATTTCCTATACCTACACAACATCAGTAGTAGCCCAAATCTTTTTAGATTCCATATTTCACCTTCATAGCATGCTTGCGTCTATTATGTCAAATATAGTCCCTACCTTTACTAGTCATCTTTGGTAGGATCTATTTAAGTTCTAGGGAACTTAGCTCAAAATGAGTTCAACCTATCATTCATAGACAAATGGCCAAATAGAAATTTTTAACAAATGCTTGGAGACCTACCATTATTGTCTTACCTATGAACATCTTACATAATGGATAACGGCTTCCCTTGGTCGAATGGTGGTATAATACTTTATATTACACTACGACCAAGGTTATTCCCTTTGAATAAGTATATGGTTGTCCTCCATCAACACCCTCCTATATTCTAGGAAACTGTTCATATTGTCAACATGACACTCAGTTAATGTGTCATAGTCCTTCGACAACTGAAGATAAATATTGAGTTGGCCTAGAACCATATGCGTCAACAAGTTGATCAACACCATTTTGAGCATAATTTCAAGTAGGAGATATGGTTTTTCTTTGCTTGTATCCCTATAAATAATCCTCACTCTAGCTCCATAGATGTTAAAAACTAGCTAAAAAATAATATGGACCCTCCCAAGTATTACAACGAATTGGTTTAACAAAATACAAATTGACCCTTTCGGCTACGTCGAAGCTCCATCTACTCTTTCATATATTTTCTCTCAAGAGTGTAGAAAATCAAGTACAAGTTCAATCCACTTTATCAAAACTGGATAAAGAGGGTTCCATTCTACTTGAGTTTGATGGATCTAAGATCATGCACCCTTCGAAACCATGTCATCATTGAGTTTCTTGTTCAATGGTGCAAACTACAATGTCAAGGTACCACTTAGGAGTCTCTCCAATAGCTACATTAACAATTTTCTCATATCCAACTTTGAAGACAAAGTTTTTTTGAAGGGGAAGGGCATGTTAGGATCCTATCCTAATATTATTATGTAATTTCCCCTTTCCAACATGAGAATATCATTCTAATAATTTTTTATAATATTTTGTAATGGTATGTGGTGATTAAGATGCCTAGACAAGTGGTGTCATTTCATGTAACCGTTAAAAAGAATGTAATTACTTGTTAGTAAAATATTCTAGCTTGAGTGACACTTTGCATGTAAGCCAACTTTTGAACGTTATGTTAGAGTTGTATGAAGTGTATCTTTAAAATACAATGGTGTAAAAATGAATGTATCTTTTACATCTTGAATGAAAGTATTCAAGGAGGTTGCTCCCTCAAAGAGACCCGCAATTTTTTCTAATAATTATGAGATTAATATATTTCTCCATTTAAATTTTGCATTGCAATATTACATTTTTTTATGAATTTATGTTTTTATTGCAATATCTATGTGAATGTGCTTATTTTAATTAAAAAGGTTCCTAACACTTTACCCTTTTGATACTTTTTTCTATTTGATAAAAATTATGGTTTAGGATACTTTGTATTCTTTTTTATGTCTTTTGATAATTAAAGTCATATCAATAAGATGATTAATAACTATAAACATGAAGTACCAAAATGACACTTTATAAGATAAATGAAAACTTGCAATATGTTATTATTATTATTATATTAAGATGAATGAATAACTTTAAATAAATTGTTTAATAAAATCTATATAAAAATATAAAATACTATCTCATTATAATTTTTTTCAAAACAGGTTACAAAATTCTTTCAATGAAAAAAATAATTTAAAGGAAATATATAATAAATAAATAAAATAAAATTTAGCACATCGATGCTTTGCTCCTCCATTGAAATATCTCGTTCTAAAATGACGTGGTTTTATTATAATTTTCACCTATAGAATCACAGATAAAATGAAGACGCTCACGTCCTAACAATCAAATCTCGATGTTCAATTAAATTTATGTGCGTGGGACCTGAAAATTGAACTTGGCGTTAAGCCATAGAAAAAAATGGAATAACATTATTAAAAATAACACCAATCTAAGGTTACATTCTCTCTTGTTGTGACCATACAAACCCACTCGCTGCCATTTTTTTCTTTAAGTCGTATCATTGTTCTTCCCGTTGATTTTGCTCTCTGTGGTTTATTTTTTCTGCAAGCTGTACCATTGTTCTTCCCGTTGATTTTGCTCGCGTGGTTGGTAAATTTAACAGACTGTAACAACCTCTTTCATAATGATCCATGGTTTTGACATATTAATTCTTTTTATATAATATTTATTATAGGCTTGTTGGTAGTTTTTATAGGTAGATGTATTAATTTTATAAACGGTTAGGCCATTTAAAATCTTGGACTTCAATTTTAACTTAAAAAATTAGAGTTTTATTGACTTCAACAAAAAAAAAACAGGTTAAAAGAGAAGAGGATATGTAGATGGTAAAAGAATTTTATTTCAAACATTTAATTAATCATGTTATTTAGGAAACTCGAGTGTGTCCGAAACTTCGAGAGTGTTATAAAAATTTGAGTTGCCACGCCATGAAAGTTCCACCCAAAAAATAAATTTCCAACATTATTTATTCTCTTTTATAAAAAAATTTAGTGTCTAACTTTAAAAAGATTATGATGATGTTAGAATATTTAATCATATTATTTTAATATTATAATTAGTTTATGTATTTTTTAATATTTAAATTATTTATTTTTAGATATAATATTATAATTAAGTTATAAATTTTTAAATAATTAAATATTTTTTAATTTGTAATATACTTTTAATTTAACCAAATAAAAAAATATTTGTAAAGTTTTGCCATCGTTAGTATGAAAGCACGATGATTTAGTTAATTAAAAAAAGAAATCTTTGGCTCAAGTATAGAAGAAGGGACAATTATCATCATTTCATGGCATGCCCTACTCCTTTGATCCTTCTCCTCATTACATGGCATGCCCTAATCGTTTGATCCATGTGGGTTTTGATAGACAACCTGTGTAGATTAGAACATCAATGTGAGTAGATAAACCACGATAACTAAGAGGATTGATAGCTAGGCAAGACGACAATTTCGTGAACAATTGATAACTAGGTTAGATAAGGGAGTTGATTATAGTAATATTATTTTTAGTAATTGACAAGCTTAAGGTGATGAGCACCAAAAATGCTCATATTTTGTACATATTTCTTGGATCAATATGCGGCTGTATAATAAGGATTGCGTACTTTTATGAATGATTATATAGATATTTGATATAATTATGCGTGTTATCTAATTTGTGTGCTTTTAGTATGTTTTGTGGAATTGCAATTGATTTAGTTAGATTTGGAACGGTCGAGGTCCTTTTGATGGACCTGGCACTTTATTTCATCTGGGGTCAATGTAGAGAACATAGGCGCCTCCCTGCAACCGGAAGGCACCAAGGGAACAAGCGCCTCCCTGTAGTCGAAAGGCGCCAACTGAATACTAGCGCCTCCCTACAGTTGAATGTCGAAGGCACCAATTGAATACAAGCGCCTCCCTGCAGTCGAAAGGCACCAATTGAATACAAGTGCCTCCCTGCAGTAAAGGTGCAATTGAATACAAGCGCCTCCTCGTGAAGGTACCAATTGAATACAAGCGCCTCCTAAGGTGCCAACCAAAGACAAGCGCCTCCCTGCAATCGAAAGGCGCCAACCAAAGACAAGCGCCTCCCAAAGGTGCAATAAAGGCAAGCGCCTCTCCATAGCCGAAAGGCGCTAATAGAAGGCAAGCGCCTCCCTACAATCGAAAGGCGCTAATAGGAGGCAAGCGCCTCCCTACAACCGAAAGGCGCCACTGATTCTTTGCCCGTTGACCAGAGTTGAACGACGTGGACGACAACGGCTGGTGCAGTTCTAGCTCTGCATCATGCAGAGCTAAATTGGAGATAGCACCAATGTATCCAAATGTCTTACCGATGCTAGGCAAAGCATGAACCAAAATGAACATGCCGCCTTCAGAATAGAATGCCAGACATCGATTGCATTCGCCAGACTGTTCTAATTTAGTCTGGGAAGAATCGACCATTGTAACCACTTCTGTAATAGAAGTTCTACGGGTGTGTTATATAAACACACGCAGATCATTCTGAGAGATATATAGAAATAATTAATAAAGATCTATTTTGAATTACAGAAGATAGATTGTAATACGTTGATAAATATATTCCAGTTCCAGAAGTTCTAAGCGCGTGTTCGATCGGGAGGAATCTGCTGGAGCCTGGGCCCACTCCAAGCCAGTATTTCTTCCCCATTTCTTTTTGTTTATTTATTTTAATTAGTTTATTGCTTTCATAGGAACGTTCATTAATTTGCTAGTTCCAGTATTTGCAGTAGGTTTATTTTCAGGAATGTGTACATGATTTATTTCTGTAGATTTAATTCTGTTCTTCTTACGTAATTTATTGAGGAGTGCGGGAATGATTGACAACCATCTCAAGAACACCCCCCAAATGTAGGATTAGTAGATTCACCTCCAGTGGTATTGTAGTAACCTAATTCTGACTCTTCGCAAGTTTACGAAGCTCCCTGGGTTGATAATTAAATGCACGGGCATGTGACAAAAATAGGAAACCATTCACCTTGTTTGGCCCGCAACATTTTGGCACCGTTGTCGGGAAGCATCTTAATTAGATTACTTACAATACCCTGAAACCTTCATCTGACCTTGTATGAGTTCTTCGAGAAGAAGAGGACCTGACGGTCACTTTATAAGAACTAATCCATCAGGACCTGAGTCAGCCGAGCATTTTGGATTTGAGTTAGACTCGCCCGACCTACCAGCAGTCCATTGGAGTGAGGAACCACACTTTGTGCAAAGTGCCACCTCATCCCATCAACAAGGGGAAGAACGAATCATCATAAATCCCCTGTTTAATAGGACTCCTCTAGAGGAAGCCCTATTGTGGAAGGCTATGGAGGATCAGACGATCTCGCCAGACAACCTTAGAGCATTGACTCAAAAAGTTTTAAATGATCGAAAGGCCATAAACGCTGCATTAGAAACCACATTTCCCAAAAAATGGTAGATAACGATGAAGTCTCATCTGGCTTTAGTTTCCCAATAGAGGAGGGAGTAGGAGATACCAAAATGAAAAACATATCCCCTGCTCACCTCCCGTCCTTCAGAGGACACCCGACTGAGGACCCTGACCTATTTTTATTCAAGTTTGATGTTTTGTGCAGGTCTGTGGATTACAAATCAAACGCGCAGAAGTTGAAATTATTTCCTTCTACATTAGACGATGCAGCTCTACGATGGTTCATCGGTCTGGGAGACAAACACATCACCACCTGGGACCAGATGAAGACGCTCTTTCTAGAGCAATATCAAGATTTTGGGAGAGCAAGAGACTCCAGGGAGGAGGTCCTGAGCATGACACAAAGAGAAGATGAGTCTCTCGAGGAGTATTGGGAGAGATTCAGCTTTAATCTTCAATGGTCCCCTCACTCGAAGCTATCTGATAAGTCCCTCAAAAGCATCTTCTTGAGGGGACTTACCAATGAGTCACTGGAGGCTCTCAACATGATCTTCGGAGGTGATGTCTATCAGCATGCTATGGACGACATCCGGAAATTATGCCGGAACTACTCGAGAAGGCGAGGCAAAATCACCGCCAGGACCATGAAGGCGACTGCTTCAGTCACCAAAATAGAAATAGGCAACATGCTGGAGGATTTGAAGAGCGAAATGCTCTCATCTCTAGCACTACAGATGGATACGCTGTTGTTAGAAAAGAAGAAACAAGAAAATGACGCAGCATTAGCCTATTTCTGCCCAAAATGTAGAGGAAGGCACGCAAAGAATGCATGCCCAAAAAACAAGGTCAGAGTATGCGTAGTTTGTAGGCTGAATCATAAAACTCGATTGTGCCCACAACTGCCCAAGAACCAGGAAGCGACTGAGAGCACGGAGGCCTACTTCATAGGCAATAGGAAGAGTTGGCCACAGCCCCCCATGGGGAATATACCAACCGAAATGCCATCATATGGGGGAGGGTCATACATGCACCAAGGACCCCCTCAACCACCTAATATGGGGTGGTGGGGACCGTCACCTTGGACGAACGCACCCCCAGCAGCATTCCCGAATCAGCAGCCATGGATGCCATATCCATATACCGGGCAGCAGTGGAGAGGCCACAATGCATGGAATCAAACTCCATAGAATGCAGCTCCTGCTCACATCCAACAGAACTTACCAGCATTGCCAGCAGCGAGACCTACGTAGCTACCAAGACAACCGACAGCAAACCCGAACAACAGAGTAAATCAACCGACATACAACGTAGAAGGTGAGATGTACCATATGTACAATATTCAGCTTAGATCAGGTAGGCAACTAGGAGTAGAGACACCGCCTCTGGTAGAAGAGGAGGAAGAAATGGTAGAGATACCTCCACTGGTAGAAGAGGAGGCAAAAATAGAGGAGACACCTCTGGTAGAAGAGGGAAAAGCACTTGAGAGAGCGGAGGCTCCATTTCCTAGCCGGTTGCAGGAACAAAGAAAAACAACACAGCCAAAATTTGACATCTTGTCGAGCTTGAAGAATCTCACGGTGACAATCCCATTATTTCAAGCAATTCGAGATGTCCCCATTTACACCAAGGCAATTAGAGAAATGTGTCTAAGGAGACCGGGATGAAAAGCTACCCAGACTATCAACGTCATGGGTAAACTGGCAGATCTAATGATGGGTAGAACACATCATCCGAAGTATGCAGATCCAGGCAGCCCAGTGCTGACCATAAAAATTGGAGGACATTCCCTGTCCAACACATTGGTTGACCTCGGGGCAGCCATCAACGTGATGCCTCAAGAGACCATGCAGAGGCTGCGGCTCACGAACCTGAAGCCAACCATGATAGTGTTGTAGTTAGCCGATCGATCAACCGTGTCACCGAAAGGGATGTTGGAAGATGTGATCGTAATAGTCAGTGCATGGGAATATCCAACCGATTTTTTAGTTTTGCAAACCAAGACCAGGCTGGGCGGTTACCCGCTCATTTTGGGGAGGCCATGGCTGGCAACAATTGATGCTTACATCAGCTATCGGGATGGGCTAATGACCATCTCCAATGGGCAAAACGTCAAAAGGCTGACCATTTCACCGCCAACTCAGTCTATGGACTCGACAGAAGAACCCAGGATCACCGAGCATGGAACTACGGAGTTGTCCATAATCCAGCCGATGATGACCTTGGAGGAGGTGGCAGAAGAGGACGAGGATGGTGCTATCATGGAGTTTCTCCATGGAGAATCATCCACCCCCACACTTGGATCACCGTTGACTGGCACCCAAGATCAGCACATCCAACAAATACACGTTGGGCCAGGGAGGACATTAAACGTCAACAACAGGTTGACGCCCACACAACTAGAAAAATTGGAAGAGCTTCTGGTAAAACACCAGCAAGCATTTGCATGGGACTACGTAGATATGCATGACATCAGCCCAAAAATATGTACCCATCGGATTTATTTAGATGACCAGGCAACTCCTAGTCGACAACCACAGAGAAGGATGAACCCAAGCAATGAAAGACATTGTCAGAGAAGAACTGCACAAACTTCTGGCTGTCGAATTCATATATCCAATTTTTGATAGTGAATGGGTATCACCATTAGTGGTGGTCCCCAAAAAGAATGGGAAATGGTAGATCTACGTGGACTACCGGGCATTGAACAAGGCGACTAAGAAAGACCACTTCCCGCTCCCGTTCATCGATCAGGTCTTGGACACACTCTCAGGAAGAAAATACTTCTCCTTTCTGGATGGTTTCAGTGGTTACAACCAGATCCAGATAGGGGAAGAAGATCAAGATAAAACAACGTTCACCTATCCATGGGGAACGTTTGCCTATAAGGTATTGCCTTTTGGATTGTGCAACGCACCGACCACCTTTCAAAGGGCGGTGCTTAGCATATTCTCTGATATGATAGGAGACGGGGTGGAAGTATACATGGACGACTTCACCGCCTATGGAGAAACCTTCGAGGAGGCAATGACAAATCTGGAAAGAGTGCTCGATAGGAGCAAGGAAAATCATTTGTCCCTAAGTAATGAAAAATGTTTTATGATGATGCAGGAAGGCATCGTGTTGGGACACCACCTCTCTGTAGAAGGAATAAAAGTAGACAAGAGGAAGATCGAGGTCATCAGAGACCTACCTAGCCCCAGAACGTAGAAGGAGGTAAGAAGTTTCCTTGGATCAGCTGGGTACTATCGATGATTTATCATCGAATTTAGTAAGATTGCCAAACCACTGCACACCCTACTTTCTAAGGACGTAGAGTTCAATTGGATGGGAGATTGCGAAGAAGCATTCCAATTGCTGAAAGAAAAATTGATATCTGCATCGGTCTTGAGAGGACCGAATTGGGCCATACCATTCCATATTTACTGCGATGCATCTAACGGTGCGATCGGAGCAGTCCTCGAGCAGAAATATGATGAAGAATTCTATGCCATCTATTATGTCAGTAAAAACTTGGTGGGAGCAGAGCTCAACTATACAGTGATAGAAAAATAATTCCTCGTAGTTGTCCATGCAATAAACAAATTTTGTCACTATATAATGGGATACAAGGTCTTCGTCCATACGGACCATGCGGCTATCAGGTATCTGATGAGCAAGCCGGCCATTGGTGGCAGAATTATCAGATGGTTGTTGCTATTGCAGGAATTCGACATCACTATAGTCGATAAACCAGGCAAGGACAACGTCGTGGCAGATTTTCTATCTAGATTGATACCAGTAGATCATCAAGCAGTGGAAGATCAGTTTTTGGATGAACATCTATTCGCTATTAGTGAACAAACTCCATGGTATGCAGACATAGCCAATTACTTGGCCATCGGAAGGACCTCACCTGCTCTCTCCTATCGAGAAAAGCAGGCGGTCATAGAGAAGAGCGCATCATTCCTTTGGATGGATGGTCTCCTATTTAAAATAGGATGGGACCAAATTATAAGAAGATGCATAGTAGAACAGGAGTTTTTAGAAGTGCTCAAGGCATGTCACGATGAGCCATGCGGAGGACACTTTGCAGGGAAACGAACTGCCTACAAAATCCTGCAGGCTGGGTATTTTTGGCCCACTCTGTTCAAGGATGCGGCAGCATATACCAGCAAGTGTGACGAGTGCCAGAGGATGGGTAGACCAACCCACCGAGATGAAATGCCCCTGCAGCCCCAGGTACACCTGGAACCTTTTGATAAATGGGGCATGGACTTCGTGGGACCATTTAATCCACCTTCGATGGGAAGGAGGTTTATTCTGGTCTGCACGGATTACGTCACCAAATGGGTGGAAGTGCAGGCATTAAGGGACTCAAAGGAAAGAACGGTCACCGATTTCTTATTTGCCCATATTTTCACATGATTTGGGGTTCCTCGGGAGATAACAATAGACCAAGGGCCCCAATTCACCTCCAAATTGATTGAGGAGCTGATGGAGCAGTATAGAGTTTGGCACAATAAAACCACGCCCTACCATCCACAGGCGAACGGGCAAGTAGAAGTGACAAACAGGGAGATAGAAAACATCCTGACCAAAACCGTGCAACAACACAAGAAATATTGGGCCACACGGTTGTCGGAGGCAGTTTGGGCATACAACACCACGTGGAAATCCACCACAGGATGCACACCTTTCCAACTGGTCTATGGAAAAAATGCGATGATGCCCATCGAGTTCGAAATCAAAACTCTGAGGACGGCTTCAGAATTAAATTTGAGCTTGGACGAAGCTCAAAAATAGAGGATTCACCAGCTAGATCAGCTGGACGAAATCCGACTGGATGCTTTGCAGAGGACAGAGATTATACATAAGCAGAGAAAGAAGTGGCATGATAACCACATCAAGCTCAAGAAGTTCCAGGTAGGGGAATGGGTACTGTTGTACGATTCCCGATTCCAGGAAAGGAAGGGCAAACTTATGCAGAGGTGGATGGGGCCGTATGAGGTGGCAGAGCTCATTAGGAATGGGGCGGTGCACGTTAAGACAATTGACGACAACAACACCATGTTCACAATCAATGGCCACCGACTACGCCCCTATAATACGTCCGAAACGTTACAGGTGGAATCCAGAGTAGGCATGGGGGAGACCCCATCTTGCTAGATCTGGACCGAACTCTCACAGGTGAAATGGTGGGCACGAAAGTGCTCACCCAAATTTTTTAGTTAGTTAATATAGTTTTTTTTAATGTGTGTTTTTGTAGGGACGACGCCCGCATGCAAGCTGCAGGCATCCTAATCCAGGGCCTAACAGGCACGGAACGCGTCTAACTGCCTTTATTTTCCTTTCTTTTTTGGTTGCTTTTTGTAGGTGGAGGACCTGACAACACGAGGGATAGGTATCTGGGAAACCAGGCCTGATTCGGCTCAACATTCCGACACCGGCTCGTAGATAGAATCTGGGCAACATGAAAAACTAGGAAGGCTTGATCACCCTTTTTCCAGTCAAATCGCCATCCAGAAGAAGGCGCCTTACTGCACCCAGAAGGCGCCAAGTCTAGAAGAAGGTGCCTTACTGCATCCAAAAGAAGGCGCCAAGTCTAGAAGAAGGTGCCTTACTGCATCTAGAAGATGCCAAGCCTAGAATAAGGTGCCTTACTATACAAAGGCGCCAAGTCCACCAGAAGGTGCCTTATCGCAGTCAGAAGGCGCCAAGTCCAGAAGAAGGTGCCTTATTGCAGTCAGAAGGTGCCCATCCAGAAGAAGGTGCCTTACTGCACCAAAGGCGCCCATCCAAAAGGTGCCTTATCGATCGAAGGTGCCAAGTCCACAAGAAGGTGCCTTACTACATCCGAAAGGCGCCCATCCAAGAAATAAATATATATATATATATATATATAATAGGCGCCTTCCGTGGCAGGAAGGCACCAAAAAAAAAAAAACTAGCCGAATACGCCTTCCAACATCAGAAGGCGCATTCATCCAGTCGAATACGCCTTCCAACATCAAGAAGGCACATTCATCAAGACGAACGCCTTCCAACATCGGGAAGGCACGAACCAGAAGGAGGCGCCCCCCACATTGGGAAGACGCATGCAGGCAAAAGTGCCTCCCACCAATCAGAGGCACCTCGTAGCACCGAAAGGCGCATTCGTTCGAAGAAGAGCACCGACAATGTTGGAAAGGCGCTACAAGGGCACCATCCACATGGGGAAGGTACCAAAGAATGCCTCTCACGTGCAACATTTACATCTATCGGATGCCTCGAGCGGAATGAAGCATCGCACGAATAAGCGACATCAAATGACCATACCCCTCCCTCATGTCACAAGTCAGCAAATCAGCGGCTACCATGACAACTGGAATGTCGAATCAGGTACGTGCATATTAAATCAAATATTTTATATAATTATTTATAAATACGTAGTACCAAAAAATATAGCTGTCATAGAGATCGTACCCCCATAGCCAAAAATGCGTGCCAATGATAGGGCACCTTCCATAACTGCTAGGGTTAGGCATCTTTTCTATAAGAAGGCACCTTCCTGAAGAAGGAAGGACAGAAAAAATATAGAGAGAAGGCACCATGGGAGGAAGGTCTAAGAACCACGCGATCAAGAAGAATGAACCCAGTGACACAGATGGGATCAGAGGGGCAGTAAAGACCCAATTCGAAGCCGAGGGGTGGCTCGAATACTGCACCCTGGTCAGTCAGGGCCAGGACATGGAGGCAGCTAGAGAATTCGCCACCTCTTTGAGGGGCGATGCGGCCCAAGTACGAGGGATGGAAATTCCAGTCACCCCTGAGTTCATCTCACAGGCGACTGGATTGCCTCTCACGGGGGAATGTATATACAAGGGCGGAGTGTTAAAAGTATACGCCAAAATACTACTGCCGGGAGGAAATGTGCAGATAGACAGGGAGGGGTTACTCAAAAATAGTCTCCCCATGAATATGCAAAAGATGTTCGAGCAGATTGCTCGATTCTTCACATGCACAGGGAAGTATACCCATCTGCACCTTAATCATGTGCACTTCCTCAATCACCTAGTGCATGGGAGGAAATTAAATATACCTTTCTACCTGGCGAGTGCTCTGAAAGATGAAGCGGCTCGATACTAGAAAGGGGCACCGTCCACCTTAGCCCACCATGGGCTGATATCGGCATTGGTCCACCACGTAGAAGCACAAGGATAGAACCACGATGCAGAGGGAGATGGCGGCCAAATAGAGCAACACAATGCGGTTGCCGAATTAGGGCAAGGCGAAGCATCCCCTATAGAGGAGATAACAAACATCGGGCAATTGGCATTGCCCTATTTTCTAGGAGGAGCAGAGCAATCACCGGTGCCCGAAGACATAGAGGATAGAGGGCATTCCCTAATGCCCGAGTATGAGGAGGAAGGAGCGCCACTCGCTGGTGGTGAGGACGAACCAATTCCCAGGAGGAAACGTCTATGATGATTCCTCTCGATAGAGGAAGGACAGAGTGACACAGAGATAGACGTTGCCACCCAAACCCTCCGAGAATTAATGAACCAGAGCCCATGGAATGAAGGAACTTTCGGGAGTAATGACCAGATCGATGCGGCCTTGGAGGAGGCGCTCGACTGGCAAACCGATTGCTGGATGGCACAACAGATTCTGGAAGATTTCCAGAACCAGCATCAAAGGGAATTGGAGGAAAGGGATAGATGAATCACTCAGCTCGAGCAGCTGGTCCGACAGTTGCAGGAGGAAAATCAAATACTTTAGGACAGAGGAACAACAAGATAGGAGGCATCCACTCAGACTGATTGGGCAGAAGAAGTGCCGATGAACTCTCCCACATCCATCGAATGAGTATTCTCTTCGGGGGAGATTCGATCGGACGCCCGACAGAGCAGCCTGGAGGCAGGGGAGGATTCCTCTATTTTTAGGGGTGAAAATGAAAGAAGTCCTACGATGCCCCCTGTCATTGTCCTGAGTGACACAGAGCAGGACGAAGGTCTCCAGTAGCAGATAAGACCAGAGGATACGGAGGACCTCCCCAGGCCTGAAGAAGGAGAAGAGCCTGAGGGGTCGACACCAGGTAGATAGGAGAATGAAGGATCACCCCCGAAGATAGCAACATAGACCGATCCTTCGGAGTAAAGAGAAGTCCCCAAAGGAGAAAGAAGAGACCCCGGTCCGAGCCACCACATTTTCTATAGAGGCCAAGGCAAAGAGGCCCAGGACGGCTCGACAGAAGGTGAAAGTGACCTTCGTCGAGTCAGAGGAGGATGAATGGGACATGCAACTATTCGTCGAAAGGCAAAAATATTTTGAGCAACTACGCAACGAAATGAAAGTAGCCAAGGAGGCCAGGAAGGCATCCTCGAGGATAAAAGGAGATTCTGGCATCTGCATCAATCCGGTAGAAGACAACCAATTTTGGGACATCTATGGTTCATCCCGAGGGTGGCCTTCCATGATGAGGAGGTACTTGGAATGGTGGGGAGTATATGGCCCACAATTGGAGGCCACTGCAATTGCAAAGGAGAATGCAGGGCTTACCCCTAAAGTGGCCGGATTATACAAGGCCCAAGTAGTGCCTTCTAGAGAGGATAACTCGGATATCCCTCTGGCAGTGGTCAAACCTCCAGACGCCGACCTCTGGCAAGCTGTCGAAGCTGCATTTCAATCGACAGGAACAACGCTGGCTAGACCACCACCAGTAGCGGCCAGAACAAGAAGGGGACAATTGACAACCGTAGTTTCCCATAGGCAAAGGCGAACCACACCTTCACATGCCGACATGAAAAGATAGACTCGGGCCGTAGGGGCAGCCGAATCCTCCAAGAGATGGCGACGATGAAAATTCAGAGGGCTACCTATAGTTTGGATGCCACGAGGGCGTGGCATATGTTAGGCGTGGGGGGATGATGAGCACCAGAAATGCTCATATTTTGTACATATTTCTTGGATCAATATGCGACTGTATAATAAGGATTGCATACTTTTATGAATGATTATATAGATATTTGATATAATTATGCATGTTATCTAATTTGTGTGCTTTTAGTATGTTTTGTGGAATTGCAGTTGATTTAGTTAGATTTGGAATGGTCGAGGTCCTTTTGATGGACCTGGCACTTTATTTCATCGGGGTCAATGTAGAGAACATAGGCGCCTCCCTACAATCGAAAGGCAAAAGGTCCAAGGTGCCAATGAATAGAAGCGCCTCCCAGGAAAAGTTGAAATGGTCCGAAGGAATGAATAAGCGCTCCTCGAGGAAGGCACCAATTGAATACAAGCGCCTCCCTTTAAAGGCACCAATTGAATAAGTGCTCGAATGCAAAGGCTCCCCAACCGAAAGGTGCCAACCAAATACAAGCGCCTCCCTCAATGAAGGCCCAACCAAGGACAAGTGCCTCCCTGCAACTGAAAGGTGCCAATAAAGGCAAGCGCCTCTCCATAGCCGAAAGGTGCTAATAGAAGGTAAGCGCCTCCCTACAATCGAAAGGCGCTAATAGGAGGCAAGCGCCTCCCTACAACCGAAAGGCGCCACTGATTCTTTGCCCGTTGACCAGAGTTGAACGACGTGGACGGCAACGGCTGGTGCAGTTCCAGCTCTACATCATGCAGAGCTAAATTGGAGATAGCACCAACGTATCCAAATGTCTTACCGATGCCAGGCAAAGCACGAACCGAAATGAACATGCCGCCTTCAGAATAGAATGCCAGACGTCGATTGCATTCGCCAGACTGTTCTAATTTAGTCTGGGAAGAATCGACTGTTGTAACCACTTCTGTAATAGAAGTTCTACGGGTGTGTTATATAAACACACGCAGATCGTTCTGAGAGATATATAGAAATAATTAATAAAGATCCATTTTGAATTATAAGATAGATTGTAATACGTTGATAAATATATTCCAGTTCCAAAAGTTCTAAGCGCGTGTTCGATCGGGAGGAATCTGCTGGAGCCTGGGCCCACTCCAAGCCAGTATTTCTTCCCCATTTCTTTTTTGTTTATTTATTTTAATTAGTTTATTGCTTTCATAGGAACGTTCATTAGTTTGCTAGTTCCAGTATTTGCAGTAGGTTTATTTCCAGGAATGTGTACATGATTTATTTCTGTAGATTTAATTATGTTCTTCTTACGTAATTTATTGAGGAGTGCGGGAATGATTGACAACCATCTCAAGAACACCCCCAAACGTAGGATTAGCAGATTCACCTCCAATGGTATTGTAGTAACCTAATTCCGACTCTTCGCAAGTTTACGAAGCTCCCTGGGTTGATAATTAAATGCACGGGCATGTGACAAAAATAGGAAACCATTCACCTTGTTTGGCCCGCAACATAAGGTTCAAACCATACAGGCTGCTCTTAACAAGTGTATTTATTTTGTTGTTGTTGATCTGGAGTGATATGGAGACCATATTTAGTCGCTTTGCACCATCATTCTCGAGTTTGGCATGCATTTAGAATTTGGTGCGTAGTTAGAGGATTCAGACCAAACTACTACCTTTGCAAATTGGCACCCCAAGGGTTTGAACCAAGGTCTCTTCAAATATTTGAATAAACAAGCACTTACCAATACACCTAACCTTTAAAAAATTTATATGAAAATTATCAAACATTAATACCAAAGGAAATAAAAACATTTTTTTTTTGCTTCTAAATAAGATAGGGAACAAATATTCCAAGGGGTGCCATGGTTTTTTGGAAAGTAAGGCCTCTTTACAAAATCTTGGCATACTAAATTCAAAGTAGAGGAACAAATGCCATCCACATCACTAGTTTAGGTGAGGTTGTTTGGCTTAATAATAGAATTTTGGAATCTGGTAGTTTTTAAACAATTGGAAATACCCTTAGAACACTCATGATGATAGTTGATAGTACATATAAATTTGAGCAAATTATTTATGCTCAGTTATGTGTCTTAATATATTTTAACAAACTTATCCCAAAAAGATCACTCTACAATTTGAGGAGGAAACATGATAGCAGGAGGTGGATTATGAGAACATATCTTTTCGTTGCAAAATATACCAAGAATATGGTCATTTAACAAGATATCACACACATAAGATTGCAGAGCAAGGAAGAGAGAAAACAAATATTGAAGGGTTCCAAGTGCCCAAAGAAAGAATATAAAACAAGAATCAACAATGAGAAATTAGGCATTGGTATCAAACAATATGTTTAGCAATGTCTCCATTGATAATATTTTGGATGATGAGGAGCATACAATACAGACAAAGGTCCTAGAGATATAGTTACATGGTGGGAGGAAGGAATCTATCCCAAAAGATGTAAATAGCAACCCTAACACCGCCCTAACCATGTAGAGCAACAAATAAGTAGTAAACTTACCAATAACAAACAACCAATAAATAATTGATGGCAAGAGCTCTCGAAGAGAAAACTAGGGCATCATTTGGGTAGCCAAAGAGATTTATGGTTGTTATGGAATTGAAGACAAGATCGTTGTCTTAGGAGGGACCAATGGGGACAACTCCAAATCCTCTTTTAGAGAAACAAAGTTCTTTTGCAGATTTGTTAAAGGATAAATCTCTAGAAGAGACTAAAGAAGCACAAAATATTGCATTAATAATATTCTTTATGATTTCTAGAAATAGATCAACATCTCAACGAGTTAATGGATGCTTACCATAGTCATAATCAAGTTCAAATATTTTCAATGAGAAAATGATGGTAGAAGCCACAATTTTATATAGAGCTACTCATGATTTGATCTGTAAATTTATGGGTATTCACCCTACCCTAAATTTTTTGCATTCCTGTGTCCAACAAAACTAAGAGCTTACTAGTGAGTGATGAGGCCCAAAAATACCTCATTATTGCATAATGTTTGACTACCATATGATAAGTTAATTGCCAAATAGTTGACTAAAATATACTATTTGTTAAGTGTTTACATGATTTTATATTAGGAATACTATATCTCAGTTTTTGACTATTTTCAGCATTTTGTGACTGATTTTGCTTGATTAAGTAGCAAGTAAGAACATGTATTTCAATTAACCAAATGTGGTATGATGATATCCATTAACTTCTAAATTGTTTTTAAATGTTTTCCTGTCCTTCAACTTGTTTTAAATCCACATTGAAGACAAAATTTTAGGACTATCATAAATCTAAAAATCTGGAAAAAACAGCCATATAAAAATCAGCAAGTTGTCACTTTATAGGAACACCTTGAAGTTGTCAAGCAAAGCATGAGGATATGGATGGAATGAGTTTAGAAGGACTACAGAAGACATCTGACCTATTTAGAAGCATTCCCACATGGTCTAAATAGGCAGAAACAAGGTATAATAGAGCAGGGACAATTGTGTAGCATTGTTGCACTATTTCAGCATGGTTACTTGGTGAATGAAGTGTATAAATTCAATAGCAACTTGATGCATTCCTTCATGTTGATATTTGAATAATTTTTCCATGTTCTAATTTGTTTGAATTTGCAAGAAATGCCAATATATTACAACTATGCAACAGAACTGGAAAATGCAGTAATTTACCATGTAAATTTCAACAAGCTACCAATGAATGGCAAGCCATGAAATTCACATCCAAGGAAGAATGAAGACTATTGCAATCTAATCCTAAGGGCTAATCCACCTTAGAAATGTAGCCAAAACCATTTGGAATCAACACAGTTGGTCATTCTAAATATCTTTAGAATGAACACAATGTCTTCGAAATGAGAATTGTAGTATCTTCAGAATGAGCCACTTATCTTCGGAATGAAAATAGAATATACTTTTTGACTTGTTGACTGACTTTTGGCGATGGAAAGGGGGATAAGAAGGTTGATAAAGTTAAGAGAAAATATCTCCCATATGATTTTGTCGTCCTTGCCATCCAAAGCCACCATTCATGAAAAAGATCAATTTTGATCCTCTTCTAGGATAAACCCAAAAAAACTGTAGCATAATAGAAAGTTGTTTGCAAGATAGGAATGGCATATTCTGAAGTCGATAATGATGTGTGAGATATTTCTATACTCCTACCATGTACTTCCACCACTGAAGATGCTTTCTAAGGGTCAATGACTACTACTGCAACACAAACTGTCTAGATTTGCATTTATTTCAGATCCAAAATTATTGGCAAATCACTGTAAAGCAGCACATAGGCTGATTTGAGCATGGGATATGTTGTAAATATTTATATAAATAACATAGCTCCCTCATTGGTTGATCCAGTTAGGAATTATAATAGAGGAGAGTTTTCAATTGCAGCAATTAAGACTGTATAGTAATTTTTTGTAACAGTTTTTAGCATGTTTTGTCATCAATAAAAGTGTAGCTATTTTATCAATTTTTGTTCAGAGTGTTAATTAGTTAAAGAGTGCTTTTCACCTCCTTATAGATCAAGAAGTATGGGCCCACTTTCAGATCTAGAAGGAGGGATTTTATGGTAGGTTTTAATCTACAATTTTACTACAGCAAAATTAATAGATTGCTTGCCAGATTTTATTTTCTTGTTTTTATTTTGTATTATGTGATTTATATTTTATATTATGTTTGTGTATAGCATTTGTGTGTATGTCAGCTGAGAAATTATATTAAGCATTTTTCTTTTGCTTTCCATGTTTTCCCTGCTTTCTATTTTAGCAACTTTCCATTTTTAGCATATTTCATTTTGTTGTCAATTCCTATAGCAAAAGCTTGATGACCTTTTGTGGTAGGGCATTGACAGGTGTTTTAGAATAAGTTTCAATTACAAGCATCATTTCAATTATGCAAGAGTAACTAGATTCAATTCTGCAAAAGTAGATTAGATTTCAATTTAGCAATTTCAATTATGCAAGAGTAACTAGATTTCAATTTTGCAAAAGTAGATTAGATTTCAATTTAGCAATTTCAATTCATGCAATTGTAGTTAATTGTTAAATTTTGCAATTTAGATTTAGTTTTCAATTCTTGTAATTTATTTCAGTTTCCATTCTTTAGACTAGGTTTAGTGTGACACCAAAAGGCTAAACCAAAATCTTCTTCACCAATAAATGCTTGAAATCTGAATGCCTGAATTGTACTCTGCCCTAGCCTTCTATCGTAGACAGCCTTGAACACCACCCTGAATTGATAAATCATTGAGATTAATTGATGAGACTCAACGACACTCATCATTTTGGCACTGTTGTCTGGGACATGGTGTTGTTAGAGGGTAAAAGCAGTCAAATAATTATTATTATGCTAAGTTATGAAGTTCAGAGTTAAATTTGAATGTAATAGTTGGTATAAATAATAATTATTGATAGTTGCATTTCAGTTCATTTAGAAAACAAGCAACCACAGGGAGGTGATCTTCACACTTGGGGGTTAAATTCCCTAGTTTGAATTTTTCTCAAAGAGAGATCCCAACAACAACAAACAGGGCAAGTAAATCAACCACCACATTCAGCCCAACTTGTGGCCAATATGAATAATACAGGATAGGCAACCCCTGTCTATGTAAGCTAAAAAAAAAAATCACAAAAAATTTTGCACAATCAAAATAGGAGTTTACAACTTAATGATGATCCTAGAGTTTTTCATTATTACTTAAAGATTGTTAGGATTTTACCACGCTAAATCGCAACCTAGCAATTCTTAGCCTACACAGATAATAGTTGATCTCATTAGAGGTGATCCTACCTAACAAGTAGTTGATCTGCTAAAGTTGTACACTTATTTTCTTATTGTGCAAACCAAAAAAAAAAATTAGCACAACCTGTGATTAGTCTGAATAATACAGGATAGGCAACCCCTGTCTATGTAGCTGAATCTGGTATAAAAAAAAAATGCAAGAAATGTTATTGACTACATCAACATCCAACTGTACTCAAACAAAAACTTACCTAAGCTTGAAGAGACAAAAATCAATGGATATACACAAAAAACCTTTAGTCCAAACACACAAAAATTAGCCTTGGATAAAGGAGAAAAAAACTAGAAAAACTGCACATAGAAAATTTACTTCCATTTTACAAAGGGGTAAATTATGTCCTCCTAGGAATGAAACAAATTGAAGTGTAGCCAAGAAAATTCTTGAACATTATTAGCTAGTTGACTTATAAACAAAAAGTAAAATTGTTGTTATTTTGAAACAATATTTCAATCCCTTTACATGGAATTACAAGGGTATATCAAGATTTTATCTTGATATAAGAACTTAACATCTTTTGGGAATTGGTATTTAATTGTTTCAAGTACAGATTGATAGTATTTTGCAGACTAGGAGGCATGGACAACACTTGATTGAAGAAGTTTTCAGATATGGAGCAGTGCTTCTTTCTCCCATTGGTAATTCATGGAGGATGTTAGTGGTGAATAGACATTGCCTTCGGGTATACCATGCACAATTAACTAAGAAGGAGTTCTTGAAGGAGATTACATTGGATGTACACATAATGGAAGAGAATTTCTCTTCAATATCAGATTCAAAGTGATGATAAAAATTTTGAGAAAAAGAAAAAAAAAAAAAGGAAAAAATACAAGAAAAGCAAAGAGAAGAATAGTCTTGTTTGTGAACTTCCTTTTTGGGTACAAGCAAGACAAGAAAATTTGAAAAAAATAGACAAGAGAAAAAATTTGCAGTAAAGGCATGTCCTACAAAATGGGGATACATGAGGACAAGCATCAATTTCAGCAAGAAAGAGAAACAATGGAGCCAATACTTCATTTTCAGCAATAAGGAGGCAATAATGATGTAAGAAGATTCTTACTGGTCATCTAGTAAGGAAGGTTGTATCAATGTTGTAGGTTTCAATAGAAAGAGATGGTGTTTTTATACGACAATTGACATGTTTTTGCAGAATAAGGATTGGTCTTATCCAAATAAGAGTGAGATATGTTCTCTCTCATTGAAGCACTTGAAAAAAAAAGGACAGAAGTTGGTTGAAAACCAAAAATGTGTTGAGCAAGGTGCAGCAGGAGTATTGTCATTGTTGTCAACACAGTCAGTTAGATCTAATGATGCAGTGGACAGGAAGTTCAAAAGATATTCAGATACAGAATATAGGAGTTCAAAGTGTACTCAGTTTATACAGTGATTTTCCAAGAAGACCGAAGTGGCCCATATGCAAAAAATCAAAGAAAAAGACAAGTAAGAAAAGTGTCGTGATATCACGACATATACAACAGGCAAGAAAAACTGTCACGATTTCGCGACATGTTGGAAGAGAGAGAAGAAGCAAGAAAAATGTCACGATTTCGTGACATGTTGGAAGAGAGAGAAGAAGTAGGAAAAACTTTCACGATTTCATGATAGGTTGGCAGAGAAAAAGGCAAGTGGAAAAACTATCACGATTTCGTGACATGTTGGAAGAGAGAGAAGAAGCAAGAAAAACTGTCACGATTTCGTGACATGTTGGCAGAGAAAAAGGCAAGTGGAAAAACTATCACGATTTCGTGACATGTTGGAAGAGAGAAAAGAAGCAAGAAAAACTGTCACGATTTCGCGACATGTTGGAAGAGAAAAAGGCAAGTGGAAAAACTATCACGATTTCGTGACATGTTGGCAGAGAAAAAGACAAGTGGAAAAACTGTCACGATTTCGCGACATGTTAGAAGAAAAAGAGAAAGCAGGAAGAAGTGTCACGATTTCACGACAAGTTCAAAGAAAGAGAGTAAAGTTTGAAAAGTGTCACGATTTCGCGACATGTCGCATTTTCGTGACTAAAATAGGAGAGAGAAAGTAAATTTGAAAAGTGTCGCGATTTCGTGACATGTCGCATTTTCGCGACTCGAAAAGCGCAGGAAGGAAGAGAAAGAAAAAGTGTCACGATTTCGTGACATATTGCAAGAGAGATTGTACGGATGAAAAAGTGTCACGATTTCGTGACATAGTGCAGGAGAGAGAGTCCAAAAGAAAAAGTGTCGCGATTTCGCGACATATGGCAAGAAAGATTGTACGGAAGAAAAAGTGTTGCGATTTCATGACATATTGCAAGAGAGATTGTACAGACGAAAAAGTGTCACGATTTCATGACATATTATAGGAGAGATTGTCCGAAAGAAAATGTGTCACGATTTCGTGACATATTGCAAGAGAGAGAGTCCTAAGGAGAAAAAGTGTCATGATATCATGACATGTCGCATTCTCGCGACTAAATGAGGAGAGAGAAATTAAGAAGGCATAAGTGTCACGATATCATGACAAAAGTAAAGAGGAAAGAGTACGAAGGTGAAAGTGTCATGATATCGTGACATGTATTTTTGTGGGCCAAAGCTAAGAGAAAGAGGAGAGAGAAAATAGTGTCACGATATCGTGACATGTTGTTTTCTTGCAGTTAAGTTGAAGCCGACGAAGACCGATGAACAACCGACTAAAATTAGGGTTTGCAGTCGACTAAGATTAGGGTTTGCAGCCGACTAAGATCAGGGTTTTACAGCCGACTAAGATTAGGATTTCATCATGAAAATGTTGTTATAAAAGGAGGGTTGTTTGGAGAATTGAATTGAAGTTGGAGAAGTCGTCGATGTGCATGAAGTTCGGTCATAGAGCACAGAGTGCAAGTCATATCGAATCGTGCTAAGTGCAAAATTTTCAAAGGAAGCAGAGTGCACAAAAGGGAGAAGACGATCGTTCGACTGTGATGCAGCAGATTATGCGAAGTAATTTCGTAGAGAGAGCAGAGTGCGCAGAGATCGCTAAGGTGAAGCAGACTTGTCGGGATCTTGTAAAAGTGGAGGTATCATTCTATTAATCTTCTAGATTCATAATTTAAGTCCAGGTTGTAGCTTGGCATTAAGGGTTGGTGCTCCTTCCAGTAGATGCCTTGGTAAATTAGGGGTTGGTGCTCCTTTCTATTGGTGCAGATAAATAAGGGGTTGGTGCTCCTTCCAGTGGGTGCTGGTAAAGTAATTGTAAAGTTGTTGCTTTGCAAAGGCTGGATTTGGATGGTAGTCCAAGCAGTCATTCTTGAGGAGTAGCCACATTGGTGAACCTCGTTAAATCTTGTGTTGTGTGATGCTCTTTTGTTATTCTTGTCGTATCTTGTAATAAGTTTTAATTGCTGCTGTTTTAAGAGCTATAGTTTCAAGATTTAAGAGCTACACTGATTCACCCCCCCTCTCAGTGTCATTGTAAGACTAACAATTGGTATCAGAGCCAAGTTCCTATACAAGCTTAATCGGCTAGGGTGATCTTGGAAGTAACACAATGGCAGGTGGTGAAGGTTTCTCATCAAACAAAGCACCATTGTTTGATGGATCTAATTACGCGTTCTGGAGAATCAGGATGCAGACATATCTCTGTGCTTTGGGTTACGACATCTGGGATTCAGTAGTTAGTGGATACACAATTCCCATCACTCCTCCAAAAGAGGCTGATGAAAAGAAACTATTTGAAAACAACTCAAAAGCAAAAAATGCTCTCATGTGCGGATTAGCAGACAGTGAACTAGTGAAGATCATGAACTGTAATACGACAAAAGAGATATGGGACAAACTGAGGAGTATTCATGAAGGAGATGATAAGATCAAGGAGGCCAAGTTACAGACACATCGAGCTCAGTTCGAAGCATTGAAGATGAACGATGATGAAAACATTGAGGCATATATGTTGAGAGTCAATGGAATCATTAATGCGATCAGAGGACTCGACGAGGATATTGGAGACTCTACCGTCATGAAAAAGGTACTAAGATCTCTTCCTCAAAGGTTTGATTCCAAAGTCTCAGCAATAGAAGAAGCTAAAAATCTAAATTACTTCAGTATAGATGAGATGTATGGTTCTTTAACTGCATATGAGATGAGGATAGGAAGATCTAAACCCACAGACAGAGAAGCAACTTTTAAAGCCCTTAAAAATAAAAACACTAAACAAGAGTCCGAGGAAGAAGGGACATCAGATGAAATGGAAGCAAACTTTGTTAGAAAACTAAAAAAGGGAAAAGGAAAATACAGAGGGAAGCTACCATTTAAATGTTTCAACTATGGAGGCATCGGGCATTTTGCAACTAAATGTCCACTTAAAGAGTAGAACAAAAATGATGAAGGATCGCACCATGAAAGAAGTGACTGGAAGAAAATGAACTTCAGAAAAGGCAACTTCAAGAAGAGAAGTTTCATCTCCAAGAATGTCAGTTCATCAGAAGATAGCTCCGAAGAAGAGTCTGAAGAAGAAAAAGGTGAAGCTCTTTTCATGGCATTTGAAGAAGCAAAATTAGAAAAGGAAGGAGTGATCTCTGAAGTATGTGGTGAAAACCCTGAGGCTGAAGTAGATCTAGAAGGTGAGTTGATCTCTGCACTTGAAGAGTGGGAGATAGAAAAGAAAAAGAATAAGAAACTTTCAAGAAAGCTTGCGGATGCAAATGAAATCATAACCAGTTTGAAAGTACAGATAGAAGAATCCAAGAAAATCTTCGAAGATCTCAAAGTACAAATAACCATGAGAATAGACTATTGCAGCAAGCTAGAAGAAGAGATTGTTGGTTTGAGAATGCAGCTAGAAGAGATGAACAAGAAAATTAGTTGTTATCACAAACGTGAAGAAAGTTCTATGAAGCTGGATAAGATCATAAATGACCAAAGACCTGCAGGCATCAGGTTTGGTCTGGGTTTCATCGAAGGAGAATCATCAAGTGGATCAAAGGCCAGAAATGTAGAATCCACAAAGAATGAAGATAAGAAATAGGTTGATCAAGGGAAATTGCCTCATGCAAAAGAAAGCAATAATGCCAGGCTCGAAAGGAGAACTGACAATGATGGATTCACCAATGTCACACATCAAAGAAGAAGAAGACCTATGGCTCCTACGACAACATGGCAAGGACCATCTCCCAGGTTCAATTATCCCTTCTCTGGTTTCTATTTTAAATGCAATGGCTATGGACATAAAATCTCAGACTGCAAATATAATGTTAGACCAAGGAATTTCACCAGTAGAAATGCTTTTTCTCCTCTGATGAATTATACAGTAGAATGTTATAACTGTCATAATTTTGGGCACATTGCAAGAAACTGTAGAAGTACATTTGCTTCAAATCAGTTTCAGGGAAGAAAATTTCAACCAAATAGGATGAGACAAAATAGAAAACTTCTCGTAAAACATGCACATGTTGTTGATAAGGGAAAGGCAAAACAAGAGCCCAAAACTTCCATCAAAATGGAGTGGAAAGAAAAAGAGCAACTTAAGGAAGAAAAGGAATCCTTAATAGTACAAACAACATTTAAAGCACAGAATAAACATGTACCATGGATACTTGATAGTGGATGCTCCAGTCATATGACAGGTAACAAACAAAAATTTGAGAAGTTACAGAAATATGAAGGTGGTTCAGTAAAGTTTGGTAATAATGATGGAGCTAAGATAGTTGGCAAAGGTTCAGTTAAAATTATTAATGGAAAGATTAAGTCAAAAGAAGTCTTGTTTGTGGATGGTTTGAAACATAACTTGTTGAGCGTAAGTCAGATTTGTGATAAAGGACATGAAGTAGTTTTTAAGAAGCAAGGTTGTGAAGTCAAAAAAACAAACAGTGGAAAATTAATAGCAACTGGATCAAGGACATCTGGAAACCTGTACACGCTCTCAGAGACTTCAGAAGGAGCTTGTTTTATTGGATAGGAAGAAGAAAACTGGTTGTGGCACAAGAGACTCGGGCATATCAGTTTTGATAATCTAGTAAAAATCACCTCAAAAAAGGTAGTGAGAGATATTCCCACCATCAGCAAACCTGCAAACAACATTTGTGCTTCATGCCAAAAGGGGAAACAAACTAGAGTCACATTCAAAACAAAAGAATACTACACAAGCAAACCTCTGGAACTAATACACACTGATTTATGTGGACCCATGAGAACACAAAGCATAAATGGTGACAAATATTTTATGTTGTGCATTGATGACTATTCTAGAATGACATGGATATTTTTCTTGAAGCATAAATCAGAAGCTTTTGATATGTTTAAGATTTTCAAAAACCAGGTTGAGAATGAAACAGGAAAGAGGATCAAATGTTTAAGATCAGATAGAGGAGGAGAATTCATTTCAGAGGAGTTTGCAGAGTACTATGAAAAATACGGTATTAGGAGACAGTTCTCAGCAGCCAAGACACCTCAACAAAATGGAGTGGTAGAAAGAAAGAACAGGACTATGCAGGAAATGGCACGGACTATGTTGGCTAAAAGCAGAGTAGCAGACATATTTTGGAAAGAAGCAGTCCATACTACGGTGTACATCCAAAATAGGTACATGCTGAGAACACATGAAAACAAAACTCCCTATGAATTATGGTTTGGTAAAAGGGCAACAACAAAATACCTCAAAGTTTTTGGCAGCAAGTGCTATATCAAAAGAACTGAAGACAATCTTGGCAAGTTTGAAGATAGAGCAGATGAAGGTATTTTTGTTGGTTACTCACCAAGAAGCAAAGCTTACAAATGCTACAACAAGAGGCTAAAGAAAATTGTGGACAGTGCTGATGTTAAGTTTGATGAAGGTAAAGAACGAGTAATTAGCTATGAAATGAACTACCCAATTTATGAAGAGGTTATTGAAGGAGATGAGGAAAACAAAATTGAAAAGATACAAAAAATTGACTCAGATGATGTAAGTTGTGATTCAGAAGTAGAAGAGAATAAGAAATTCAAAACAGGCAGCTAGCAAAAAAATCATCCTAGAGATCAAATAATTGGAGACCCCAAAGTTGGTGTTCAAACAAGAAGAAGAGTAGCAAGTAACTACTCTTTATTATCCAACATTGAGCCCAAGAATGTTGCTGAAGCAAGCAAATATGAAGGTTGGATGAAGGCTATAAATGAAGAATTAGACCAGATTGAGAAAAACAAAACCTGGGAGTTAGTACCTAGACCTGCGAACAAAAATATAATCGGGACTAAATGGATCTTTCGTAACAAATTGAATGAAGACGGACAGGTAGTCAAAAATAAAGCAAGATTGGTATGCAAGGGGTATGCACAAGTTGAAGGCATTGACTTTGAGGAAACATTTGCACCAGTAGCTAGACTAGAGGCAATCAGAATGTTTTTGGCTTTAGCAGTCTACAAGAATTTCAAAGTTTATCAAATGGATGTGAAATCAGCATTTTTGAATGGGAAACTTGAAGAAGAGGTTTATATTGAGCAACCGAGATGGGTTCCAACTTGGTGATAATCCAAACTTTGTCTGCAAGTTGAAGAAAGCTTTATATGGCTTAAAACAGGCACCCCGAGCATGGTATGCAAGACTAGACAACTATCTCACTCAACAAAGGTTTAAGAAAGGTATGGTGGATAGTAACTTGTATGTCAAAATAGAAAATGGGCATCTTATTGTTCTTGTTGTATATGTAGATGATATCATATTTGGCAGTAGCAAAGATGAGTCATGTAAATATTTAGCAAATAAGATGCAAAAAGAATTTGAAATGTCAATGATTGGTGAACTGTCATATTTCCTCGGTTTGCAAGTTAATCAAAGTAAGAAGGGCTTATTTATTTCTCAAGTTAAATATGTAAAAGAGATGTTAAAGAAATTCACAATGGAGGATTGTAAGCCAGTTAGCACTCCCATGACGACAGGCCGCAAGTTGAGCAAAGATGACAAATCTCCACCTGTTGATCAAACCATGTACAGATCTATGATTGGAAGCCTACTATACCTGACAACTACCAGACCAGATATTTTGTAGGCAGTATGCATGGTAGCACGCTTTCAAGCCAATCCCAAGGAGACTCATGTGACAATAGTAAAGAGGATTCTTCGGTATCTCAAGGGTACTATGGAGTATGGGTTGTGGTATCCAAAAGGTAAAGACTTCACCCTTATATCATATTCAGATGCAGATTGGGCTGGATGTGTAGATGACAGAAAGAGTACCAGTGGAGGTGCATTCTATCTTGGAGACAGATTGGTTGCATGGCACAATAAGAAGCAAGAGTCAGTTTCTTTATCAACAGCAGAGGCAGAATATATTGCAGCGACAACATGTTGTACACAGGTATTGTGGATGAAACAAACCCCGAAAGATCTTGGTATCTCGCTTCGGTGAACCAATATCAGTTAAGTGTGATAACACCAGTGCCATTAACATCTCCAAGAATCCAGTTATGCATTCACGCACAAAACACATCGCTATCGGGTATCACTTCTTGAAGGAGAAAGTTGCAGAAGGTGAGGTTAAATTGGATTTTGTTCCAACTACAGAGCAAGTAGCAGATATCTTCACAAAACCATTGCCCAAGGAAGTTTTTGAGTACCTTCGCAATAAATTGGGAGTGGTCACACTTCCCAAAGATTGACTAGCTATAGGGATCACATTCTCAGGGGGAGCATCTAAGCATTTGATTATCTTGTTGCTCATGTTCATGATTTTTGCTAAGTATAATCAATTTTGCCTGAGAATGTTGTGCATGGACTCAGGGGGAGTCTGTAGTAGCCCTTTGGTATTATTGTCAAAGGGGGAGAAGAGTTACAGGAAATTGCACATGTGTTGCCAACAATTCCAAAGGGGGAGATTGTTGAGCAAGGTGCAGCAAGAGTATTGTCATTGTTGTCAACACAGTCAGTTAGATCTATTGATGCAGTGGATAGGAAGTTCAAAAGATATTCAGATGCAGAAGACAGGAGTTCAAAGGGTACTCAGAGTTTGTACAATGATTTTCCAAGAAGACCGAAGTGGCCCATATGCAAAAAATCAAAGAAAAAGACAAGTAAGAAAAGTGTCGCGATATCATGACATATACAACAGACAAGAAAAACTATCACGATATCGTGACATGTTGGAAGAGAGAGAAGAAGCAGGAAAATTTGTCATGATTTCGTGACATGTTGGAAGAGAGAAGAAGTAGGAAAAACTGTCATGATTTCAAGGTGGAAGAGAAAAGGCAAGTGGAAAAACTGTCACGATTTCGTGACATGTTGGAAGAGAGAGAAGAAGCAAGAAAAACTATCATGATTTCGTGACATGTTGGCAGAGAAAAAGGCAAGTGGAAAAACTGTCACGATTTTGTGACATGTTGGAAGAGAGAAAAGAAGCAGGAAAAACTATCGCGATTTCGTGACATGTTGGAAGAGAAAAAGGCAAGTGGAAAAACTATCACGATTTCACGACATGTTGGCAAAGAAAAAGACAAGTGGAAAAACTATCGCGATTTCGTGACATGTTAGAAGAAAAAGAGAAAGCAGGAAGAAGTGTCGCGATTTCGTGACAAGTTCGAAGAAAGAGAGTAAATTTTGAAAAGTGTCACGATTTCGCGACATGTCACATTTTTGCGACTAAAATAGGAGAGAGAAAGTAAATTTGAAAAGTGTCACGATTTTGCGACATGTCACATTTTTGTGACTCGAAAAGCGTAGGAAGGAAGAGAAAGAAAAAGTGTCATGATTTCATGACATATTGCAAGAGAGATTGTACGGACGAAAAAGTGTCGCGATTTCATGACATAGTGCAGGAGAGAGAGTCCGAAAGAAAAAGTGTCACGATTTCGTGACATATGGCAAGAAATATTGTACGAAAGAAAAAGTGTCATGATTTCGTGACATATTGCAAGAGAGATTGTACGACAAAAAAGTGTCACGATTTCGTGACATATTGCAGGAGAGATTGTCCGAAAGAAAAAGTGTCACGATTTCGCAACATATTGCAAGAGAGAGAGTCCTAGAGAAAAAGTGTCGTGATATCGCGACATGTCGGGTTTTCACGACCCGAAGGCAAGAGAAAGAGCTAAGGAGAAAAAGTGTCACGATATCGCGACATGTCGCATTCTCGCGACTAAAGGAGGAGAGAGAAAGTAAGAAGGCAGAAGTGTCGCGATATCATGACAAAAGTAAAGAGGAAAGAGTACGAAGGTGAAAGTGTCACGATATCGCGACATGTTGTATTTTCATGGGTCAAAGCTAAGAGAAAGAGCAAGGAGAAAAAGTGTCATGAAATCGCGACATGTTTTTTTCTCGCGGTTAAGTTGAAGCCGACGAAGACCGATGAACAACCGACTAAAATTAGGGTTTGTAGTCGACTAAGATTAGGGTTTGCAGCCGACTAAGATCAGGGTTTTATAGCCGACTAAGATTAGGATTTCATCATGAAAATGTTGTTATAAAAGGAGGGTTGTTTGGAGAATTGAATTGATGTTGAAGAAGTGGTCGATGTGCATGAAGTTCGGTCGCAGAGCGTAGAGTGCAAGTCATATCGAATCGTGCTAAGTGCGAAATTCGCAAAGGAAGCAGAGTGCGCAAAAGGGAGAAGATGATCGTTCGACTATGATGCAGCAGATTGTGCGAAGTAATTTCATAGAGAGAGCAGAGTGTGCAGAGATCGCTAAGGTGAAGCAGACTTTTGGGATCTTGTAAAAGTGGAGGTATCATTCTGTTAATCTTCTAGTTTCATAATTTAAGTCCAGGTTGCAGCTTGGCATCAGGGGTTGGTGCTCCTTCCAGTAGATGCTGGTAAATTAGGGGTTGGTGCTCCTTTCTATTGGTGCAGATAAATAAGGGGTTGGTGCTCCTTCCAGTGGGTGCTGGTAAAGTAATTGTAAAGTTGTTGCTTTGCAAAGGCTGGATTTGGATGGTAGTCCAAGCAGTCATTCTTGAGGAGTAGCCACATTGGTGAACCTCGTTAAATCTTGTGTTGTGTGATGCTCTTTTGTTATTCTTGTCGTATCTTGCAATAAGTTTTAATTGCTACTATTTTAAGAGCTGTAGTTTCAAGATTTAAGAGCTACACTGATTCACCCCCCCTCTCAGTGTCATTGTAAGACTAACAAAATGGCAACCTATTCTGATGAAAAAATAAAAAATAAAAAGAGATGAAAAAAAATGAAAAAATATATATAAAAATGAATAATTCAGTAGTGAAAACCTTCTTGGAGGCGCTACTGAGTTGGATTGCATGAAAACCGATTTTTCGGCATGCATTGCCTTGTTGATCTACCCATCATTGTTCCACCATTGTACAAATCTCACACCGCACATGTGTTATGTTTGTTTATGTTTTCGAGATAGCCTCGCTAACAATCATCAAAAGCAACTTGTAAGGTGCATGACCAATTTTCAGGACAGTAAGGTATGTGTTTCTTGCATTTAATTCATAGTAAACATTTAGCATTTATTGTATGATAGTCGGTATTTGGCATAAACTATTCATACAATAGTGACAAGTTGAAAAAAAAAGAACATGTTCAAGATGTCAAGAAACACCCCCTTATACCCTTAATTGCATGGAAATTTCAAAACTATGTAAAAACCTGATTTTGGGACAGACATGGCAGCAATTCTATTTCAATTTGTAGGGCAAATTTTAGAAGGAGAACTACAAGTTTATATCTCACAATTGTCTGATAAATTGAAGGAGGATAATCAACAAAATGCACCTGAAGGTTCTATTTTAGTACTACTAAAATAAAATAGCAACATACAAAACAAAGAATAGCATCTAAACAAACATATGAAGAAAGGATTTGTGATGTTATGGAAGGCTTATACACTCTAGAGATGGACCCACAATAGAATCTATAGCTAACTTTTGCATAGGAGGTCATTTTTGCATTTTTTGAAGATCTTCGAAATAAGAAATGCAGTCTCTTCGAAATGAACAGACATCTTCAGAATGAGAAATGTAGTCTCTTCGAAATGAACAAACATCTTCAAAATGAGAAATGTAGTCTCTTCGAAATGAACAAACATCTTCAAAATGAGAAATGCAGTCTCTTCGAAATGAATAGACATCTTCGGAATGAGAAATGCAGTCTCTTCGGAATGAACAGACATCTTCGAAATGAGAAATGTAGTCTCTTCGAAATGAACAGACATCTTTGAAATGAGAAATGTAGTCTCTTCGAAATGAACAGACATCTTCAGAATGAGAAATGTAGTCTCTTCGAAATGAGCAGGATATCTTCGGAATGAGCAAAAACTGTACCAAAATTGCTGAAAATGCTACAAAATAGCAAAAATAGTAGGGTACATAAAATATTGAGGTTTATAAGGCTCTACCACAAGTAAGTACATCCCTCAAGCATTTCAAAAAAAAAATCAATTTTGTTCAAAAGGTGCAAACAACAAAAATAAGCATTCAGGTTGAAATGTTGTTAAAAACAGAAAATTCCATCAGTAGTAGTGCATCTGCCAAATACGGTTCCACAATAAGACTATTGCAAGATGAATCATATGATATCAAGCCTTTAAGAGGTACCTTGCAGCACTAAAAGTTGTAGAAAAATAGAAAAATAGTCATACATGTGCTTAATTGCAAAATACTTGATATAGTGCAGCAAGGAGGAATTTCTCAATTAGCAGGTAGCAAAGGATGTTGTTCACAAGAATAAAACCAGCATATTACTATGGCCTACTAAGATGCATGAGGGCATGCATCAATTCAAGTTTGGGGGGATGATGAGGCCCAAAAATACCTCATTATCGCACAATGTTTGACTACCATATGATAAGTTAATTGCCAAATAGTTGACTAAAATATACTATTTGTTAAGTGTTTACATGATTTTATTTTAGGAATACTATATCTCTATTTTTGACTATTTTCAGCATTTTGTGACTGATTTTGCTTGATTAAGTAGCAAGTAAGAACATGCATTTCAATTAACCAAATGTGGTATGCTGATATCCATTAACTTCTCAATGGTTTTTGAATATTTTTCTGCCCTTCAACTTGTTTCAAATCCACATTGAAGACAAAAGTTTAGGACTGTCATAAATCTGAAAATCTGAAAAAAACAGCCATATAAAAATCAGCAAGCTGTCACTTTATAGGAACACCTTGAAGTTGTCAAGAAAAGCATGAGGATATGGATGGAATGAGTTCAGAAGGACTACAGAAGACATATGACCTATTTAGAAGCATTCCCACATGGTCTAAATAGGCAAAAACTGGGTATAACAGAGCAGGGACAATTGTGCAGCATTGTTGCACTATTTCAGCATGGTTACTTGGTGAATGAAGTGTATAAATTCAATAGCAACTTGATGTATTCCTTCAGGTTCATATTTAAATAATTTTTCCATGTTCTAATTTGTTTGAATTTGCAAGAAATGCCAATATTTTACAACTGTGCAGTAGAACTGGAAAATGCAGTAATTTACCATGTAAATTCCAGCAAGCTACCAATGAATGGCAAGACATGAAATTCACATCCAAGGAAGAATAAAGACTATTGCAATCTTATCCTAAGGGCTAATCCACCTTAGAAATGTAGCCAAAACCATTTGGAGTCAACACAGTTGGTCATTCTAAAGATCTTCGGAATGAACACAATGTCTTTAGAATGAGAATTGCAGTATCTTCGGAATGAGCCACTTATCTTTGGAATGAAAACAGAATGTACTTTTTGACTTGTTGACTAAATTTTGGCGATGGAAAATGGGATAAGAAGGTTGATAAAGTTAAGGTAAAATATCTCCCATATGATTTTGTCGTCCTTGCCGTCCAAAGCCACCATTCATGGAAAAGATCAATTTTGATCCTCTTCTAGGATAAACCCAAAAAAATTGTAGCATAATAGAAAGTTGTTTGCAAGATAGGAATGGCATATTCTGAAGTGGAGAATGATGTGTGAGATATTTCTAGACTCCTCCCATGTACTTCCACCACTGAAGATGCTTTCTAAGGGCCAATGACTACTACTGCAACACAAACTATCTAGATTTGCATTTATTTTAGATCCAAAATTATTGGCAAATCATGTAAAGCAGCACATAGGCTGATTTGAGCATGGGATATGTTGTAAATATTTATATAAATAACATAGCTCCCTCCTTGGTTGAGCTAGTTAGGAATTAGAATAGAGGAGAGTTTTTAATTGCAGCAATTAGGACTGTACAGTAATTTTCTGTAACAGTTTTCAGCATGTTTTGTCATTAATAAAAGTGCAGCTATTTTATCAATTTCTGTTCTAAGTGTTAATTAGTTAAGGAGTGCTTTTCACCTCCTTCTAGATTAGGAAATATGGGCCCACTTTCAGATCTAGAATGAGAGATTTTATGGCAAGTTTTAATCTATAATTTTGTTGCAGCATAATTAATAGATTTCTTGCCAGATTTCATTTTCTTTTTTTTATTTTGTATTATGTGATTTATGGTTTATATTATGTTTGTGTATAGAATTTTTGTGTATGTCAGCTGACAAATTATATTACGCATTTTTCTTTTTCTTTCCATGTTTTCCCTACTTTCTATTTTAACAACTTTCCATTTTTAGCATATTTCATTTTGTTGTCAATTCTGTAGCAAAAGCTTGACGACCTTTTGTGGCAGGGCATTGACAGGTGTTTTAGAATAAGTTTCAATTACAAGCATCATTTCAGTTATGCAAGATTAACTAGATTTCAATTTTGCAAAAGTAGATTAGATTTCAATTTAGCAATTTCAATTATGCAAGAGTAACTAGATTTCAATTTTGTAAAAGTAGATTAGATTTCAATTTAGCAATTTCAATTCATGCAATTTTAGTTCATTGTTAAATTTTGCAATTTAGATTTAATTTTCAATTCCTGTAATTTATTTCAGTTTCCATTCTTCAGACTAGGTTTAGTGTGACACCAAAAGGCTAAACCAAAATTTGTTTCACCAATAAATGCTTGAAATCTGAATGTCTAAATTGTACTCTGCCCTAGCCTTCTATCATAGATAGCCTTGGACACCACCCCGAATTGATAAATCATTGAGATTAAATGATGAGACTCAATGACACTCATCAGTGAGTATTCTTTGTGGTTTATTAGAAATGAATATTTTATTGTTAGTTTTTCTTCACTTGTTGATAAAAATAGGGCTTTCGAATCAGAAAAGAGGAATCATGGTCTGATAAGATTATTTGTTCAGCCTTGGAGAGTGGGATTTGATCCTCAAATTGAACCCACTGCTGTCCCAATTTAGATTTATTTGTATGCGCTTCCAATAGAGTTTTGGAGTGAGTAGGTATTGGAAATTATCGATAATTCTCTTGGAAGACATTTAGGTGTTTCCAAAGACACAATGGAAGGAGACACAATTGTTTATGCTAGATTATGTATGGAAATGGATCTTAGCCAGCCTTTGCCAGTAGAGGTTGAACTCAAACTTGTAGGACTGTCTTGGATTCAACAATTGGATTATGAGGCATTGCCCTTCAGGTGTAGATTTTACCATAAATATAGGCATTTAGCCCAATCTTGCCTAAACAATATGAACATAAAATGGAGGCTCCTTTAGGAATGTCAAATCCTCCTAAGGAGGGTAATTCAACAATAAAAAAATAAACAACCAATATTTGTCAAGGTGGAGAAGCACAGGGAGATGATTTTGAATAACCCAAAAGAAGGAGAAGGCAAAAGAAAAATTATGGTAAATATTAAACCCAACTCAAGCCTTCCAATAGGTATGATATATTCAATACACTAGTGGACTAGGAATAAAAACAATTTATGGAAGGAGTGGATGGAAATAATGAAAACAATAATAGCCATGATCAAGCCCCTCTTTCACCTCCTCCTACCCTAGAGAAGGTAATTGAATGCAATGAGTTACCACAATCAAATATTGTAGGGGTATTGATAGTGCATAACCAAGAGTAGCCAATAATTAAGGATATTATTATGGGTATAGCAAAAAATAATAGAGAAAGTCCAACTCTAGGTATAACTGATGCAGGAGCATCCAATGGTGTAAGAGTAATCTTGCATCATCCAAATTTGTATTTATTTTATTCTATTATAAATTTTGTATAGTTTTTTATAGGATGGATAAATAGATCCAATGGTGAAAGAATCACCCCAATATCCTGATAGGTTTGGGAGATATGTAAGTTTTATGGTAAAAACCCTATCAAAATGGTGAAAATCCTACTACTAAAACTTACAAGTGAATTTTTAAGACCTTAGAGGCATTGTAGAGGGATAAAAATTAGGTTTAATTTCCTTTAGTAAATTGTGTATTTGTAGGTATTTTCGAGAGCTTTCCAAAAATGTGCACTAATAGTCAATTCGAGCAACGAGCGAAGAGTTATGACCCCAAGAAGTTTTACCCCCAAAATTCAAATTTCAAATGGATTGTTTTAGGCAAGAAAAGGGGAAATGGGGTATTATAGAGGAATTTTGAATTTGTAAAAGAGTTTTGATCTGTATCCTTAATTTTCATGAAAATTAATACAAAGCTCTGGCTCAGATATTGCAGTTTCTCTATGATTCAGTATATTATTATATTTTGTTGATGTTGTTCTGCTTCAATAACTCAGGTGGAAAAGATATAAAAAAATATTAGCTCTCAAGGAGTGGGTAGAAAATCAAATAAAGAATTGATAGTAGTTCACGGAGACAAACTGATCAGTGGAGGATCAGTGAGGCCAATAGATTTTTACTGCTCTGAAGGTAACCAATGATTATACAATCATGGAATGATAGGGGTTTAAACAGCAAAAAATGTAAAAGAATTTTTTTGCTTATCCAGGAGACAAAATGGCATTGGATCTTTTGTGTTAAATAGTAAATAGACTTTGCAGAGGTGTTGGTCATATGGAAGTGGCTGCCCAAGGGGTCTCAAGGGGGATAATTACTTTTTGGAACTCTCTTGAATGAATGGCAATACAACATATAGCTTGGAGGTGTGTCCTCACATTGTATTTTAGCAACAATGTGATAGTTGAGCAGGTTTTAATCGTAAATTTTTATGGGGATCAAAACCTAGATGGTCAGATGCATCAATGGAAAGTGGTGCATAACATGAGAGTCTCAAGGGAGGAGTTAGATTGGATTTTTGCTAGGGATTTTAATTCTAAATTATCCTCTAGAGATTATGAAGGGGGAACCCCAATTTTAGACCTAGGGGATTGACTTATGATTGCCCAAGTCCATGCATTACACTTGGTGGATATTAAATGCCCTGGAACCAACTATACTTGGAATTATAAGAGGAGGGATCCACTTAGCAAGAAGGTAAAGTTAGACCATTTTTTGGTTTTAGAGGAGGCATTTGTGAAGTGGAATTTAAAATTTTAGATTTTGGAGGGTCAAATTTCATATCACTTTCCCATTTTTTTGGAAGGGGGGATCAAGATAGTGCAGCACCACAAACCATTTAAATTTGAAAATTTTTGGCTATAAAAAAAGGAACTTCAAAAGAAAATTCTACAGTGGTTGTAAGAGGGTTGCACAGCATATGAGACAACAATGTTTAGATTCCACAAGCAGCTTCATTATGTCAAGAATCAATTGAAACAATGGAGGTGAGCTAACAAGATAGAGTTGCAAGTCCAAAGAGCTCCCTTGATGGCCAGATGGAATGAGGTTTAAAAACACTTCAGGAAAGGAACAATTACATATCAACTCAAAGAGGAGAATGATGCATTATGTAAAGAGATTGAGGATATTGACAACCAAGAGGAGACCTACTGGAAACAAAGAGCAAGAACCACTTGGTTACTAGAAGGTGATAAAAATACCAAACTTTCCCATCGGACTGCTTGTGCTAGGAGATAGACGAACAACATTGAAGCTCTTCAATATGAGAATGGACACACATTTGATACAATTCTAAGTATGCATTTTCATTCAATGGATTATTTTTATAAACTATATAAGGAAAGTATGATGCAAGATGAAGAGGCTCAAAAAGAAGTTCTTGCTATCACAACCTCTGTTATCTCTAAAGAAGAAAATTAGGCCCTACTTAAACCTATTGATAGAGAGAAACTGAATAAAGTAGTCTTTGGAATGAGCACTGAAAAAACACCAGGTCCATATGGCTTTCCAATTGAGTTTTTCAGGCCTTCTAGGACAACTTGGAGGAGGATGTAATGGTTGTTATAGAGGAGTCCAAAGGTAGTAAAAGAATGCTTAAAGCATTAAATCATACTTTCATTGCCTTAATTCCAAAAGGGGAGGAGGGGTGAATATTTCATATTATAAACCTATTGTCTTATGCAATGTCATATATAAAATAATCACAAAGGTAATGGTTGAGCGACTAATACCTCTTCTACATAGCATTATCTCCTTGGATTAAGAGGGTTTTATAGAGGGAAGACAAATCTTGGATGGTGTGGATCTAGCTCAGGAGGCAATCCATTCAATGCAAAAATTTGGTAGTAGGAGAATATTCATAAAATTGGATATGTCAAAGGCTTATGATAGGGTGGATTGGAGATTCTTGTCAAAGATGATGGTATCCTTTGGGTTCTCTTAGAATTGGATAGAATAGGTCATGAGTTGTGTTTCTACTTCGACATACTCAACCTTAATCTAGGGCCTTCCCTCGTGTTGTGGTTGTTGCACAACATACCCCAAAACTTGGGGACCCACATTTTTACTTTGAGTTTGGTTGGAAATTTTGGTTTGATTGACGGTTTATAGGTGTCCTCCACAAATCTCATATGGGCTTCTTGATTGATATCCTTTGCATGCGAACCTTAGCATTGGATTGATTTTCTCAAATCATTGTTTTGTGATGATAGTTGTGGATTGGGTCACCTTAGTCATTCAAATCCTTGCTTTCATTTGTTTCTTTTAGTTTGCTTATTTGAGTGTGCATTGTTTGATTAATTATAATGCTTTAATTTAAGCATTTGAAATTAATGATATATATATATATATATATATATATATAAAAACTTTTATTTATATATATATAAAGATGAAAACAAAATATTTCTAGGTTGGAATTCCATTCCACTTGATTACCTCCCCTCATATTATATATATATATATATATATATATAATAAAAATAAAACAAATGAGATTAAATTCAATATTTTAATCCGTGTATCTTTATTTCCTTTGTTGTTGTGTTTAGATTAGGTTTCATTTTATTTATATTTTAAAATAAAAGACCTTGGGTTAGTTATGTTGGCTTTGACAATATAATTTAATTTACATATTTGTGTTTGTGGATGGCAGGTCATGGCACAAGGGTAAGAGAGGTGGACAAAGCCTGGATGCAACTTATTGGTTGATAGATGACAACACAGACAGTCTTCGACGACATTCTCGGCATGACCTTGGTTAATAGGGGAAATAGCTCAGGTCCCGTGATGTATGGTAATGGTAAATTTGTTCATAGATGGTCGCTGGGATTGATGACAGGGCACTTTGAGGATATGCATGTCCTAGACATGGTAGCAATCAGTACCATGAGAGGAGAGGTCCAGCGGGTCAGGGTGGATAGTTGTAGCCACGTAAAGTGTGGGGTGACCGAGCGTGGAAGATTGTATAATCGACTCGAAATCTAAAGGTTTGAAGTGATGGCACACCAGAATAGTGTGGGCATCATTATCGGTGTGAGATGCATCTAGATTTACTACCATGGCATGACCACAGAGATACCCCATGACCACCATGACATAATCGAAGAGTTGAGGTGAATTATTGTGAGAACACGAACATCGACGAAGATAGGAGGATAAAAAAAAAAAATGAAATCACAATGGTTGTTATTTCCACATGGTCTTCGACAACGACGAGGCTCATATATACTCATATATTCCTGGGCATTGATTGCATCATGGACAATGCACGTAGGTGTTCAATGGACAGCTTCAACGAATGGAAACATGGCAGAATGGATGGATTAATAGCCGGGATGACCAACTAGCAGAGGACGTGGATGCAAATGACTCCTCGATAGTAAGAGCAGTAAACAATGGGGATTTTAACAACGGTTGTAAACAACGGATAACGATGGACCCACACTCGCCAGTCGACTGGATGCAGTTACATAGCGGCAACGGTGGAATCACGCAGGGGAATAGATGCTTGGGCATTTGGTGTTCACAGCAAAATTCATCGAACAATAGAAGACTGAGAAAAAATCCCGAACGGGAAGTGTTTTTTGGTAGGATGAAGGTCGAGTTGGCAATTCTTGGAGTTGGCATGTTTCACAAAGAAAAAGGTAGTGGGCATCACGAAAATGATGATCTTGGATTCACACTGTGAAGCTATAGTCGATGTTGTACTCTAGAGGAATGTTATCCATCCACAGAGTCTACAGAAAACTCATAGAGGGAGAGAGGGGCGTCTATGACATGGGGTTGGGCAATAGCTGCACCGTGATCTGCTAACTAGGTGAGGACATGACAATGATCACTATGGCATCATCGAAGTGAGGAAAACTAAGAATGCTATCACTCATTAGCATGGGAATGCACTGGTGAAATTGTTCAAGTTTATGCTTATGGAAAATATCAAACGGGGCGCAGGACGTTATGAAATAGATGTTAATAATGATTTAAAACATTTCAAAAGGGAGGAAACCGTGGTAGGCCCCTATTGTTTTGTTACACTTTCACCACAGAAAACTAATGAAGACATTTCCCTCCGTGTAAGGGTAATATTCAATGAGTTAAAAGTAACGTGTCAATCAATACTATGAGGTAGTAGCACATGAAATATCAATGAATAAAAAGGGGGGCATTTCAAAAAAACATTTGTGAGCAAGTTGACAGTTACTAGATAAAGGACATTATCCAATATGCAAACAAAGGAAAGCATTTCAAGGCCAAGTGTAAATGAAACGTATGGAGAGAAGGCGAATGGAAGAAGTGAAGGTCTACAATTGGAAAAAAATGAAAAGCGACAAAAAACGAAGAGGGTTCAAAAATTTTAAAGGAGAAATGCAAGTACAGAAAGGGGGTTGGATTCTTTTGGAGGCCAGATGCTGGAGGATTTTTGAGAAAAATTGGAAATGCTATTGTAAAAATAGAAATTTCATTTTTGTTGTTAATGCAAAATATTTCAAAAACCTGCATCTTGTGAGCATTATTGGGGAGATTATTTTATTGGGTAGTTGTTTTACTGTATATCTTTCTTTACGCTCTCCTAAATTTCTATTTGGTGTTCAATGCTATAAAAAGGTTGCACTATGTGAAGATCTGTGGGGCGTAGATTTTATTTATTTTCCTTAGAGGCTAGCACTTGGTCTAACTCAAGTTGTGTTTTTGCAGGTTTGATTAGGTCAAGTTACCCTCTTGAAATTTCTCACTATCTCTGATTTTGCTGTGTAGGGTGGCATTAGACTGAGATTATTTTACATGTTTACGTTTTCAGTTTTCTGTTATGTTTTCCAGATTTTATTTTATTTTTCTAACTTTTCCTTTTGCAGATTTTTTTTAAACTTCGGCAATTAAAATAAAAATCGAAAAAAAAAAAAAAAACTCCAAAAATAAATACATGGGTGTAAAGAATGAACTTCAATATTTCATTTGAAACAAGTTCGATCTCATTCCGAAGCCATTTTGAATTTATAAAAATTATTGAAAATTGTTGTTTTATAAGGGTTTTATAATTTCAGAAATTTACATAATTTCACATGTTGAAGGTAAATTAAAATTTTAAGCTTTGAATTTTCATTCGCAAGCAATAAATGAACTTCCCTTTATGGAAATCTCAATTTCATTAAAGGGGGGTATTTTATATGGCATTCCATAGGCCATCATTTTCAAAGCAATAAATTGGCTTCTCTTAATGAAAATTTAGATTTCGTTAAAGAGATGTAATCTATACATTATATCAAAGGCTATTGTTTTAAAGCATTAAATTATTTCTTCTTTATGAAAATAATGATTTCATTAAAGAGGAGTGATTTAAAATTACATTCCAAGGCCTTTACATATTCATAACTATTCATGCATATTTATTTTATTTTTGTTCATCAATCAATAATAAAATGAATTCAATTTTCATGAACAATCACTAGCATCACATAATAAAATAAACCAACACAGGCCCCTTGTTAACAGTTACTTGCAAATCACTAAAGTATTCCTAGCACTCATTTAACACATCTTTACAAGATTACAAATACACATGTGCAATGCTTACATAGCGGAACCTTGGAGAAGTTTTTTTTGTTTTAACTTCTTTGTAAGAGAGGGTTTTCGATTTAATACCCTAACTATGGTGGGGATTTTGCAACTGGACAAAATATCCACTCAACAAAAATGGTGCTAGAAGGAAGGCCTGAAGTGGTTCATTTTATTGTGATTTTTAATGCTTTATTATTCATTTTTAAAGTGGAGTTTCCCAATGAATTTGATATTTCACCCATTTTTAATGTTTTTGATTTATTTCAGTATCATGGTACTGCCGAGGATGGTGAATTACAGGAGACAACAAATTAGGCATGACAGATGCCTAAGAAGAAAAAATACAGAGTTACATAGGCGCTCGATAAGAAGGTGATCACCACCAGACATGGGAGCTACCATAAATACCTGGTTCAGTGGGAAGGATTACCACAATCAGATAAAACTTGGGTTTCAGAGTCAGAGCTAAAGAAAATTGATAACCAGAAGCTATAGGATTTCAATTCAGCTGAACTCGTAGGAGCTGAGTTCTTTTTCACCAGAGGAGAATGATGCACCTTGTCGGAGCCATAACTTGTGAACCGTACATCCGTTTGCCTTAAAATTTAATAGGTGGTTCTGTGTGTGTTCTGCATCAAGCAAATATTCGATTGGGTCGAATCTCTAAAAATCATGTTTTTGGGACCTTTTTTTAGTGAAAAACCCTTTGTGGGGCCGCCTTGGTCTGAGAGACCATGAATAGGGGGTTCTACACCGTCAAAGTCACCCGAGAGTCGCACCCGACCCTGTCCGCGCCAACATTATCAATTGGATTCTGGATACCCAATTCAGCGTTTTGGTAGGGATGTTTTCGGGACCTAACTCCAACATCTAGTGTCCCAATTTTAGCTTTTAGAATAGGTTCTCGGGTTTTTTGGGTTTTTTTGCATGTTAGAACTTTATTATCTTTTGTTATACCTTAAGTTGAGACCTAATATTTTAAATTAAGGTTTTTTATTGTAAGAGGGATGTGTGCACCAAATTTGGGCACAATCCAACTCATTTCTATTTTTAGCAATTTTTAGAAAAAAAATCTATTTTTAGCAGTTTTTAGAAAAAGACGTTTTTAGGGTTTCTTTGGTTTTCGGTTGCTATATGATGGATTGTAATATTTTGGAGAAGGGGTGTGAATTCAAGAATGAGAAGAATATCAATTTGCAAGTTTCTTCCATTATATTGCATTTGTGTTATGTGATTGGAGTCCATTTTGTTGGTCTCTTGTAACTGAGTTCACATTAATTAATTATTCTTAAATATAGGGATAAGATGTGGATCCAAACTATAGATTATGAAAACATATCTTTTATATGTAGAAGATCAGGTGGGGCATATTTAGAGATCATGCCCTAAGAAGAGCCCAATAGAATCATTTGTAGAAAATCGTAAGAGAAATTTACAAATGGCTATGGATAAAGATGGTTTTCAACTTCCAAAAAATAGATCTAGAAAAATAAAATAAAATGAAAAGTGGAGACCAATAAGAAAGGATACTGGAAGAAATTCCAATTCTTTTGAGGCTTTAGTCTATGAAGAAAAGTAGATCAAAACTTAGAAGACATAGGACAATAACTTCAACATATTAGCAAGGAACTCTATTCAATATGATCCTAATTTAAGGAAGAACATTCTCGATGAACACAAGGAATGTGTTTTATTATATTTTGAAGACTCTCTTGAAGTACCATGCACCATTTAGGAGGAAATAACTGGTAAAGAAAATGTAATTTTAGAAGGCAATGCCTCTACCATAAATAAGGAAATACCAAAAAATGAGCACGATAAGTAAAAAGCTTCTATAATAGAATCTGGAGAGGATAAATATGTTGAAAAAAAAAATGGTAAAATAATATTGAGGAATAGAATTATAATACCTACTCCTAATATAGGCAAGACAAAAAGAGGAAAACCCTCAAATTATCAAGCAAGATCTAGGAAAGCAAGAGCTAACATAGAGAAAGGAACACAAACTGAGTTGGTTGAACTTATCTTTACCAAACAATAAAATGATATTGGTAGTATGCAAGAGAGGCCAAAAAATCCTAAGGAGATATGATTATCATCTCATGGAATATAAGGGGTGCTAAGCCCTATCAAAATATAGGTGTATTAGGGACCTATGTTTAAGTAATAAACCTAATATTCTTTGTATCCAGGAAACTAAAATGACAAAAGAAAAAGTTTCAAAAACTATGAAAGCAATTTGGGCAAGATGTGAATGGTATGCTATGGATTTTGAAGGAGCAGTAAGGGAAATTCTAACTTGTTGGAATCCTTCTAGAACCTCTTGTGTAACCATTCATAAAACTAGGCATTGGATAGCCTCTTTAGTCACTTGCTACTTTGTTGATATTCACTTCATCCTTATCAATGTGTATGGTCCTACAACTCAATCAGGTAAATTAGAATTTTGGAGTGGGATTAAGGCCTTTATGAGAAGTAAAGACCAAGAAACCTGTTTTATGATCATTGGAGATTTTAATGCCATTACCAAGCTGAATGAAAAATTTAGGGGAATTAGGAAATTAACCCAAAGTATGAAATATTTCTCAACTTTTATTCAAAACAACAATCTATGGGAAGTTGAGTTTGAAGAATACAACTATACTTGGACCAACAATAGGAGAGGCTAGAACCTAATAGCAGAAAAATTAGATAGATGCATTCTCTCAAATCATTGGCTAGATGAAGGAACTTATGATAAAATTAATACCTTAACAAGGATTGGTTTAGATCACTGGACAATAAGAGTTAAAATGGTGGTAAGTGAATTAAAAAAATATCATATTTTAAATATGAGCAGATGTGGGAAGACCATCCTCAATTTTTTGATATGATAACTCAAACATGGAATTATTTAGGTAATGGTGGGTTGTATGCTCTTCCAAACCAAATTAAAGCTATGACATCTAGATTAAAATAATGGAACAAGAACACCTTTGGAAATATTTTTGAGAAGAAATAACTAAAATATAAACGTTCAAAATTCCAAAAAGGTGATGAAAATAATACAAGCTCACAGGAAAGAGAGTTGCTTAGTGAATATCATAATATTTTGAGTAAGAAGAGAAATTTTGGAGATTAAAATCAAGACAGACTTGGTTAAAAGAAGGAGATAAAACTATAAAAAAAAATTCATATTATGGCTATAGTACATAGATCTTCTTCTAGAATTGGTAGAATTAAATCAATATAAGGATTTTAAATTGAATATCAGAGTGAAATTAGAAAAGAAGCTAAGTTATTTTATCAAAATATTCTAGGTTCAGAGGAGACCGAAGTTATTAATGATAAACTTCTTCAAGATGTTCCTTCAGTTATAACAAATGAAAACAATAGGAAACTGATGGAGCCTATTACTCTAGAAGAATATCATTTAGCTCTTTTCTCTTTTAATAAGGATAAATCCCTTGGTCCATATGGTCTCTCTACAACTTTTTACCAATATAATTGGGATATAGTGAAGGATTATTTATTGGTGGTAGTGGAACAGTCTAGGGTAAAACAATATATTCCTTATTAAATAAATGCAGCTTATCTTACCCTAATTCCAAAAAATATGGATGTTGAATTGTTTGATTCTTTTAGATCCATAAGCCTATGTAATATGGCTTATAAGATTATTTCCAAAGTGATGGAGAATAGATTAAGGCCATTGTTAGAGAAAATAATTTTAGAAGAGCAAGGGGTTTTTGTGAAAGGGAGACAAATTTTTATGGGATCATAGTAGCTCATGAAGTTATACATTCAACAGCTTCAAGAAAAGAGAAAGCTATGCTCTCAAAACTTGATACAAGTAAAGCCTATGGTAGGGTTAAATGGAATTTTCTTTTTGCAATTTTAGATAAGTTTGGTTTTGGTAAGAAATGGGTTATATGGATTAAATCTTGTGTCTCTACAATTTCTTATTTTGTATTGGTCAATGAGTTAGTGATAGAATCTTTTAAATCCAAGAGAGGGCTTAGACAAGGAGATCCTCTATCTCCTTAATTTTTCATTATTATGGTGGAATTTTTGAGTAGGAACTTAAATAAGGCTTGCAAAGATGGTTTTATAATTGGTCTTAAGGTTAGTATTAACATCGATCACATCACCCATCAAAATTTTGTATGTGATATAGCCCTTTTTGGAAGGGCAAGGCTAAATGAGCCCAGAGCTTTGAATAATTTTTTAAAAGAGTATAAAAGAGCTTCAAGGCAAAACATTAATAGTATTAAATCCAAACTTTACTGTATTAATACTCGTACTAATATCAAAGTAAGAATTTATAGGTTTCTTCAAATAGAGGAGGTAAATTTATCAACAACTTATCTAGGGATACCTTTATTTGAGGGGAGAATGAGGATAGATTTATGGAATCTAGTTATTAGTAAAGTTTAAAATAAACTTCCAACTTGTAAAGATAGATGGTTATCTTTATCACGAAGAGTGCAATTAATTAAGTCAATCTTACAAGCCATTCCAACATATTATGTCTTTGTATTCTATGCCAAAATCAGTTGAAAAATTTTAATCTTTATTATGTGATCCTTTCTATGGTCATATTTACATGATAAAAGGAAATTTTCTTTGGTGAAATGGAGTAAGTTGTGTGATGAAAAAACTAGGGGAGGTCTTGGTTTAAGAACTCTTACAAATGAAAACTTAGCTCTTAGGGGGAAAGTTATCTGGAGATTGTACAAAGAGAGTCAAAGACAATGGGCAAGAATTCTTCTAAGTAAGTATGTTGATCCCAATGACCCAAGTTTAATATTTATTGCATTCTCTCTTCCAAATGGTTCTGCTCTTTGGAATGGTTAAAAAAATCTATTGATCTTATGATTAAAGTTTTAAGATAGGTAGTGGGAACTAGAGAAAAAATTTCTCTTTGTATGGATACTTGGTGTGATAAAAAACCACTCAATTTAGATCCAGTTTTGAAACCTTAGATGAGATTACTTCAAGATAAATACGGTGATAGGATTTCAAATATTTTGTACAAGGATCGAGAAGGAAGATACAAATGGAAAGAAGTTTTTTTTACAAGTATACAAGACATTATTGCTAGGAGGCAATTGAGTAGAATGATAACAACTGTAATTATTCCAAGGGGTGCCAAGGATAAATTGATTTGGGAGTTGAATAGCTCAAGAGAATACACAACAAGAAGTAAATATAATGTTCAACACCAACATAATAATAATATCACTAGAATTTGGAGAGATATTTAGGATAGCCCAAACATTCCTAAAGTTAAAATATTTGTTTAGCTAGTAGTTCATAGAAGAATTCTATCCTGGGATAACCTTATGAAAAAGGGTTTTTATGGCCCCTCTAAATGTTTTTTGTGTAATAAGGAGGAGGAGAGTATTGACCATCTCTTGGGACATTGCTCAATTGTCTGGAATCTATGGAAATAGATTCTTAATATTTTTGGCAAATTCATGGTGATGAATAGAAAAATTTAAGATTGGTTAAAACAATGGCAGAGCACTTTTAAAAGTGAGGTTTTACAAACAATATGGGATATATCAAAAGATACAATACTTTGGACTATATGGCTAGAAAGGAATATAAGAATATTTAAAGGAAAGGAAATTAGTTTAGAGGTAATGAAAAAGAAGATATGTTTAGCCATAGAGGAGTCTAAACCAACCCTATCAACTCACTCAATCCCTAATTTAGAAGCAGAGAGTCTTGATAGATGGAGTCAAGTTATTAAATGGAATTATGATGTTGGGTACAAGAGAAGAAAAAATAATGTAAAGAATATAAAGTGGAAACCACCAAATGTGGAGTGGGTTAAATTGAATTTTTATATAGCATCTAAAGGAAACACAGGACCAGTAGGAGGAGGATGAATAATTAGAAATAATAGAGGAGAGATTTTGTCTCATTATGCTTTCAATTGTGGATTTAAGATAAATAGTGAAGCTTAAGCTTGGGCAGCTTTAGAAGGGTTAGAAATATGTAAACAAATAAAATGGACTAGATTTTGGATGGAAGGTGATTCTCTCATAGTAATAAATGCAATTTTGAGGAAAGCAAAGGCTCCATGGAACATATAAGAGATAATTGTGGAACTTTAAGATCTTTCTAAAGAGTTTGAAGAAGTCAGGTTTACACATATATTAATAAAAGGAAATAAATGTGTAGATAAGCTACCCAATAGAGGGGTTTTGATTGAGGATCGTGAAGTAAACATCTCCTTTCCATGGTTAGACGAAGTAGAAAGTTTAGTTGAAGCTGACAAAAATTATTTATTGCCTAAATCAATTAATGATTAAGATTTACTTTAATGTTTTCCATTGGTAATATTTGTTTTATTTTGTAACAATAATGTGTGTTCATTTAGACTATTTATTATAATTTTTGTGGTTGCACTTGTGTTTTAGGAAGGAAACTAGCAATCTAGATTTGGTAAAGTGGACTATGTTAGTGTGATGTTTTGAAAATATTACTCTACTAAGATGCAAGACATAGATAGTAGAGGTGAATTTTTGGCATTGTGAAGGTTTCTATAGGAAAATATCAATAAATATGCTAAATTTTGGAGTAATTGTATTCATAGAGATATTTGAAAAGATCCAAAAACTAAAAATCAAGAATTCAAACATTTTATGTAAAACGGTGTAGGTTTATAACTATAGCATCTCAATTGAGATGAGAAGTGTATCTATTTGTAAACTCTCAAGATCTAAATAAGAGATATGTAATTTGTTAAGGGTGGTGGACCCGAGTACAATCCCTTTTTATCAAGCAAAAAAAAGTATATCACTCGAGAGGAGGGACAATCATCGTCATTCGATGGCATGCCCTACTTGTTTGTTCCATGTAGGTTTTTATAGGCAACCTTTAGAGATGAAATAAAATCCTATAAGTATGAAATATAAAATTGCATACAATGCATAAATTAGATATTATAAAAAGAGGAGTTATATTAAATTTATGCTTGCAAATGAAAGAAGTATAAAATTAGATAAGCATGAAATGTAATAAAAGGATTAGTATGCTACCAATATAAACAATATGACTATAAATAAAGGGACAACAAGCATTAAGATATGAAATGTGAGAAAATATGTAGTAAAAACCCTATAAAAGAGAGGGTTATAGCTAAAATATGAGTGATAAAAAAATGTAAATAATGTTAGATGGCTGCAAATAGGGATTAGAAACCTGAAAAAAAGGATTAGAGGCATAAAATGTAGAAAAACCAAAAGGAGAGCACAAGTTAGCAAGGCTACAACCTAGAGGACAAAATGCAATGAAGCAAAGATGAATGGAGAGAAGAAATATGTTGGGAGAGCTATCTTTCTTACCTCCAAGGTGACCTCCTTGCCCCAAATTCCTCCTTTCCTTACTTGGATTACCTCCAAAATGCTTGTAATTGCTTAAAAGAAGCTTGAAAATGCTTAGAAATGCTTAGAAATGGATAATACTATAAAGTAGAAACTAAGAGGAATGCTAGATAAATATTGGCATAGTGTAACTACCTCAATAATTCATGACAAATGCCTACCCAAGGGGCTACTTAAATAGGATTTGGGAGGGGATTTGGGGGCAAATTGGATAATATTAAATTGAAATATGTGAATTTGGGGCATGTGAAATTAAGGTAGAGGATAGAGGGAGGTAATCCACGTGCTCTTGGTTTATGCCTAAATATTCTGAATAGTTTTGTCAAATTTACCACTACATCGATCAAATTCACCACTAGTCAATTTGGTGACTTCAGTGGTAAATTTGGTTAGGAGGTAAGTCTGATTTTCAAATTTTGAGATCTTGATTCTTGCCAACTTTGCCACTAGGCTTGCCAAATTTACCACTAGAAAATTTTGTAAGTAGTGGCAAATTTGATTTGAGTGGTTTTGACTATTTAGAATTTTTTTTTGTAGTTTCACCAAATTCACCACCTAGCGAATTTGGTAAATGTTGAAAATATTGCTAAAAATAATATATTTTTGTTATATTAAGGTTTTGGGATGTTTGTAACCTATTTTGATATCTTTCACCTTGCTGGTGTGTCAAAATTAAGTGTCTACATAAGGGCAAATTGTGCAATGTATAGTTAAAGATAAGGGACTATGAACTTAAAACTAATATATTTGATCTTCATCTAGGGGATATTATGTTGTGCTAGGAGCACAATGGCTAGGTACTTTTGGCACAATAACATAGAACTTTTCAAAATCATGAACTTAGTTATCCTAGAATGATCAATCCTACACTCTCCATGGTTCACCGATAGGATCTCCATAGATTATCAGCTCAAGCCATATGGAGAATTTAAATAAATATTTGCATGGTATAGTTTCTTAAATATTTGTAACTCAACCACAATATTGAGGAGAAGATAAGTCCCAAGAAGATTTACAACTCATTATAACTCCGCATGATTCAAATTTTGTAGAACCGATAGAATTACCTCCACATCATTCCCATGATTATGCAATATCATTGGTACTATGTAGCTTGCACCTAACATAAGACCTTACCAAAGACCCCTATGACCTGTTGAGAAGCAAAACACCCCCACTGAAAAATGAGATTCCATCCTTTGAAAACTTTGAACTTCCATTTTTGCAGCAGGGACCCTCTTGATAATTTTCAGGTTTTAAATTCCAATTTGCTTGCCTCCTTTTTAAAGTTGTGTTTTTTCTTGCATTCTAGCTGTGTTATCCAAGAATTCACTTTTTACATGCTAGAAATCATTCATGCTTAAGAAAATCTTGCACCGGTACCGAGAAAATCCAGAAAATAGTTGCATAATTCACTGAAAAATCAAACTTTCCATTTTTGGTAGTGTCGCGATATCGCGACACTTCCATTTTCGGAAATGTCGCGATATCGCGACAGGAAAATAGAAAAGCAGCTAAGTCATTTTTGTGTAGCGAAATCGCGACACTTTCCAAAATGGAAGTGTCGCGATATCGCGACGTTTCCATTTATGGAAACCGTCGCGAAATCGCTACCGACCGGAGGAGAGAGAAGAAATCTGTACGGATCAGTGCGAAATCGCGACATGTCGCATTTTCACGGTAGGAGAGAGAAAATGCATAAAAATCGGCCAAGTAAGAAAACAGGCGCGATTTCGCGACATGTCGCGAAATCGTGACAAATCTGGAGAGAGAAGGCATAATGGTACGATGCGTCGCGAAATCGCGACGCTTTCCATTTTTGGAAGTGTCGCGATATCGTGACATTTCCATTTTTGGAAAGTGTCACAAAATCGCTGTCTGCCGGAGGAGAGAGAAGAAATCAGTACGGACCAGCGCGATTTCGTGACATGTCGCGAAATCGTGACATGTCGCATTTTCGCGGCTGGAAAGGAGAAAAAGTGGCTAAGTCCAAAAGTTGCAGCGATTCGCTGACGTCTCAAAATCGCGGGCTGGAGCTGGTAGCGATGCGCTGCATGTTTCGAAGATCAAGGGTGAAAATGGTAGCGATGCGCTGCATGTTTCGAAGATCAAGGGTGAAAATGGTAGTGATGCACTGCACGTTTTGAGGAAGTCTTGCAAGACAAGCATGTCGCGAAATCGCGACATGCTGGAGCAAAGTTGTACGGCCGCTAGCTGGAGACGCGATTTCTCGAAATGTCACGAAATCGTGACATGTCGCATTTTCGTGGCCGACAGGGGAAGAAGCAGCGCAGCGCTGGGGATGTCGCGATTTCGTGACATGTCGCGAAATCGTGACATGTCGTAGAATCGCGTCAGGAGAGAGAAAGTCCTCAGTTGGCCTGAAAGTGCATTCCAGCAGGAAACAAAAGGCATCCTGAGGTAGCGACACGTGTCAAAGCATGAGGCAGACAAACAGAAGCCGACATGCAAGCTTGTTTTGCGATTTTTAATCTGTTTTAACCTTTAAAGCTTCTGATTTAATGATTTTAAAGTACTAATATAATATTTTTGTCTTTCATGCAGGATTCCATCTGGCACTTGCGGGACAACCGGGAAAGGCCATAAAGACAAATTTAAAGTGCAGATTTGATCAAGGACCGCCATGCTAGAGGAAAAGAAGCCGGTAAAAGCATTCAATAGCAAATTTATGACAGAATTGATGGCATGAAGATATTTTCAACTTCGGGATGGATTTGCAGAGATCAGATTGATGGAGAAGTGGTGACTCATCCGGCTCACCAGCAGAATTAATGGAGGCATTTATTTGCAGCTGCGGATGAATGCAAGTGGCTTTAGATTTTATCTTCTCCATTTATGGCAGCTGACTCCCCTGATTTGTCGAAGGGTTAAGTTCTATATGGACTTTGATTTTAAATGGATTTTTATTGTAAAACCCGGGTCCTAGGGTTTAGATGTGATAATATTTGCAGTTATGAGAAGAAGATATTTCTGAAAAGATCAGGGTTTGTCCTGAATCTATAAATACTTCTTCTTAATGTAATTGCGAGAGGCGGAGACTTAGAAATAAAAGGCTTATAAGCAATTTCTTGCAAATTTTGTGAAACCCTTTGTTTCTGGACTTGGAGCTGATGTGCTTTAGCTTTTCTGTGATAGCATGGCCAGGAGCCTAATCTTTTGCAGAGTGTGATAAGTGCATATTCTTTTTTTTTCCGTTCCATTTAAATTTTGTTAGATATATGCTGTAAATCTGCCATTATCAAGTTTAAATATGTTGTTAGGCTTCAGTTGTTCTATTGTCTGCTAGGGGAAATTACAGATTTGAAGGTTAAGTTTGTTCTAATTGCTCTGTCTTCACTCGTGTGAGCTAGGTCGCCGGTGAAAGATACCGGCTTTAACCAATCTGCCCTTGGATTTATAATTTTTTGCTAGATCTGTTTCACTCGCCTTGTGCTCTTAGTTGAAAGTGATCTTAGACCGACTGGACACTTTCTTCCCGGGATTTGTTCTGTTGTGAAGCTGATAGCATAGATAAGATTGATATTTAGGGTTTTACAGTTTAAAGTCTGATAAACTTTTCTTTCTGCCCTACCCTACCCTCTCTTTGCTTACCGTGAATGATCCATTTTTATTTTCTTTATTTGCATTTTATTTGAATCTGCTGACCCATGAGAGCTAGATCAAGAATTCAAGATAAATCTGATAAACAACTTTTGCAACTACTGAACAAGTTCAAGAACCCCCTGTAAGGTAACAGAGCAGTCCATATTGAAATCTATTCCAAAAGTGGAAAAGAGTGAATAGCCATTCGACCCAACTCTGTAACTCGCACCTTGGATAACCAGCTAGATCCTAAAGCGAGTGGGATCCATCTCGTGGGTGTCTCCGGAGCTTCCTTGCCTCATCCTTTCCCGGGGTGTGCATGAAAGCCGGACCAACATGACCTTAAGTAAAAAATTGATAAATTGATATAAGAACTGCTATAAGCAAGGGTAATTTGGACTAGTAATAGTCCATATTCTTCTCTAGTACTATTGGTAAGAAATAAATATGGGTTATGGCAGTTGTGTATAGTTTTTTTTGAGGTCGATAAACTCACCATTAAGGATAAATTTCATATTCCAATGGTTGATGAATTATTGGATGAGCTACATGGTGCAAGGTTTTCCTCCAAGTTGGATCTTTGCTTAGGTTACCAACAGATAAGGCTCAAGGAGAAAGATATCCCCAAAATAATATTTTGAATTCATGAGAGCCATTAAGAATTTTTGTTCATGCCATTTGGCCTAACTAATGCTCCATCCACATTTTAGAGCCTCATGAATGATTTCTTCCATCCATTTATTTGTAAATTTATTCTAGTTTTCTTTGATAATATTTTGAATTATAGTCGCTCTTGGGAGGAGCACCTCATACATTTGGATCAATATCTACAAGTTTTTTCTAAAAATAACTTTATTCCAAGAGGTCTAAGTGTTTTTATGGGATGACAAAAGTGGAGTATTTGAGTCATGTTGTCATCAAAGATGGACTTAAAGTTGACCCTAAAAAGATTCAAGTTGTTCAAGATTGACCAAATCCTCACACCCTCAAGAGACTACAAGATTTTTTTGGATTCATAGGGTATTACTATAAATTTATACAAAACTATGAAAATATAACAACTCCTTTAACAACCATGTTGAAAAATAATTCTTTTATTTGGTTAGAACCAATAGAGAAGGCTTTCACTAACTTAAAATAAGCCATGAAAACCACCCCAATATTAGCAATGCTTGATTTTTCTAAACCCTTTGTAATTGAAAGTGATTCTTTTAGAAATGGTATTGGGGTTGTGTTGATGAAAGAGGAAATACCGTTGGCCTTCACTAGTAAAGCACTTTCAAACCAAAATTTAGAAAAAAATGCTTATGCAAAGGAGATGACATTTTACATGTAGTTAATCATTGGAATCCATATCTCATTAGGCGACATTCTTCAATTAAAATAGACCACCAAAGACTCAAGTAGTTATTAGAAAAATGGGTCACCATACCTGAGAAACAAAAGTGGATCCCTAAATTAATGGGCTATGATTATGAGATCACATACAAAAAGAGGAAATGAGAACATAATGGTTAATGCACTCTCCTGGTAGTTTGAGGATCAGATAATGATAAATGCTATTTCTTCTTCCAAACCTCAATGGATTAATTCTCTCAAAAAGGACATGGCCACATACTTAGGTTTGTAAAATTTGATTACCAAAATTTAAATAAATTATAACTCATACCCAGGATACACTTGGGATGGATAAGATGTGAGATATCATGATCAACTTATTATTGTTCAAATGTCACAAATGCAAAAAAATATATTGAATAAAATGCACAACTCACCAACAATGATATACTCTAGGTTGCTAAAGACTTATACAAGGACTAATCGTACTTTCTTCTAGCATGTAATGGAGAAGGATATTCACACCTTTGTGGCTAAATGTGACATGTATCAAAGAATGGGAGAAGAAACTATGTGTTCCCTTAGAACCCTTCATCCCTTGCTAATTCCAAAACAAGTATTGATAGATATTTCCATGGATTTTATTGAAGGGTTACCCAAGTTGAGAGGAAAATTAGTTATTTTGTGGTAGTGGATCATCTCACAAAGTATGCTCATTTTTTATCCATCACCTATCCCTACACAACCTCAATAGTAACCCAAATATTTTTAGATTCCATCTTTCACCTTCATAGCATGCTTGCGTCTATAGTGTCATATATAGACCCTACCTTTACTAGTCATCTTTGGTAGGATCTATTTAAGTTCTGTGGAACTTAGCTCAAAATGAGTTCAACCTATCATTCATAGACAAATGGCCAAATAGAAATTTTTAACAAATGCTTGGAGACCTACTTTCATTGCTTTACCTCTGAACATCCTACATAGTGGATAACACCTTCCCTTGGTCGAATGGTGGTATAATACTTTATATTACACTACGACCAAGGTTATTCCCTTTGAATTAGTATACGGTTGTCCTCCATAAACACCCTCCTATATTCTAGGAAAATCAAAGGTTCATGTTGTCAACATGAGACTCATCTAATATGTCATAGTCCTTCGACAATTGAAGATAAATATTGAGTTGACCTAGAACCATATGCATCAACAAGCTGATCAACACCATTTTGAGCATTATTTTCAAGTAGGAGATATGGTTTTTCTTTGTTGGTATCCGTATAAGCAATCCTCGCTCTAGCTCCATAGATGTTAAAAACTAGCTAAAAAATACTATGGACCCTTCCAAGTATTACAACGAATTAGTTGAACAACAAACAAATTGGCCCTTTCGGCTACGTCGAAGATCCATCTAGACTTTCATGTATTTTATCTCAAGAAGGTTGTGGAAAATCAGGTACAAGTTCAGTCCACTTTATCAAAACTAGATAAATAGAGTTCCATTCTACTTGAGCTTGATGGATCTAAGATCATGCACCCTTCAAAAACATGTCATCATTGAGGTTCTTCTTCAATGGTGCAAACTACAATGTCAAGATACCACGTGGGAGTCTCTCCAATAGCTACGTTAACAATTTTCTCATCTCTAACTTTGAGGACAATTTTTTGAAGGGGAAGGGCATGTTAGGATCCTATCCAAATATTATTTGGTAATTTCCCCTTTCCAACATGGGGATCTTATTCTAATAAATTTTTATAATATTTTGTAATGGTATGTGGCTATTAAGATGCCTAGACAAGTGGGGTCATTTCATGTAACCGTTAAAAATAATGTAATTACTTGTTGGTAAAAGATTCTAGCTTGAGTGGCACTTTGAATGCAAACAACTTTTGAACGTTATTTTAGGGTTGTATGAAGTGTATAGTTAAAATACAAGGGTGTAAAAACGAATGTATCTTTTACATCTTGAATGAAAATATTAAAGGAGGTTGCTCCCTCAAAGAGACTTGAAATTTTGTGTAATAATTATGAGATTAATATATTTCTTCATTTAAATTTTACATTGCAATATTACATTTTTTTCATGAATTTATGCTTTTATTGCAATATCTATGTGAATGTGCTTATTTTAATTAGAATATTCCTAACACTATACCCTTTTGATACTTTTTTTTTTTGTTGATAAAAATTATGGTTTAGGATGCTTTTGTGTTCTTTTTTATGTCTTTTGATAATTAAAATCATATCAATAAGATGATTAATAGCTATAGACATGAAGTACCAAAATGACACTTTATAAAATGAATGAATACTTCTAATATGTTGTTATTATTATATTAAGATGAATGAATAACTTTAAATAAATTGTTTAATAAAATCTATACAAAAATATAAAATATCATCTCATTATAATTTTTTTCCAAACTCTAAAATAAAATAAAGGTTACAAAATTCTTTCAATGGAAAAAAAATAATTTAAAGGAAATATATAATAAATAAAATAAAATAAAATTTAGCACATCGAATGCTTTGCTCCTCCATTGAAATATCTCGTTCTAAAATGACGTGGTTTTATTATAATTTTCACCTGCAGAATCACAGACAAAATGAAGACGCTAACGTCCCAACCATCAAATCTCGTTGGTCAATTAAATTTATCTGCCTGGGACTTGAAAATTGAACTTGGCGTTAAGCCATATAAATAAATGTAATAATATTATTAAAAATAACACCAATCTAAGGTTACATTCTCTGTTGTTGTTGTTGTGACCATACAAACCAACTGGCCGCCATTTTTTTCCGCAAGTCGTATCATTGTTCTTCCCGTTGATTTTGCCCTCGTGGTTTATTTTTTCTGCAATTTGTACCATTGTTCTTACCGTTGATTTTGCTCACGGGGTTGGTAAATTTAAGTAACGCCTCTTTCATAATGGTCCACGGTTTTGACATATTAATTTTTTTATATAATATTTATTATAGATAAGTTGGTAGTTGTAGAGAATTTGTAAGTAGATGTATTAATTTTAAAAACAGTTGGACCGATTAAAACCTTCTTAACTTCAATTTTTTAAACCTAAAAAGTTAAAGCCAACGAGACAGGCAAAAAAAAGAGAAGAGGATATGTAGATGGTTTTAAGCATTTAATTAATCATGTTAATTGGAATCGTTGGGAAACTCCAGTGTGTTGGAAACTTCCAGAGTGTTATAAAAATTTGAGTTGCCTCGAAATTTCCACCCCCACATAATTTATTCTCTTTTAAAAAAAATTTACTGTACGAACTTTAAAAAAGAGCTATGATGATGTTAGAGTATTTAATTATATTATTTTAATATTATCATTAAGTTATATATTTTTTTAAGTTTAAATTATTTATTTTTAAATGTAATGTTATAATTAGGTTATGAATTTTTAGATAATTAGATATTTTTTAATTTATAGAATCTTAATTCAATGAATGAATTGTAAAGTTTTTGTTATTATTATGGCTGATATGACCGTTCAATCCCCAGGGATATGTATATGCCATAAGAAATATGTATATGGATATGTATATGCCATGCTTGTTTGATCCATATAGGTTTTGATAGGCAACCTTTTACTGTAGGAACGAAAAAACTATGATGTTAGAGTATTTAATTATATTATTTTAATATTATAATTAGGTTATGTATTTTTTTAATATTTAAACTATTTATTTTTAAATGTAGTGTTATAATTAGGTTGTGAATTTTTAGATAATAGATCATTTTCTGATTTATAGACTTCATAAATGAATTGTAAAAATTTTGTCATTTTTATAGGTAATGTGACTCTGGTTCAATCCCACTATAATGTATATGTATAAGAAGTATTTATTCAATTAAAAATAATAATATGATCTAGTTTATAAAAGCATGCCATACTTGTTGGATCCATATAGGTTTTGATAGGCAACCTTTGTAGATTCGATTATCTATGTGAGTAGGTAAACCATAATAAATAAGAGGATTGATGGTTAAGTAGGATGACTATTCTGTGAACAATTAATTTTTTTTTTAATTTACATGAAAGTTTTTTTTTTACATAATGGTGTTGGTTACAGCCACACTATTTTTAGTAATTGACAAGCACACAGTTCAAACCACACAGGCTGCTTCCAACAAACCTATTCATCTTGTTGTTGTTGACCTGACATGAGATGGAGATCATTGATAGTTTGAGGTTTGTATAGTCTTCGTCGGCTTATTCATCTCTTTGTTGTTGACCCAACATGAAATGAAAACCATCGATAGTTTGGGATTTGTATCGTCATCGTCAGTCTGTCACACACTTAAATTCTGACGCGCACTTAAAAGATTTAGATCAAACTACTACCTTTGCAAATTGACATCCCCAAAGTTTGAACCTAGGTTTCTTTTTGGTAAGTGCTTGACCAGACAAACACTTACCAATCTACTAACCTTTAAAGAATTCAGACAAACACTTAATCCACCTAACCCTTAAAAAATCTACATAAAAATTATCCATCATTAATACCAAAAAGGCATAAAAAATAAACGCATTTACAGTAAAAAAAAATAAGGTTTTAATCTTGCACATCCCTTCATTCTACTCAATTAATCCTTCGTCACAAATAACAGTAGACTATGATGAGTGGCCCACTCATTCAACACGTGTAAAAGAATAAAGATAAATGCCGATATGGCGAAATCCCCGTCTTTAATGAAGCTTACCTCTATTCAGGATTAGCGTCTGGTGTATGTTTTCCTTTCCATCTGAACCACCCAAATTCTAGAAATTCAAGCACTCTTTTTAAATACGCATAATTAAGGTGGGTTACAGTAATTATTTTTAATAATTGGTAGCATAGGGTTTAAACCACAAGGATTGTAATCATCAAACTTATCAGTTTTGTTAATTGTTGACTTGGAGTGAGTTAGGGACCATCGGTTGCTTGGGTTGCTTGGGTTTAATATCGTCGTCGATCTGACGCACACTCAAAGGATTCAGAGTAGACTACACCCTTTGCAAGGATTGTAACCATTAAACCTATCAGTCTCGTTAATTGTTGATCCGGCATGAGATGGGGACCACCGATCGCTCGAGTTTTGTATCATCGTCAGTCTAACGCGCACTTAGAAGATTCAGAGTAGACTACTCCCTTTTCAAACTGGCACCACCAAGGTTTGTACCTAAATCTCTTCTCAACAAGTGCCTATCAAAACTAACATTTGCCAATCCACCTAACCCTTGGGATCTACGCATGATATTTTTTAATTAATTGGTCTTTCAATTTTTTTTTACAACACTTATTTTAAAAAGAACAAAAGAAAAGAGCATTTCTTTTTATTAAAGTACATGATTTAAAAAAAATGCTTGTATATTCTTTTTATATATGGGTGGGTGTTTTTTTATATTTTTTTAATAAGTGCAAAGAAGTATTTTTATATATAATTATATAGTTAGAAAATAATAATTTTTAATTATTAAAGGTTTTTAGTTTATAGTAGGGAACATTTTACACTTAATCTTCTAAGTTAAGAGATTAAGGAAAAATAATAGTTGATAGAAAATTGAAAGAGTCAAGATGAGGGTTTCAAACAAAATTATAGAGAAAATATAGAGGACAAGGAAAAGACATAGTAAGAGGAAATGCAATGGATTCAAAATGCAATATACAATCAGTTTTTACAAGCCGCACAAAATTAAGGAAAAAGCGATGAGCACTTTCAATTCATAGTGCAAAAAGAGACTAGAGATCATAGTCCACCATTAAAATGAGAACAAGGGTTGAAGGAAACTAGAAACAAAGTTCATGATTTAGACCATATCAGAGAAGCTGAAGCAAGAAAAATTGATATGGTCTACAACATGAGCAAGACTATTTCAAGGGAAACTACCAAAAGGGACCAACTGTACCAATACACAATATGGGAAAGGAGACAAGGGAGCTACCCCAAAAAATGAATTTTAGGGATGCCCTTTGTGGGGAACAACCCCATCCAAATGTGATCAATAATTTGAGGGCATCATAAAGACCTTTGAGGATGCCTAAGATAGGTCCCAAGAAAACTATGATGGGGTGCTTAAAGACGATAGATGGTTTCTCGATAATGAAGGTGAATATGGAGGACATTCAAAATGAAAAAAAAGACATGGAGAGGAGAGGAATGGTATATCAATTTATGGGCTTTAAAGTGATCCTTTTAGCATTTAAGTTGTGAGTTTATAAACAATGGCAAACAAAAGGTGAATTTCAAATCTCTACATACCCCAATGGTTATTTCCTTGTTATTTTTGCTTCTAAAGAAGATAGAGAACAAATATTCCAAGGGATACCATAGATTTTTGGAAGGGAAGGCCTCCTTACAAAACCTTGGCATACTAAATTCAAAGTAGAGGAACATATGCCATCCACATCATTAGTTTAGGTGAGGTTGTTTGGCTTCCTAATAGAATTTTGGAATTTGATAGTTTTTTTACAATTGGGATACCCTAGGAACACTCATGATGACAGCTGATATTACATATAAGTTTGATAAAATTATTTATGCTTAGATATGTGTCTTAATAGATTTTAACAAACCTCTCCCAAAAAATATCACTCTACAATTTGAGGAGGAAACATGGGAGCAAGAGGTGGATTATGAGAACATACCTTTTTGTTGCAAAATCTACCATGAATATGGTCATTTAGCAAGAGAATACACACATAATATCATAGAGCAAGGAAGAGAGGAAACAAATCCTAAAGGGTTCCAAGTACCCAAAGAAAGAATATAAAATAAAAATCGACAATGAGGAATTAGGTGTTGATGTCAAACAATATGTTTGGCAATCTCCCCATTGACAACCTTTTGGATGATGAGGAGGATACAATGGAGACAAAATTCTTAGAGATATAGTTCCATGGTGGGAGGAAGGAATCTATGCCAAAAGAGGTAAATAACACCCTTAACACCACCCTAACCATGTAGAGCAACAAATAGGAAGTAATAGACTTGTCAATAATAAACAACCAATAAAAAAAATGGGGAAAATAAAAATAAGAGTAAAAAATTATTAAAGGTAAGAATCACACAAAACTAAGTTCCTAGAAAAGATCTCATTGGATCTACCAACAATACCCTAGTGTTATACACACATATGCTAGGGTTGGATGTTATTCCAAAATTAAGAGGGGTGAGCTAGGAGATAAGTAAGAAGATAAAAATGGACACTAATCAAAAGGTAGGATGCAAAACTAATCAACACCATATGGTAAAAGAAGGAGAAAATCTAATCGTAGAAGGTAAGGTCAATGCCCTTACTCAGATATTTAGTCCCCAATACTGATGAAGATCATTTCCTAAAACATTAGAAGACTCAAGGGGAGTCCCTCAAAACAAAATGAAATTAGAAGAATGATATAGATAAATCAATCATAGATTTTCTTCCTTCAAGAAATGAAGGTGTCAATGGAAGAGATGGAGATAATTACAAAGAAAGTGTGGCTTACTAAATGGGCATTAGTAAACATTGCATACCTTTAGAAGCCTAAAGAGGTAGTTATATACCAAGTTGTGGGTAGTTGGGGTATTTTGGTGATAGTAGCTCAAAGTAGATAATTATACCAAGTTATGCTCTACATGAATATTTATGAACCTGCTAGTCTAGAGGAGAAACAAATATTATGGAAGAACATAAAGTACATTATTATTCAATTCCCTCAAGCATAGGCCTTGATAAGAGTATGTTTTAATTCCATCCTATGCTTGGAAGAGAAGCTGGGGGAAATGGTAGCTTAAACAAGATCACAAACCTCATGAAGTAATACATCTAAAATCTCTATCTTGTGGATGTCAAGCCATACAATGGTTTAATGACTTGGTCTAATAGGAGGTAAGGATATACCTACATTATAGAAATATTAAACATATTATTTCTATCTAACAATTTTCTAATTCATGGACACATTTCTAGGGTGATGATCCTAAACAATGTAGGCTCAAATTATTGGTTGATCATGATAGAACTATGGAAATCCAAGGCTAGACACTTATCATTCAAAATTCAATTGATGTGGTTTAGAGACATCTCTTTTAGTCTTAAAGTGCAACAATGGTGGAAGGAAGGAAAACCTTAGCATGGAACCAAGATGTACTACTTTGTGAGGAGACTTTAGTACATTAGATCAAAGATAAAGATTTATAACTAGGAAGGGTTTGGAGATGTCAAGAATAAAAAGTTATAAGTGATAGCCCAACTCAAATATTTGAAAGAAAAATCCACATGGATGGCTTTACAGAGGATTTGAGTATGGTAGATATTAAACTTATATCTCAACTAAAGGAATTGGAAAAAAATAAAGATCTATTATAGAGGTAAAAATCTAGAATCCAATGGCTCTAAGAGGTAGACCAAAACATAAGATTCTTTAATAAATCTCTTCTAGTCCACAAACTACACAAATTCATACCCTCCTTGAGAACAAAAGCAATATATAATATCCACACATGGGAAGGTATGAGGTCTATTATGGTAAACTATTTATGAATCTATTCATAACAGAACCTTTAGATATGGAAGCCCAATAGGAAGTTTTATAGGAGATATCTATACTAATAATAGTGGAGGACAATTTAGTTTTAACTACACCAAAAACTACCAAAGAGTTACAATAGGTGGTTTTCAAACTGTAAAAAGGTAAGACTCCTAGGCTAAATGGATTCCCCATTGAATTCTACCAAGAATTTTGGGATAGCCTGCATGAGGACATTCTAGATGTGATTGAGAAAGCTAGGAAAGTTAAATATGTGTTGAAGGAAATCAACAAAATATATTAGTGTTAATCCCAAAGGCATAAGATGCAAAACAAATTACTAGGTTTAGACCAATAGCTATATGTAATGTCTCACTCAAAATAATCACCAAGGCAATGGTAGAGAGGCTCAAACTGCTTTTTCATAAGACTATCTCACTAGAACAATATGGTTTTGTGGAAGGTAGACAAATAGTGGATGAGATAGTTTTGGTTCAAGAGGTTATTCACTCCACAGAAACACATAAATCCCACCCATATTCATCAAATTAAACTTACCCAAGCATATGATAGGGTGGATCAGGATTTCCTCCTTAAAGTAATGGGTTAATTTAGCTTCTCATGGGAATGGATAAATTTGATCAAAGGATGCATTTTATCAGTGTCTTATTCAATTCTGATCAAATATTTTCCTTCATAATTGTTCATTACATTTTGAGGTATTAGGCAAGGAGATCCCCTCTCACCATATTTATTCATCATTCTAGCTAAATGCTTGGGAAGCACAATAACCAAACATTAACAAGAATCACTATTACAAATGGACCTTAGACCAATCACTCATCTCTATTTTTTTGATGACTTTACTTTGTTAGTGAAATCAATAATGAAGGAAGCCTTAAGAACCAAACACATTATAAGTCATTTCTCAAGAGTTGTATGGCAATAGATCAATGAAGAAAATTCCAAAGTTATTTTCTTCGACTACTCACCTAGATAAGAGATCATGATTTTTAACAAACTATAATACCAAAATACCTTCCTCTCCATCACCTACTTAGGCATTCCTATTAAAACATGGATGTATTAAATTGTCTTTCCAAGCAGTGTGAGTCTTGCTGCTGCTTCATATGATTTTGTGCTTGGACCAAGTTGTCTTTGAGAATGTTGAGAATTGACTATTGATGTTGGAACCATTCATCTACTTGGGCCACTTTGGAAGAACCTGGTACATAATATACTATTTTTGGTGGTTTAATTCTATACAATACTTCAAATGGATACGAAGTGTTGTACCACCATTCTACCAAGGACAAACCATGACTCCATTGATATTGTTTATCCTGAAAAAAACATCTTTGATAGGTACCCAAACATTTGTTAACTACCTTTTTTTGGCTATTTGTTTGTGGATGGTATGCAAAGGACATATTTAATTTGGTACCACTAAGTCAAAATAATTCTTTCCAAAAATTGGCAGTAAATATGGGATCACGATCACTTACAATATTTTTTGGTATTCCATGTAATTTGAAAATTGAGTCCATAAATACCTTAGCCACATTGCTTGCTGAAAATGGATGTTGTAAATCCGAGAAATGAGCATATTTGGATAGGCGATCTCCTACCACGAATATTATTGTTTTGTCTTCTGATTTAGGTAGACCTTCAATAAAATCCATTGAAATATGTTCCCATTGCCGATCTGGAATAGGTAATAATTGAAGCAATCCTGGTGATTTGACTTTTTTGCCCTTATTGCATTGGTATACTTCACATTCAGCCACCCATTGTTTGACCTCTGCTTTTAATACTTTCCAGCAAAAGGATTGTTTTATCCTCATATAGGTTTTCAAAAAACTTGAATGTCCTACTGATGGAGAAGCATGTGATTCATCTAGAATCCTTGATTTGATTGTAGAATCATGTGGAATGTAGATGCGATTCTTTCTTCTTAACACTTTGTCCTCATAGGAAAAAAGAGGATGCTTGGATGAACCCAACAACAAATCTTGGATTATTTGAGCAGTTTATGTATTGGACAACCATTCTTCTTGTAGCTAAGATACTCATTGGGAACAAGGTCCTGAAATAGCATTAATAACAACTTCATCTTCATATTTTTCGTGATAATGCATCTACTACCACATTTTATTTCTCTTTCTTATACTTGATAACAAAATCATATCCCAACAATTTTTTTAACCACTTGTTTTATTTTGGATAAGAAAATCGTTGTTCTAGAAAGTGCTTGAGACTACTATGATCAATTTTAATAATGAAGTGGCTACTGATTAAGTAGTGTCTCCATTTCTCCACTGCATGTAGAATATCCAACATTTCTTTCTCATATGTGGATCTTTCCAAAAAAAATCTTGAAAGTTGTTTACTTTTGAATGCCAAGGGATGACCTTCTTGCATTAATACTGCCCCAATACCTATTCCTGAAGCATCTTATTCGATTATGAATGGTTTGTGAAAATCCTAAGTTGCCAATACTGGAGTAGCACACATTGCTTCTTTGAGAGCCTCGAAGGCTTGAGTGGTTGCTTTCGACCAATGAAAAGTACCCTTTTTTGTAGGATCTGTGAGAGGGGCTGCAATTTTTCCATAGTTACGCACACACTTGCGATAATAGCTAGTGAGACCCAAAAAACTATGAAGTTTCTTAATAGTTCTAGGTAAGGGCCAATCATGAATTACCTTTATCTTATTGGGATCCACTTTAACACCTTCCTGAGAAACTATATGACCTAGGTATTCAACTTCTTGAACACCAAAAGAGCATTTAGAGCATTTGAAAAATAACCTTTCCTTCTGCAATATATGAAGAACCCTTCCCACACGCAACGGATGATCATTCCATAATTTACTATATATGAGTATGTCATCAAAGAAGACTAGGAAAAATTTATGAAGGAATAGATGAAATACATGGTTCATGAGACTTTGGAAAGTAGATGGGGCATTAGTGAGACAAAAAGGTATGACGAAGAATTCATAGTGGCCTTCATGAGTGCGAAAAGCTATTTTGGGAATATCCTCTTTCCTAACTCTAATTTGGTGAAACTTAGAATGTAAATCCAATTTTGTAAAACATTTTACACCATGTAATTCATCTAGTAAATCATCAATGATAGGTATATGGAACTTATCCTTGATGGTGATTTTGTTAAGGGGATGAAAATCTGAACACATACGCCAAAAATTGTCTTTTCAACAAGCTAGAACTACTGGTGAAGAATAGAGACTAGTTCTCTGATGGATGACTTCATGTTCTAACAGTTCTTGGACAATTTTCTCATTTTTTATTTTTTGATGTTGGGGATATCGATAAGGATGGCTATTAGGAGGAAGACTTCCTAGAACAAGGCGTATGGCATGGTCATGGGATATTTTTGGAGGTAGTCCCTTTGGTTCTTGGAAGACCTCATCATAGTTGGCCACAATATTTTGTAAATCTTTTGATTGGATTTTTGGCATATCTTGTGCTTGTTTTTCCATACAATTAATTTGAGCAATGAATCCGTAACTACCTTTTATTAATATTTTTTCCATGTTGTGTGAACTTACTATCTTTGATGGAGGTGTTGGAATTCCTTGGAGGCAAATGGTCTTCCCATTTTCTTTCCATTCAACAAAGTGTTGCTTGTAATTAAAACCGACCATGGTTTCCATTTGTTCTAACCATGCGACTCCCAAGATAACTTTTGAGTTCCCTAAATTCATAGTTAAAAGAGAACCATGCCAAGTATAACTTCCTATTTACAATGAAATGGAAGATGTTCTACCTATGCATTGTTCGCTTCCCCCGTTTGTAGTTATAACTTGAAATTTATCTTGATTGGAGGAGTTGATGTGCAAATTTAATGCCTTGGCAATCTTTGTGTCGATAAAGTTATGAGTACTTCTTGAGTCATTTAATACAGTTACTTTCCTTTGTTGAATGAACCCTGATACCTTGATTGTATGGTGAGCTAATAAACCCATAAGAGCATGTACTAAAATTACCATAGTATTGGGTTCAATTTGGTCTTCGTTTATGGGAAAATCAGGTGAGCCGATATCCTCTATTTCTTCATTTTCCTTGTCAGCATATTCGATTTGAAAGTTTTAACGTGGTACACATGCCTAATATTTTGGATGGTGATTGTGATATTTATAGCAGAAGTATCTTGATGGTTGATTATTTCTGTGAAAAGATTTGTTGTGGTATTGAGGTCAACCATAGGAATCACGTCCTATAGATATCCCAATTTGTACCTTCTTCTTAGCCAACTTGGCAATCCTTATATAGGTATATAAAGAGGATGGATCTTGTAGGTCGACTTCAACTTGAATATTCTCTTTCAACCCATTTCTAAATGCAGATACCACCACATCGACTGTCAAGTTTCTCGCATAGGAAAGCAGACTAGTGAATTCTGAAATATACTATCTTACAGTTCCTTTTTGCTTAAGTGATAACGACCGCACCATGTAAGAAGATGAGGGTCCTTCATCAAACATTTCAAGGAAATGTGTGGTGAAATCATCCTAGTAGATGGTATTTTTATTCTCATGTTTGATCCACATAAACCTTTGATAAGCTTCAGTATCTGCTCCACAACGTACCCCAAAATTGGGGACCCACCTTTTTGCATATTTTCCAAGAAGACCGAAGTGGCCCATATGCTAAAGATCAAAGAAAAAACACTGCAAGGAGAAAAAAGTGTCACGATATCATGACATGTTGCATTTTCGTAGTCCAAAGCAAAGAGAAAAGCAAAGAAGAAAAAATGTCATGATATCGCGACATGTTGCATTTTCGCGGTCCGAAGCAAAGAGAAAGAGCAAGAAAGAAAAGTGTCACGATATCGCGACATGTTGCATTTTCGCGGTCCGAAGCAAAGAGAAAGAGCAAGAAAGAAAAAGTGTCGCGATATCACGACATGTTGCATTGTCGCGACCAAAAGAGAAAAAGTGTCGCGATATCGCGACATGTTGCATTGTCGCGGCCAAAAGAGAAAAAGTGTCACGATATCGCGACATGTTGCATTATCGCGGCCAAAAGAGAAAAAGTGTCGCGATATAGCGACATGTTGCATTGTCGCGGCCAAAAGAGAAGAAAGAAAAGTGTCGCGATATCGTGACATGTTGCTTTTTTGCGACCAAACGAAAAGAGACAAGTTTCGCGATATCGCGACATGTTGCATTTTTGCGGCCAAAAGAACAGGAAAGAAAAAGTGTTGTGATATCGCAACATGTTACATTTTCGTGGCTAAAAGCAAAAAAAGAGGGCAGAGAAACAAAAGTGTCGCGATATCGTGACATGTTATATTTTTGCAACTCAAAAGGGGCAGGTAGGCAGAGAAACAAAAGTGTCGTGATATCGCGACATGTATTTTCATGACTCAAAAGGGGCAGGCAGGCAGAGAAACAAATGTGTCGCGATATCGCGACATGTATTTTTGCGAAGAAAATAGAGTAGTGGACAGTGCGTCTGATATTAGTGATGAACACCAGGATAGTGAAACTGAAGACTGCATAATGACGTGGACACATAAGGACAAAATCCAATGAATAAGACAAAATGTTACATAAGGAATCTTTAATGATTTGAAATCATTTAAGATTGTCGTTACACACAGAAGGAAACAGACGCAAGCCCATGTGGAGAAAATGAAACGAAGGGCCACAAAATAAAAACGAAAAACCTTTTTGGAAACCAAAACACATGCATGCACAAGGGAAGGTGAAACGAACAACCATTGGAAAATGAAACGAAAAGCTTCCTAAATATTTTAAATACGTCAAGCAAGGATGTTTTGATGGGGTTGGAAACTGCTACGAGCAGGGTTGCAGATTTGAAGGCAAGAGGGTCATTATGGACCTGTGTATGCTGTTTTTCTTCCATGGACTGGTTTGGGAAAACCAGAAGTTTCTGTTATTGTAAAATGACAAATTTTTAATACATAAATTTTCAGAAAGTTGCATCTTATGGACAAGAAAGGAGTTATTTTCTACATGCAAGATTAAATGTCTATTTTTTCCCTTTTTAGATTTTAGGCTTGTAAATGGAGTTTATACAAGTTTCTTGGTTGCTTCATGCGAATGTCTAAATCTAAAAACCTCATTTAAAACCCTAGGAGCCAACACTTAGCTTATCTGTATTGTGCTTGTTTTGCAAGTCCAATAGGTTAGGTTGCATGCATGAAAACCTCACATCTTCGATTTTGTCGAAATAGGATAGCATCATACTGAATGCATTTTATTTTCAGTTTTTTGCATTTTCTTTCAACTTTTTCTGCATTTTATTTTCCAAAAATTTTAACTTTTTTTTTAATCTTCAGGCATTAAAATAAACATTTAAAAATTTTCAAAATCCAAAAATAATTTCACCATTGCGTAGGTTATACTTCAGACTTCCCATATGCACTTTGGAATTTCATTTTCGAAGTGGTTTAGTATTTTTAAAAATTCATCAAAGTTGTTGTTTTACTGTAGAAATAAAAAAATCCGAAAATGGAAAATTTCCATTTTAAGGTCAAATTTCATTTTTTCAGTTTTGTTTTGCACTCATGAGCCTATGATGACATTCCCTTCATGAAAATTCCAATTTCATTGAAGGAGTTATGTTTTATGGCATTTCACAAATTTCCATTTTTGGAGCCTAAAATTGCCCTCTTCATAAAAATTTTGATTTTACGAAAGAGGGGTAATTAAGGCACTACATCGTGGTCATATGAGGGCCAACTCACATTTGCTTTATTTTGGTTCAATGAACAATCACTAAAGTTTCATGGTATAATAAACCAACATTGCCCCTTGTTTACAGTTACTTGCAATCACTAAGGTGTTCCAAGCATTTAAAATTGAATATCTTTATTTGAGATTACTAATACACATATGCAAATGCTAATACAACGGAGACCTTGGAGAAGTTGTTTGTTTAACTTCTTTGCAAAAGGAGATTTGAAACCCAAAACCTAAAGGAGAGTGTACTTTCACAACTGGATAAAAATACCACTCAACAAGTTCCAACCCCCAACATAATTTATTCTCTTTTATAATTTTTTTATCGTACGGACTTAAAAAAAAAAGCTATGATGTTGTTAGAATATTTAATAATATTATTTTAATATTATAATTAGATTATGCATTTATAATGTTTAAATTATGTATTTTTAAATGTAGTATTATAATTAGGTTATGAATTTGTGGATAACTAAGTTATTTTCTAATTTGCAACATTAAGACATGTATTAAATAGAATCGTAATTCAATAAATGAATTGTAAAATTTTACCATAATTTAGTTTATACAAAAAAAACTTTTATAATGATGTTAGAATATTTAATAATATTATTTAATATTATAATTAAGTTATGTATTTTTTAATGTTTAAATTATTTATTTTTGATATAGTATTATAATTTAGTTATTTTTTAATTTACAATTTTACGACATGTAAGATTCTTAATTCAATGAATAAATTGCAAAGTTTTACCATCATTAATATAAAGTACGAGGATTTAGTTTATAAAAAATAGAAACTTTTGATTCAATTATATTAGTGGGGAGAAGGACAATCCTCGTCATTAGATGACATGTTGATTCATATATGTTTTGATAGGCAACCTTTCATCCATATAAGTTTTGATAGGCAACCTTTGTAACTACAAGTACATAGTTCAAACCACACATGTTGTTAATAAGTTTATTTAACTCGCTGTTGTTGACCTGATATAAGATGGAGACCATTGATTGCTTGGGTTCTTGGGTTCATACCATCATCATCGGTTTCGTACACACTTAAAATCTAACGCATACTTAAAGAATTCAGATCAAACTACTACCTTTGCAAATTGGCACCCCCAAATTTTGAACCTAAATCTCTTCTTAATAAATGTACGACCAAAACAAGCATTTACCAATTCACCTGATCCTTAAAAAATCTACACAAAAATTATCAAGCATTAATACTAATAAAAAAATAAGAAGATTAACCAGTAAAAAACTAAAGTTTGAATCTTATACGTCCTTTCGTACTACTCAATTACCCCATCACAAACAGCGGTTAACTGTGATGAATGACCCACTCATTCAACACGTGTAGAGGCATAAAGATAAATGCCTACCAATTCATGGCGAAACCCCGCCCATAATGGAGCTTATCTCTATTCAAAATTAGCATGTGGTGTATGTTTTCGTTCCCATCTGAACCACCCACTCTTTCTAAATGCGCTTGATCTTTTTTAATTAATTGGTCTTTTAGATTTTTTTTAACACTTATTTAAAAAAAAACAAAAGAAAAGAGCATTTCTTTTTATTAAAGTGCATGGTATAAAAAAAAAATCTTGTATATTATACCCATTTATGGGTGGGTGCTTTTTTTATATTTTTTAATAAGTGTAGAGGAGTATTTTTATATAAAATTATATGATTAAAAATAATAAATTTTAATTATTAAAGGTTTTTAGTTTATAGTATGGAACTCTTTACACTTAATTTTTTAATTTAAGAGGTTAAGGAAAAATAGTAGTTGATAGAAAATTGAGAGAGCCAGGATGAGGGTTTTGAAGGGTTTGACAAAATTGTAGAGAAAATACAAAGGATAAGGAAAAGGTGTAGTATAAGGAAATATAATGGATTCAAAATGCAATATACAACCAATTTTTACAACCTACACAAAATGAAGGAAAAAGCCACTTCCAATTTATAGTGCAAAAAGAGATAGGAGATCATAGTCCACCACTAAAATGAGAACAAGGGTTGAAGGAAACTAGAAACAAAGTTCATGATGTAGACCGGATCAGAGAAGCTAAAGAAAGAAAAATTGATATAGTCTAGAACATGAGCAAGACTATTTCAAGGAAAACTACCAAAAGGGACCAAATGTACCAATACACAATATGGGAAAGGAGTCAAGGGAGCTACCCCAAAAAATGAATTTTAGGGATGCCCTTTGTGGGGAACAACCCCATCCAAATATGATCAATAATATGAGTGCATCATAAAGACCTTTGAGGATGCCTAATACAAGTCCCAAGAAAACTGTGATGGGGTGCTTAAAGACGGTGGATGGTTCCTCGATAATGAAGGTGAATATGGAGGACATTCAAAATGAAATAGAAGACATGGAGAGGAGAGGGATGATATGTCAATGTATAGGGTTTAATTGATTATTTTAGCATTTAAGCTATGGGTTTCTAAACAATGGCAAACAAAAGGTGAATTTCAAATCTCTACATACCGCAATGGTTATTTCCTTGTTATTTTGCTTCTAAAGAAGATAGGGAACAAATATTCCAAGGGGTGCCATGGATTTTTGGAACGGAAGGCCTCTTTACAAAATCTTGGTAAACTAAATTCAAAGTAGAGGAACATATGCCATCCACATCATTAGTTTAGGTGAGGTTGTTTGGTTTGCTAATAGAATTTTAGGATTTGATAGTTTTTTAACAATTAGGAATACCCTATGAACACTCATGGTGATAGCTGATATTACATATAAGTTTGATCAAATTATTTATGCTCAAATGTGTGTCTTAATAGATTTTTAAAAACCTCTCCTAAAAAATATCACTCTACAATTTGAGGAAACATGGGAGCAGGAGGTGGATTATGAGAATATACCTTTTTGTTGTAAAATATGCCATGGATACGGTTATTTAGCAAGAGAATCTACACATAATATTGTAGAGCAAGGAAGAGAGGAAACAAATCCTATAGGATTCAAAGTACCCAAAGAAATAATTTAAAATAAAAATTGATAATTAGGAATTAGGTGCTGGTGTCAAACAATATATTTGACAATGTTCCCATTGACAACCTTTTGGATGATGAGGAGCATACAATGGAGACACAAGTCCTAAAGACATAGTTCCATGGTGCGAGGAAGGAATCTATGCCAAAAGAGGTAAATAACAACCTTAACACCACCCTAGCCATACAAAGCAAAAAACAGGAAGTAGTAAACTTACCAATAACAAACAACCAATAAAAAAAGAAGAGGGGGAAATAAAAATAAGAGTAACAATTTATTAAAGGTAATAATCACATAAAACTAAGTTCCTAGGGAAGATCTCATTGGATCTACCAAAAATACCCTACTGTTGTACACACATATGCTAGGGTTGGATGTTATTCCAAAATTAAGATGGGTGAGCTAGGAGATAAGTAAGAAGATAAAAATGGACACTAATAAAAAGGTAGGATGCAAAACTAATCAACACCATATGGTAAAATAAGGAGAAAAGATAATAGCAGAAGGTAAGGTCAATGTCCTTACTTGGATATTTAGTCCCTAATACTGATGAACATCATTTCCTAAAACATTAGAGGACTCAAGGGAAGTCCCTCAAAACAAAATGAAATTAGAAGAATGATACAAAAAAATCAATCATAGCTTTTTTTTCTTCAAGAAATGAAGGCGTCGATGAAAGAGATGGAGATAATTACAAAGAAAGTGTGGCTTGCTAAAGGGGCATTGGTAGACATTGTAAGCCTTTAGAAGCCTAAAGAGGTAGTTATATACCAAATGGTGGGTAGTTGGGATCTTTTGGTGATAGTAGCTCAAAGTAGACAATTAGACCAAGTTACACTCTGCATGAATGTGTATGAACCTACTCGCGTAGAGGAGAAACAAAGATTGTGGAAGAACATAAAGTACATTATTACTCAATTCCTTCAAGCACATGCCCTGATAAAAGGAGATTTCAATTCCATACTATGCTTGGAAGAGAAGCTGGGGGAAATGGTAGCTTAAACAAGATCACAAACATCATGAATGAATGCATAAAAAATATCTATCTTGTGGATGTCAAGCCATACAATGGTTTAATTACTTGGTCTAATAGGAGGTAAGGATCTACCTACATTATATAAATATTAAACATATTCTTGCTATCTAACAATTTTCTAATTCATGGACACATTTCTAGGGTGATGATCCTAAACAATGTAGGCTCAAATCATTGGTTGATCATGATAGGAATATGGAAATACAAGGCTAGACACTTGCCATTCATATTTCAACTAATATGGTTTAGAGACATAAATGGTGGAAGGAAGGAAAACCTTAGCATGGAACCAAGATGTACTACTTTGTGAGGAGGCTTTAGTCCATTAGATCAAAGACAAAGATTTAGAACTAGGAAGGGTTTGGATATGTCAAGAATAAAAGTTAGAAGTGATAGCCCAACTCAAATATTTGAATGAAAAAATCCATATGGATGGATTTACAGAGGATTTGAGTCTGGTAGATATTAGACTTATATCCCAGCTAGAGGAATTAGAAAAAATAAATATCTACTATGGAGGCAAAAATATAGAATCCAATGGCTCTAAGAGGGGGATCAAAACACAAGATTTTTTAACAAATCTCTTCTACTCCACAAATTACACAACTTCATACCCTCCTTGAGAACATAAGCAAGAGATAATATCCACACAGGGGAAGGTATGAGGTTTATTATAGTAAACTATTTTATGAGTCTATTCATAACAAAATCTTTAGATATGGAATCCCAATAGGAAGTCTTATAGGAGATACCTATACTAATAATAAAGGAGGACAATTTAATTTTGACTACACCAGTAACTACTAAAGAGTTACAATAGATGGTTTTTAAAATGTAAAAAGGTAAGACTCCTAGGCTAAATGGATTCCCCATTGAATTCTACCAAGAATTTTGGGATAGCCTACATGAGGATATTCTAGATGTGATTGAGAAAGCTAGGAAATCTAAATATGTGTTGAAGGAAATCAACAAAACATATATAGCATTAATCCCAAAGGCATAAGATGCAAAAAATATTACTAGGTTTAGACCAATACCTTTATGTAATGTCTCACTCAAAATAATCACCAAGACAATGGTAGAGAGGCTCAAACCACTTTTGCATAAGACTATCTCACTAGAACAATATGGTTTTGTGGAAGGTAGACAAATAGTGGATGAGATAGTTTTGGTTCAAGAGGCTATTCACTCAATGTAAGCACATAAAGCATATGATAGGGTGGATCAGGCTTTCATACTTAAAGTAATGGGTCAATTTAGCTTTGCATGGGAATGGATAAATTTGATCAAGGGATGTATTTCATCAGTGTCCTATTCAATTTTGATCAAATATTTCCCTTCATAATTGGTCATTACATTTTGAGGTATTAGGCAAGGAGATCCCCTCTCACCATATTTATTCATCATTCTAGATAAATGCTTGGGAAGGATAATAACCAAACATTAATAAGAATCACTATTACAAATGGATCTTAGACCAATCACTCATCTCTATTTTTTTGATGACTTTACTTTGTTAGTGAAATCAATAATGAAGGAAGCCTTAAGAACCAAACATATTATAAGTCATTTCTCAAGAGCTGTATGGCAATAGATAAATGAGGAAAATTCCAGAGTTATTTTCTTCGACTGCTCACCTAGACAAGATATCATGGTTCTTAACAAACTATGATACCAAAATACTTTCCTCTCCATCACCTACTTAGACATTCCTATTAAAACATGGAGATAAAATAAGGATTAGGTCTAGCTAGTGGTTAGAGTAGAAAGGAAAATAGAAAAAAGGACTAATCGATGGCTATCTATTAGAGATATTACATTATTTGGAACCCTTGCAATATTAGTTTGATAGATGATTTATATTTTATATAATGTATGTGGCAATATAAGAAAGAGTGCAAAGTGTCAAGAGAGAATGAAGAGTCACATGATATGTGGCAATTTGAGAGCTAGTTTGAGAACTAAAATGTCATGTAAAAGGATATATTAGAGGTAAAGTTTCATGCCATGTATTCAATCTATGTCATTAATGTAATCTTGGTGTATTTTGCATATTTGAGCTATATTATGTGAGATATTGTTGTTAATTGATATGAGATATTGTTGATATTATTGATTTATTTTATTCTTGATCATGGAATAAGTTTGTTGTGAGTTAATCTGTTTAAAAAACTAATAGTGGTATCAGAGCCACAACCTAGTTGTTTATGTTGTTTTGGGATAATCGTCGTCATCTAATGACATACCCAGAAGACACCATTAGAAGACATTAAGGACAAAATTTTTGAATAAAGCAAATTGTAGAAAGAAAGAAGGGTAAAAAGTTTCTAGAGCGGCTGTAATAAATATTGAAAGACTCCTAGCCAACATTTAGTTGTAGTAAGGGCAGCAGAACCTTGCTAACATGAGGTAGAATGCTAAAGGAATTGTTGGACCCCATTTATTCCTGACTAAAATGTGAGGAGTTTGAAAAAAAGAGAACAAAGGAAAACAAGTAGCAAAGGAGGAGAGAACATAATGGATAGAGAGGAAGAAGAGCTTATTAAGGAGATTGTGTGTTTTCTTCTTATGCATTACATACTATCAGGAGATCACTGACAATAGCATAGCCATTGTAGAAGAACCGAGTAGAGAACATAGAAGGCCAAGCACATTAGAAGCTGAACGTTGGAGTGATTTGAGTACATTGGAAGAGAAGATAGTGCGGGGAAAAACCCAACAAGGAGAAAGAGTCAAATTGAGTTTGATTGGTGAAAATATGGCCAAAATGTGAGTAATGGAAGTCGAACTCTTGGGCGTACCTCGAGGTTAGTGAGGAGCTATCGTTATACCACCTATAGAATTTTTAAATCAAAGTTCAAGGCTACGTCATCATCGAATACTTTGTTTGAGCTCCCCTTCACCTATTTTTTTGGTTATAGATGTCATTAAGTCAAGCATCTTGGTGTATTTCCACCTACATTAATATGATAAATTGTATCATTTGACAATGGCACATAATCGAAGGTGAATAATAGTATTGAGAAACAATGGTGAAATTGTTCTATTGATCAACAATGCATTACATAGTTTTATAGTTCTTGAAAGAACTAAAAATAGACACGGTGGTTGAGAGAAATCCTCTTAAATTTATTACAACAAACTAACTTAAAGATAGCTCTTATCCTAACAACATGTTAATCTTGGACTATGGTCAAACATTGACCAACCAAGCCAAAACCTCAATGTATGCTAATCAAATTAACTAGAAATATGTAAATCAAAATATTAAACTAAAACTAAATACTAGAACTTAATACTTAGGACTAAGGAGGCAATGTTGAAAATATTCCAACATACTCCCCCTTGATGCTAAAGACACTCATGTAAGAGTTCTTTAAGCTTCACAGAGTTGGAATAAAATATTTCTCTTACGTTTCCTCCAATCTTGAATCAAGAAATCAGAATTTACAAAATACTTATGGTGGCACTCCTTCTACTCTTCATGTGGAATTTCTTGAAAATGCTTGAGTGTCTTATTTTGTTGATTAGCTCCCTATTCAACACAAGTATCTCCTCTTGTGGTTTTCAGCAACCACTCTCTTACATCTTTATCATTATGGTCTTTAAACCATGCTCTCACATTTTGATCTTCTTTTACATCTTCAACACTAAACAATACTCCACAAGAGTATTTACAATTAATCATATCACATAGATGATTATACCATAAAAATCTTTCACATATTTCCACATAAAATATCACAACAAATATGGCCATATAATGACCAACTACATATGCAACATAAAGTTGCTCCTCACACAAATATTATCTCACAACAATGAATTTACAAGAATCCTTCTCCCAAGGAATTTTGAACACATCATTTTGATCCATGTGACCCAAGTTCTCCATCACTGTATTCTCTCCAAGAAGATTCTTCATCAAAGTTGTCTCAATGAGACAATCACCTTTCTTTTCATTCATGCTCACAAAAAACAAATCATTAATCATAAAAATATTACCTTTAGTATGAGTAGATTTGGTGCTTCCCATAAAGCTATTTTGTAGCAGTTCTCCTTTAGGGTATGTTGCTTCAAGATCAACCATCAACTCTTCACTAAGAGTTCTCATTTTTTCAATCCATGTTGGTGTATTGAAATACCATTCATTCAAGCAATCATACATTGTTGCATTTTCAAAACAACTCTCTTTCTGCAATTTAATTACTCCAAGTGAGTGATCATCATCCATGAGTGATGTTTTCTTTGCCATTACAACAAGAAAATTAGTAATCTCATTTTCACTTTCTATTTCTATCCCATTTTCTTTCTCACTTTCCATATACCAAATGAGAGAGTCTTGTGTGTTATTTTCTTCACACAACACATCCTTCACCCTTGATGAGTGATCTTCTAACAAGAAGCTTATAGCTTCCATTTCCTCTTCATCAAAATTTTCTTGTGGATCATCATCCCACATTACTTTATTTGATCTTTCAAGAGAGCACACATCCATTCCAAGTGAATGGTCTTCAAAAAAAATAAGCCAATAGTCTTCCATGAACATTGCTTTTCCATCATCATATTCTGTATTCTCCTCCATGAGAATTGTAGATGCATTCTCCATGAAGTATTCTTCAACAAATAGCTGATTTGGTGTCTTCTCCATAAGACACTCTTCTTCATATGTCTCCTTCATGAGACATTCTTCATCATACATCTCACCTTGGTTATTTTCAAGCAAGGAACACTCCAATGTGAGTGTTTCTCTTCCTTTATCTTCAAATTCTTATTCCTCTTTGCTATCAATGTGAATGCTTTCAAAGCATACCATAAAATATTTAGTACAATTTTTCTTTTCAACTTTTTCTCCTCCTAAAAGAAATAATTGTTTATTACAATTTTCCATGCCTATACAAGACATGTCTTCAATGATCTGTGTCTCACAATGAATCTCTCTAAGGAAAGTTGTACAAGTCTCTTCCTCTTTGTTATCTTCTTCTCCATTAATAGATTCTTTACTCTCTTTCACAAAAGGGTCTTCTTCAAGTATATCTTCCTCTTTAAGAAATAATTCTCCATTATAAGAATTATTGTCACACATGCCTTTATGGGTATCCTCATCAAACCCATAAACATCCTTCAACACTTTCCATGCCATTGTAGCTGATCTACATTTGTCTATGAGAGAAAAAACATTATTTTCCATTCCTCTCCTCAAATCCATAAGAGCTAAGCAATTTGCATATTGCTGCTCCTTCTCTTTTCTCTCCTTACCTTGTAGCTTGCTCCAAGAGGGTTCCTCATAGACTTATTGAACTATATCCCATAAGTCTTGAGCATTCAATAAGTTCTTCATAATTATGCTCCAAATAGCATAATTATCTCCATCAAATTTTGGTACAACCAAGTTTGCATACATGGCTTCCTTTTATTTACCAAAGTCTCCAGCACCCAATTTATCATAAATCGGCCAATACTGATTGAAAAAAATTGAAATTTTTTTCTGAAGACTTTTGATATAATTATATAAAAATCCACTAAATTTCAGATCCAAATTCACACAAGTGAGAAATATGTGATCAATTTACTTTTTCCCTTTCTAGATCTTAGAGTGTTTTTGAGACAACCTCAATGTTTTTCATATAAATCAATCCATACAGCTCCAAAATTTCTGCAAATTAAAATTTGTATTCCTGAGATAATAAAATAAAAACCCTCTAAATTGTAGAAGAAAATTCACAAAGGTGAAAAATATGTGATCATTTACTTTTTCCCTTTTTATCACAATTCTGGATCTAGGATTTTTTGAAGAAAAAATCAATATTCAAATAAATAAATAAATACAGATCCAAATGACCTAAATTTTTTTTCGATTTATGATTTTATATAAATAATATTTCTTCGAAATTTTGAGAAGCAAATACCATGTATTCCACCTTATACAACCATTTTATTGAAAAACTCAAAATGCTAATAAAATCAACAAATTAGCTCCAAATCACCTAAAATTTGGAATGCATCCTCTTGATACAATTATATAACCACCCTAATAATTTAATAATAAAATACTTTAGAATTCATGAGATATGAATGATTTACTCGAGCTCTTCCTTGCAAATTTGTTGAGTGCTGGCCACTTGAGTTTCTCTAACAAAGTGTGTGCTTCAGATCTCTTCATGCCACTATCCATAGGTTTTGATCCATCTGAGCAAACCTGCTCTGATACCAAATGAGAAACAATGGTGAAATTTTTCTATTTATAAAAAATGCATTACATAGTTTTATAGTTCTTGAAAGAACTAAAAATAGACACGATGGTTGAAAAAAATCCTCTTAAACTTATTACAACAAACTAACTTAAAGATAGCTCTTATCCTAACAACATGCTAATCTTGGACTATGGTCAAACATTGACCAACCAAGCCAAAACCTCAATGTATGCTAATAAAATTAACTAGAAATATGTAAATCAAAACATTAAACTAAAACTAAATACTAGGACTTAATACTTAGGAGCCCTACTTCAAGTTTTATAGTTCTTGAAGATTAATTAAATTTAATATTTAGAATATTAATGCTTACTAGGCATGATATTGTTTAGTATGATGGCTTTAGTGCTTTTTTTATGGTAGTTGATCACTTCATCTGATTGATTTCATATTTAGTAGGAAATTGAAATAGTTGCAACTAGAATGAGTGACGAGTCAATTGCATGTATTTTTTGAATATCAAAAACCTTGCTAGGGAACGTTGAATGAAACGAATGAGTTGGATAGTTTTTTGAGAGCAAATTGAGGAGATAAAATGTCTTAGACAGGTCAAATTGAAAAGTTGTGGAGATTCCTCACCAGGTGTCCAGATCATGCACTCGACGATCGAGATTTGCAGGTTGAATTTCATGAACGAAAATAATAAATTAGAGGTAAATTCAACAACTAAGGATTAAGCTTGCATTTGAAGAGTGAGGGTAGAGTTCTACATTTCTAGACACATCCACTATGAATATTGAACTAGGGCCACATAACCCATAATGTAAATGGTATCCTTGCCGATAAATCACGCTCACGAGAATACTATTTTATATTTTATTAAAAGAACTTTGAGGTCATACTGTATAGTGCGTTGGCATAGTGAACTGCCCAAAGACTTTGCAAGAAACTGAGTCTTAAGATAGGTGGATGCATGGACGCGGCAAATGAAGTGGTAGAGCAATGATCGCCTAACAACAACAACATCATGTTGATTTTTTCAATTTTATCCTTGTGAGACATCCACGTGGTTAGGGTTTTGGGCTTTCTTTAGGATATCTAGGTTCAAATTATATGGTTAAGGACTTTGGACTTTCTTTGGGGAGATCTATGTTCAAACCACCGTGGGGTGTATTGGCCTGTGTGAGTGAGCTTGTGTACAAAAAAAAATATTTATTCCTAAAGTTCTAGGAGTTAAAGCAACCAAACTAGATTATTATTTTATTAATACTTAAAATTGGAGAGATAAGGTTTGTTGAATATTAAAAAAGGTTGAATTATTTTAAATGGGATATAAGGGACATTTTATATTTTTGGTATTGAAATTAAAAAAAAAAAGTTGGAATATTTAAAAAGGAATAAATACTGTTTAGTGGAGAATTTTATTTTTTGAAATTTGGTATTTGAAGGTTATATTAATTTCATATTTTTGAGAAATTTTAATTATTGAATTAATGATTTATTGTAAATTTAATCTTTTGGAAGATAATAGGGTTTCAACCTCAAATTTTAGGAAAATATTAAATTTGTAAATATTAATTTCTAAATTTTTTAATTTCTGTTTTGGGAGTCAAAAGGTATTCAACATCAATATAGGTTTTTGAAATTTAGAATTTATTTAATCCTATATATAAAAACTAGGCAGTTATAAGGTTGTCAACTTCAAAGGAAATGACAAATACAAGAATATTCTTTTCTAAATCACAGTTATTAAAGGGGCCTAATTTTACCCCATGGAAATATTGTAGAGGGAGAAAACTGCCCTACCACGTACAATTCCCAAAAGCTGGATTCACAAGAGAGAGCATTTGGGGTGAACCACGAGGGTATGTTGTTCTCTACACTCGATGCTAGGGGGGAAGGGTTCACCAGGAATGGTTTAAGAACTCGCTCCAAGTCCTCTGGTTTTCAATAATGTTTAATGTATGAGATTTAAGATAAACACCTATATTTGGCCTTTCTAGATCTATGCTATGAAAGGTAAAGAACAATTCAGGAATACAAGAGCTAAAACCTAGTATGATTCTTCCTTTGAATGTTTTCTAACCTTAGGGTTTTAAATAAAAAATTTGTAAACAAGGGCTCAAGAAGAGATGATAAACAAAATTAACCCTAAGTGCACACTATATGCTTTTTATCTTTCAAATGCCTAGAAATTAATTAGATATATTTCTATAAAATCATATCTAGGGTTTACAATACAAATATAAAGCACTCAACAAATAGCCTAAAGAATAATTAGAACACTTAGCTTATCCGGTGATTTATCCTTACCTTTATCCATTTATCCAATGCTATCAATAATTCTTGTTCCTGTAAGACAACTTGATAAACACTTGAAAAATATGATTAGCGTTAGGGGGCCTGCTTAGTCTGTTGTACAACAATGCTTGGAGGTGTAGCAACCAATCTCCCTAGGCCCTTTTAGATGACCTTTGATAAATAAAAGTGAAATTGACCTTTGGAAGAAAACAAACATAATACAATACAATAAAATAGAATGATGGAACCACATAACAAAATGTACTATCAAGCTCTAAATGAAGCCTAAAATACAATGGTGAAATATTAGACTGCAGTTTGCCCCCATATTTTGCTCAAGTGAGATCGCATACTATAACGGGTGAGTGTGATAACGTACAGACATAATTGCATCCTATAAAGACTCGAGCATGATTTTATCGAAGTGAGACTAAACATCTCAAATTAGATTGAAATAATTTAATCTAAATGCAACGAACAAAAATGAACATGTAGAAGAGTGCTTTCACCTAGCAGAGTGTGAGAAAGTAGGAAAAAAGGTTTGAGAACTCTCGAATGGTTGATCTCTCCATAGGGCTTCAACACCAATCCACCAAGAGCAAGCAGAAGCAATCAACAATACAATGTAGTAGAAAGTAATTAGACTTTACATTCCAAAGTTAACTTGCTTGCGAAAGGAGGATGCAGACCAAATAAAAATACTTTGCAAGAAATCAAATGTTAGCCAACAATAAATCATGAATAATCCATCTAATGTAATCGTGTGTGAAAAGTGAATTCAAACCCTCCTTATATAGTAAATTTGAAGGCGATAAATGTGGGAAAAATAAAGAGGGTCAACATGAAACCGCCAAACCTAGAGAATTAGGGTTTTCTTGGACCAAACCCTAAAAAGGAAAAATCATGCCCCGTCAAGGCTAGTCATGATTTTACCTATGCAAAGTCGTGTGTCATCAAGTGTGAGCACAATTTTGCATAGAGGGAGAAAAAGGAAAAAATAGAGGGTGAAGCCTTACCCTTCCATTAAGCAAGTCCAAGGGTCTCCTAGAGGGCTCTAGGAAGATTTCCTACTAAAGTGGATCAATTTTCCATGTATACACTTTGCCCCCTCTTTAATTCATTTAAGTCCAAGTAAATACGCAAAATAAATATGTAGACTCCTACAAGCAAGAAGATAACAAGCACAGAAAAAGGGGTGGCCAGGTTTGGGCAAAAGGGTGATGCAAAGAGGGGTATCATGAAGGAAACTCTGGACTTTTTCATGCTAGAAACGATATTATTATGATTAATGCCTCTAATGACTAGGGTACCCCCTCGAGTTTTGAAAGGAGTGAATATTCATTAGGAAAATTGAAAGAGGCAAGGAGAGAAAGAGAAAACATGAAGAATGAAGCGAGAAAAAAATAGCAGAGCAAATATTATTAGGTACAACATGAATCTAATGCAACTAACATGAAATGCAAATATAAAAATAAGAAAGGGAAAGAAATAAGGGAAGATATAATAAGAACAAGAAGACAAACAAGAATCCAAAGGTCAACCATAGAAAGTGAGAGAAGGCGATCAAATAACATTGAATGAAGGGTATTATGCCCAAAAGAATGATCCAGGTGTGGAGTGAAAACCTTCTATGGGTGTAGTACTCACTAAGATGGATAGAAGGACAAAAATATTAAGCGTAACCCGCTATGGGTGATTACTCAAATGATTAAATAATGGAGTGTAACCTGTTATGGATGATTGCTCTCTAATGACTATTGTGGGGTGATTACCCACTAGGATGTATGTTGAGGTCTGCTGAAATGGCCAAGGAGCTTATCCTGTAATGGGGTGTTGAGCCCACTAAGTCAAAATAAGTGTAACCTGATAGGGGAATATGTTATTGTTGATGTGAATGATGTATTAGCAAGTAGTACCCGATAGGGGTGTGTAAAAGATATATAAACAAATCAATATGAGCATAACACAAAGTGTGTGTGTGCATGTGTGAGAAGAAAGAAGAGGAAAAAAATGAGGAGCAAAGAATTGTACGTGTGTTCCCATATATTGAAGTTTTAGCTAGTGAAAATTCAAGAGGAGGGAAATGTGCAAAAAAAGAAGAGAAGGATGTATATCCCTATCTGAATAAAGAAGACAAAGGAAAAATAAGAATCATACATAAGACAAGGACATACCAAAATAATATTGTATTTCTTGACTTTGGAGAGAGATGATGATCATTGTAAAAACTTTCAAAGTCAAGGGAAACAAGAAGAAGAGAGAAGAAAATAAAAGAGAAAATAAATATGAGAAGAGAAGAGGGGATGAAAAATGCATAGACCCTAGTTTGGGGGTTTGCTAGGCATCAAAACCTAGTGAAAGGTGTAAAGCATGTGAGCTATGACCTAACTAGGTATCATCACATGCCATTGTTACGAATCCCCAAAAATCTATATGAACAAGCAGTCATGAGCAAGCAACAATTACAATTATAACAAGCAGAAATGCAAGAGAAACAAAATGTCAGTCAATCATTGAAAGTATGCATGCAGTCATGTAGGATGAGCAAGCAGACAGATGCAATATGATCTAAACTAAATGCAAAATGTAGGAAATAGATCAAGCATAATTTTTTTAAAATGTACTATATTCATAGGTTCTTTAATTTCTTTACCATCCAAATAAGTCAAACAATAGGCATTTGAGCCAAAATTAGCCATTATAACAAAGGGCCCTAACCAATTGGGTTGAAACTTACTTCAAATATAAGTATGATAATTGGTGTTCTTTTCATTTTCCTTGAGGACAAGGTCCCCAACCTCAGAAGAATGATTGCAAACCTTTTTAGAATAATATCACCAGAGTCTATCTTGATAGGCTCTCAAATGCTTTAAGGCATGAATGTGCTTTTCATCCAATAACTCCCATTGGTGCAAGTTGTTTGCATGATATTCATTGTTGACCTCGACATCTTGGAACAATATGTGTAACGAAGGAACCTCAAGCTCAAAATGAAACATCACCTCAGCCCCATATACTAAGGCATATGGTAAGGCCCTTATGAAAGTACACAAACTAGTACGATAAGCCCACAAGGTAGGATAAAGTTGGATATGCCAGTCATGATCGGTCTTACTAATAAAAATTTTCAAGATCCTCATCAAGGACTTGTTGGATGCTTCAGCTTACCCATTACCTTGGGGGTAATAAGGATTCGACCACCTGTGCTGAATCTTGTACTTAGCACAAATGTTATGAACATCCTTATTCTTATATGAAGTATCATTGTTAGAAATAATCATCGAAGGAATCTCGAACCTACAAAGAATCTGGTTGAAGATGAACTTAGAAATTTAAGTTTCGGTCACCATAGCCAGGGGCATGGCTTCAACCCATTTAGTGAAATACTCAGTCGTAGTAATGATAAACTTGTGACCATTTGATGACACTAGGTTAACTTTCTCGATAATGTTTTACCCCCACATGGAGAATGGCCAAGGGGAAGAGATAACTTGAAGGTCCTGAGAAGGAGAATGGATGAGATGATCATGGTTTTGACACTTGTTGCAGCATCAATTATAGTCACATGCATCTTTCCCCATGGAAGTCCAATAGTATCCCATATGAAGGAGCTTTTTGGAAACGATATTACCACTAAAATGGCCTCCACATGAGCCTTCATGAGCATCACTAAGAGCAAGCCGGGTTTCATCGAAGTTAATACATCTCAAGAGGATGCCTTCAAAATAATTTTAATACAAGGTGTTGCCTATTATTATGAATCGACACACTCTTTTGTGCAAAATATTATGTTGATTGTGATCTAAACCATCAGGCATCATACCATCCTTAAGGAAATTAAATATGTCGTTATACCATGGCTCATATAGGGAAGCTTTGATGGTCAAACAATCTAATGGGACAAGACAAGAACCAAGCAACGCATGTTCCCAGAGTTACCTAATGATAATCAATGCTTGATCATATTCTAACTCCAAAGGGAACAAATATGTAGCAGGAGTCATGGCATCCGCATGGCGGTTTGAGGATCTAAGGATAGACTATATGGTTACTCGATCAAATGAAGATAAAAACTTAGTAACAATATACTTGTAAGGTTTAATTTTATCATCTTGATTTTGATAAACATTGGTTACTCGATCATCAATGCTTGATCATATTCTAACTCCAAATGGAACAAAGATGTAGCAGGAGCCATGGCATCCGCACGGTGGTTTCAAGATCTAAGGATAGAATCTATGGTTACTCGATCAAATGAGGATAACAACTTAGTAACAGTATACTTGTAAGGTTTAATTTTATCATCTTGAGTCTGATAAACATTGTTAATATGATTAAACACAAGTTGAGAGTCACAAAAGACCAATAAAACTCTAACCTACAAAGCTAAGGCATCTCTAAGACCAAGGATCAAAGCTTTATATTCTATAGTATTATTCATGTAAGAGAAAAAAATATTGAATAATAAGGGGATGAATTACTTTTGTGGGGTGACTAGAATGACTCTAGCACCAAAACCCTTCATGCATCGAGCTCCATAAAAAAATAAATTCCAAGACTCATACTCTTCAATTTCAACATTGAAGCACTCATTGGGAAACTCAAAAACTATAGGATGGGCAACTTCTAGGGGAGCGAAGGCTAACTGGTCAGAAATAACCTGACCCTTAATAGCCTTATGACCTATGAAATTCAAATGGAACTCACTAAGGGACACCACCCATTTAGCAGCTCGACCTAAAATGTGGGAATTAGACATCAAATAGCGCAAAGGATCAAAATTTGCAACCACCAATGTCTTATGGCTAAGCATGTAGTGTCTTAAATTTTGGGAAGCAAACACCACGGTAAGGCAGAGCTTCTCTAAGGGAGTGTACCTAGTTTCATAGCTAACCAAGGTTCTACTGATAGAGTATATATCTCATTCTTTATTTTGATCATCATGTTGGGCCAGCATGGCTCCTAAAGCATGAGCAGTGGCTACTATGTAAATCATAAAATACCCACCAAGAATAAGAGGAACTAAAATAGACAGGGAAGTGAGATATTGTTTGAGATCATCAAAAGCTTTTTAACACTCAAAATCCCACTAGAAGACCACATATTTATTAAGAAGCTTAAGAAAGGGCTGACACTTATCGACGAATTGGACAATGAACCAATGGATAGACAAAAGTTTACCTTGCAGACTACACAGTTTGATCAGGATGCGGGGAGGAGGCATATTAGTGATGGTCCTTATCTTAGCGATATTCACTTCAATGCCTCACCTAGACATTATGAAGCCTAAAAAATTTCTATATGTGACTCTAAACACACACTTAGCAAGTTTAATATGAACCTTATATTGCCAAAGACTTTAAAATATTCATCTAAAATCATAGACATGATCCTTTCCTTCTATGGAGTGAGCTAGAAGATCATACACATAATCCTGGATAATATCATGCATCATGTCATGGAAAATATAAGTCATGGCCTATTCATAGGTAGCTCCTACATTCTTCAGGCCTAAAAGCACGACCTTAAAGTAGAAGGTACCCCATGGAGTAGTGAATGTTGTCTTAGCCTAGTCCTCAGGGGTAATCATAATCTGATTGTAGCTTGAAAAACCATCCATAAGCGAAAGAATTCCACATTTTGCGGTGAAATATATGATCTAATCTATGTTGGACAAGGGAAAATCATCCTTGGGACATGCTAAATTAATGTCCTAAAAGACAATACCTATTATAATTATCCCTTCCTTTTGAGCTATAAGAACGATGTTGGAGATCCAATCAGAATAGTTGATAGCTTTTATAAAACTAATGTCAAGGAGTTTTTGGAGCTCTTCATTGAATTAGAGGGTGACATTAGGATGCATATTTCTAATTTTCTACTTAACAGGCTTAGCACTAGGTTTAACTATCAAGTGATTCATGACAAGAGAGGGATCAAGCCCCCACATGTTGATATATGACAAAGCAAAAATATCTTGGTATTCTCTTAATAATTTGATTTTGCTCCTACTTATCCATGGACAAGGCTTTACCTATCCTCAGTATTCTAGGGGATTCCTCAGTACCTATGTTCACATATATGGTCTCCTCAATAAGGATGGACAAGTCACCCTCAAGAGGATATGGGGCACGAATCACTCCTGAGTGCTCAAGATCCTCAGGAGACATAACACCAAAGTCCACTTGAGATCTAGAAGATTCAACCTGCGCAGTGCAAGGGACAAACCCGTCAAAGTAGATGTCATTCTAAGGTGCATCCTAATATTTGGCATACTCCTCAGGGGTTATGACCAACAAATAAGGAGAGGGTGGCCCCTCATTCTCAACACTCCACTCTAAACTTTGATGAGATTTATCTAAGATAAATTATTGACAAGAAGAGTTGTCTTGATCCTGAGATGAGACATTGATTGGTAATTCCTTATCAAGTTTTTTAGACTGCTTGGTTTTTTTAAACAAATAATCTAATGAATAAAATCGGGCTAGATCGTCTGGTGAGAAAAATTCAAATGGATGAGGATTGCCCAATATAGATATGGGTTGATTTTCAAATTTAAATTTCACACATTGATGAAAAGTAGAAGGGACACCCTCTATCACATGGATCCAAGGACATCCAATAAGAAGATTAAAAAATGCAGGATAAGATACCACATAAAATAATGTATCTAAAATTTTAGTTCCAACTTTGAGGGGAAGTGATATGGTACCATAAGCTTCTTGGGACTCATTGTTGAAAATTTAATGATATCATCAGATTTAGTTATATCTTTCTCATTTAATCCAAACTTTTGAAAGAAATGATATGTGCATAAATTAAGGGAAGAACCATTATCAATAATAAATCTTTTGATAAAAGCATCCACAATAAATGCAGTGATGTAAAGAGAAGAATATTTTTGCAAATCTGAGAAAGAAATATCAGCATCTGAGAATGTGAGATGATGTATCCTAAGAGATCTTACAATATTGGCCATATCACTAGGGGAAATATCTGGAGGGACAAATTGTTTCTTCAAAACATTTATTAAGGCTTCTCCATGAGTAGGAGAATTTTATAATAGTTCCAAGAGAGAGATATTTGCCGAGAAACTGATTTCCTATTGAGATCTCTAAATCTGTTGATTTTGCCCTAATTTTTTTGAAGTGGTTGTTATCATACTAACCATATTATTATAATAATGGTGTAGTACACTTCTATAATATACTTTATTAGTTACCTTTCTAATTGCATTCTTACTAGTAGATGGATTTTGTTGTAAATTTCCCAAATCAAGATGTTCTACATCAATTAAATCTTGAACCACATGTTTTAATTTCTTAAAAGAATTTATCCAATATCCTTCCACTCTATGGTATGCACAATACTGAAATACATTATACGAATGAGTTGTAGTATTTAGTTTCCTTATAGAAGGTAACTAAATTGCATTGGCTTGTAAAAGTTGTTTCAAAACTGCTTCCATAGATATATTAAGCCTTGTAAAATTCCTTTGTGGAGGTTTTTGAAGTACTATATTATGTAGGTTGTTAGTAACATTATTAACAGGCCTACCATCCATTCCACTATCACCTCCTATGTGTTTGTTCTTATGTTGAGACTTTTTAGGTTTCTACTTTTTGAATTTGAGTTGGAATATTTTGATAAGAGCATGTTCTACTTTTCTTGCCAAATCAATTGCTTTATCAAAATATGTAATAGTAGTAGTTTCTAATGCATAAGATAATTTTTCTTGTAAATTACAAATAAATATCTCAAGCATATATTTTGGAGGTAAAGTATATCTCAAACGTCCAACTAAACTTCTCCAATGAGCCAAGAACTCTAAAATTTTTTATTCTTTTCTTTGTTTTAAGTTGTAAATATCTTTCTGAAAGCACGAGGATACAGAAAAAAAATGGAAATGCCAAGTGCGATGCATGCAAAAGCAAAACGTAACGCTAAGTCCTACGAACTGAAATGCATGAAATGAGAGACACATCAATGAATTAAAACAAGATAGAAAGCAAATGTTGAGTACAACCATTTTTATTAATTTGCTTTAAAATCGGGTTACAATACGTCTCCTCCCTTTTGGGGACTAGGAGCATTAAGTAGGGCTCTATTACACCACGGATTGATACGCTTTCTTCCACGTGCCCACATGTAAAATGGGCAGACCAAATGTCATTTTCGCTTGCATGAATATGTCTATGGTTCCCTGCTGCCCCTCTGGTGTCGATATCCTACGTTCAGAGAAACAAAAAAGGTTTAGTAGCACCTGCGGATGGAGATAAAAATGCGATCCCCAAGGCCTGCGGTTAGTGCATGTATAAAATGATTAAAACGATAACTGAAACATATCAAAATGAGCTAAAAATTTGACAGAAGCAACAAAATATTACTAGGAAGCCACTGCAAAAGGAACAATTCAGAAATCTTGCACAGATTTCTAATCGCTCCGGGGTGGGACGATTAGGACTATCATAACCTATCCGAAAGCCACCTCCTAAATGTTCAGTCCAGAGGCCTCAAAATCACCTAAAAAGTTGGGGTTAGGTAAAACAGGGTATTTTGGGACAACCCAGATGGTCGGATTTTTCCAATTCAGCCTCTATCACCCAAAATATGATGATGCTCCCTGCATGTTAGTGAAAGCGAGAAATAACAAAAGCATGATCAAAACTTGTCAGAATCACATGAAATTTAAATGACAGCATATGTAAGTAACCTAGAATCAGATGCAAAATAAAAATCAGAGAAATCTACCATAGATTTATAATCACTTCGAGGTGGGGCGATTAGAATTGCAATAGTGCAGGGGGCGCCCGGGGGTAGGAAGCCCATCGTTTGGGACTCGGTTTCAGCACCAATCCACTTGGGATGGGTCCAAAACCTCTTATGGGGTTGTGTCGACAAATTTGGTGGGATATTATGGCAAAATGTTTGGGTTTGGGTTTGGATTGCGCTTTCAATAACCTCCCTTCCAAAAGAGAGGTCAAGGATGTAAAAGCACAAACAATGGGTGAGGATATAATTTGGCAGCACTTCATTGCTCCAAATACTCCTCCTTGTTTTTCTTTTGTGGTGAGAAGACTCACCAATTTATAGACCTAGGGTCTCTCTCTTTGAATGCGCATGCGAGAGTGCCACTTGAGTTGCTTGTCCTATTTTGGGAGAAAATATTCTTCCCTGATTTAGAGTCTCCTTGCATGAGGCATCCAAAATCAAAACATGCATGACTGAAGTCTCTCTCTCTGATTTGAAGTCGTTCCTCATAATTGCATGTCTTGAAGTTGTAGTTAAGTTGCAGACCTGTCGAGGTTTGACTTTTTTCTAGTCAAACCTACTATTCGCCCCACCTTGGGACAAATGTTGATAATCATCCCTTGGTGGGACGAATACCAGTTTGTAATCGTCCCAAGGTGGGACAAGTAGGAAACAAAGTGCTAAAAAGGTGCCAAATTGACCTTTGACCTTCCAAAATATTGTGGGAGTGGTTAGGACCATTGTTTAACCTCTAGGGGCTATCCTAGGGGCTATGTATGTCAATTCAATTAGTGCTTGTCATCACATAATCGGATTGGTGTTATTTTGGTGTCTACACATGCCCATTTTTAGGATGCGTTATGCGTAGTACAGTGTTGAGCAAAAATAGATAACCAAAGCACTAATTATTAGGGTTTCTCAGTAACCTAACTTCTTGAATGTTTGATGCCCCAAGTATGGAAAGGGCACGCATTCTTGAATCCTTGCTTCTGATGAGCTAAGGAGCTTAATTCAAGTGTTAACCTTTTTTGGTGAGGTGTTACTTGATCTTGGACATTGTTCAGTCATGAATAGGCAAAGGGCGCAACCTTTTGTCTATGGGAATCTTGAGTTCATGATTCATAAATACCAAGTGTTTGATTAGCTTGTGATTATTGCTTTTTTTCTACCCCAATCAAGGGCGTGATTGTCTTTGTCAATGATCCTTTGAATGCGTGTCATTTATTTGATTGGGTGTGTTTTTGTTGACTGGTGACTAAGTGTGACTACCCCCTCAAGTGACGAATCGATGGGGGAATGATTGACATGAGAAAAGCAACGAGTCGCTTGACCCAAGATGACTTAGGTAAGGGTGCCTTCAGTTGTTTTGTGTTGAATGCTTATGCAGTTTTTGAACATTGTGACCTATTTTTGGTGGGTTTGAACCCTTTTTGTGATGCATTTTGGAGCTGAAATTGTCAAAAATTCGTCCTCCCGTGGAGCGGTCCGGCTATGGTAGCCTTCTTAGGGAGTAGGATAGTGATAATTTGTGACCCCAATGTCTATTTTGGATGCCAATAATGTCAGGTGCAAAGGCGCCTTCGTTTGACAATGTTATTGCTATTTTTTGGTGGGTTTGGACCCTTTTTGTGACGTATTTTGGAGCTAAAATTGTCAAAAATCCGTCCTCCCGTGGAGCGGTCTGACTATGGTAGCATTCTTAGGGAGTAGGATAGTGAAAATTTGTGACCCCAACATCTATTTTGGATTCCAAGAATATCATGCGCAAAGGTGCCTTCGTTCGGCAATGTTATTGTTATGTTTTGGTAGGTTTGGATCCTTTTTGTGACGTCATTTGGGGATGAAATTCTCAAAAATCCATCCTCCCGTGGAGTGGTAAAACTATGATAGCCTTATTAGGGAGTAGGATAGTGAGTATTTGTGACCCTGACGTCTATTTTGCATGCCAAGAATTTCAAGTGCAAAATCACTCTTATTTGGCAATTTTTATTGCTACTTTTTGTGCATTTTGGTGCAGTTGTTGTTGTTTTTGAAAATTTTTCTCTGTAATTGTCCCTGGGTGGGGTGAATACCAGTTTAGTAATCATCCTAGAGTGGGACGAGTGCTAACTAGAGCGCTCGTCCTAGGGGGGAATGATTACAAGCCTAAAAGCCTATTTAAGGGCCAAAACTAGGTTTTGGGCTCATTTGCATTTGTTTTTCCTGGTGTTTGAGAGCTGTGAGGAGGAGGTCAAGTTCGCGTAGCAGAGCGCTGCCAAATTTTATTGGACACCATAAGTTCATAGACTGGATCATCAAGCGGTGGAGCCAAAGCAAGACCGATAAGTGATCCTCTGTATTTTTGTTTGTGTTACAGTTTTAAAACCGTAATGCATTTTTTTTCTTTTCTTTTTTATTTTGTTTTTCAAATTAAAAATGAAAACCCTAGTTAAATGTGTGTTGTTTGTGTGAATTTGTGTTTTTTTGTAATCTATAAAAAAGAAAACCCTAGTTTATGTTGAGCAAGGTGGAGAAACAATATTGTCATTATTGTCAACACAGACAGATAGATCGATTGATGCAGTGGATAGGAGTTTAGAGGTTAGTCAGAGCATGTACAGTGAATTTCCAAGAAGACAGAAGTGGCCCAGATTCAAAGGATCAAAGAAAAAAACAAGTAAGAAAACTATTGTGATATTGCGACATATTGGAGGAGAGAGAAAATGCTGACAAAACTGTCATGATTTTGTGACATATCGAAGGAGATAGAAAATGCTAGCAAAACTGTCATGATTTCATGACATATTGAAGGAGAGAGAAAATACTAGAAAAACTGTCATGATTTCATGACATATCAAAGGAGAGAGAAAATGCTGGCAAACTGTCATGATTTCGTCACATGTTTCATTTTCGCGGTCCAAAGCGAAGAGAAAGAGGAGAAAGAAAAAGATGTCATGATTTCGCGACATGTTTCATTTTTGCGATCCAAAGTGAAGAAAAGAGGAGAGAGAAAAAGATGTCATGATTTCGTGACATGTTTCATTTTCATGGTCCGAAGTGAAGAGGAAGGCAGAGAAAGAAAAATGTTGCGATTTTGTGACAATTTGCAAGAAGGATTGTATGGACGAAAAAGTTTCACGATTTCATGACAGGTTCGAGAGAAAGAGCTCGCAGAGAAAAAGTGTCACGATTTCGCAACAGGTTCGAGAGAAAGAGCTTGCAGAGAAAAAGTGTCACGATTTTGTGATAGGTTCGAAGAGAAAGCGCCAAGGAGAAAAAGTGTCACGATTTTGTGACATGTCAGGTTTTCGCGACCCGAAGAGGAGATAGAGTGCAAGGCAGTGCATGTGTCGTGATTTCGTGACATGTTGTGTTTTTGCGGGTGAAAGACAGAGAAAGGCACAAGGTAGCGAATGTGTCACGATTTCGTGACATGTCAGGTTTTTGCTAGTGTAATCAGAAAAGAGTGCAAGGAAGCGAAAGATGTCACGATTTCGTGACATGTCTTGTTTTTGTTAGTGCAAGCAGAAAAGAGTGCAAGGAAGCAAAATATGTCACGATTTCGCGACATGTCTTATTTTCGCTAGTGCAAGCAAAAAAGAGTGCAAGGAAGTGAAAGATGTCATGATTTCGTGACATGTCTTGTTTTCGCTAGTGCAAGCAAAAAAGAGTGCAAGGAAGCGAAAGATGTCACAATTTTGTGACATGTCTTGTTTTCTCTAGTGCAAGCAGAAAAGAGTGCAAGGAAGCGAAAGATGTCACAATTTTGTGACATGTCTTGTTTTTGCTGGTGCAAGCAGAGAAGAGTGCAAGGAAGCGAAAGTGTCATGATTTCACATGTCTTTTTTTTGCTGGCAAGAGACAGAGAAGAGCTCAAGGCAGCAGAAGTGCCACAATATCGCGACATGTCATGTTTTTGTGGGTAGAAGGCGAGAAGAGTACAAAGAGACAAAAGTGTCACGATTTTGCGACAGGTCGCAACAACATGATTACGGATAGTTAACTGAAGTAGAACGATAGTTAAAGGGGTAGTTGTAGAGGAAAATCATGCAACCAAAATAAGAAGAGTCAACTGGAGTTAGAGTGACAGTTACAGTGGCAGTTACAGATAGAAATAATGCAAGCTAAAATAAGCACAGTGCATGAAAGACATAACGATAGTTACAGGGCCGTAAAGTAGTGTAACCGTCAAGCGACAGTTATACTGAAAGTCCGAATCAAGAGACAAAACTATTAATAGGTTGCATGCATAAATACTATGTCAAAAAGGAGTTAATTTTAGAAGTGTCTATTAATAGGGTGCATGAAGGATTATGGAAGTGATAGAAGAACATGAGTTTCAAGTTGGAAATATTGTTATAAAAGGGCAGTTGCCTGGAGAATTAGGTTGTTGTTGAATGTGAAAAAGTGTTGCTGAAAGAGGGGAGAAGAGTGCTGTAAGTGTGCGACAAGCAGAGCCATAAGTGTTTACTATGTTTTGATAAATTATAGACCAGTCAGGGTCTTTGAAAAGGAAAGGCATTTTTTATTTCATTCATCTAGATTCAAAACTGTAATCCAAGTTGGTGCTTGGATAGGGGTTGGTGCTTCTTTTTGTTGGTGCAAATAAATCAGGGGTTGGTGCTCCTTCCAATGGGTGCTGGTAAACGGATTATAAAATTGGTGTTTTGCAAATGCTGGATTTGGATCGTAGTCCAAGCAGTCATTCTTGAGGAGTAGCCAAATTGGTGAACCTCGTTACATTGTGTGTTGTGGTGTGCTCTCTTATGATGAAGGGTCACACCAAGAAAAAGGTGACTAGAAGAAGAAATCAAATTTTAGAAAGAAAAACTTCAAGAAGAAAAGTTTCATATCTAAGAATGTCAGCTTTTCTGAAGAAAGCTCAGGTGAGGATTCTGAAGAAGAAATAGGTAAAGCTTTGTTCATGGCATTTGAAGAAGAAAAAATAGAAGAAAAATAGGAAGGTGATAATGACCTTAAGGATGAGGCTGAAGTATATCTGGAAGGAGAGTTGGTTGCTGCACTTAAAGAGTTGAGTACAGAAAGGAAGAAGAATAAAAAGGTCTCAAGAAAGCTTGAGGATGCGAATGACATAATAAAAAGTTTGAAAGTACAAACAAAAGAATTTAAGAAAATGTCTGAAGAACTTGAAGTACAATTAACCATGAAAATATATGAGTGCAGCAAATTAGAAGAAGAGATTGTTGTTTTAAAAATGCGGCTAGAATAAAAGAATCAAAAATTGAGTTGCTATCACAAACTTGAAGGAAGTTCTGCAAAGCTTGAAAATATTATAAATAGTCAGAGGACTATAGGCATCAAATTTGGCTTGGGCTTTGTCGAAGGAGAATCGTCAAGTGGATCAAAGGCCATAATTGTAGAACCAGTAAAGAAATAAGATAAGATCAAGGTTAACCAAATAAAAACGAATCATGCAAAAGAAAGCAACAATTCCAGGCACGAGAAGAGTGCTAAAAATGAGGGATTCACAAAAGTCACACATCAAAGGAGAAGAAAATTTGTGGCTCCTACTACAAAATGGCAAAGACCAACTCCCAGGTTCAATCATTCATTTTTTGGTTATTGTTTTAAATGCAATGCTTACGATCATAAGATTTCAAATTGCATTTATAATATAGGACAAAGATATTTCACCAACAAAAATGTCTTTTCACCCTTGATGGATTATGAAGTAGAATGCTATAACTATCATAACTTTGGACACATTGCAAGAAACTGTAGAAGCACATATGCAGAAAATAAATATCAGGGAAGAAGATCTCAACCAAATAGTTTAAGGCAAAACAAAAAATTCCCAAAAAAACATGCATAGGCTACTGACAAAGAAAATTCTAAACAAGTGACCAAAACTGTAGTCAAACCAGAATGGAAAGAAAAGGAGCGAGCCAAGGAAGAAAAGGAATCCTTGATTGTACAGACAACATTCAAAGCACAGAACAAATTTGCACCATGGATATTGGATAGTGGATGCTCCAATCACATGACAGGCGATAAACAAAAGTTTAAAAAGTTACAGAACTATGAAGGTGGCTCAGTTAAATTTGGAAATAATGATGGAGCCAAGATAGTTGGTAAAGGATCAGTCAAGATAAGTGATGGAAAAATCAATTCCAAATAAGTCCTGTTTGTGATTGGTTTGAAGCACAACCTACTGAGCGTAAGCCAAATCTGTGATAGAGGTCATGAAGTCATTTTTAAGAAGCAGGGCTGTGAATTCAGAAAAGCACATAGTGGGAAGCTGATAGCTACTGGATCGAGGACTTCTAAAAACCTGTATACTCTCTCAAAGACTTTAGAAGGAGCATGTTTGATTAGACAGGTAGATGAAAATTGGTTGTGGCATAAGAGGCTCGGTCATATTAGCTTTGACAATCTGGCAAAAATAGGTTCTAAAAGGGCAGTAAGAGATATACCCACCATTGGAAAACCATTAAATAAAATCTGTGCTTCATGCCAAAAAGGGAAGCAAACTAGATCCACATTTAAATCAAAGGAATACTTTACCAGTAAACCTTTAGAGCTAATACATACTGATTTATGTGGACCCATGAGAACACAAAGCATAAATGGTGACAAATACTTTATGCTGTGCATAGATGATTATTCCAGGATGACATGGGTACTATTTTTAAAGATTAAATCAGATGCCTTTGAAATGTTCAAGACTTTCAAAAAATTGGTTGAGAATCAAACAGGAAAAATAATTAAATGCTTAAGATCATATAGAGGAGGAGAGTTTATCTCAGAGGAGTTTGTAGAGTACTGTCAAAAATATGGGATCAGAAGACAGTTTTCAACAGCAAGGACACATCAACAGAATGGTGTTGTTAAAAGAAAGAACAAGACGGTGCAAGAAATGGCACGAACAATGTTGACAAAGAAACAAATAGCAGACAGATTCTGGAAAGAGGTAGTTCATACTACGATTTACATCCAAAACAGGTGCATGTTGAGGACACATGAAAGAAAAACTCCTTATGAGCTATGGTTCGGCAAAAATGCAACAACAAGATACTTCAAAGTCTTTGGCAGCAAGTGCTACATCAAAAGAACTGAATATAATCTTGGTAAGTTTGAAGATAGAGCTGATGAAGGAATTTTTCTTAGCTATTCGACAAAAAGCAAAGCCTACACATGCTATAACAAAAGGCTAAAGAAAATTATGGAGAGTGCCGATGTGAAGGTTGATGAAGGTAGGGAACGAGAAATTAGCAATGAAGAAAAATACCCTATTTATGAAGAAGTTATAGAAGCAGATGAAGAAAAGGGAACAAAAGAGAATAAGGAGATTGACTCAAAAGTAGAAGAAAACAAGAAATTTAAAACAGGCAGCTGGAAGAAAAATTATCCCAGAGAGAAAATTATTGGGGACCCCACAGTTGGTATTCAGAAAAGGAGAACAGTAGTAAGGAACTACTCTCTATTATCCAGCATTGAACCCAAAAATGTTGTTGAAGCAAGCACAGATGAAAGTTGGATGAAGGCAATAAACGAAGAACTAGATCAAATTGAGAAAAACAAAACTTGGGAGTTAGTACCACGACCAACAAATAAAAACATAATCGATACTAAATGGATTTTTTGAAACAAATTAAACAAAGACGAACATGTCAAAAATAAGGCAAGATTGGTCTGTAAAGGCTATGCTCAAGTTGAAGGTATTGATTTTGAGGAAACCTTTGCACTAGTGGCTAGACTTGAGGCAATCAGAATGTTCCTGGATTTAGCTATACACAAGAATTTCAAATTTTATCAGATGGACATGAAATCGGGATTTCTGAATGGCAAATTTGAAGAAGAAGTTTATATTGAGCAGCCAGATGGTTTCCAACTCGGTGACAATCCCAATTTTGTTTGCAAGTTAAAGAAATCTTTGTATGGTCTGAAACAAGCACCCAGAGCATGGTATGCAAGGCTGGATAACTATCTTATTCAACAGGGGTTCAAGAAAGGTATGGTGGATAGCAACTTGTATGTTAAAACAGAGAATGGCCATCTTATTGTACTTGTTATTTATGTAGATGATATCATATTTGGCAGCAGCATGGATGAGTATTGTAGAGACAACAAATAAAATGAAGAAAGAATTTGAGATGTCTATGATTGGTGAACTTTAGTATTTTCTCGGACTGCAAGTTAATCAAAGTGAAAAGGGCATTTTTATCTCTCAAGTTAAATATGTGAAAGAAATGTTGAAAAAATTCACAATGGAGGATTGTAAACCTGTTAGCACTCCCATGGCAACAGGTTGCAAATTGAGCAAGGATGACAAATCTCCAAATGTTGATCAAACCATGTACAAATCTATGATTGGGAGCCTGCTGTATTTAATAGCTACAAGACCAGATATCTTACAGGCAGAATGCATGGTAGAAAGATTTTAGGCTAGTCCCAAAGAGACTCATGTGATAGCTATGAAGAGGATCTTTAGGTACCTCAAGGGTACTATGGAGTATGGGTTATGGTACCCAAAAGGTAAGGAATTCACTCTTATTGCATATTCTGATGCAGATTGGGTAGGATGTATAGATGACAAAAAGAGTACCAGTGGTGGTGCTTTCTATCTTGGAGACAGGTTGGTAGCATGGCACAACAAGAAACAAGAATCGGTCTCTCTATCCACAGCAGAGGCAGAATACATTACAGCAAAAACATGTTGTACACAGATTTTATAGATGAGACAAACCCTGAAAGATCTTGGTATTAACTTCAAAGAGCCAATTTCAGTTAAATGTGATAACACTAGTGCTATTAACATCTCAAAGAATCCGGTTATGCATTCTCAAACCAAACACATTGCAATCCGGTATCACTTTTTGAAGGATAAAGTTGCAGAAGGTGAGGTTAAATTGGATTTTGTTCCAACTACAGAGCAAGTAGCAGATATATTCACAAAACCATTGCCCAAGGAAGTTTTTGAGTACCTTCGGAGTAATTTGGGAGTGGTCCCGTTTCCCAAGCATTGACTATCAATTGGGATCACATTCTCAGGGGGAGCATTTATGCCTATGTTTATAGTTTTGCTCATATTCATGATTTTTGCTAATTATAACAATTTTTGTCTGAGAATGTTTTGCATAGACTTAGGGGGAGTTTGCAGCAGCCCTTTGGTATTATTGTCAAAGGGGGAGAATAATTATAGGAAATTGCACATGTGTTGCCAACAATTCCAAAGGGGGAGATTGTTGAGCAAGGTGGAGAAACAGTATTGTCATTTTTGTCAACACAGACAGATAGATCAGTTGATGCAGTGGACAGGAGTTCAAAGGTTAGTCAGAGCATGTACAGTGAATTTCCAAGAAGACAAAAGAGGCCTAGATTCAAAGGATCAAAGAAAAAGACAAGAAAACTGTCGTTATATCGTGACATGTTTTCTTTCACGATTTCACGACATATCAAAGGAGAGAGAAAATGCTGGAAAAACTATCACGATTTCACGACATATCGAAGGAGAGAGAAAATGTTGGAAAAGCTGTCGTGATTTCACGACATATCGAAGGAGAGAGAAAATGCTGGTAAAACTATCATGATTTTGCGACATATCGAAGGAGAGAGAAAATGCTAGCAAAACTGTCATGATTTCACGACATGTTTCATTTTTGCGGTCCAAAGCGAAGAGAAAGAGGAGAGAGAAAAAGATGTCACGATTTCGCGACATGTTTCATTTTCACAATCCAAAGCGAAGAAAAGAGGAGAGAGAAAAATATGTCGTGATTTCGCGACATGTTTCATTTTTGTGGTCCGAAGCGAAGAGGAAGGCAGAGAAAGAAAAGTGTCATGATTTCACGACAATTTGCAAGAAGGATTGTACGGATAGAAAAGTGTCACGATTTTGCGACAGGTTCAAGAGAAAGAGCTCGTAGAGAAAAAGTGTCATGATTTCACGATAGGTTCGAGAGAAAGAGCTCGCAAAGAAAAAATGTCGCCATTTCGTGACAAGTTCGAGAGAAAGAGCTCGTAGAGAAAAAGTGTCACGATTTCGTGACAGGTTCGAAGAGAAAGTGCCAAGAAGAAAAAGTGTCGTGATTTCGCGACATGTCGAGTTTTCGCAACCCGAAGAGGAGATAGAGTGCAAGGCAGCGCATGTGTCGCGATTTCATGACATGTGTTTTTGTGGGTGAAAGACAGAGAAAGGCACAAGGCAGCGAATGTGTCATGATTTCATGACATGTCAGGTTTTTGCTAGTGCAAGCAGAAAAGGGTGCAAGGAAGCGAAAGATGTCACGATTTCGTGAAATGTCTTGTTTTCGCTAGTGCAAGCAAAAAAGAGTGCAAGGAAGCGAAAGATGTCACGATTTTGTGACATGTCTTGTTTTTGCTAGTGCAAACAGAAAAGAGTGCAAGGAAGAAAAAGATGTTGCGATTTCACATGTCTTGTTTTCGCTGGTGCAAGCAGAAAATAGTGCAAAGAAGCGAAAGATGTCGCGATTTCGTGACATGTCTTGTTTTCGCTGGTGCAAGCAGAGAAGAGTGCAAGGAAGTGAAAGTGTCGCAATTTCGTGACATGTCTTGTTTTCGTTGGCAAGAGACAAAGAAGAGCTCAAGGCAGCAGAAGTGTCGCGATATCACGACATGTCATGTTTTTGTGGGTAGAAGGTGAGAAGAGTACAAAGAGACAGAAGTGTCACGATTTTACGATAGGTCGCAACAACACGATTATGGATAGTTAACTGAAGTAGAACAACAGTTAAAGGGGCAGTTGTAGAGGAAAATCATGCAACCAAAATAAGAAGAGTCAACTAGAGTTAGAGCGACAGTTACAGGGGCAGATTCAGATAGAAATCATGCAAGCTAAAATAAGCACAGTGCATGAAAGACAGAATGGCAGTTACAGGGCCATAAAGCAGTGTAACCATCAAGCGGCAGTTATACTGAAAGTCCGAATCAAGAGACAAAACTATTAATAGGTTGCATGCAAAAATACTATGCCAAAAAGGAGTTACTTTCAGAAGTGTCTATTAATAGGGTGCATGAAGGATTATGGAAGTGACAAAAGAACAGGAGTTTCAAGTTGGAAATATTGTTATAAAAGGGCAGTTTCCTGGAGAATTAGGTTGCTGCTAAATGTGAGAAAGTGCTACCGAAAGAGGGGAGAAGAGTGCTGTAAGTGTGCAACAAGCAAAGCCGTAAGTGTTTATTATGTTTTGATAAATTATAGACCAGTCAGGGTCTTTGAAAAGGAAAGGCATTTTTTATGTCATTCATCTAGATTCAAAACTATAATCCAAGTTGGTGCTTGGATAGGGGTTGGTGCTCCTTTTTGTTGGTGCAGATAAATCAGGGGTTGGTGCTCCTTCTAGTGGGTGTTGGTAAACGGATTGTAAAATTGGTGTTTTGCAAAGGCTGGATTTGGATCGTAGTCCAAGTAGTCATTCTTGAGGAGTAGCCAAATTGGTGAACCTCGTTACATTGTGTGTTGTGGTGTGCTCTCTTGTGATAATTGCTTTATCTGCTTTTAAGTTCTCTTTGCTTCAGCTTTAAGAGTTGTAGTTTTGAATTTAAATAGCTACACTGATTCACTCCCCCCTCTTAGTGTCATTGTGAGAATATCAGTTTAAACGAAGATTGAAAACTTAACCTAAAAAAATGTTTTGATGTTGTTTTCGGTGTTTTTTATTAGATTAAGTTGAAACCCTAGGAACTGAAAACTGTTGTTTATTGTGTGTTGTAGTTTTTAGTTTTACAGTAAAATGAAAACCCTAGGGTAAATTTTTATTTTTGTTTAACTAGAGTTAGAAACCCTAGTTGTTATTTTGTTTTATTTTTTTGTCAGTTTAGATTAGGGTGAAAACCCTAGGTTAACTATTTTGCTGTAGTTTTTTTTTTTTTGTCAGTTTAGACTAGGATGAAAACCCTAGGTTAACTATTTTCTATATTTTGTTTTGTTTTTTTTGTCAATTTAGACTAGAATGAAAACCCTAGGTTAACTATTTTGTTGTATTTTGTTTTTTTGTCAGTTTAGACTAGGATGAAAACCCTAGGTTAACTGTTTGGTATATTTTGTTTTTTTTTTGTTTTTGTGTTATTTATCAGTTTGAACTAGAGTTAAAAACCCTAGGTACTGACAAATTTGTTTTTGAATTTTTTGTTTTTTTTGTTATTTATCAGTTTGAACTAGAGTTAAAAACCCTAGGTACTGACAAATTTGTTTTTGAATGTTTTGTCATTTTTTTGTTATTTATCAGTTTGAACTAGAGTTAAAAACCCTAGGTACTGACAAATTTGTTTTTGAATGTTTTGTCATTTTTTTGTTATTGATCAATTTGAACTAGAGTTAAAAACCCTAGGTACTGACAAATTTGTTTTTGAATTATTGTGTTTTTTGTTTATGTATTGTACATTGATTAAATGTTTTTGTATTTAGACAGTGTGTATGTTTGTTGTAGTGTTGTACAATTGTTTTGTTTTATTTTGTCATGTTTTAATGTTTTTGTTTTGTTTTCTGTTGCAGGTTGTGAAGAGTCGGTATCGTGTGCCGACGGTTTTCTCTAAAGTGTGGGAGGCGCTGACTGTGGTTGACTGGGAGTGGCTTGATGCCCTTGGGCTCAAGAAGGTGACTCGACTAGAGCCTATGGTGGGGGATCAGGCCTATCTGATGCCCTGATCAACTTGTGGGATCCCCGGACCAATACCTTTCATCTCCCAACAAGGGAGATGACAGTGACTCTAGAGGATGTCTATCAGATTCTATAGACTATGATAGACGAGTTGTCGATTCGGACTATGTCGCATGATCAACGGATGGTTGTGCTGACACGATGCTTCGAGCATGGGGTGGAGATGGGGGTGGATAGTCCAGTGGAGCAGGTAGAGGGGGATTGCCTGATTTGTGGTATCTTGGTGCGGTGGTGGCTAGAGAGGGGCGTGTTGGGGGTGAGGCATGCATTACTGATGACCCTCATCTCCAACATGCTACTACCTAACTCCTCGGGCACGAGGTTCCCATGGAACCTACTGGAGGTCATTTTCAGATTGGTCGAGTGCCCGACGGAGGTACCTTTTATTATGAGGTGGGGATAGATGCTTCTGGCATAGCTTTATGATGAGTTGTACGAGGTCCGTTGTTGAAGGTGGAAGGGGATTGGGTGCAGCTACCTATTGTAGTGCTGGGGTTGGCAGCACATAGCTGTGGAGCGGCCACAGGGTTTGCCATGGACCACTCGGGCAGAGATGGTGGATAGGGAGATAGGGTATGCGGCTCTGTGGCAATGGTCTAAGGAGCAAGGGCAGAGTCGGTGGTGGGCACTATGTTGATGCCTTCGCTTGGCTTGCTCTAGGGGAGGTATTCTGGCGCCCATACCTATATTGTCCAGCCTGGCCTGAGGCTAGAGAGTGGCTCCGATGGGTGCATAGGGGGAGATGGCTGATCGGGCGGCACGGGATCGAGCAGGAGTACTTCCCGTACGTCCGAGTGATGTGATAGTTTGGGGTGCGCCAGGGGTTTCCTGGTGAGCCCTTGATCTATCGATGTCAAGGCGATGAGAGGACTCTTTCCTGGTCGATCATCGAGCCACTTGGTGAGGAGTCGGATCCTATGATCGATGTCCCTGACATGGACAACATCGGGGTGACCGTTGAGTATGACCAGTGGTGGACATTACGGTGGTGGCGAGGTGAGGGGCCTCTAGGGGGTCCAGAGGTGGCAGCAGCAGGTGGTGAGGGTGCAGAGGCATCGGGAGAGGGTTGGGGGGTTTCGATCGAGGATGCAGACATGGTGGAGGTTGAAAGCTTTGGGGGGATGATTTTGGGGTTTCGGAGCAGTCGGATATGCAGGACGTACCAGAGCAGTGGGAGCTGGAGCAGCCCATCGTCCCGGATATGCCTATGCACTAGGCTATCCCGGAGGGTGTGGAGGTGAGGCATCACGCTGAGATAGCGTGATTGGAGGATCTTCTTCGAAGATGGGATGAGGAGCTTGGGGATGCTCTGTAGGAGAGGGATCTCCTACGGACTCAGTTGGTGGAGCGAGAGAACGCATTGGCTACGTACCACCGACGGGATGGGGACACAGACATTACATGGGAGAGGGATCTCCTATGAACTCAGTTGGTACAGCGTGATGATGTAGTGGCTACGTACCATCGATGGGAGGTGGATTGGTTTCGACACCAGATGGAGTTGGAGGTAGAGATTATCTACCTTGGTGGGCGGTTACCTGAGCTCCCTGGAGGTGGGTCTTCTCACCAAATGAGAGATAGAGATACTGAGAAGTCAACATCTTCTCATCGCAGGTGGCTGGATGAGGGGGGTGCTAGTGGGCATGATGCGAGGGCTAGCAGCAGCCGCCCTGAGAGGTCCCATAGGACCCACACCACGGGGGGTAGTTCCCGTCGCACCGATCCTACGTGATCATGGTGGCCGATGCCCTAGGCTTGGGGGTTTTTGAGTTTTTGCTTTGTTTTGCGAGGTCAGAGGACCGACTTATTGTAGCCTGTGGGAATTTTGATGATATATATATACATGACATTCTTTTTGTTTATACACTTGTCATGATTTATTGTTTCTGTTTATGCACATTTATTTATGATGATGTATGCATGTGTTATTATGAATGCGATGTTTCTAATTATATGATGTATGCATATGGAATGAATGAAATGAGTTGTTGATAACTTGTCGATGGCACCATAGACTGTACAAGATTTACTAGCTTTTTGTACTTATGTGATGGCTTTGTGGAATGACTTTGCATGTGATAATTTTGTTTTGGTATTTTTCATATTTTTTGATGTTGATGTAAGTAATGAAATGTACCCATTGTTTTAAAATGTAGTTAAGGTTTTCTGAGATTCAGATGTTTTAACTAACTAGCCAAGATTGTACATTTATCTCACAAGACTTTTGAACAAGGTACGAATCAGACTTGAGTTTGACCAAGTTATTTCACATCCCTGTGTGTGCAATTGAGTTCGTTTATGTGGTATTTGTCAGGATACCGCCAGTGCCAGATAGGCTGTCAACCAAACCTGTACTGAGGATCACCTAATTAGCTCCACTAACTCCATTGTTGTATTTAGTAAGATTAATCCATGGGACAATCTAAGGTACCATAAGCTAGCTCATCCACATGCAAACATTGGTCTGCTCACATGCAAAGCTAATGTGATAGACATATCGTCATGCGTTTAGGATACCGCCATTGTCAGGTAGGTTGTCCACCAAACCCGTAATGAGGATCACCTAGATGGTTTTTCGAATGCTAAGAATTCCAGGGATTCAAGTTCAGGTGTCTTTTAGTTGCTCAACTTGTTGGGATACTTGCTCGTATACATAGTGATGAAAATCACTGTTTATTTTTCTCTTTTTGTTTTTCTTTTTGAGCAAGGGATTTGAATAGTGGTGATAACCACTGTTATTTGATTTTGCATTTTTAGGTTGCAAAGTTGAGCTTCGTAGGTTTTTGGCTTGTGAATGGCATTGATCCTTTTGGTCTTGGGGATGACTACCCATCCTGTTCAGGGACGTGTAGTATGAATCCTTACGACTTTTGGGAATCAAAGGTGATTGGGGATGTTATTATGTAAGGGCATTGATCTTTTAGGCCTTGGGGATGACTACCCATCCTTGTCAGGGGTGTGTAGTATGAATCCTTACGACTTTGGGGACCAAAGGTGTTTTGGGGATGTTTGTGATGATGGATTGTTGGGATTTTTCTTTTGAATGGCATTGATCCTTTTAGGCCTTGGGGATGACTACCCATCCTTGTCAGGGGCGTGTAGTACGAATCCTTACGACTTTGGGGATCAACGGTGTTTTGGGATTTTTGTTAGTGGTGAAAACCACTTTTTATTATGGGGAATTGGATGGGGAAGAGCTTGTCCTTTTGTCAATTCTCAGCATTCTTGAACCATTCGCACAGGGGGATGAATAGGCTAACCTTTCGCCTATGGTACCCTAGACTGCTTTGTAGGTTTCTCTTGCATTCACACAACTTGGGAATTTTTTTATGTGTTTTAACTTGTGTAGGGATGTTACGTAACAAAGTGTTATCCAAGTAAAACTCTCCCTTTGTAAAATCTGTCTGACTTTGTATAGTTTTTGGCTAGAAATTTAAAGACAGCTGAATGACAAAAACCCTAAATACATTAGGAGACAACTGACTATGCTAAAAATGTGGATGGTGTTATTTTGGATGGATGTGTTTATAAAATGGAAAAATGTGGAAAATGATGGAATTGCCTAGCAATTACAGTCTATGGTGCTTGTGACATGTATGACCAGCAAATATGCAATGTATGGATGCGATGCCTAATGCAGTTTATTATATTTTTGTATTTTGATTTTTATGAGTATGCATGAAATTGAGATGCAATTTTTTTGTTATTTTTGATTATTTTATTGTTTTTGTTTGTTTTTGAATATTTGTTTTTGACCAAGCGATTGTGGGAACCCTTGGAGCTTTTGGTTTGACCAAAGGGTTTATGGATACCTTTGGGGCGTTTTTAGGTTGACCAAGCGATTGATGGGAATCCTTGGAGATTTTGGGTTTGACCAAAGGGTTTATGGAAACCTTTGGGGCATTTTTGGGTTTGACCAAGCGATTGTGAGGAATCCTTGGAGATTTTAGGTTTGACCAAGTGATTATGGGGAATCCTTGGAGCTTTTGGGTTTGACCAAGCGATTGTGAGAATCCTTGGAGCTTTTGGGTTTGACCAAGTGATTATGGGAATCCTTGGAGCTTTTTGGGTTTGACCAAGTGATTACTGGAATCCTTGGAGCTTTTTGGGTTTGACCAAGCGATTATTAGAATCCTTGGAGCTTTTGGGGTGGGCTATGGCTCTCTAAATGTGGAATGGCCTCAAATGACTGATGTTCAAGGGTTCTAGTTCCTTGATTCCTTCAAGAGAGGCGAGCCGGTATGTTCCAGGTCCTATTTTACTGTCAATTACATAGGGACCTAACCAATTTTCCATGAACTTGTCCCTTAGATGGGGTGGCAAGTTAGAATTTTGTTGGTTCTCTTTTAAGACCAAGTCACCAACCTGAAAGTCCCTCAGGTGAACTTTCATGTTGTATGCTCTCCTAAGTCGCTCTTGATAGATATGTAAATGCTCGAGAGCATTGACGCGTCGTTCGTCGAGCAACATAAGTTGGTCTAACCGGGCCTATCGCGTAGTGTCATCATCGATGAACTCTTGCATTGATATGCGCAGGGAAGGTATTTCCAACTTGAGAGGCATGACTGCCTCAGAGCCATACACCAGTAAAAATGGAGTTGCCCCAGTGGGCGTCCGAATGCTAGTGCGATAAGCCCACAGGGCAAGCGGGATTTGAATGTGCCAATCCTTATGACTATCTGTGACCATATTTTTGAGGATAGCGACTAGCATTTTGTTTGATGCCTCTGCTTGCCCATTTTCCTACGGATAATAAGGTGTTGAAAAACTGTGCTAAATTTTGTACTTTGTTGTCAAAGCACGCACATCTTTGTTCTTGAATGACATCCCATTATCCGAGATGATCTTGGATGGAATACCAAAATGACATATGATGTTATGCAAAATAAACTCCGCAATGCGGGGTCCAGTCGTAGAGGTTAGCGAAATTGCTTCCACCCACTTGGTGAAGTACTCTATGGCCGTTATGATGAACGTGTGATGACCCGACGATGCAGGGGAGATCTTTCTAATTAGATCTAAGCCCCACTATGAAAACGGCCAAGCCGATTGGATCGGTTGCAAGGCCTAAGAAGGTACATGTGTCAAATTGGCATGGTGTTGACACTTCATGCACTTCTTTACATACGTGCAATAATCTCGCTCTAAAGATGGCCAATAATAGCCCATGCGAAGAATGCGCTTTGCGATGGCCATACCGCTGAAGTGGCCACCGCATGTACCATCGTGCGCTTGGGTGATCGCCCAAGCGGACTCCTACTGGTCCAAGCAACGAAGGAGGATTCCTTCATAGCTCCAATGATACAAAATGTCTCCTAGCAAGACATGTTTTGCCGCTTTCTATTTAAATGATCTTTTTGCGGCGTGTGTCAATCCAAGTGGGAGGTTACCTAGCTTGAGGTAGTCTCTTATGGGTGTGTACCAATCCTGCTGATCGAAACCTCGATGGTATGAATGGCCAATCCCTCTTGTAGTTCATCCCTAGCAAAAGTTGAGCGGGAAAGAACTTGTAAGAATAGCATTGTGTTGCTATTAAGAGGGGTCGAGGAGAACAAGGACCCCCAGTCGACGTGATTCAGACAATCATGGATTCGAGAGAACTTATCCTGAGATGGTTCAATCTAGATCAGGTGGATTCCTGGTGTTAGGTCAGATCTTGCACGCTCCATCGTGGATTGTGATAATGTTTTAACTTGAATGGTTGTCATTTCACCAAAAGGGTCTTGCGGGATTAGTGACCCCAAGGAGGCCATAGTATCCGCAAAATGATTCGATGATCGAGGGAGTGCCTCGATGTCATACCATTCAAGATTTTCTAGGAATTTGTCCACAAGGGCTTTGTAGGCTTGCAAAACTGGGCATTTACATTGGAATACCCCTTTTACTTGGTTGACAATTAACAACGAATCACCAAAGATGTTCAAGCATTTGATGTTCATGGTGATTGTTGTCTGAAGACCTATGAGCAAGGCTTCATATTCGACATTGTTGTTGGTGCACGGGAAATCTAATTTAAATGATAGAGGCATTGGAGCCCCTTGCGGTGTGAAGAATACAATTCCTGTGCCACCCCCTTGCTCACATTTAGAACCATCAAAGAATAGGGTCATGTCGGCCTGTGACTCAGGCTCATCAGAATCTGGCGATTCTGAGACATGGAAGACCCCATCATCGGGTAGCTCTATGGTCAGAGGTTGATCATCTTCAAGAGGAGCCTCTGCTAGTTGATCGATGATGACTTGACCTTTGATGGACTTCTGTCCAATGAATTCGATGTCAAACTCCGTCAACAACATGATCCATTTCACCGTGCGGCTACTATGATAAGTATGACTCATCATGTACCACAATGGATTCTCCTTAGACACAACATACGTCATATTTCTCAGCATGTAGTGGCATAGCTTTTTGGTAGCAAATACCACTGCCAAGCATAGCTTCTCGACGTATGCATAGTTAAGTTCATAATCGACCAGGGTGCGGCTAAGATAGTAATTAGCCTATTCTTTATGTAGTTCATTTTTTTGGGCTAGCATGGTGCCCAGTGCCACCTCAATAGCTGAGATGTATAAGTAGAATGACACTCCTGGTCTAGGTGGTGCCAATACTGGCGGCGAAGCCAAGTATTGTTTGATGTCATCAAAGGTCGACTGGCACTCGTCATCCCAGTGAAATGCTACCCCCTTGTGCAATAATTTATTCATGGGTCGGCACTTGTCAGATAGCTATGCTATGAAGCGCTTGATTGACATGACCTTTCCTTGTAGGCTTCTAAGCTACTTGATGGTATTTGGGGGAAGCATTTCAAGGATTGCCTTTTTTCATATTTGAGACTATAAAAGTTTTTAGAGTGCCACATATGATTCTTGGGTGTGATTATGTTAATGTAATGGGGATTGTTTTAGTGAATATGATTAGAGATATGCCATCTCAATTATCTTCATAATCACTATCGAGATCTAAGGCCTTCGTTGGTTTGAAGATTTGTGACATTTGAGGCTGCTCGAGCAAATTGATGGTCCCATCGGGGTTGTTTTGCTCTCTGCGGGAGGACCGATTCTCTTGAGGTGGCACTTGCTCGATTGGAGCATCCAAAGGGAACATTGTCATGAAGCTCTCCTGATAATCATCTATGGGGGTCACTTGTGAATGATTGCTATCAGACTCGAAAGGATCCCAAGGTGCTACCTCATACTCGGACTCATCTTCTGAAGACCCTTCTTGGCCTTGTCTATATCCCTCTTGTAGGTGAGTCCTCGAACTTTCTCCTTTCTTGATCTAAGGGAAAGGGTTGTTAAGGTCAACAAGGTTGGTTGTTAGCAATGGGAGATAATCCCCCAATGTATATGTTGTGTTAGGATTGGCATATGGATCTAATGCCAACCCATCCTTGTTGCCTATCCCTAGGCCTTGCATGTTCTCTACCAAGATGTCGAGGGGCAGGGGGTGGTTGAACCCTACTCTTGACTTGTCATATGGCATTTGATATCTTGGTTGGCAAAGAACGTGCACTCCTTGCTCATACCTGCCCAACCCATATCCATGCCAATTGCATTGGCCAAGATATCTCAAAGCGAAGTTTGGGTTGGACAAATAGTTGACATCCTCAACAAAGGGCTCTTCATCTTCTTCTTCTTGCATGTAAGGTTCAATGCCATTATCGAGGCCCCCATAAACAAAGTTTGTCTAATTTGGTGGGTAGCCTAGAGGAACCACAGTGTCGATGGGGAGGCGAGGTCTCCCCATGTCCTGCATGGACTCAAGTGCGGGTGTTGCTACAATGTTCCGCACTAGATACTCCCCCAGGCCCGTATTGGCCATCTCAATGGTGATCATTGGCGGTGGAGGGGGAGGGAATGGGAGTTCTTCCTGGGTCCACTCCATGTAGGGTGAACTAGGCATCTCGACTTCCATTCGGCTAGGCATCTCTTCGGTAGAGATGGTTGAGACTAGTGGCGGTGCCTCTTCTAGGGGTTTCTTCCCCTTGTCCTTTGGTGTGGCCACCGTAGGTGGCATTGTTGGTGAAGGACCAGATGATGAAGATGGACCCGACTGGTGATTTGATGGACTTAACAACGGGGATGCATGCGGAATCGGACCTTGTTTAGATGGATTCAACTAAAAATCCAAATGTGTCGATGGAAGGGTCGATTGCGGCATTAGTTGCACCGTATTGCAATACTTGAAGGGCTCTAAGTCTTCCGGGACTACATGCACCTGCCCTTCGAATGTGTACTTTAGGCACTGATGAGCTATCGAAGGGACACACTTCATGTCCCTGATCCAAGGCCGGCCCAACAAGATATTATAGGCCATCTCACCTTCCAAGATGTGGCACAACGTAGGAATAGTCTTTTGTCCCACTTGGATGGGTAGGACAATTGTGCCAATCCTCGAGCATATCGCATCATTGAATGCTCGAAGAGTATAGGTGGAGGCCACGATGTGAGATGCTAGCAACTTGAGGTGTTTCAATGCCGTTGTTGTAATTATATTACTGGACAAGCCAATGTCCACCAACACCCTCTTATACGGAATCTCGTTGACCCATGCAATGACGTGCAGGGGTGGATCCGCCATATCACCAGTCATCGATTTCAGTTCATCTTCTCTAAAGGTGATGACTGGTTCTATACATTGTTTTACATGTCCCACAAAGTTGTTGAAAGAGTTTGCTTCATGGGGCTGCAACTCGATGGCTTTTAATATCTCCATTAGAGCCTCCCGATGGGGCGATGATTGTTGAATGAGCTCGTAGATGGAGAGCCTAGCCGACGTGGTCCTTAAACTTTGGGTAAGTCTAGTCCAAATCGTGGCCACTGGTCTAGGCGAGGGAGGTTGCGTAGGGTGCTTTTGAGGTTGTGACGTTGATGGAACCTCTCTAGTGGCCACCGCGGGGCAGCTCTTGGGTACCTCTTGTTCCTAGTCACTATGCTTATCATCCCTACATACCCCTGCATGGGGCAATTCTATGTCACCTCATTGACTTGAAGGGTTTTTGCCTACGCATCATGGGCAGGTAGGGGGTCTTTGAAGACTCCCATCTATTGGTTGTTTGGTGCTACGGGGTTGTCCACCGCCAGTGTCTTGTTGTCTATTAGGTCTTGCATGAAGCTCTTGAACTTCCAACATGCGTAAAGGTCATGTCCTTTCTGCCTATGAAATCTACAGTACAAGTCTTCCCTATAGCCCTTAGGTTTTGGTGCATTGGGGTCTATGGGTCGAATTTCTGGTAGGTGTATCAAGTTTACCATGGACAAACGGTCAAACAAGGAGTCTTTGGACTCTGTGAAGGGTGTGAACTATCGCCTAGGGCGACACTGCTGATTTTGCTCTTGTCGATGATTCTCCTTCTCATAGCTATCAAGAGGAACTTCCTGATAGTTAGCCTGTGAGGGCTGTGTTGCTTGTGTAGGCTTCGGCATGTTTATAGCAACCTGATTGACCGTAGCGGGTTTCGGTTGTGTGGTCCCTATTTTGGAATTTTTAGGCCACTCTTTCTTCTTTGGCTTGGCAATCTCGCCATCCTGTATCTTGATCTCCTCAATGATTCTGGCTTGCACCAGGGCTTCCTCAAGAGTGGCATATTGTTGCAGCTACAATAGCATGGAGATCGATCTCAAACAACTTTTCGAGAACATTTGGGTTAGGTCGGCCATAGGAGGGAGGTAGGGCAGCTTTGAAAGCAACGTCCTCCATCGATTTCCATAGGCCACCATGGTTTCTTCCTCATACTTCCTGAGGCTAGCTAGGTCACTTAGTGACACCTTCTTCTTGGTGTTGAAGGCGAAGCATTCGAGGAACGCGTCCACTAGCTGATCCAAGTTACTGATGCTATGCTTTGGCAACTGAGTGAACCAATCCGAGGTAGGGCCTGTGAACGTGGTTATAAATTTTCTTAGCAACAAAGCATCATTGTCCTGAATGCCAAAGCATTGGCTCAGGAATCTAGTCACGTGCTCTTGGGCATCCTCCTCCCCTCTAAAGATTGCCAACTGGGGCAGTTTAAAGTGTTCAGGGTATGGGGGTGCCGACACTGATGGATGCACAGGGTGACTGCGGAGCTGGCGTAAAGTGGGCTTTTGGGGCCCAAAAGTCTTGGTCTCCACAGACTCTAAGCGCTCTAGCAGTGCTTTATATGCATCGAAAGATTTAATTTCTTCCTCCTTGGTTTGTTCCCGTTGTGGGTTGCGGGGAACTTGAGGCCTATGGAGGGGTAGTCGGACAACATCCCCCCTGCCTTGGTAGGGCGTTTCAGCCCGCTCTTCTTCTTGCTCATACTCCTCATAGGCTTCTTGAGGAGTTCCTGGGTGAGACCTATAAACATGGGTGGGTGCCCGCGGAGGGTGCCCATCGTTGTTTCTGGGAGTGGCCTCCCGCTCAGGTCTAGGAGGTCTTGGAGGTAATATTTGATAAGGTCGCAGAGACCTATCTCGCACCAAGGGGTTGTGCCTCTCATACAACTCTATCTTATGCGTGCAAGGGGTTGGGACCCTCTCAGGCATAGTGTTCTGGAGAAATTCGTCTGTCTGACGCCGAATGCGCTCTTTGCTAAGGCGATACAGGTGCTCTAACTGTTGTTGGTCTTGCCTGAGCTACGTGATTTGCGCTTGGCGGGTGGCATGTTTGGCAAATGCCAAGTCAATTTGTTCCACCATCTTGTGTTTAGGAAGCCTAGATGCCTCTCCTACATGTCTATCTCGATCATGGTGATCCGAGATCTCTATGGGTCACTTTCCTCTATCGAGGTTAGCGGCATTCACCCGAGGCTCTGGCCTCAGTGGGTGATCTTGATACATAGTAGGTGCGGAGGCGCATTGCTCTCGTGCTATGTATTGCTCTTGAGGAATGTAGTGGTCTTCCTCGTGCTCCCTTTCATATGTGTGAAAGGGGTGGGCAGAATTGGCTTGCCCTGTCTGAAGAGCCTTGTGCTCTGGATTTGGCCTATTGTTTCTAACAGTAATAAGGGGTAAAGGAGGGATGACGTAATCATGTGGCCCCTCCTTATGGACCCTATGTTGCTCTAGCACTTCATCGCATGGTGGCCACTCATAACGAGCATCTAAGGGAGCCCTCCCATCTATGTTGAGTGCCACGTGTATGGCCTCCTCCTGAAAGGGTCTATGCTGAGTGGGAGTGCCCCTCAAAGGGGTGCCTCTATAGTCCTGTTCTGTAATGGCATGATGTGGACTATCTTGTGGGTCAGGCCACCAAGGCGGTATGACCAAGTCCTCGGGACTATATCGGAGGTGACTTGTGCCCCTTTGTACACTTTCCATAGCTTCTGCCCGTGATTGGGCTCGACTACGGGTGTACACCATGGTGATGTTTCTCTAAAGATGTGTACATTTTTATCTTCTTTACGATTTTTTATGCTACACTAAACAAAATGGAAACACACAATCAAAGCAATGATTATCTTGTTTATGGATTAGAAGTGTGCCCTAAATCTGGTTCAGTGTGTTTTGATTTTTGTTTTGAAAACCTTGTAAAGAAATTTTTGTTGTATATGCAATATGAGGGCTCTTATATCTCCCAAAATGGTCACCCCTTCAATATACCACTTCCAGGCCATTATACCGAACCTCTCTATATACCCGCCCTTACATGAGGGAGACTATTGGTACGTGAGAGCAGAACAGTATGTGGAACATAGGCGGTACGGAAGGGGAATCACTCTATTTTGACACCTACCATAGAAGACTTATCCTCATGCACTGGGAATCACCCTAGCTACACTTGGTCAACTTTCGTCAGGATTTACGTCTAGCAACAGTAGCGATCGGGGTTATGTATGCAAAAATTCAAGCCAAGGTGGTGATGAAATCCACCATTGGTCTTGATCAAGGGTTGGGGTTTTATGACCAACTCCTTGGTGTTCAAATTATCACGTGGTGTGTGGGGTTATTTTTATTTGTGAAAAGAAAGAAAAACATGCAGTAAAACTCTCCTATGCAAGCAAAGAAACAAGAAATGACAGAGACAGAAAACAGAAAATGACAGAGGATGCTCAGAACCCCTACCTCTTCTCTGCCCAAATCGGATGCCTCTAAGTGTCTGCTCTACAACTGCACAGAGAGCTAATCATCCCGGGGTGGGACGAATAACAGATCTATATTCATCATAGGGTGAGACGAATTCCTATTCATCCCAGGGTGGCATGAATTCCAACTCTGTATTCGTTACAGGATGGAACGAGCAGTAGTCCAATGCTTGAAAGATTGATACCTGCAAGCAAAAACACACAAATTTTGATCAAAAATTTGATCTCAAAATCAAGGGACAGAGGTCCCACCATGATCGCCACTGAAAGCATGAGGATACGGAAGCAAAACAAAAATGCCAAGTGCGATGTATGCAAAAGCAAAACGTAACGCTAAGTCCTACGAACGAGAATGCATGAAAGGAGAGGAAAGCAAATGAACTGAAACAAGATAGAAAGAAAGTGTAAAAGTGTAGCCCTTTATTTTATTAATTTTCTCTAAAATAAGGTTACAATACGTCTCCTCCCTTTTGGGGGCTAGGAGCGTCAAGTAGGGCTTTATTACACCATGGATTGATACCCTTTGAGATCTTCCGCATGCCCACATTGAAAATGGGTGGACCAAATATCATCACCACTTGCATGAATGTGTCTATGGTTCCTTGCTTCCCCTCTGGTGTCGATATCCTATGTTCATAGAAATAGAAAATGGTTAGTAGCACCTACGGATGGAGAGAAACATGCGATCCCCAAGGCCTACGGTTAGTGCATGCATAAAATGATTAAAATGATAACTGAAACATATCAAAATGAGCTGAAAATTTGATAGAAGCAATAAAAAATTACCAAGAACCCACTACAAAAGGAACAGTCCAGAAATATTGCACATATTTCTAATCGCTCCGGGGTGGGACGATTAGGACTATCATAAGCTATCCGAAAGCCACCTCCTAAATTTCTAGTCTAGAGGCCTCCAAAACACCTACAAAGTTGGGGTTAGGCAAAATGAGGCATTTTGGGATGACCCAGATGGTCATATTTTGCCAATTTGGCCTCGATCACCTAGAATATGATGATGCTCCCTGTATGTTAGTGAAAGCGAGAAATGATAAAATCATGATCAAAACTTGTCAGAATCACATGAAATTTAAATGATAGCATATGTAAGTAACCTAGAATCAAATGCAAAATAAAAATTAGGGAAATCTACCACAAATTTCTAATCACTCCGGGGTGGGGCGATTAGAACTACAACAGTGCAGGGGCGCCCGGGGGCAGGACGCCCATCGTTTGGGACTTGGTTTCAACACCAATCCACTTGGGATGGGTCCAAAACCTCTTATGGGGTTGTGTCAAAAAATTTGGTGGGATATTGTGGCCAAATGTTTGGGTTTGGGTCCGGATTGCGCTTCCAATAATCACCCAATAACCTCCCTTCCAAAAGAGAGATCAAGGATGTAAAAGCACAAATGATGGGTGAGGATGTAATTTTGTAGCACTCCATTGCTCCAAATGCTCCTCTCTGTTTCTCCTTTGGGGTGAGAAGACTCACCAATTTATAGACCTAGGGTCTCTCTCTTTGAATGCGCATGCGAGGGCGCCACTTGACTTGCTTGCCCTATTTTGGGAGAAAATATTCTTCCCTGATTTAGAGTCTCCTTGCATGAGGCCTCCATAATCAAGGCATGCATGACTGAAGTCTCTCTCCTTGATTTGAAGCCATTCCTCACAATTGCATGTCTTGAAGTTGCAGTTAAGTGGCAGACCTATCAAGGTTTGACTTTTTGCCAGTCAAACCTACTATTCGCCCCACCCTAGGATGAATGTTGATAATCATCCCAGGGTGGGACGAATACCAGTTTGTAATCATCCCAGGGTGGGACGAGTAGGGAGCAAAGTGCTAAAAAGGTGCCAAATTGACCTCTGACCTTCCAAACTATTGTGGGAGTGGTTAGGACCACTATTTAACCTCTGGGGGCTACCCTAGGGGCTATGTATGTCAATTCGATTAGTGCTTGTCATCACATAATCGGATTGGTGTTGTTTTGGTGTCTACACTTTCATTATCACTTCCTTTTTGATATAAGCACCAAATGTTTGAACAAATAATTCTACTATTTCTTCAAAAAAATTGAAGGAATAATTAGGCAACTGATAATACCACTCTAATGCCATGCCACCAAGACTCTTAGGAAATATTTTTAGTAACAACATGTTATCATAAATGAGATCATAGCAAGCTATTCTAAATATTCTGAAATGCTCAATCAGATCTTCCATACCCTTATAAATAGGTAAAAATGGCATAGGAAAATGCTTAGGATAAGGCCTAGCAGCAACAATAGGATCCAATGGTTTATTAAACATTTCCTTATAACTATGAGTAAAACTTGAAGGCTAAATCATCTCAACTTTTGAAACCAATTGTTTTATCATATTTTTATAAATTTTGCACTTCTAGATTACTGTTACGTACTGTCACTAGATTCCCTAAAGGAGTGTTGGAAATATTAATACTATTGAAGTATGTGGTATCTTGTCGAAGAGGATGACTAAAATTTGGTAGAATAGAAGCAATAGTGTTGAGATAAGTAGATTGAGGAGGAATTTAAAAACTTTTATTGGCACTAGTAGTTGGAGGTACTTGTAGATTCCTTTAGATGTTGGTGGTTATAGTAGTGGAATAATTTGGATAAGGAATAGGATTACCATGATTCAAAGATTCACTTAAGGAGTTATCATGAGATGGTCTAACTTCCTCAAGTAGGGCTTCTATGAAATTGAATTGCTCATTACTCAAATAATTAACAATACAAAGCTTATATACTTAGGGAAATAACCACTAAGATATTATTGGAGAGAATAAAGGAGAGGAAGAGAAATTAAAATTGGTATTTGAACTTTGCACTTGTCGACCACTCTATCGACCACTCCTGCCATCCTCCTTGCCGTCCACCTTGTCGTCCACATAGGTGGGTTAAATGCCAACATTCTCCCCCTTAAAGTTGAGAGGACTGACAATATAGTCTCTTAACTTTATATATTAATATTTAGCCATGCCTTTGGTGAAGATGTCTGCAATGTTTTCCAAAGTGCTGCAATGTTTAAGCTCAAAAATATGGTGCTCCACCATGTCTCGGATGAAGTGATACTTCATATCAAAATGTTTTGATCTGCTATGGTGGATTGGATTATATGCCAACTGAATGACACTCATGTTATCACAATACATTCTGGTAGGACCACTTTGCATTTCTCCAATCTCTTTAAGGAATTTTCTCAACCATAAGGCTTGAGTACTAGCATATGTGATGGCTATATACTCAGCCTTAGTAGATGACAATTCTAAAATAGTCTACTTTTTGGAACTCCATGTAATTAGTCCTGACCCTAGACTAAAAAAATTCCCTGATGTAGATTTTCTATCATCTATATTGCTGCCCCAATCACTATCACTAAAGCCAACTAACTTGACATAATTACATTTGTGGTAATGGATTCCAAAATCTAATGTACCCTTTACATATCTCAGAATTCTTTTAGTTGCTTGTAAATGCAGCTTGGATGGATTAGCCATAAACCTTGAAACAAGAGAAACATCATACTGAATATCAGGTCTTGTGTTGGTGAGAAACATCAAACTCCCAACCATGCTCTTGTAAGTGGTCATGTCAACCTTCTGTGCTCCATCATCCTTGCTCAATTGGATCCCATGTCCTGTTGGAGTTGCAACTGATTTGCAATGTTCCATGGCAAATTTTTTGATCATATCACGAGCATACTTGTAATGAGATATGAATATCCCTCTATTTATTTTATGAACTTCCATGTCTAGGAAGTAATGCATTAAGCCAATATATTTCATCTCAAATTGTTTTATCATGGAGTGTTTGAACTCCATATTCATCTTATCATTACTACCCATAAATATGATATCATTCATATATAAACAAACTATGAGAATGTTTGTACCTTGATTTAGGTAGTAGAGAGTAGGTTCAATTTTGCTTCGAGTGAATCCATACTCCTTGAAATAGCCATCAATGCGAGAGTACCATGCTTTTGGTTCTTGCTTGAGGCCATATAAGGTTTTTTTTAGTTTGTAAACAAGGTTCTACTTACCTTGTTATTGAAATCCTTGAGGTTGTTAAACATAAAACTCCCTAGTTAAGTACCCATTGAGAAAGGCACTTTTTACATCCATGTGCTGAATATTCCATCCTTTGTGGGTAGCTAAGGAAAGTATTGATCTAATTGTTTCCTGTCTAGAAACAGGTTCAAAGGTTTCCTAATAGTCAATGCCATATTTTTGAGTGAAACCTTTTGCTACAAGTCTTGTCGTGTGCCTTTCAATACTACCATCAACATTGAATTTGGTCTTGTAGACACATTTACATCCAACACATTTTTTTCCTTTAGGAAGCTTTACTAGCTCCCAAGTATCATTATTTTATATAGAGGTTATTTCCCCTTTCATGGCTTCCTGCCATACATTATGAGTACAAGCCTTCTCATAGCTAGATGGGTCCAGTCGTGCACTAGTCAATAAAGAATAATTGACTACATATTCCTTAGGGTTTTGGGAGTCACCATCTCCATACATATGTAGATTTTCAAGTTTTTGCAAAACTGAATTCATTTCACTAGCTTGGCTTCTAGTGTATCTTTTCTGGAAATTTTTATCCAAAATTTGAAAAGATGGATGCTGCTATAATGTTCTTTTACCTCTTGATGGAGAATCAATATCCATATGTGAAGAACTGACTGATATCTGAGGATAAGGACTTGGAGTAGCTGCTAATGTACTCAAAGTAGTACTCCTGCTTGGGCTTGGAGGGGGTGTACCTTTGCTTTTCTTGGGTGACACCTGCTGTATTTGTGAAGAACTTGCATCATGGGATTCATCATCAACAAAAATTCTTTGATGACCCCATTCTCCCCCTCCATCAAAAATCACATCCCTGGAAATTACAATTTTATGCATCTTTGGATTGTAGAGTCTATATGCTTTGGTAGATGCACAATACCCTACAAAAATACATGCTTGACTTTTGGGATCATGCTTCTTTCTTTTTTCATTAGGAATGTGTGCATATGCTAAAGAACCAAAAATTTTGAAATGTTTTACATTTGACTTCTTGCCATACCACCCCTCATGAGGAGTGATTCCATCCAAACTAGAAGTAGGACTTCTATTTAGAATGTAAACACTGGTTCTAACAGCATCAGTCCAATACATGTTACTGAGATGCTTAGTTTGAAGCATCGATCTGGCTATTTCTACTATGGTGCGGTTCTTTCTTTCCACCACCCCATTCTGTTGTGGAGTATAGGCAGTGGTGAATTTCCTCTTTATCCCACATGCTTTACAATATTTCAAAAATGCCTTTGAAGATTACTCTCCTCCTCGATCTATCCTTAGAAATTTTACAATGAAATCACTTTGTTTGTCTACATTATTCTTGAAATATATGAAGCAATAAAAAGCTTCATCTTTGTTTTTCAAGAAATAGTTCCAACACATTCTAGAGAAATCGTCTATAAAAGTGAGAAAATAGGAATTATTACCTATGCTTTATGTCTACATTGGACCACATATGTCCGAATGCACTAATTGAAGTGGATGATTGGCCCTCCATGCTTGTCCTTTTGGAAATTTGGACCTGGAGTGCTTTCCCAAAACACACCCTTCACAGACCTCCTTGTGATCATTAATTTTAGGAAGTCCTATCACCATATCTTGAGAAGTTAACAATTTCAAGCTAGCAGAATTCAGGTGACCATATCTCAAGTGCCAAAGTACACTTGGATTTACAATAGCAATATTTGCAAGTTGAGCACCCCCTAGTTCTCTAAACTTAAGGGGAAATAACCTATTTTTTGGTCATAGGTACTTGTGTGATGACTCTATTACAATTGTTTTTGTCAAAAATTACACATTTGCCTTCATCAAAAACAAGTTTGTAATTGTTCTCCATCATTCATCCAACACTTAACATATTATGTTGGAGCTTCGGAGTGTAGTAGATGTCATTCACATTTTTTATGCCTTCTTTCATTGGAACCTCCATGGCTCCAATGCCTTCAACTTGCAAAGATTTATAATGTCCTAACTTGATTCTAGATTTATAGATGGAATCCATTGTAGCAAAGAGATCTTCTTTGCCACTCATATGGTTGGAGCAACCAGTATCCAAAATCCAAGTATCATTTAGATTTTGTTCTGATTGCCCATAAGAAAGAAATATATTAGATGTTCCATATTCCTCACCATAGTTTCCATATTGACTTCTGCTTCTCTGAGAATACTTGGACCAGCAGTCACAAGCAAAGTGACCTGGTTTACCACAGTTAAAACAAGCCTTTTTGGATTTGTCACCTCCTTGTCCTTTATTACCATTTTGGCCTTGATTTCCACCTCTATTTTGATTTTCGCCTTTGTTGTAATTTCCACCTCTGCTAGGATTTCCTCCTCTGTAACTGCTTCTGCCTCTACCTCTTCTTTATCCTCTGCCTTGACCTCTTCCTTGTCCTCTTCTGGCACCCTCATTAGATGCGAAGGCTTTATCATCACCTTCATAACTTGTTGAAGGAGATCCCTGTAATCTCTCTTCATGAGACATCATTGAACCGATTAATGCATCAAAAGTTAGAGTGGAAATGTCTTTTGATTCTTCAATGATTATAGCTATGTGATTCCATTTTTGAAGAAGTGTTCTCAAAACTTCCTTCACAATTGTTTCAGTTTTGATTTCTTCGCCAAGTGTTACCATCTTGTTGATAATTGATTTGACTCTTACACAATAGTCACCAACTTTTTCATCTTCATTCATTTTGAGATTCTCAAAATATCATTTTAGGGTCTGAAGCCTTACTTACTTCACCTGATCACTTCCCTGGAAATCTTCTTTCAAGGCTTTCCATGCATCTTGGGCAGTTAAACAAGAGGTAATTCTAGGAAAAATACTTTTATCCAATGTTACTTGGATATGATAGAGAGCAGAGGAGTTGCTATTTTGTGCTTCTTTCTTTGTTTTATTATCTGCTATATTTAACATAGTTCTACTATATCCCATAGTCCCTTGCCTATGAGTAAGGTCCTCATTTTTATGGACCAGTAAATTCTAGAATAGGTAGATTATTATTGGAGGCCATAGTTGTTTGAAATAAACTAGAAACACACTTTTATTTCTCTATTACAATCAAAGCACTCTATTTTTCAAAAGGAAAGAAAAAGAAGCTATAAATTTAGATCAAATCTAGCTTGATTCACTCTCTCGCTGATGGCTTGTTCTTCTTGTTGAGGTTCTTCTATCACTGGATTCACAAAGTTGTCTACAATTGAATCTTCATCGTCACTTATGAGAATTATTTCTGGTGAATATGGTTCTAGCTCCAATATTTCAACTGAGTCACTGTTACTGAGATGTGGATTCTTTGACTCCTGTGGTGCAACTCCTACAGATTCTGACTCTTCAAATCTGCTGCCAAAGGAATTGTCTTCTGAATCTGCTTCATATCCTGAATCTGGATGTCTTTGATGGGCTATTACTGCATTTTGTAATTGACTGAATACAATATGCAATCCATATGTATGAAATTTTTCATCCAAATATTTGGGGTTGTCTCTTACTAAAAGAGAACAAAGGGCTTGATAGCAGCCTACAGATCGTATCATGAATGATTACAAAATTTCTACCCTTAGATGCAAAATATCCCCCCTTAAAGCCACTTAGGCTATTACACAATTTTTCAGCCTTCAAGTATCTCTAACTATTACAAGGAATTTCACCCTTCAAGCCTCTTAGGATTTTACAAAAAAAAATTATTTTAAAAATCTCTCAAAGTTGTACAATTATTTCCTCTTAGGAAATGATGAATTTTTTTTTTATATTGCAAAAAAAATAAAAATTTTATTTAATAATATTAACTAATAATAAAACTAAATATTAATAAAAAAACATTAACAAATATTTTTTTAATTAATATTTTAATTAAATTAATAAAAAAAATTAATACCTTTTTAAAAAAATATCTATCTTGTTGGTTCGACTTTTATACACACCCTGTGAAGAATGAGCATAAAATCCCGATAACACTTATAAGGGATAAATCTCACTCACTTTAGGATCTTGCTGGATATCCAAGGTGTGAGTTACGTAGTTGGGTCAAATGTCTATTCACTCTTTTTCGCTTCTGGAATAGTTTCAAGTGGACTATCTGTTACCTTACAACGGGTCCTGGACTTGGTTCAGTACTATTTTTGGAATTGGTTATCTTTGTGGACACTTAGATTTATAGTCATTTCTTTGATCTAGCTCTTTATGTGTTAGCAGATTTAAATAAAAGACAAATTTAAAAGAAAATAAAAATGGATCATTCAATTGGTGGAACAGAGAGAGTAGGGTAGGGCAGAAAGAGATATTTATCTAACTTAGCTGCAAAACCAAAACTACCAATTTTAGTTATACAGGTTAGCTTCAAAATAGAACAAAATCAAAGAAGAAAGTGTCCAGCTTTCTAAGATCACTTTCTTCTAAGAGCATAAGACAGATGAATAGATCTGACAAAAAATCATAAATAGAAGGGAAGTCGGTTAAAATTGGTATCTTTCACCAGCAGCCTAGCTCGCACAGTGAGGACAAAGCAATTAGAATAGGCCTGAACCTTAAATCTGTAATTTTCCCTAACATACAATAAAGAAAATGAACCCTAGCAGCATATCCAATCCTGGTAACACAGATCTACAACATAAATTTCAATAAACCTTAATGAAACGAAAACAAAAGAAGATGAACTTATTGCAGTCTAAAAGAGATTAGGCTCCTGGCCATGCTATCACAGAAAAACGAAACTACACCAACTCCAGGTCCAGAACAAAGCATTCAAACAAGATTTGCAAGAAATTGCTCCAATAGCTTTTATTTCTAAGTTTTCGCCTCTAGAATTTACATTCAAAAGAAGTATTTATAGACTCAGGACAGATCTTGATCTTTTCAAAAATATCTTCTTCTCAAACCCTAAATCTTATCCTCTAAACCTTATGACTTCGGTTTTACAATATAAGCCCCTTTAAAAATAGAGTTTTGAATAAACCCTAACCACTCTGCAAATCTTAGTGTAGTTACTTGCCATAAATGGAGAAGGCATGATATGATATTATTCTCATCCATTTGTAACTGTAAGTAAATATCTTTATTTTATGGCTGGTTGTCGATATATTCCATAAATGGGCACTGCGTGTGAAGGTATCTTCATCTTTCTGGTGCATTTGTCGGGAGGGTCTCATTAATTCCTCAGAGAAATTTGAATGAGTCACCGATTTCTCTAACATTTTATCTTCATAGAGCTGATTCTGAGTTGAAATTCTCTGCACGCCATTACTTTCACCATAAATTCTTCTGTTAAATGCGTCCATCGACAAATTCCAATAACTGTGTGTAGATATTTTCATTTTTTGATCAATTGCCGACATATTCCATTAAATGGGCAGTTGCTTAGTCATCGTAAAGTCTCTTTACGATCAGATCTATAAAATCTGGATGGACCAAAAATTCTTGACATCTCACATTTCCATCTGACGGCCTTCATTTAATCCATGCTTATTTTATCTTTTTCTGCCATTACTCCCGCTAGTATGTAACTGCCAGCTCGCTTTCTGCAAAAGACAAACAAGGATTAGTATTTTAATACTATTAAATTAAAATCCTAATGTTCATTATATGCCGACTTTATTTTTTGACACGTGTCGTGAAATTGCGACGCTTTCATCACTTTGCTCTTCCAAGCTCTTCTGTCGCGAAACCGCGACACGTCGCGATTTTGTGACATGTCGCAAAATCATGATGCTCCCTTCAACCGTGCCTCTTGTTGGCAACTTCATCGTGAAATCATGATGTTCCCTTCAACCGTGCCTCTTGTTGGTGACTTCGTCGTGAAATCGTGACACGTCGCGATTTCATGACGTTCCCTTCTTCTCCATCATGAAATCGTGACATGTCGTGATTTCACGACATGTCATGAAATCGCGACGGTCTCCATGCCTTGGATTTTTTTTCTTCGGCTTCCTTTATCGCAAAATCATGATGGTCCCCCACTTGGCTTTATCTTTGGCTTCCTCTGTCGGGAAACTACGACATGTCACAATTTCACGATATGTCGTGAAATCGCGACGGTCTCCACTTGGCTTCCATATTTGGTTTCTCCGTCGTAAAACCGTGACATGTCACAATTTCGTGACATGTCATGAAATCATGACATTCTTCTAACTTGCTTCCATCTTTGCCTTTTTGTCGTGAAACCGTGACACGCCACGATTTCGTGATGCCCCTTTTACTTAGCTCCTTTGCTCTTTCTCCGTTGCGAAACCGTGACATGTCATGATTTCATGACATGTCACGAAATCGTGACGGTCTCCACTTGGCTTCCATATTTGGTTTCTCTATCGTGAAACCGTGACATGTCACAATTTCGTGACATGTCACGAAATCGCGACGTTCTTCTGACTTGCTTCTATCTTTGCCCTTTTGTCATGAAATTGTGACACGTCACAATTTCACGACATCATGATTTCGCGATGCCCCTTTTACTTAGCTCCTTTACTCTTTCTTCATCATGAAACTGTGACATGTCATGATTTCACGACATGTCATGAAATCATGACAATTTCCCCACTCGGCTTCATTTGCTCTTTCTCCATCGCGAAATCACGACAGTATCCCCACTTAACTCCATTTGCTCTTTCATATGTCGTGATATCATGATGCTTTTCTTAAGACTTGCTTCCAACCAAAACCTATCATGATATCCTGATGCTTTTCTCACTTGGCACTTTCTTCCAAAACATGTCGTGAAATCACGACGTGTTGCGATATCGCGACGTTTTCCTCAGTTGATGCTTTCGATCCAAAATGTGTCGTGATATCGCGACGTCGTGATTTCGTGACACCTTTGTGCCTTAGGCTTCCTGACTCAAACCCGTCGCGAAATTGCAACATTTTCAAAAATGGAATATGTCATGAAATCGCGATGTTTCCAAAAATGGCAAATTTTTTAGAAATTGCAGGTTGACTCCAATGAATTCATTCATTTGTATTCCGCATTTTTACATATCAGTGAAAGATATTTTTACTCAAAATGATTCTAACATTCAAGAAGTGAATTCTAAATTGAAATTAAAGTCACATGCAAGCCTACTTAGATACTTTGGTATATGCAAAACTTGAAGAAGAAGGAGGCAAGAAAAATTTGGAATTAAAACCTAAAAAACATCAAGAGGGTCCTTATTGCAAAATGAAAGCTAAATATTTTCAAAGGATGGAATTTCATTTTTTTCAGTGGGGGTGTGTTGCTTCTCAACAAATGGCGATATCTACGGGGAAAATAGTAGCACTATTTTAGAATCCAGGACTCTAGTTTCAAAACAATATAGACCATGTACCATGCTTTGCCACAAATATTCTTCAAAATAATTTAACTACTACCTAATAGTTGTCAAAATTTCCCAAGGACATACTAGGTTGAATCACTTAAGGAATATTTCTGATGTGCAATTACAAGCGTATAAAACTTTCTTCAAGAATGACTGGGCCTTCGAATGTTGTACTCTAGATTGATCAGCTTTTCTAGATTATGAAAGGGGAAATCGAGTAGGGCTCTATTTTTTAATATTTCATCGATCTGGAACTGCTTTAGCCTGGGTACTAATAGCCTCTATGGATACTCAAATAATTTCACGAATCAGAGTCCCCTCTTACGACCAAATTTTCTTGGATTCCCTGGGAGTTTCTCTAGCCAAACAAGATAGCGGCTTTCTTTATAATTAAAATAATTATGGCAAGCAAGACACAAAATCCAATTATCTTTCTATCGTTGTTCTGAATAACAAAATAGTTCCACTGTTCAGTTTAAGCAGACTATCTCTTAATTAGAATAAAACAAAATGAACACGGGATTTTGAACTCAGAATAAAAATAATTTTTTAAAGGTTGATTCTTTCTTTACTGCCCAGGAAAAACTTAAAAAAAATAGAATTTTAAAATATAAAAGAAATTTGTACAGACCCCAAAGGATAAAACACAGAACTTTAAAATCAAACAAAATAAAATAAAAACAAACTACTTTTTACAGACCCCAAAGGATAAACAAAATAAAAATAAAATAAAACTACTTTGTACAGATCCCACAGACCTTTAAAATAAAATAAAATAAAATAAAAACAAACTACTTCAAAGCTAAATTACAATATATACACATGTTACAACGTATGTGAGTTATTCAAACGATGTATCGGATGGGACAGCTGAGAAAAACTGCTTTAGGTATTGACCATTAACAGGAAGGTTCAAAAAATTACCCTCAAGGTCCTGTAGACGGAATGCATTATTACCTAGGATCGCGGCAATCTGGTATGGCCATATCCACAGAGGTTGCAGCTCTGTGTGTTTACATTTCTTTTCTTGGGCTTTGTCCCATAGAAGCACCAGGTCTGCATGATTGAAGGTGCTCACCCTAGCCTTTTCGTCAAACCAACACTTGACTATCTCTTGGTGTCGACTAAAATGCTCTATAGCTTGAAGTCGTCCACCTTGCAAATCAAACAAGTCCAACATACGAGTTTTTGTATCTGCATGATCAAAGTAATGTAAAGAAAATTTTAATCCTGGTATTAATGCTTCATATTCTGCCAAATTATTCATGTAGGGAAATAGCAAGCGATAAGACATAAAACCGGTTTGATTTTTTCGTCTTTTAAGAACAGCCCCTGTACCATAACCTTGCTCAGACTTAGCTGCATCAATATGAAGCATCCCAACTTCATTATCATGATCTTGGTGAGCTTTAACCGGTTTCTCCCTTTGAGTAGTTGTCAAATTATAAACCCCGATATAACAACCCTCAACAAGATTAGCAGTCTCATTCTTGGAATTATACTCTGTAATCATGAGTTTATATCTTGGTTCTCTGTTGATTCTTAATTGATTTGCAAAACCATTCCAGGGTAACCACATATGCGAAAAATCAGTAGCCAAGTACCCATTCAAGGATTTTGACCAATCCCTGCTCAGAAGCATTTCGTATCCTACAGGAATATCCACCACCTGAATGTCAATTCTATGTTGAGCTCTCGGCTCAGATGCTAGTTGGATATGTATATTCTAAAGTTCACCTACCACTTTAACCTCAGAATTATCCAATTGGACGACTCTCATCTCAGAGTTCATGGGGGTCAAACCCAATTGCTGAAAGATGCCCAGAGGCATGACATTGGCTGAAGCCCCAGAATCTACCAGACAGTTGTGTAAGTTTTTCCCAAATATACGAACAGTCAGTAGAAAAGGCAAAACTTTAGTCTTCTCTTTATACATGGCCACATTTGCATTTGCCATCTTTTTTCCCTTTTCCAAAGGTTTGGTAGTAGGTTCAGAATATGTTTTGATCAGGTTATCCCTTTGTTCAAAAATTTGGGCCAACTCATGAAGAGTGATGTTGGCTTTGATCTTCTTCATGTCCTCCACTATATTATATCCCTTATTGAGTGGAGAGACAAATGCATCTAGTCCTCTCGGGTTTCCTCCCTTAGGTGGAGATGGGTTATTGCTTGAAGATGGATCTGGAGGAACACTGTGGGAGTTGTCCGGAGGGGTAGATGTAGTGTTGGGCTTCGAATTTTTGTTTTTTAGGTTGTAGTTGTCCCTCATGTATTGTTGAAAAGCTTGTACTTCGTCTATGGGTAGCTCCACAACATTCTCTGATTCTTCTGGGAAAGTGAAAGAATCTAGCACCATAGCTGCACTATGTTTGGATGGACTTGGAGCATCCGCAGTTCTTTGATGTTCAGGAGAAACCAACTCACCAGAAAGAGCTTCAAAGGCATTACAAAATTCCAAACAATCCAACTCCCCGTGCTAATATGTTCCATGAATCCTGCACCAGTTAGGCAAAGCCAAGTCACAAATATTTACATCATTCTCTTTACCTTTACAATCCTTATTGGGTTTGTATGGGGGCCGAGTGAATCTATTCTGATGATAAGAAAACCTGTTTGGGTTTTCATCGGTGGAAACTTGCCTTTTGAAAGTCAAAAAGTCATTTGCCAACTTTTGGACTACCCTTTAAACTTCTTCAACTCTTGTGTTATCAGATTCTTTCTCCGGACTCTGTACATTTTTAGCAGGTGTAACAACCAATGGATTTCCTGATGGTGGAGTTTGATGTACTGGCAACATCATCTGATGCGATATGAGATTGAAAACAGGGGTACCTTGTGTGACCAAGGGAATTTGATGAGCACTTAAAGGTTGAGGCCCTAATTGCCTTTCCAGAACTAAAGCTTCTTTGTAAGCCTCTGTTAGATTAGTAATAGAGGCATATCTTTTCAAGAAAACATAAGTCATTGGATCTATAGAATTCCTAAAAATCTCTAATGCCAGGTCTGCATTTGGCACATAATAACCAATCAGTCTACCATAAGCCTTCTAAAATCTGACATTGTAAGATTTGATAGATTCATTTATTTCTCTTTTAATACCAAAAAACTACGATCTATTATTTCACCAAACTGTGATACAAAAACCTTTTCCAAGTCATTCCAACTGGTAATAGAATCGTTAGTGAGATTCAAAAACCAATCGTAAGCTCCCTCCTGGAGAGTGAACGGGAAAAATCTGCAAGCCACATCTTCATGCTGTACATTTAACAATTTTAAAGCATTCTTGAATGCTACTAGATGTTTTTCTACTGTCTTAGTTCCATCATGCTTGTATCTAGAAAGATATCTCTCAGTATTTCTAGGCAGGTCATGGGCTACACCCGAGATATTTAAGGCAGTGGAACCCAACCAGTTGGCCATTACTACTTGATTGACGATGATACTTTCAATTGTAGTTGGAGTAACTACAAGTGGTGACAAAACTATTCCAGACAAGGACTTGGCCCTTCTGAGGCTGCTTCTTCTTGGAGTTTCTAACTCAGGCACAAGGAGCTCTCCAGCTCTGGAATGGGACCTTGTTACTCTATAAGTGGAATCTAGATTTTCACAAGCAACTTATAATCTTACAATCCTTAAAAAACTACTAAACTTCGGCCCTCCTTCTAGCGCCAATTTTAAATGTTGGTGTTGAGTTCCGCTGTTTAGGCAAAAATCAAACAAACAAGTTTTAAAATGCTGAGGAGGAGGGAACAAGGCTACCAGACTCTAGATAAAATACAGTATTTGTTAAATACCATATACAATCATATTTATCAACACAAGCGCACTAAGAACGTAAGTTTGGCCCTCCTTCTAGCACCAATTTTAAATGTTGGTTCGACTTTTATACACACCCTATGAAGAATGAGCATAAAATCCCGATAACATTTATAAGGGATAAATCCCACTCACTTTAGGATCTTGCTGGATATCCAAGGTGTGAGTTACAGAGTTGGGTCAAATGTCTATTCACTCTTTTTCGCTTTTGGAATAGTTTCAAGTGGACTGTCTGTTACCTTACAACGGGTCCTGGACTTGGTTCAGTACTATTTTTGGAATTGGTTATCTTTGTGGACACTCAGATTTACAATCAGTTCTTTGATCTAGCTCTTTATGTGTTAACAAATTTAAATAAAAGACAAATTTAAAAGAAAATAAAAATGGATCATTCAATCGATGGAATAGAGAGAGTAGGGTAGGGCAGAAAGAGAAATTTATCTAACTTAGTTGCAAAACCAAAACTACCAATTTTAGTTATATCGGTTAGCTTCAAAATAGAACAAAATCAAAGAGGAAAGTGTCCAGCTTTCTAAGATCACTTTCTTCTAAGAGCATAAGACAGAGATGAACAGATCTGACAGAAAATCATAAACAGAAGGGAAGTCGGTTAAAATTGGTATCTTTCACCAGTAGCCTAGCTCGCACAGTGAGGACAGAGCAATTAGAACAGGCCTGAACTTTAAATCTATAATTTTCCCTAACATACAATAAAGAAAATGAAGCCTAGCATAGCATATCCAATCCTGGTAACACAGATCTACAGCATAAATTTCAATAAACCTTAATGAAATGAAAACAAAAGAAGATGAACTTATCGCAGTCTAAAAGAGATTAGGCTCCTGGCCATGCTATCATAGAAAAACAAAACTACACCAACTCCAGGTCCAAAACAAAGCATTCAAACAAGATTTGCAAGAAATTGCTCCAATAGCTTTTATTTCTAAGTTTTCGCCTCTGGAATTTACATTCAAAAGAAGTATTTATAGACTCATGACAGACCTTGATATTTTCAAAAATATCTTCTTCTCAAACCCTAAATCTTATCCTTTAAACCTTACTACCTCGGTTTTACAATATAAGCCCCTTTAAAAATAGAGTTTTGAATAAACCCTAACCACTCTGCAAATCTTAGTGTAGTTACTTGCCATAAATGGAGAAAGCATGATCTGATATTATTCTCATCCATCTATAACTATAAGTAAATGTCTTCATTTTCTGGCCGGTTGCCGATATATTCCATAAATGGGCACTGCGTGTGAAGGTATCTTCATCTTTCTGGTGCATCTGTCGGGAGGGTCTCATTAATTCCTCAGAGAAATTCAAATGAGTCACCAGTTTCTTTGACATTTTATCTTCGCAGAGCCGATTCTGAGTTGAAATTCTCTGCATGCCATTACTTTCACCATAAATTCTTCTGTTAAATGCGTCCATCGACAAATTTCGATAACTGTGTGTATATATTTTCATTTTTCGGTCAATTGTCGACATATTCCATTAAATTGGCAGCTGCTTAGTCATCATAAAGTCTCTTTGCGGTCAGATCTGTAAAATCTGAATGGACCAAAAATTCTTGACATCTCACATTTCCATCTGACGACATTCATTTAATTCGTGCTTATTTTTTCTTTTTCTACCATTACTCTCGCTAGTATGCAACTGCCAGCTCGCTTTCTGCAAAAGACAAACAAGGATTAGTATTTTAATACTATTAAATTAAAATCCTAATGTTCATTATATGCCGGCTTTATTTTTTGACACATGTCGCAAAATCATGATGCTTTCATCACTTTGCTCTTCCAAGCTCTTCTACCACAAAATCGCGACACGTCGCGATTTCGCGACATGTCACGAAATCGCGACGCTCCCTTCAACCGTGCCTCTTGTTGGCGACTTCGTCACGAAATCGCGACGTTCCCTTCAACTGTGCCTCTTGTTGGCAACTTCGTCGTGAAATTACGACACGTCGTGATTTTGCAACGTCACGATTTTGTGAAGTTCCCTTCTTCTCCGTCGCGAAATCGCGACATGTCATGATTTTGCGACATGTCACAAAATCACGACGGTCTTAATGCCTTGGCTTTTTCTTTGGCTTCCTCTATCACGAAATCGCAACGGTCCCCCACTTGGCTTTCTCTTCGGCTTCCTCCGTCGCGAAACCGTGACATGTCGCAAAATTGCGACAGTCTCCACTTGGCTTCCATATTTGGTTTCTCTATCGTGAAACCACGACATGTCACGATTTCGTGACATGTCACGAAATTGCGACGTTCTTCTAACTTGCTTCCATATTTGCCATTTTGTCATGAAACCGCGACACATCACGATTTCACGACACCCCTTTTACTTAGCTCCTTTGCTCTTTCTTCGTCTTGAAACCGCAACATGTCATGATTTCGTGACATGTCTCGAAATTGCGACCGTCTCCACTTGGCTTCCATCTTTGGTTTCTTTGTCGCAAAATCATGACGTTCTTCTGACTTGCTTCCATCTTTGCCCTTTTGTCGCAAAATCGTGACACGTCGTGATTTCATGACGTCGTGATTTCTCGACATCGTGATTTCATGACGTCACGATTTTGTGATGCCCCTTTTACTTCGCTCCTTTGCTCTTTCTCCGTCGTGAAACTGCGACAGTTTCCCCACTCAGCTTCATTTGCTCTTTCTCCGTCGCGAAATCGCGATAGTCTCCCCACTTAGCTCCATTTGCTCTTTCATCTATCGCGATATCATGACGCTTTTCTTAAGACTTGCTTCCAGCCAAAACCTATCACGATATCACGATGCTTTTCTCACTGGGCACTTTCTTCCAAAACACATCACGAAATTGCGACATGTCGCGATATCGCGATGTTTTCCTCAGTTGATGCTTTCGATCCAAAATGTGTCGCGATATCGCGACGTCACGATTTCACGACACCTTTGTGCCTTAGGTTTCCTGACTCAAACCCGTTGCGAAATCATGACATTTTCAAAAATGGAATATGTCGCGAAATCGCGACGTTTCCAAAAATGGCAAATTTTCTAGAAATTGCAGGTTGACTCCAATGAATTCATTCATTTGTATTCCGTATTTTTACATATCAGTGAAAGATCTTTTTACTCAAAATGATTCTAACATTCAAGAAGTGAATTCTAAATTGAAATTAAAGTCACATGCAAGCCTACTTAGATACTTTGGTATATGCAAAACTTGAAGAAGAAGGAGGCAAGCAAAATTTGGAATTAAAACCTAAAAAAAATCAAGAGGGTCCTTACTACAAAATGAAAGCTAAATATTTTTAAAGGATGGAATTTCATTTTTTTCAGTGGGGGTGTGTTGCTTCTCAACATATCTTTGGAGAGTTTTGAACCTGTGTCAATCCCTCACTAAGATCTTAGATTATAGACATCGGCCAACCACACTAACTCACTACCATGTGAGCTAAGAAAAGGCGCATCCCTTTAACCACTTAATCTTTACACACTAAAAAGATTAAAAAAAAGTTTTTTTTTTTTTTTTTTACCTTGCTACAACTCAAACACATGACCAGGCGGAGGGTAAAGGTGTTGGGCTGGGTCCTCGAGCCAGTAGAGCTACAGTTATGGACTTGAAGGCATGAAGTAGTGCCTTCTATTTAAAACATAGATGCATCAAATTTAAAAAAAAAACTTGGGATTCAAATATCCCACATTCACCAGGATGTGGATATATGAATCGTTTAAGAGCTCAAATGCACCTAGTAAACTTCGATTTCCTTCGGGTAATCCAATGCAACCTTTTGTTGAATCCTTAAGCAATGGAATTTCACCATGTCACCCTATGCCTTGGCTCCTTATGCCATGTCAGCCTGTGTTCTCAGTCTGACACGTGTCCTGTCCTCCTCCACGTGTACTCGGGTTGTGGGCCTTCTCCACGTCACCACCTTGGGCTACGGGCCTGCTCCACATCACCACCTCTGTTCGTGAGCCTACTCCAGATCACCACCTCGAGCTATGAGCCTACTCCACGTCACCACCTCGAGCCTTGAGCCTGCTCTACATCAGCCTCAAGAATCGTGTCAAATTTTTTCTAGGTCAACTTCTTGGGATTCATATCCCTATTAGTCGACCTACTTCAGGATTCATACCAAGATACCTGTAAGTTCACTTACCTCGGTATGCATGCATTGTGAGTCACTCCTCGATCTCACCTTGAGATGCGTGCACTATGGTCCGCTCCTCAACCTCACCTCGGGATCTGATTCACACCTTGGAATCCACACTCTCCTCCTGTTGGCACTCAACCTCATCGATCTGCTCCTGCTCTGATACCAAGTTTGAAACTGAATTGCTCATTAATAAAATAATTGAAAATACAAAGTTTATATACTTAGGGAAATAATTGCTAAGCTATTGTTGGAGAGAATAAAGGAGAGGAAGAGAAATTAAAATTGGTATTTAAAATTTGCACTTGCCGACCACTCTGCGGACCACTCCTACCGTCCTCCTTGCTGTCCACCTTGCCGACCATATTGGTGGGTAAAATACCAACAAATTCTTTCTTTAAAGCTGCATCTAATGCATGCTTATGACATTTATAAAAGGTCCACATATGCTCAAAGGATTTTAAAATAAGGTTCCCATCAGGTCCCTTAATAGGATCAAGACTATTGTCAATATCTTCTTCATCAAGGTTAGGATTTTCTCTATCAACTTGATTATTCTATTGAAAAATATCATCAAACCCTAAAAGCCTTCTTCCATTCCCAAGGTTGGAAGACATTGGAAAAGGAGATAAAGACTAAATAAAAGGATGGAACTAAGACCCACAAAAAGCATGCACCAAAGATGTTATGTTTTTAATATTTTCCTGATCTAAAATAAAATTAATGATCTTGATTAAAGTTTTAAAATAAAATGAGGTGTTCATGTCAGGTTCACCAAATATGTAGAGGGGAAAAACCACCCTACCATGTATAATTCCCAAAATCTGGATCCACAAAAGAGAGCCTTTGGGGTGAACTGCAGGGGTATTTTGTTCTCTACACTCAATTCTAGGGGGAAGGGTTCATCGGGAATGATTTAAGGACTCGCTCCTCTGGTTTTCAAGAATATTTTATGTATGAGAATCAAGAGAAACACCTAGATTTGGTCTTTCTAGATCTATGCTATGAAAGGTAAAGAACAATGCAAGAATACATAATGCAGGAATACAAGAGCTAAAACCTAGTATGATTCTTCCTTTGAATTCTTTCTAACCCTAGGATTTTAAATAAACAATCTTTAAGCAAGGGCTCAAGAAGATATGCACAAACATAATTAACCCTAAGTGCACACTATATGCTTTTTATCTTTAAATACCTAGAAATTAATTAGATATATTTCTATAAAATTAGATCTAGGGTTTACAACAAAAATATAAAGCACTCAACAAACAACCTAAAGACTAATTAGAACACTTAGCTTATCCGGTGATTTATCCTTGCCTTTATCTCTTTATCCAATGCTATCAACAATTCCTATTCCTACAAGACAACTTGATAAACACTTGAAAAATATGATTAGCGTTAGGGGGCCTGCTTAGGCCATTGTACAACAATGCTTGGAGGTGCAAAATTCAAGCCCCCTAGGTACTTTTAGCTGAAATTTGATAAATAAAAGCAAAAATTAACCTTTGGAAGAAAACAAACATAATACAATACAACAAAATAGAATGATGGAACCACATGATAGAATGTACTATCAAGATCTAAATGCAACCTAGAATGTAATGGTAAAATATAAGATAGCATATTGTCTCCAGATTTTTCTTAGGTGAGATCACACCCCGTAACATGCAAGCGTGAAAATGCATAGGCATAATTGCACCCCATAGAGACCCGGGTGTGATTTCACTAAAATGAGACTAAACATATCAGATCATATCAAAATGATTTAATCTAAATGTAGTGAACACAAATGAACATGCAGTAGAGTGATTTCACCTAGTAGAGTGCGAGGAAGTAGGCAAAAAGGTTTGAAACCTCTTGAATGGTTGATCTTTCCTTAGGGATTCAACACCAATCCACTAAGAGTGGACAGAAGAAATTAATAATCCAATGCAGCAGAAAGCAATCAAATTTCACATTCCAAATTTAACTTGCTTGTGAACGAAGGAGGATGCAGACCGAATAAAAACACTTTACAAGAAATCAAATGTTAGTGAGCAATAAATCATGAATAATCCATCTAATATAATCATGTGTGAAAAGTGATTCAAACCCTCCTTATATAGTAGATTTGAAGGTGAGAAAGGTAGGAAAACCAAAGAGGGCTGATGTAAAACAAGCCAAACCTAAAGAATTAGGTTTTTCTTGGACAAAACCCTAAAAAGCTGAAATTGTGTCCCATCAAGGCTAATCGAGATTCTACCTATGCGAAGTTCCTCCCCATCAAGGGCGAGTGTGATTTCACATAGAGGAAGAAAAAGGGAAAAATATGAGGGAAGAAGCCTTACCCTTGCCTTAGGCAAGTCCAAGGGGTCTCCCAGAGGTCTCTAGGAATATTGCCCACTAAAGTGGGTCAATTTTCCATGTCTACAAATATAAAATGAGGTCAATACTTATTGTTGAAAAATATTTGGATGTAGTAATGGAAAAAAGAACATTCAATAAATATAACAAGAATCCAAAAATTTAAATATGATGATGCTAAAGCTCTTATATTAATTATATTTGGTACATCAGATAAATTCAAGCATACATTAATGAAGCAAAAATTCCAAAAATAGCTTGGGAAAAATTATGTATGATATTTGAAGGAAAGAATAAGATAGCCATTTTACATCTACAATAATAGTTGTATACAATAAAAGTTCATGATGGAGAAAACATAGAATCATTTCTTTGAAGGATATTAGAATTAAAATTAAAATTACACACCTTAAGAGAAATGGTTGAAGATCAATTTCTAGTCTCGGTTGTACTTAGAACACTTTCTAAATTATTCAAAGTGTTGGTCACATCTCTTCTAGTATTAAACCAAAAGGTTTCATTTGAGGAATTGATAAATATTCTTCAACAATATGAACTCAAAAATCAATTGACAATAGAGGTTGATGGATTGACACAAATGGAAGGTCGAGCGACAACTATGGTTTTAGCGAACGAATTACTCGATGATTATCAACCCTCGAACAAGGAGAAAGCGTGAACGAAAGAATTCATCAATGACTCTCTCAAGGAATCTCCTAGTGCTCAAGCGGCGATAGGGTCAGCCTAGAATGCATCTACCACCAATAATGGGAATTTCTAAAGTGATGTCGATCAGGAAAAAGAACCCCTTGACAAATCGAGATGCTCAGGAAGCCATCAAGACCTCATGTCTTATGCAGACCACCTACATAATAATCACAGACTGCCCTTAGACGGTTTGAAATATTTTCTTATGCAAGGGTATGATGTGTTGTGCCCTCAAACCCTCATGGAAGGGTATGCCTCTCACGATTCCTTTTCCCTCATGGGAAAATTTATAAGGGGCATCCAGATATGGATGCAATCCATTGGTGGGCATCTTCAAAATGGAAAATTTTGGGAAACATGGGACTTTTCGTGATAACCAGAGGTTTTTTCATGATTCATTTCAATAATCAGGAGGATGTAGAACGTATTCAGTCTGGGAGTCCATGGTTCTTTAGAAGACGAAGTCTATTTTTGAAAAAGTAGGAGCCAAATTTTGATCCTGACTCATAGAGCATAAATTTTGCCCCCATATGGGTCTAGCTCCCCAATATTCCCATTCATTTTTTATATGAGGATGCTCTTTGAGGTCTGGCTAGGGCCTTTGGGGAATTAGTGGCCATTGAACCAGACACCCACACTAGAACTCGCCTAAACCAGGATCGTATCTGTGTCAGTGTGAATCTGGAGTCGCAACTCCTAGATCACATCAATATCATCTATGGGGACTTTAGGTGGAAAAATCCACTAATATTTGAGAAGTCAAATTTCTATTTGGAGTGCCATTCTCAAGGGCACCTCCCATCTTAATTCCCTAAATATAGAAACCCTAATACCGATCAACATCTAGTAGCATGCTCGAAGCCAATCACCAGCCAAAGGACTATCACTAGTCAAAGGCAAACCTTGAAGAACAAATAGAAGATTCGATCACCTCCAACTCAAACTCTATAAAAGGCAAGTTTCTCAGTAACCACTGCTAATAAATTTGATTTGCTTAATGATTCTGGAATCAATGAGGAATTTGAGGAAGGTGAAATTCTTGTTATCCTTTCCCAAGCCCCTAAAACTACCTCCCAACCGTGTCCTGCTCCCATTTCAACCCAGAAAGATCCCTCCCCCTTCTCCAGGGTCAAACCCCCACCACCAGTGATGACCGTCAAAGCCCCACCCAAAAATCCCTTTAGATGCCTTCTTCCCCAACCCCATCACCTCCTCGGGGTGGGTCTGTCTTCCTTGCCTCCCTGACAAACTCTATCACCTTCAATTAAGACAATAATGAGGCTACCCAAGATTCCCCTAATCATTGGAGCCCCAAAAAATCTCAAAGCTTCATAAAATACCAAGTCGATGTAGGAGTAGACATAAAAAAGGCAGGCCTTCAGGCACAAAATTGGGATAGAGCCAAGGATATAGCCAATGGAACTCAGAAAACCCTATTTCAAGAAATTAGAAACACTATCAAGGAAGAAAATCGAAGACCCAAACCCCTCGTGCAACAAGGTAAAGGGGGCAAAAAACCCTCCAAAATTTCTAAATGAAAGTCCTATCCTGGAATGCGAGAGGATTGAATGGGGCAACCAAGCAAAGACTGGATGTAACCATGAGAAAATATTATAACCCCACTATCTTCTTCATTCAAGAGACCAAATTAGATTATCAATGGTCTCCTAGGATAGCCAAGATCATTTGGAAAAACTATGACTTCGTCTACTCCCCGACCTCGGGGACTACAGGAGGGATCCTTGTCTCTGGAACCTATCTAAAGTTGAAGGTAGGTTTATCTCAGGTCAAGACAGGCTTTCCAAAATTTTGTTCCATGATATTAGTTCCCAAACCTCCTAGATTACGTCAAATGTCTACGATCCTAACTTAGCCCAGGGAAAATTGATCTTGTGGAAAATCCTTACTTAGATAAGACATTCTTTCATCAATATCCCTTGGGTGCTGGCAGGGGACTTCAATTCCCCCTATAGGTTTTTGATAAAAAGTGAGGGAACTCGATAACTCATAGGAATACAAATGACCTAAGGCAGTTTGTGGACTCCAATGCCCTCATGGACGTTCCACTGTAGGGATTAATGTACACCTGGATTAATAGATGGTTGGGAAATAACATTATCCAAGAACACCTTGATAAGTTTTTGTTATCCCAAGAAGCCCTTCCACTCTTTGATGATGCCACCCTACAGGCTCTCCTGAAGATAGGGTCGGATCATAGCCCGCTTCTATTCGATATGACAAGCAAGCCTTAGTTCAAGACTCCTTTCCATTTTGAGTCAATGTGGACTCACCATCCGGATATCAAAAAGAATGGTGGGGGATAAGTTCATGAAAAAATTAGAATGTGGGTGATAAGTTTTGCTGGGATAGCTTCTAATCAGTTCATGCAAAAACTCAGGTGGGTCAAGGAAAATCTTTAAGTCTGGAACAGGGAAACCTTTGGGAACATTTTTGAAGCTAAACAAAACATCAAAACCATATTAGGGAAATCTGAGGACAAATTTTAGGATGGTCATGGTGATGATAATCTCAAAGTTGAAGAGACGATTCTTCTCTTTGAGTATCATAACACTTTAGGTAAAGAGGAAAATTTTTGGTGCAAAAATTCTAGACAGCTCTGGCTTAGGGAAGGTGATTCCAACTCTAAGTATTTTCATGTCTCCACTCTCAGGCACAAGGGAGTCAACATAATTAAAGACCTCATCAAGCAGGACGAGAATTTCACTTCAGACATCCATTATATCAGGGATGAATTTTTCAGCCACTTCAAAAGTCTTTTTGCTTCCCCATTACCAAAATCATATATAGTACCTTTTGCTTTTACCTTGAGAGAATTCAATGATGTGTTGTGCTCAATGGTAGGTACCATTGTTCTTTTGATCCAGATCAGGCTCAAGACCATCCCTATGATGTGCCATGTGATTGAAGGTGCCATGCAATACAATATCCTTTTAGGGAGGCCTTAAATATGAGAAATGCATTGTGTCCCCTCTATTATCCATCAATGTATCAAATATGTGCACGATGGGAAGGTTCACGTGGTGCCTTCCGATGAAGAACCATTTAAATATGTGAATCTAGTATATTTTCCAAGGTATTTTGTGCTCCCCTCAATGCACCTGGACATATGGTCTGTATCATCGATCAAAGAGCTAGGAGGTAAATTAGGAGAAGTGTGTGCTAAGCCTGCAAAATCTGTATCTCAAAAATCAGAGCACACAATATTTGCTTCTACTAAACCATCGACATACGTAATGCATCAAGATTATGAGAAGATAAAAGCTAAAATGGGCAAAAAAGAGAAGAAGAAAACACCCAAACCAATTATGATCAAGTTTCCTACTCCCATGGAAGTAGAGAATGCTCAGATAGGAGTCGAAGAGGCACCTCATCCTACTTCACCTATGTATTTAGCAGGGTCATCTGCACCACAGGTGACCATTCATTTGGTTAATCTTGTATTGGGATAATATATTGTATAGAATGTGGCATTCATGCCAATTATAGAGACTACACAAGACATGAGTTGACCACAAGCCCATCATTTTCTTGTAGGGATGGTGGTATCACTGGGGGTACCTCCTAACCAAACTAATTTTATTTATGGAGGGCTCAACTAGGTTGCATCTCGCACTTCCATATATGAAGATAATTATGAACCATTCATTGTGAATGTTCATTATCTTTCTAACTTGGAGTATGGCTTGTGATATTTCAAGCGTTACCATTAGCATGGTTACAATCTCGAATTATTTGAGTAGGGGTGTAAGAGGCCGTATGAACCTCAGTATCATTTGCCTATAGATAGGTTCGGGTTAGGATACCATATGGGAGGATATGCTAAACTCCTCGTGGCTTCTTTAGACCACCTGTACCTCATTCTAGGGGGTGAAGTCGACTTAAATACTTATCATCCTAATCCCACCTCTTTTTAGATGGATAACCGGATAGTATCTTATGTCACTATAGGACCACCAGATACCTGTGACAAAGATATCTTGGTGGAGATCGGTCTAGAGCATATACCAAGAGAAAACTTGGGTGAACAAATCCGTTCAACAGTTGATGACATAGGCTTATAGGTTCACAATGTTGGCATAGTAGAGGAAGCCGATTCAGAATATCATTTTGATGAGGAGAGAGCAGAGTCCATATTTGAGATAGGTGTACTGAGTTGCATATATGAGAGTGGTTATAATGATAAGTCCTCAAACTATGAATGATCTAAGGGCAAAAATGAGCTAGATTATCTAGGCCCTCTTAATTTATGTCATCTGTTACCTTTAGAGATAGTCGTTGAGGATAATCAATCCTTCACAGATGATAGCAGTTACCAAGAGTGGGCTTTCATGAGGCCCCACCTTCCCAATCACTCGATTCCAGTCAATAGTGATGAAGGTCTCTATTATGATAGTGAAGGTCTCTATTATTCCCAATCACTCGATTCCAAATTACAATTGAAAAATTAAATACCTCTTTTATTTTACCCTCAATGCAACTCAAACCTCTCACCTCGTGAGAGCAAGGCACCCAACCAAGGGGCCACGACCGACTATGCCAATGCAGCTCATGAGAACACAAAGGTGCCAATCACCTTTTACTTCCTCCTACCATGAACTCTACCAAACAAAATGAAATGGTCCACGATGGGTTTTGAACCCAAAACCTCCTCACAAAACCTTTGCATTGGCTCAGCCACCAACTGATCTAGTTGGTTGGATGAGATTTGATGAGCACCAATCCGAATATAAAATTTCGTCGTTCGCTGTAGAATTTTATGCTCTCCTTTCCTTTCCTTCTCTATCACGTGCAATAAATCAAATTTCGTGAGTATTGCTTACACAAATTTTGAACATTCTTTCCAAATGACTTTAGGCACGAGTATTAATATGTTTTAATTTGGTCTTCATCCCAAGTCGGTGCCACTTTGTCTTTTACACCCCATATGACCTCGACCACCTTCATTCAAAATTAATTCGAATTACCTTCAATCTCTTGGTGCTCAAATAATATTATAATTTGAAATATTTATATTAAAAATAAATATATTATAATATTATAATAAGGATATTATAATATTAATCCTTTTGAACCTTGCCTTCACATTTAATATTATTGAATTCAATAATATAAATATATTGCCTTCATTTTTAAACCATTGTTCCAAATAACTCTTAGGCCTTTTGTCCTTAATTATAATATTCAAAAATAAATATTATAATTCTTTTCTCAACCAATATTATAAAAATAAATATTATAATTCTTTTCTCAACCAATATTATAAAAATAAATATTATAATATTTTCCTTGACGTCAATGACAACCAATGCTATCTTCTCTTTTGACATAAACCTATGACATCAATACTTTGAAATCAATGCCAACACAATATACTCAAAATTTCCAATAGTCCCTATGGTTGAAATCAAAGAGAGAGATCCAAAAAATGGAGAGGAAGCCATGGTTGACATAGAATATGAACTTATTGTTGCTCTTGAAGAATTGAAAAGGGTTAGAAAGAATAATTCAAAATTGAAGGCTCAAGTACAAGAGGATGAGGAAACAAAGACAGATTCTACAAGATCTCACCGATTTAAAAGTGAAGATTGAAGAGGCAAAGATAATTGAAGAAGATATGGTTGAGAAATTAAAGGCAAAGGAGCTTGAGTGTGAAATTTTGGAATATGAGGTTGTATTTCTAAGAAAGGAAGTGGAAAACTCTAAGAATAAGTTACAACAAAGTACGAGGTTTGAGAAAAGCACAAAAATATTAGATGATATTATCAAAGCACAAAGAATTTTTGGTATAAATTCTGGAATTGGTTTTGAATAAGGTCAAGAGAAACAAAATAGGATTCAAGCTCAAAAGGAACAAAGACATCAAATAAAATAAGTAAAGAAGAGCCCATGACCTACACTGATGTATTGAAAAGGAAAGCATCAAGGAGGAAAAAGCAAAGAATATGCATGGACAGAAGTCAATCACAGAAACTATAATGAAAGCACCATACGACCATATCATCCAAGGTAATCAAACAAGTTTCAATATTTCTTCCATGGTTATTGTTTTTTGTGTAACAAATATGGTCATAAAGTAATACATTGCATGGTCCATGTGAAAAATGATGTTGGCTTCATCAATAGAAATTTTAATTCATTGGCACCTCTCATGGATTACGATGTCATTTTTTGTAAATGTCATAATTTTGGGCATAAATCTAAATGGTGTAGACAGTGTTTCCTAAATCAAGCAAGAAGGAGGAAGGTCAAACAGTTTAGAAGGAAATGTCCTCAAACTTTTGGAAAAAAGAAAAAGGAAAAAGAAAAAAAATCCATGTTAGTACAAACGGCTCTTCATGTGCAAAATGAAGGAAATCAGTGGTACATTGATAGTGGTTTTTCAAGCCATATGACAAGTGACAAAAGCAAATTTCTCTCTCAAGGAAATAAATGGAGGAACAGTGAAATTTGGTGATAATAATTTTGCCAAAATGATTAGAAAATGGACTTTGAGTTTGGATAATGGAATATCAAGGATATAAAATGCATTATATGTTGAAGGATTCAAGCACAATCTACTAAGTATAATTATACTATGTGATCAAGGGCATACACTCACATTTCACCCAAATAGATGTGAGATCAGGAAATCCAAGACAAGAAAGCTTATTGTAGATGCTAGTAGAACTACAAACAATATCTACATGTTGAGAGAAATTAAGGGAGAAAATGATTTTTATCACAAGAGGATGAGATCTGGTTATGGCATAGAAGAATGGGTCATTTGAACTTTGACAACATAGTGAAAATAAGCAATAAATAGGTAGTCAAAGATTTACCCAAAATAGCATAACCCCGAAGCACGTTTGTGCACAATGCCAACATGGTAAGCAAACAAGATCAAAATTCAAATCAAAGGAGTTTTCATCATCCAAGAATTTGGATCTAGTTCACACCGATCAGTGTGGTCCTAAAAGGACAATGAATTTACAAGTTGAAAATTACTTCATGTTATTTATTGATGATTTCTCTAGAATGGCTTGGGTAACATTCTTATAAGAAAAATCAAAAGCATTTGAAAAGTTTAAGGTATTTAAGGCACTTGTAGAAAATGAAATGGGTAAAAAGATCAAGTTTCTAAGATCAAATAGAGGAGTTGAATTCACTTTAGGTGAATTTGTAGAAATCTATAAACAACATGGAATCAAGAGATAATACTCATCAAAAAGAATTCCACAACATAATGGAGTAGTTGAAAGAAAAAATAGAACTATTCAAGGTATGGTCAGGGCTATGCTAAATGAGTCTAATATTTCTTATGATTTTTGGAGAGAGGCAATTCATACAATTATTTATATCATCAATAAAGCTCAAATAAGAGTAAATCACCACAAAATCATGTATGAGCTTTGGAAGGGAAGACTAGCTACTATGAAGTACTTCAAAAATTTTAGAATTAAATGCTACATTAGATGAGAAGAGAAAATTTTGGGATTTCAGGTTTGATGAGGGTATCTTCCTTGGATACTCCACTAAGATTAAAGCTTATAGATGCTACAATAAAAGATCACATACAATTGTGAAAAGTGCAAATGTAAGAGTTGATGAAGAAATAGATCCAAGAGAACCAGCTCAAGAGTTGTGTATCAAGAAGGAGAAAGTTGCAAAGAAGAAGAAGGTAAAGAAACTAAAGAAGATGAGACACTCTCAAGTTTCAAAAACTTCAAAGTGTACCAAATGGATATAAAATTAGCATTTCTTAATGGTTACTTAGAGGAAGAGGTCTACATTGAGAAACCAGATGGTTTCATCTTGACAGATAAGTCGGACTATGTATGCAAATTAAAGAAGGATCTCTATGGACTAAAGCAAGCCCCTAGGGCTTTGTACTCAAGGTTGGATAAATATATTCAAGAATAGGGTTTAAAAAAATGTATAGCGGATAGAAATCTATACATCAAAAATGAGGGAAATGACTTGTTGATTGTAGTGGTCTATATGGATGACATCATTTTTGGAGGTAGTAATGAAAAGATGTATCATAAATTTGTAAAGTGTATGCAAAATAAATTTGAGATGTCAATGCTTGGTGAGTTGTCTTTCTTTCTTGGTTTGCAAATTTAAAAATCATATAAAGGTATATTTCTCTTTCAAACCAAGCACATAAAAGAAATATTGAAAACATTCAAGATGGAGGATTACAATCCTGTGAGTACCCTAATTATTACAAGATGTAAATTAAGTAAATATGATGAGTCTCCTAAGGTAAATCAAACATTGTATAGATCCATTATTGGAATTTTACTATATGTCATAGCTACAAGGCCAGATATTATGCAGGTAGTCATATTGGTGGTAAGATCTCAAGCTACACCAAAAGAAACACATGTACATGAAGTAAAAAGGATCTTTAAGTATTTGAAAGAAACTATGGAGTTTGGACTAGGTGTCCCAGATGTAATAATTTCACTCTAATTGCATATACAGATGTGGATTGGGTAGGTAGTGTTGATGACAGAAAAAGCACAAGTGGAGGAGCATTTTTCTTGGAGATTGTTTGGTCTCTTGGATAATTAAGAAACAAGCATCAGTATCATTATCTACTATGAAGGCAGAGTATATTGTAGCAGCTTATTGTTGCACACAGGTTTTATAGATGAAATAAACTTTAAGTGATTTCAAAATTAAGCATGAGCATCCTATCTCCATACTTTGTGATTATACAAGTGCCATCAATATTTCAAAGAATTCGATGATGCATTCAAGGAACAAGCATATTGCAGTCAAATATCATTTTTTGAGAGAGCAAGTGGTTGATCAGCAAGTTAAGTTGGAATATGTTGCTACAAAGGAACAGATTGCTGACATCTTTACCAAACCACTACCAAAGCAAACTTTTGAGTATCTTAGAAGTAAGTTGGGAGTAGTTTTACTCCCATATCAAAATTGAACACCTCAAAAAGGAGGTGGTAAGGGAGTTGTGTTAAGTGTCTTATTTTTAGTCCCAAGGATCCCTTTGCCATTGATTTCAAAGGGAGATAATTCAGTAAGGAGGAGAATCTTGTCAAGGGGAGCAGATTGTGAATCCAATTGCAGTAAAAGAAATTTTTTTGTAGGGTTTCCATAAATTATAAAAGGGGAGATTGTTATAAATATTGAGTTGTCATTGATTTCAAAGGTGCATGGTATTCAAGGCAGAAATATTATTCAAGGTTGTTAAGTTTGTAAGGGTGGAAAATATATCAATAATGTCAAATATGGACTTGATAAATAGCAAATAGCATAAAATCATCCAAGGCAAAGATATATTTCAAGAGAAGTAAGGAAAGTATATTTCAAAGTAAGGTATTATAATATTTAAATATCAAATTTAAATATTATAAAGAGAAGGACAAAGGTTTGACATATTTAAGTCAAAAGATTTAAATATATAAGAGTCTAAAATCTAAATATTATAATATTTAAATCATAGATTTAAATATTATAACTTAAAATGTTTGAAAAATAAAATGAATTGACATCTTTGGAGAAGATATAAATTTGAAAGAAAATAATAAGAGCCGACCTCCTTGACGAAATCGAAGACAATGAGAAACGTATAAATATGAGGTATTATTTCACCTTTGTAAATGTGCAATATAATCGATTAATCCATCGTGGTGAGTGTGAGAGGTAGACAGAGGAGAAGAGCAACAAAAAATTGATGATAGCGAAATATAAGAACAAATACTATATTGTGCCCCTTTGGTTTCACCTGCTAGGATAGCCCAGCGATCTGACTAGCTTGCGTGGAGCATTGTTGTGCAGGAGTTTAGAGGGTTGAATCTCTTTGACACTATTTTGTTGAAGAAATTGAGATAGAGCTATAAGGAGTCAAATATTCATGTGCCATTTTTGGTTTCACCTATTGTGGTAGCATAGCTGGTCACAAGTGTTTGTGAGAGAATTGCACCTCTAGAGGACAGGGGATCAAATCTCATCATGGTTGTGCAAGATATTTAAAGTTTTAGTTTATAAAATTTAATAAAGGGAGTATTAAGGGTCATAGTGCTAGTGCAGAATTATATTTTTTGCATATTAAATAAATGGGAGATATAAGGGTTATGATGTTAGTATAAGGTTTCATTTTTTACAAAATAATAAAAGGAGATATAAGGGTTATGATGTTAGTATAAGGTTTTATTTTTTTAAATTAATAAAAGGAGATATAAAGGTTTTAGTTGTTAATAAATATTTACATTGTAAGTTTCAAAAAGGGAGATATAAGAAGTTATATTTAAGCTTTATTGTGTATGTTTTGATAAGGATTTTTAAAGTGGTTGATTTGATATTTAATCAAGAAAAGAAAAAGAGAATTACTAACCAGATTTTGAAGGGACAAAAAAAGGAAAATTATTTTTGTCAAGACAGGTTTGGAAAGATCATGCAAAAGAATATTTTCATCATTGAGGCAGATATAGAGGTATGGTGATTTAATTACTTTCTCAAAGTGGTTTTGTTTGAGGAAAATATTTTTGTTGTCATATAGTAGGAGGTATAAGGAATTATTGGATGTGCATTATTTTGATTGAATTTAGAATAAATGTGCAAAGGATTTAGATCAAATTTGTAAGTAATTTGTGCAAAGGATTGAAGAACACAAGCTTATACTGAGAGGGGGGTGAACAGTATAAGACCACTTTTAACTTTATCTACCAATACAGCTTTCAAACCATTAACATGCAGAATAAAGATAGCGATAATAACAACAATAAAACAATGCACAAAATGCAATCCACAAAGAGACACAACAATTTACGTGGTTCACCCAAGGTGGGCTACTCCACGGATAAAACTTTTCTTCTAAAAGTTGTATCAAAGTCCTCTGGGAATCCTTCCCGATTACAATGTTTATGAGCCTCAGCTCAAAGGAGACACCTTCCCCTAATTCTGCTTTGGTTGGTGATCCTCTAGAAGACCTCTACCTCCTCTGCCCTTAGCAAGTGGAATTCTGTCCACGAGAAGACACCTGTCTTCCCTGCTCTGGTTGGAGATCTCTGTCCTCAATTCTGTCACAGCAAAGTTGGTCCTCTTCTCTGCACCAAACACAGTCCTTCGGTCTGGCACAATACTATTCCTCTTCCTCTGTTCTTTTTCTGTGCTTGGTTGAAACCAATATTTTACTGTCTGCACAAATACTGTAGTTCTCGATCAAAAACATAGTAGCACAAATTTCGCGTATTCTGCGTATACACAGCAATACAGTCTTTGCAAAATACAGCAGCACTATCTTCACAAATACAACAGCACTTCCTTTTCACTTTTTGTCTAAGTCACGATAGCACTGTCTTTGCAACCTCTGTCTAAACATAGCAGATGCTCAGGCTTCTACTTATGCACTTCTACGATCGATCTTCTCCCCGCACTCTCTTTGCACAATTCGCACTTCGAACGCACACTTAATCGATGCCCAAACTATCAAAACATCCCTCCTTTTATAGAGTAAGATCCATGGTCATTACATCCAAACTTAGTCGGTTGTTATACTTCCACTGCGTCGACTGCAAAACCCTGTGCTGCATCGGCCTAGATTTTAACTTTGTCGGCTCAAAGTTAACTCTGTCCTCAATCGCCTCCCTGTAGCTTCTAGCACGAAACTTCAACATGTCACGATATCACGACACCTTTGCCTACCGTACACCTTCTATAGCTTGTTGTAGCGATATCGTGATGCTTTTGCTTTTGTCTGCTTCCCTTGGCACTTCTGTCATGAAATCATGACACTTTTGCCTTTCACTGATGTCATCTCACTTCTATCGTGAAATCGCGACGCTTTAGACTTCAAAGCCTTCTTCTCCGCTTCTGTCATGAAATCGTGACACCTTTGCCTCTTGCTGATGTCATCAACAACTCTATCACGAAATCATGATGCTTTAGACTTCAAAGCCTTCTTCTCAGCTTCTATTGTGAAATCACGACACCTTTGCCTCTTGCTGACATCATCTGCAACTCTGTCACAAAATCGTGATGCTTTAGACTTCAAAGCCTTCTTCTCAGCTTCTGTCGCGAAATCGTGACACCTTTGCCTCTTGCTGACGTCATCTGCAACTTTGTCATGAAATCGTGACACTTCTTGCTTCTTCAACCTTTTCTTGGTTTGCACTAGCGAAAATGGAACATGTCACGAAATCACGATGCTTTCGCTGCCTTAAGCTCTTTTCTGCCAACTGCTCGTGAAACTGGAACATGTCATGAAATCGCGATGCTTTCGCTGCCTTAAGCTCTTTTTTGCCAACTGCTCGTGAAACTGGAACATGTCACGAAATCACGACGCTTTCGCTGCCTTAAGCACTTTTCTGCCATATGCCCGCGAAACTGGAACATGTCATGAAATCACGACGCTTTCGCTAACTACAGGCTGCCAACTCAACCTATCATGAAATCGTGACACTTTCTGCATCCGTACAACTTCTTTGAAACCTGTCGCAAAATCGCGATGCTTTTGCCAACTGCAAGCTGCCAACTCAACCTGTCATGAAATCGTGACACTTTCTGCATCCGTACAACTTCTTTGAAACCTGTCACAAAATCGTGATGCTTTTGCCAACTGCAAGCTACCAACTCAACCTGTCATGAAATCGTGACACTTTCTGCAACTCAACCCTGCCAACTCAAACTTGTTGCGAAATCGTGACACTTCCTGCAACTCAATGCTGCCAACTCAACTTGTCGCGAAATCACGACACTTTCTGCCTAAAATTTCTCTCTCCTAAAACATGTCGCGAAATCGCGACAGTTTTTCTAGCCGCCTGCAAACTTTTACTAACTTATCTTTTTCTTGATCTTTTGCAACTGGATTTTCTAGGAGACTTACTGACCAGTTGAAACCTTCATCAAAACACATACTTAGACATAAAAACAAATTGCTCCAAGAACTCCTTGACATCAAAAACAACAACTACCAAGAGCTCCTTGACATCAATGACAACAACTAAACTTAGGCAAAGGCAATGTACTCAAGGTACCCAAAATTGCCAACAATCTCCCCCTTTGTCATTGATGGCAACCCTTTACTAAAAACACATCTTAAAGAGCCAAAACTGAAATCAATCTCTTTGAAGTTTTGCTCCCCCTGACTTGAAGCTTTCCTCTTCACTTGAAACTCTCCCCCTTACTCATATCTCTCCCCCTTACTCAAAACTCTCCCCCTTTGTCATCAATGGCAAAGGGTCACCTTTGGGGCTTGGGACTAAAAATGAGTCTCTTAGCTTAGTCCCTCCCCCACTTCCTAATGAGGTGATTTAAAACAGATTTGGGAGTGAAACTCCCATTAGACACTCATCATCATCAGTGTCTACAATTTCTTTGCCGGGCCTTTTCTTGAGCTCTTTGTTAATGTTTCTGTTCTTGGCACTTTTCTTGTTCTTGTTCTCATCTCTTTTCTTGTCCACACCTTGATCCTTGGACCTGTTTATACCACTATTTTTGTTCCTGTACCTTGGAAGATCAGCTCTACATTTTTTGGCTGAGTGACCTGTATTGTTGCACTTGTAACAAACAACATTATTTCTTTCAGTCATAGTTGTTCTTTGAATTCGCCTGTTCTGACTAACCCGGTTCTTGTTATTTGAATTGCAAAAAATTGCCTTGTGCCCGAACTGATTACAAGAGTAGCAATACCCTTGAAATAAATTATGACTTCTGAAATTATTGTTAACCTTCTTTATTTGAGACATGCAATGTGCAGCCATGTGTCCAAACCTGTAACACGCAAAACATCTGCCAAAAATTTTCTTTTAAACGATTTCTTGGGTCCCGAGAACTTCTGTTTCATATCCAGAAATCTATTTTCTATTTCTGTGGATTCATCACTCACAGACTCATGATCTGAAGTACTTTCTTCATCAGAACTTTCTTCTTTTTGAAATCTCTTGCTAGGTTCCCCAATCTGTTTCTTGTGCGGCTCAACAAAACCGAGACCTATTTTATCTGTTGGATTTCTTTGATTTTTGATGAGAGACTTAACCTTCTTGGAGCTATCCTAAAATCTGTAGAGTTTATCCTTGTAATATTTATTTTCTTCTTTCAAAGAAACCATTTTCTGCTCTAACTCATTATACTCAAGAATCTTAGACTCTAACTCATCCTTGAGTTCCTGTGTTTTGGCTATAGAGAAGTCGAGACTTTCGATAAGATCGTCTCTCTCCATACAACATTCATCTAACTTAACCTTGAGTCTATCATTCTTCTTTCTTTCCTTTTCCAAAACATTGAGAGCATTATTGAGTTCACATTCAAGATTCTCTATTTGATTGCACTTTGAATTATCAAGACCTTTTTCTGATTTCTTATTACTAGATGTGCTACCCTTTTCAAAAACCATACATGCATCTTCCTTATCATTTTCTGAAGCATCCTCATACATACTAGCAACCAATTCATTATTTGTGCAATCATCCTCAAGGTGCCCAAAATTTCCACATCTAAAGCATTTCATGACCGTGAATTTATGTTTCGGTTCTTCCTCTTTTTTTGAAATGAACAACATCTCATTTTCATTATCACTGGAAGAGCTTTCACTATCACTGCTAGAACACTTACTTACTTTGTCCAAATAGAAGCTCTTCTTGTTCTTGAGTGAATACCTCTTTTCTTGATTGTTGTGATCATCTTTGTTCTTTCTGTAATACCTGTGCTTTTTAGAATCCTTGCTTTTGACATCCTGTAAATTTTCATCACTTTCATCTTTGGAAACATTACAGTCAGTAGCATAATGACCATACTTTCCATAGTTGAAACATCTTATATTTTTCTTGCTTTTGTGCTTTCTAGAGAATTTGCCTTTCTTGCTGTAATATGCTTCTTCCTCACTAGAAGACTCATCACTTTCTTGAATCTGTTTGCCTTTTGATTTCTTGGTAGCTTTGAAAGCTGCCTCTTTCTTTATATCAACATTCACTTGAGTTCTCAGCTCAAAAGCTACAAGAATACTATGGAGCTCATCCTTTTTCAACTTATCTAAATCTTTGGCTTCCTCAATAGCAGAAATATTTTCACTAAATCTATTAGGAAGAGATCTTAAAATCTTATCACACACATCATTTTCAGCAAGTTCAAGACCTAAGTCTTTCATGGAGTTCACAATCTCATCCATCCGAAGCATGTAGTCACTAATATTTTCATCGTCATTCATCTTGAGTTGTTCAAACATACCTTTAAAATGTCTCAATTTGGCCTTTCGCACATTTGCATCACCTGTATGAACAACTCTGCAATTGTTTCCACATTTCACTGGTTGTCTTGCAGTGAATAACTTTGGTAAGATCAGCCTTCTGTAAACCCTTCAGAATTGCATTCATAGCTTTTGAGTTGTTGTGATGTAGGAGCCTGTCTTCTTTTGTATAAGGACCATTTACAGGAATGGTGTACCCATCTTCAATAACTTCCCATACCTCATTACCAAGAGCCATAAGATAGACTTTCATTCTAGCACTCCACAGACCGAAATCTGATCCATCCAGAATAGGTGCTGCATTGCCACCTAAAAAATCCATTGCGTTCTTAACCAGTTCTTCCTTCCGAATGTAAGACCTTTTCGAAGGAACCTGCTCTGATACCAATTGAAGAACACAAGCTTATACTGAGAGGGGGGGTGAATAGTATAAGACCACTTTTAACTTTATCTATCAATACAGCTTTCAAACCATTAACATGCAAAATAAAGATAGCAGTAATAATAGTAGTAAAACAATGCACAAAATGCAATCCACAAAGAGACACAACAATTTATGTGGTTCACCCAAGGTGGGCTACTCCACGGATAAAACTTTTCTTCTAAAAGTTGTATCAAAGTCCTCTGGGAATCCTTCCCGATTACAATGTTTATGAGCCTCAGCTCAAAGGAGACACCTTCCCCTAATTCTGCTTTGGTTGGTGATCCTCTAGAAGACCTCTACCTCCTCTACCCTTAGCAAGTGGAATTCTGTCCACAGAAGACACCTGTCTTCCCTGATCTGGTTGGAGATCTCTGTCCTCAATTCTATCACAACAAAGCTGGTCCTCTTCTCTGCACCAAACACAGTCCTTCGGTCTGGCACAATATTGTTCCTCTTCCTCTGTTCTTTTTCTGTGCTTGGTTGAAACCAATATTTTACTATCTACGCAAATACTATAGTTCTCGATCAAAAACATAGTAGCACAGATTTCACGTATTCTGCGTATACACAGTAATACAGTCTTCGCAAAATATAGCAGCACTATCTTCGCAAATATAGAAGCACTTCCTTTTCACTTTTTGTCTAAGTCACGATAGCACTGTCTTCGCAACCTCTGTCTAAACACAGCAGACGCTCAGGCTTCTACTTATGCACTTCTGTGATCGATCTTCTCCCCGCACTCTCTCTGCCTAATTCACACTTCGAACGCACACTTAATCGATGCCCAAACTATCAAAACATCCCTCCTTTTATAGAGTAAGATCCATGGTCATTACATCCAAACTTAGTCGACTGTTATACTTCCACTGCGTCGGCTGCAAAACCCTGTGCTACGTCGGCCCAGATTTTAACTTTGTCGGCTCAAAGTTAACTCTGTCCTCAACCGCCTCCCTGTAGCTTCTAGTGCAAAACTTCAACATGTCACGATATCGTGACACCTTTGCCTATCGTACACCTTCTATAGCTTGCTGTAGCGATATCGTGATGCTTTTGCTTTTGTCTGCTTCCCTTGGCACTTCTATTGTGAAATTGTGACACTTTTGCCTTTCACTGACGTCATCTCACTTCTGTCACGAAATTGCAATGCTTTAGACTTCAAAGCCTTCTTCTCCGCTTCTGTCATGAAATCACGACACCTTTGCCTCTTGCTGACATCATCAGCAACTTTGTCACGAAATCATGACGCTTTAGACTTCAAAGCCTTCTTCTCAGCTTCTATCATGAAATCGTGACACCTTTGCCTCTTGCTGACGTCATTTGCAATTTTGTCACGAAATCACGATGCTTTAGACTTCAAAGCCTTCTTCTCAGCTTCTGTCGCAAAATCACGACACCTTTGCCTCTTGTTGACGTCATCTGCAACTTTGTCATGAAATCGTGACACTTCTTGCTTCTTCAACCTTTTCTTGGTTTGCACTAGCGAAAATGGAACATGTCACGAAATCGTGATGCTTTCGCTGCCTTAAGCTCTTTTCTGCCAACTGCTCGTGAAACTGGAACATGTCACGAAATCGCGACGCTTTCACTGCCTTAAGCTCTTTTCTACCAACTGCTCGTGAAACTGGAACATGTCACGAAATCGCGACGCTTTCGTTGCCTTAAGCACTTTTCTGCCATATGCCCGCGAAACTGGAACATGTCACGAAATCGCGATGCTTTCGCTAACTGTAGGCTGCCAACTCAACCTATCATGAAATCGTGACACTTTCTGCATCCGTACAACTTCTTTGAAACCTGTCATGAAATCGCAACGCTTTTGCCAACTACAAGCTGCCAACTCAACCTGTCGTGAAATCGTGACACTTTCTGCATCCGTACAACTTCTTTGAAACCTGTCACGAAATCATGATGCTTTTGCCAACTGCAAGCTGCCAACTCAACCTGTCGCGAAATCGTGACACTTTTTGCAACTCAACCCTGCCAACTCAACTTGTCACGAAATCGTGACACTTTCTGCCTAAACTTTCTCTCTCCTAAAACATGTCGCGAAATCGCGACAGTTTTTCCAGCCACCTGCAAACTTTTACTAACTTATCTTTTTCTTGATCTTTTGCAATTGGATTTTCTAGGAGACTTATTGACTAGTTGAAACCTTCATCAAAACACATACTTAGACATAAAAACAAATTGCTCCAAGAACTCCTTGACATCAAAAACAACAACTACCAAGAGCTCCTTGACATCAATGACAACAACTAAACTTAGGCAAAGGCAATGTACTCAAGGTACCCAAAATTGCCAACAAGGATTGTTATTTTTGGTTTTGGGAATAGATGAGAATTGTATGTATGCAATATTTGGGAATAGATGATCATATTTGACCATGATTTATGAGCATATTGGACAGTATATTTGATCAGGATTTATGAGCAGGTGTGGAGCAGGTTTGAGCAAGATTTTGGAGCAGATTTGAGAGAATACTTAAGCATAGTTTGGGCTAGATTTATGAACAGAGAGGATTGGTGTCTCTTGTGATTTGATTTCCATGAACCAGAGCAAAGGGGATTTGTGTCTCCTATGGATTGGTGTCCATGAACTAGAGTAGAGGATATTGGTGTCTCTTGTAGATTGGTATCCACAAACCACAACAAAGGGGATTGGTGTCTCATATGGATTAGTTTCCATGAACCAGATTAGAGGGGATTGGTGTCTCCTGTGGATTGGTGTCCATGAACTAGCAAAGAGGATTGGTGTCCATAAACTTGATATGGGATAGGTGTCTCCTATGGGTAGGTGCCCACAAACTTGTGAGAGGGGATAGGTGTCTCTAGTGGATTGGTGTCCATGAACATTGTAATAGAGTATTGGTGTCTCCTGTGCATTGGAGCCTAAAAAAATTATTGAATAAATTTATAAGCAATATTTCTCTGTGGATGTTGCCCATATTGGATGAACCAAATTAAATATATGTCTCTTATGTGTGTGATGATTTGTACGTTGTTTTATTAATGCATTGATATTATTTGAAGTTATTGCTTTGGAAAGAAAAAAGAAAAAAATTATCTTATACTGTTCACCCCCCTTCTCAGTATAAGCTTGTTGTTCTTCAAGAATGCTACTTATGAGAAAGTAGTCAATATGTGAAAACATTCTCCATATTTATTTGAATGAATAAATGTAAGTTTTGACTTATTATAGGATACTCATGAAAATACAAAAGATTATATTTAGTCCAAGGGGGGTAGTATGTCACTACCCTACCCTAGACAACATTTTCATATAAAATATTTATGAATTTTTATGCAATTATTAATTATAAATGATAGGATTTTAATATGTTTTGATGATTAGTGGTACATTCACTAATCAAATTTTATTTTTGTAGGAATAGACACCTTCGTAAGTGGCCAAAAATCTGAATAGCTTATGTAGTCAAAGTGAACTAATATGTGTTATCTATTATAGATTCAGCTTATACCCTTGCTATTTGATATGCTTGTTTTGTATTTGCATGCTAATTGAGGCTAAATTAGCATTTCTAACATGCTTTATGAAGGAACTATATTAGGAAGATTTAATATTGCTTCATTCAAAAAAAAAATGAAGAAAGGAAAGATATAAATGCTCATATTTATAATAAATGAAATTAAGACTTTTCTAAAGCTTTGTATTGAAAAATAAATCCAAATTAGCAAAGTGAAATACTGGACCATTATGAGTTCGTTATCTGAGTGAATTCTCTAGTTACCTTTTTAAACCCTTTTGGAAAGAAGAATGAGATGTTTTTTTTTTTATGTGTTTTTGGGGTTCAACTGATAACGTGCAAAATAGAGGAGGTCTTTGGACATTTTTGGAAGCAAGAAAGGAAGAAAATCAAAGGATCTTTCCTCTAGTGAGCACTTGTGTCTTATCAAAAATAAGTATCTTCTAAACTTTCAAGGTATTCCTTTCTATAATTATCTTGAAAAAGGTGCTTAAAATCAGAGAGATAGAATTAAAATTGGGTTTTTATTTGGTCATGTGTATAAGGGATTGCTTGGCTAATGTAAACCATTAAGATAACTCCATTATTAGAACAAAATTAACTTACAAGGACACTTGACTCTATTTCTATGGATGCTTGAAAGGACATAGGATATGAGAATGGTATTATATTAGGTTTTGTAGACCAAAAATGATGTGTCTCTACACACTTTCAATAGTCATCTCTTTTATTGTGAATGTTGCTCCATAACCGTGTAAACCATGGATGCTCTAATGATGCATGTTGTCTCCAACACAATGCATGAAATCTAAATAACACCAAAGTGATGTGTTTTATAGTGTTAGCAAGGAGAGATACCATGGTACATATTGAATGGAAACCTTAGACATCCACTAGACCCTATTTTTGGAGGCTTGTAGAGTTGATATGCACATGCAACTTGATCCGCTCTTCTGTATACACTAAAATATAGCATTCACTCTACAATGTAGTTCTCTATCGTGTAATGAATTAGAATATTAAATCAATACAAAATATATTGTTTAATATGTATTATTATGAAGAATTTGGAAGCCTCCAAGTGGTGCATGTTTGGAAACCTTCATGTTTTTCCATGTGGTGCGTAAAGAAACTTAGGTGTGAATTAAATCCTAAGGGATTTGCTACTATAAATTCCACATCTAAGATAGGAAGGTGCTCGAGCACCTAAATTAACTCTTTCAAAATGAGAAAATGCTGACTACCTATGGTGATAGTCATGGACCTTTCACGAGGGCATTGTCTAATCCTCACCTGAGCCATGTGGTGGGTGCCACAAGTGATAGATAGGTTCGTAGATGGTTTGGTAAATTTTGGATGTGTTATTCAAATATCTTTGACCACCTTGGGGAGTAGATAATATTTTTCGATTAATAAATAGGGTTTATGGTAACGATGGGATAAGATAACTTATGAATTTGATAACTCTTAGATTAAAAGATAAATCATATGAGTGGAATATGGCATAAACCCTTTTTAATGTAATTAATAATTAACCTATGGTTGATGTTACATTTCTAGTATAAGATTTTAAAATTTGTTTTAGTAAAATGGCATAAATATTATGTTAAATCCTTTTTAAGTGAGTGGAGGCTTTCTATTCTTAAGATATTTGAAACAAAAATATAAGAAGGGATTTTCTCTAGGTAAAAAATCCAGCGAGAAAATTACGTGCTTCCACATCATTTTTCGGGGATGCAATTCTCAAATTAATGAAGTTGTTCAATGCTCATGATCATTACGATTTACGGTTGGATAATATCCCTCTTGACTGTTGGTGAATTGAATTCAAAATTTGACCATTGATAAATCTTTTTGATGCCATATTTTGAAATAGAACCATTGGAGCCAGAATTTCAACTAACACTTAACGTTTTTGAAGACACTGTTTTACCATTGAAGGAGTTTACATTTAATATTTTGTCTACATAAAATTAGTAACAATGCTTGAGCAACTCAGCGTATTCCCCTTGGTGCACACCAAATTCAAGAGTTCTTAATTAAGTGGTAGGGCCTTCCAGATGAAGATGCTACATGCGAGACATAATATTTTCCAATATTTTCTAGATTTGAGGACAAAGCTTTTGAGGGAGGGAGCCATGTAACGATCCCAATAGTCATGTTGGTTCCTCAAGAGTCATGTCCATTCATTAATTTATTCATCTATTTATAGATAGAAGGTTTATTCAATTCATCATCCAATAACATTATTTTCCTATTGTGTATACTGCAAGAGACTCCACCCTCTCTAAGTGGCTTTAGGTGTCCACACTTCTTAAGTGGATTATTTGATTTATTCATTTCATTCAATTAATATTTTATTCACATTTATTGGAATTACAAAGCAGAATGCTTCATTTGATGTTGTATTTTTATGAAGTTGGGAAATTTAATCAATTTTAGTAGTTATAATTTATAATTAGATTAGATTTTCTCTCTATTCTGCTCTACCTTACTCTCTTTATTTTAGTTTGGAATGATCCATTTTTATGCTTTTTAAAATTATTTATTCTTTCAATATGCTGAGACCTAAAGGGCTAGATCAAATAATTAATGTAAATATGATCATGAACAACACATTCTACCACCAAACACTAATGAAAAAAGGTTGAACCCATTGTAAGGTAAATTATAGTCAACTTGAAACTATTCCAGAAGTGAAAAAGAGTGAAAGCATTCGACTAGACTATGTAAATCACACATTGGATAGCCAAAAAGATCCTATAGTGAGAGGGATTTATTCCCATCAAGGTGTTATTCATGTTTTTAATGTTTACTCTCCATAGGGTGTGCATGAAAGACCAACAAACACTATGACCACAAACGTTGGAATAATTCCATGAATTCCTCCAACTAGTAGTGCATCTCAAGATTATGCTCAATTTCCTCCTCATTTTTCTCATCTCAACATTCATGCTTTTGTTCCACAAAATGTTAGTTATCCTCCATAGTAAGATACCACATATCATAACCCATACCGTAACAGTGTCAATACCTCCAATATTAGCCAAGTTCTCTTTCAACAACCTACTTATAACCCTTCTCTAAGGAACCTAGGGGTATTGCACAACAACAATTCAAATATACAAAGCTTAAAAAATATGGTAAAATAATTGGTATCAAGAGTGGATATGATTCAACCTCCAAGTTTAACCTAAAATTATAAATAAATGTGCAATCAACCCTTAGACCCTATCGTCGCCTCTAGGCCCTACCCTAAGCATTTTTCAATTCCAATTTACCTTTTTATAAGGGAACTAAGGACTTGACTGAACATTTAAGGATGTTTAGGATAACATGACATGATATTATATATGATAACATGTGGTTGCTAAATACATTCCCTAAGAGACTTAGTGGTATGGCATTGTGATGGTATTATCAACTACCTGATCATTCTTTGAGTAATTTTGAAGAGACAATATAATTATTTGTTCAAAAATTCAAAGCTTATGTTGAAAAAAATATGATTGTGAAATATATTTGTTGGAATATATTACATTATTTGGTACATGCTAATGTACCATCATGGGTACATATTTATATTAAAAGCGTATCTTAGATTAGGGTTTGAGTATTTACTTAATGTGATGCAATAAATGCATAAGTGTTACAATAAGCAAAGTACTTGATGATTTAAATGTGCATGTTGTCCATGTGCACATGAGTCCATAGAATAGGAAGGTGAAGTGTCATATGAAGATGAAAGACCAAGAGTCACCTCTCACTATATATAGGAATTTGTATGGACTTATGTGAGAGGCTAGAGACACAATTTTGGAGAGCACAAAATAGAGTAGTAGTAGTTGATATGGTAGATACAATCTAGAGCATGTATGAGATACGAAGAATTTGAGACTTCCATTTTATAGCAATAATCTATTTTTGTGAGTTTTCATTAATGGTATTTTTGAGTAGTTGTAAAAGTTTCTTATGGTTTTTACATGCTTAGTGTATTGCCATTCTCATATATTTAATATTGCATGCTCATTTTATACCTTGTGGTAGTTATTTCATTAAATATATAACATCAAAATCTAGCAGAAGTATAAGAGCCACAAGGGAGATTGATAGGAGATAGGGAGAGCCACACGAATACTGAGAGGAGCTAGGAAGATTTCAATTTTAAAAATTTTGAAATTGCTATTTGGCTAAAGTCTTTCCACATGGTTATAGGAAAACTTGTGAAGACTAGGACTCAACATAAATCTCTTTCCACTAGATTGAAGGATAACTGGTGATGTTTATTAATTTATAGAGATTTGGAGATTTGCATGTATTTGCTTGCTACTAAGTTTTTTGTTACAAAAAAATTGTTCTCAGAAGCTAAGAAGCTTTCTACAACAGATAGAGAAGAATTTCATCTTCGATTTCTTAAAAGTCTATGTACTTTCCTCGTGTAGGGATTAGTTCTTTGTTATAGAAAAAGTAGAAATTGAAGATAAAAGAGGTCTAAGGTAAAATTCCCCATTGGAGATATAATATTGAATATTAAGGAGAACCAAGAAGGAGGTCCTCATAGAAGTTTGAAAATTGAAGACTCCAGATTGAAGAAAGAAGAAATCAACTTTACTGTAGATTGAGGAGGAGACCCAAGAAAAAGGTCTCATTGAAGAACTTATAGATTTAGAAGAGATAATATTGAATATTGAAGATAAAGAAGGATTGGGAAAATTCCTATTTAATATTTGAGAAGCTACAAAATTTGAAGACCCTAGAGAAGAGGTCTCAAGCAAACTTGAAAGGAGAAAGAAGAAGGCTAGAAAAAGTCCTATTCAATAAAGTTGAAGTGGTCATTGGAAGAGATTTGAAGAAAGCTCAAGGTAGAATATTTCAAGAAGGAGTAGCTCCTGGAAAAGAAAAACTTAGGACAATTATCACCATCTGATAATAAGACCAAAAGGAAGAAGGATTTGGAAAGAAGTTTGCCAATTTTTGGAAAGGAGTTTTTGAAGATCTCAAGACATTTAGATTCTTGTGAAAGAGACTAGCAAAAGAGGTTAGATTTGAAGAAATAATTCAATAAGAGCTGTTGAGTGGTGTTTTCACCCAGTTGTGAAAGCACACTCTCCGGTAGGATCTGAGTCCCAAAATCCTCTGCTTGCAAAGAAATTATGACTAAATAATTTCTCCAAGGTTCCTGTTATGATAGTTCTTCATTCACCAATGATGCTCTTCAATTGAAATGCTAGGAATACCTTAGGGTTTGCAAGTGGATGTTAACAAGGGGCACCGTAGTTTATTTTAATTTGAAATTGCAGTGAACTCAAAGGGAATAAATAAATATATTTTGATCCTGGATTTTGATGGATTTTTAGTTATCTACTTGAATCACAGTAATTAAAATGCAAAAAATAAAATAAAGGTTTGAAAAATAAAGGAAGCAAATGAAAATGAAACTAAACTACATCCAGAGTGCTATCATCAATTCGATGAAACCGAAGATAATGAGGTTTTTTGCATGCAACCTAACCTAATGAACCTGCAAATTCGCACAATCCAAATAAGTTAGGTGCGGGTTTCTAGGGTTTCTACTGTAATTCCAGATTTAGGCATTCGCATGAAGCAACCAAGAACACTTGCATTAAACTTCACCTAAAAGCCTTAGAAATCTGAAATGAATGATAAAACATTAAATCATGCATGCACAAAATGACTCCTTCTTTCTCATCAATGAGATGCCAATACTCTGTATTTCTGTATTAAATGATGTATCAATTACATTTACAGAATGTTCCAGGCTTTAATATTCCAGAACAAATGAAGGAAATTGCCCAAGTGCAGGCCCAGAATGGCATGAAGCCCTTGTCTCTGCAACTCTGCAAGCAACAATTTCCAACCCTATCTTCAATCTGCACTTCTGGCTTTATGCTGTGGCGTGGCTCTTCGATTCTCCCTGCATCTCTTCGTTTCATCTCCCAGAATGCGCCTTTTCAAATTCTCGCCTTTTCGATGCTTTTACTTCATGCTCGATTCTAAAACGTTCGAAATCTGCCACTGCATGTAACGCTTCTGCAACTCCGACACCTGTATGCCACGTGTCCCACATTTTTCGTGCCTTCTGTAACGTCTTCCTATGAAAATTGTGACAAAAACAGCATGCAACCTGTTCACCTTCCTGGCCGCAAAAACGCGACATGTCGCGATATCGTGACGCTTTCCTCGTCCGTACGTCTTCGGCCGCTTCTTGTCATGAAATCGTGACCATTTTCTCTTTCGGACCTTCTTTCCGCAAACTGTCACGATTTCGCTACCGATTTTTGTTTCGAGCCTTCTCATCGCACGTACGCGATTTCGCTACTTTGACTCGCACTCCTTCACTCAATGTTGTCGCGATTTCGCTACCATTTTCCACTTTCGTACACTTGCCAATTTTTCGTCGTGAAATCGCTACGCTGCCTCCATCCGTACTACTTCGCTGCTTCGGAGCCGCGAAACTGTGACCTATCATGATTTCACGATGCCTTTTCGCTTCATCCCCCTTTGCTGCTTTCTATCGTGATTTCGTGACCATTTCTGCGCAATATGCTTTCTGGTTGATCCTGTCGCGATTTCGTGACCATTTTGACCTTTTGCCCTGTTTGACTGGTTCCTGTCGCGATATCGCGACGTTTTCTTGCTTCGTGCTCTTTGACCTCTTTCTATCGTGATATCGCGACGCTTTTTCATTCTGGCAGCGACGGAGCAACATGTCGTGATATCGCGATGCTTTTCCTGTTTTGGCCGCGACGGAGCAACATGTCGCGATTTCGTGACACTTTCTATTTTTCGGCAGCGATGACGCGACATGTCGCGATATCGCGACAATTTTCATTTTTGCCTTTCTCTCTCCTGCTTGGCCGCGACGGAGCGACATGTCACGATTTCGTGACACCTTTTCATTTTTGCCAGCGACATGTCGCGATTTCGCGACACCTTTTCAATTTTGCCAGTGACATGTCGCGATATCGCGACAACTTTCTATTTTTTTTTTTCTCTCTCCTTTTCGGCAGCGATGGAGCGACATGTCACGATTTCGCGACACTTTCTATTTTTCTGCAGCGATGGCGCGACAGGTCGCGATTTTGCGACATGTCGCGATTTCGCGACACTTTCTTTCCTTAGTGCATTTTTGCCCCTTTTTCTTGGTTTTTAGCAACTGGGTCCCTGAGATTTCTTCTGCAAGCCTGCAAAAAGGTGGGTCCCCAATTTTGGGGTGTGTTGTGGACTAGCCACAACAAATGGCGACTCTGCTGTAACATGCTCTTGAGCATTTTTAGTAAGAACCCAACCTGAAACATATCACAAACTCGAAAACATGTGTTAGCACATAAGCAATACAAACAAATGCCCAAAGATCAGAAGTACATGAATCATTAGAATCATCAAGTATTAGCTCAGTGTGTGCAATGGATTTCTTTTCCTATCATTTGAAATTGATCCACACTCCATTGTCAGTTTTGCATGAGTGCATATGTGAGATGGTGAATGATTTGTGTACCCTAATGAATATGCTAAGAGATTTTGCTTTCGTAAAAGGCATAGTCATTCTTCTATTATTATGTACAAGCATTCAAGATTGCCAAACCCTCTTAGGATCCACTAATTCATTACCTTATTGTATCCCAAAGTTGGTTATGAGTCCCTACTATCTGGAACCCATGTGCAAGTGAATGTGAAATCAGAACTTTGGGGAATCAGACTCCCAACCAACCGAGATGAGAGTTTAACCCTATCCTTACTATTCTGATTTAGAGTTCATTACCTCACTTTAAGAAAAATAATTAAACCAATTATGGAAGAAATGGTCATGCTAGTCTAACCCTCTAGACAATCAGTGGTCTTGTTTTTTAGGCAAGACATGATGCCATGCATGGGCATATCTAACCCCACAATCCAAAACTTATCTTCATTTCTTTGGACCTTGGGGATGACTACCCATCCTTTGCAGAGGACAAGTAGTACAATCCTTACAATCCAATATAAATATGAGATGGGAAAAGTTTATTTTTTACTTCTTGGACCTTGGGGATGACTACCCATCCTGGCTAGGGACATGTAGTACGATCCTTACAATCCAAACTTTAGATGAAAAATATTAATTTTGTTGCTTAGACCTTGGGGATGACTACCCATCCTTTGTAGAGGACAAATAGTACGATCCTTACAATCCAAGATTTATTGTGAAATGAGACATAAGAGCTTTGGGGAATTGGATCCTCAACCTAAGCGAGATGAGAATTTATGCCCTATCCTTACTACTCCATGTAGGTCAAATCAAAGCTTTGGGGAATTGGATCCTCAACCTAAGTTCGATGAGGATTTAACCCTATCCTTACTACTCTGATTTTAGGCTTTAAGCTCTATGGAAGTGGTCAAAACCACTGTTTTAAGGATCATGCTGCATAATAGGATAGACATGAAAAACCTCTTTCGCCCAACCTTTTCTTCCAAGTTAGGTCATGATCATTTTGCTCAAGATCCTTTTTAATGTATGAGACGTGCTTGGTTCTAGATATCTCAAGACTCAGTTCCCAACCTTAGGATGCCTCTTACATTTATGTTCTAATACAACCCTAAGAGGGATTGACATACTTAAATGATATGTACTTAAGATGCATATGCAACTAAGATGAAATGTATGTGAAGTGAGATGGAACATGAATGCATTATCTCTTGAATTGCAAATGAAATGAATTGTCATGCAAAACTGACTCTTTCATGCATCACAAAATCAAACAATATAACCTAAGATGCTTGTGTTACTTGTGGAGCTTTTTACAGGACAATTCCAATATTTCATATTCTCCTAACCTTAAGCATAAGTTGACATCTCAATACATTTTTTTTTATTTATTATTATTATTTTTATTTTTTTCAAAATAAACAAAACATGTCAATTGAAATCAAATCCACAACCAAAATCCTAACTAGACTAACAATCCTAAATAATGAAAACAAAAACTGAAAATCCCCACCAAAACCGAAAGAATAATATCAAAATCTCACAACCTAAGGGCTAAAATAATGCTTTAAAATCTGCCCATTAACCGGTAGCATGAAATCTCTCCCTTCTAAGGTTTTTAGCCCTGAAGGTATTCTTCCCAAGAATCTCTGAAATCTGATATGGGCCTAACCAAAGACAATCAAACTTTTGATGATTCCCTTTTTCCTCATGTCTTTTGTCCCATAGTAATACCAAATCTGAAATTCTGAATGATTTAACTTTGGCCCTTCTGTCAAACCATATTTTAATAACTTCCTGGTGTTTATTCATGTGATTCATGGCCTCTTCTCTCTTTTCATCAAGGTGCAACAAATGACTTGACCTGGCTTCAACTTGATCATCTGTCCCCAAGTACTCTTGTATGAAATGTAAAGTCTGCAACTTCAAATTTGCAGGAAATATCGGGTCTTGCCCATAGACCAAATGATAGGGAGTATTCCCTATAGATTCTTTCACTCTGGTCCTATCTGCCCAAAGGGCAAACTTCAATTGGCTGTGCCAGTCCCGAGGGTTCTTTTCCAGCAATTTCTTGATGGTATTCAACAAATTCTTATTTGAAGATTCGGCCAACCCATTTCCTTGAGGATAATAATTGGATGCAAATTTTAAGCTCACTTTATTATCATATGCCCAATCTGCAAATTGCGTAGAAATAAATGCTTTACCATTGTCACTGACAATAGAATTGGGCATTCCAAATCTTGTTATAATATGGTCCTCAAGGAATTTAATTACAACGTCTGTGGTGGCATGTTTAGTAGGAATCGCTTCTGTCCACCTTGTACAGTAGTCTGTAGCTGTCAATATGAATTTATGAGAATCAAAAGAATTTGGGTTAATAACCCCGATGAAATCTAGTCCCCACTAGTGCAAATGGTCTCATTTCAACTACAGGTTGTAACGGCATGGCTGCATTTCTTTCTCTACTGGCAGCCACTTGACAGATATGACAAGATCGTACATGGGCATGTGCATCTTTGAAAATATGGGGCCGGTAGTATCCTGCTCTCGGGATTTGATGTGCTTGTAGCATTGGCCGCACCATGACCGGTTCCATGTTTCCCGTGAAATTCTGCAACACCCCGGCGGCTTCTTCTTTGTTCAAGCACCTCGGGTAGATACCTTCATGATTCTTCCTGTAAAGCACACCAGATTTCATCGGATAATTGTGAGACTTAAGCCTCAAAGCTCTTCTCTGTGTTGAATTCAGATTAGAAGGACACTTACGAGTCAATAAAAATTGCACAATATCAACATACCAGTCATCCTTAGCAATGTATTACGTATTCGAGCATTGGCCCGTTATTTACGGATTATTTTTCGCGATTGCCTTCGCCAGTCCCTGTCCTCGAACTAGTTTCATAGGTTGGATTTCGAGATCAAATTCTTGGATGGTGGAAATCCATTTTCCTCTCTTCTCACCTAGTTCATTTTGTAAAAACATGGTCTTGACAGCAGAGTCGGGCACGATGGCAATAACTCTGTTGTGCACAATGTAATGCCTAAATTTTTTCACCGTTTTAAAAAGTGCATACATTTGCTTATCAAGGATTGAATACCTTAATTGAGCATCTTTCAGGGGGGCACTTAAAAATGCTATGGGTTTTTTGGCACTATCCTCGCCTTTTTGGGTTAAGACACTCGCAAAGGAGTGTTCTGATGCAAAAGCATAAATATAGAAAGGCTTGGAGTAGTCTGGGCTTATAAGGACAGGGGCTCTGGAAATGGCATCTTTGATGTTCTGGAAGGCCACTCTACTTTCCTCGTTCCATTTTACATCCACATATTTCTTGAGCATCTTGTTCAGAGGCTTGGCTATCTCAGCAAAGCTAGAGATAAACTTCCTCACAAAATTAACCTGCCCAAAGAAAGATCTCAATTCTTTCTTACTACTCGGGAGAGGTAGGTTTTGGATAGCTTGTATCCTTTCTGGGTCGATGGATATGCCCTCTTTTGAAATAATGTGACCCAGTAATTTTCCTTCTGTTACTCCGAAAATGCACTTTTTGGGATTTAAGGAAATTCCATGTTCTCTGCATCTTTGAAGCACTTTCTTTAAATATTTGACATGTTCCTCTCTCTTTTTTGAGAAAATTGGGATATCATCCACATACACGATGATGCATTTGCCTATGAGCCCTTTGAATGCATAATCCATGGCACGTTGAAAAGTTGCACCAGCATTTAATAGTTCGAACGACATTCTCTTATATGCAAATGTCCCCCACTTGGTAGTGAAGGTTGTTTTCATCTTGTCATCTGGATGTATAAGAATTTGGTTGTACCCAGAATACCCATCGAGAAAGGACATCATTTCAGATCCATTTACCATTTGTAGAATTTCATCGATTGATGGCAATGGATAATTATCTTTTTGAGAGGCTTTATTAAGATTTCAAAAATCTATGCACAGCCTAATCTCTCCACTCTTTTTTCTCACTGGAACGAGGTTAGCCACCCAGGTTGAGTGCCTAACAGGAAAAATGATTTTCGCTTCCAATAATATTTTAACCTCCTTTTCGATCAAAGGCTCCAATAGCGGGTTAACAACTCGTTGTCTTTGCCTAAAAGGCTTGGAGTCTGGCTTCAAAGGGATGGTATGTGTGATAATGTTTTGGTTGTATGTCTTCAGCTCATTGTAGTTCCAAGCAATACAATCTATGTAATGCTTCAATGCCTGCATTATATTGCTCCTTTCTTCCTCTGTACATGCCTTTGCAATGTACACCTCCTTTGGATTGTCTGCACTCCCTAGATTAATTGAATCACATGCATCTTTAGGGAGTGGGACTCCTTTTCCTTTCTTGGTCTTGCATCCCATGTCGAACATCTTTTCCAATGAAACCACGTCTTTAGGAATTTTATTGGATTGATACGCAGTTTCAATTTCATCTTCTGTTTCATCCTGCCACCTTTGCTCCTCATCAATCACCTGATTTTCAAAAATACCCGAGTTCGTGACAAATTTGAAAATATGTCTGTCACTTTCAAAAACCTGGAAATTCTTTACATTATCGGGTATTGATGGACAAGGAACCAGTTCAATAGAAAACTTTTTACATCTTTTTATATCAACCGGGTTTAACATGCCCGTGACGACTGCAAGAGAGTCTGCTATTCGATTTCCTTTCCTAGAAATAAGGGCTATGTTGAACGCATCGAACTCCTCCATGAGGTCCATAACCCTAGTTCTATAAAGGCTTAGTCTCCTGTCGCGGCATGTATACTGTCCTTTGATTTGCTTGACTACCAACTCAGAATCTCCCAAAACCTTCAAGCATTTAACATGCTTGCTCAATGCTAGACGTAAACCAAAGATCAATGCTTCGTATTCTGCCACATTGTTCATGCAAGGAAATTGCAGTCTATAAGTAGCTAATAATGGTTTACCTCCTGGACCAGTGAGCTCGACTCCAGCTCCTGCTCCCTGTCTAGATTTTGATCCATCGAACCTGAGCAACCACGTGTAATCATTTTCCTCAGAAGAGCCACCTTGACACGCCTCCTCATTAGGCTCTTCAGCAGCTTCCTCAACATCAAGTGCATAAACTCCTAGTTCTGGCTCAGAAAACTGAACTTCATTCGGCTTGTTAAAATCTGTTATAATCTCCTTAAGCCTCGGTTCATTTTCCACTCTGATTTGGTTTGCAATTCCCTTCCATGGTAGCCACAAATGTGAGCAGTCTGTTGAAAAATAGCCATTCAGAGTTTTCATCCAATCCCTCGCAAGTAGCATTCCATACCTACTTGGGATATTAACCACCAGAATGTCCACAACCTGCTGAACCCTGGGTTCAGAATTCAATTGAATCTTGACATCATATAAAGTCCCCACTACATTTACCTCTGATCTGTCCAGTTGCAGGACTGTACATTTGGATGAAACAGGTTGCAGACCTAGCATTTTACATATTTTTGTAGGCATGAGGTTGCTCGTGGCACCTGTGTCCACCAAACAGTTATGCAAATTCTTACCCGCAATTCTCAGAGTCAGTAAGAATGGCGGGACATCCCTTCTCTCTTTTCACAAAATGAGATGAGATTCAACTCCTTTTCCTTTCCACGTTTGATCAGGTGAGTTCAAAGCTTTTATCAATGCCTCCTTTTGGCCCGGCAGTCTAGCTGCGTCCAAGAACGAAAGGCTAGATTTGGACTTCTTTAGATCCTCCACTATGTCATAGTTTGGCTTTTCGAATTTGATTGTCTTCTGCACATCATTAGACATTTCTCTTCTAAGTGGAGGGGGAGGATTATTATTTGCCTTAGTATCGGGAGGAAGAAAAGGGTTGTTTGGAGGTGTTGATGAGGTTTTAGGGGTTTTAGATTTACTTCTCAAATGGTATCCATGATTCCCCTTTCTGAAATCTCGAAAAGCTTGCACCTCCTGTTCCAGAATTTCATCTTCTTCTTCCTCACTCTCACCTTCTTGATGATATACAGTTTCCATCACCATAATATTATCATCTTGATGTTGCGATGGACCCTCATTTGATACCAGCTCCAAATCATCAACTTGTGCCTGAAGACAATGAGTGTATCTAGCAATTTTAGGACAATTCCTCTCATTGTGTTCTTTTGTGTTGTGCAACCTGCACCCCCTTTCCCACGCCAAATTCGAAAGATTCAAAAGAGAATTGGATTGGCTAGGTCCTGCAGAAGCATCTAATTGATTAGCAATGGGAGCGGGAACTCCCCCATTGTTAGGTTTGGTGTTCCAGTGCCTCCCTCTATTGTTAAAATTTTGATTTGGGTGAGGGGCATGGGACTCATACTTCTATTGTTGAACCCTGTCATTGCTCAGTTTATGAACTAATTTCTTGAGCTCTTCGACTTCTGAATAAACATCTTTTGGTGGAATCATATTGTTGTTAACCCCCGTTGGATTCGCATAATTAATGGGGTCTTGATTCAACACTGGGGTCGGGTTCTGAGGAATTGGATTCCCGTATGGATTGACACTTTGAATCGGGGTAGGATTTGGAAAAGGAACTATGGCCTGAGGATTGACTTGGCTAGTTCCTTGCATAGTTGATTGATTGTTCTACAAAAATGCAAGGACAGGTGGAATGGATGTGAGTGGTTGGATTGGAATGGGTGCATACGCGGGTGCTGGTGGATACGACTGCTGATATGGGAAGGCATTCATGCTTGGCATTTGTGGTGCCATGAGTTGATTTGCATGGGGAGCTTGACCATATGGAGCATACTGTCCCATCACAGGCATCTGGGTAAACCCGTAGCCTTGTGGTGTCATTTGCTGCTCGATAGTCATGGCTTCATTATAGGCCAAAGCCAGCATGGTAACTTGAGGATTGCGCCTTGCAAACATGGCTGTCATGGGGTCCAATGCCCCAAAATATATCTGCAAAGCCACTGCGGGATCAATAGCAAAGTGCCTAATTGCTCTATTATAGCACTTTTGGAACTTCTGATTAAACATTCTAATCGGTTCCCCTTGGCCCCTTTTGCATGTAATAAACTGATTGTAAATAGTTGCGGGATCTAAGGGTGACCTGAATTGATTGACAAAGGCATTTTCCATTTGTGTCCAAGAGGTGATTGAACCAGTTGGCAAGCATATATACCATTCATATGCTATTGGATCTAAGCTCATGGGGAACAGTCTGCAGGCCACATCTTCATATTGAACTTGCAGCCTAATTAAAACATCCCTATAGGCTTGGATATGTTCTTCTACTGTTCTTGGGCCATCTGGTTTGTATTTAGGCAGAAATATTTCAATGTTCTTGGGGATTTCATGGATATCCCCAACAATATTCAAAGGAGTATTGTTAGCTCCATACCAAGGAGCTCTTGGAGCTTGAGCCATTTGACTCAAAATTGATGAAGACAGGACCTACAATAGCAGTAGAAATATTACTTACTATAGGCACACTAGGGGCAACGGATATTACTGGCGTAGGTCCACTCGATGTTCCTGGAGAAAATAGGTCTTTCGTGACTGGTGAACTTACGACTTGCTTGGCTTTACTCTTGGGAGTACCAGTAAGGTCATGAAAAATGGTTTCCCCGGTTGTTTGGGACCTGGTTGCAATACGCCGCGGTGGGTCCAGCCTGCCTGATGAAACCCTCGGCTATTTCAAAGAAAACCTGCAACAGAAACAAAAAACAAATGTTGCAGTTTAGCCGTCTGTGAGATTTATTATATGATTTCAAAATTAGATCAAAAACATATTATTCAGGTATGAAAATCAAAACAAAATAAACCAATTCGTGCCCTCCTTCTAGCGCCAATATGTTGAGTGGTGTTTTCACCCAGTTGTGAAAGCACACTCTCCGATAGGATCTGAGTCCCAAAATCCTCTGCTTGCAAAGAAATTATGACTAAATAATTTCTCCAAGGTTCCTGTTATGATAGTTCTTCATTCACCAATGATGCTCTTCAATTGAAATGCTAGGAATACCTTAGGGTTTGCAAGTGGATGTTAACAAGGGGCACTGTAGTTTATTTTAATTTGAAATTGCAGTGAACTCAAAGGGAATAAATAAATATATTTTGATCCTGGATTTTGATGGATTTTCAGTTATCTACTTGAATCACAGTAATTAAAATGCAGAAAATAAAATAAAGGTTTGAAAAATAAAGGAAGCAAATGAAAATGAAACTAAACTACATCCAGAGTGCTATCATCAATTCGATGAAACCGAAGATAATGAGGTTTTCTGCATGCAACCTAACCTAATGAACCTGCAAATTTGCACAATCCAAATAAGTTAGGTGCGGGTTTCTAGGGTTTCTACTGTAATTCCAGATTTAGGCATTCGCATGAAGCAACCAAGAACACTTGCATTAAACTTCACCTAAAAGCCTTAGAAATCTGAAATGAATGATAAAACATTAAATCATGCATGCACAAAATGACTCCTTTCTCATCAATGAGATGCCAATACTCTGTATTTCTGTATTAAATGATGTATCAATTACATTTACAGAATGTTCCAGGCTTTAATATTCTAGAACAAATGAAGGAAATTGCCCAAGTGCAGGCCCAGAATGGCATGAAGCCCTTGTCTCTGCAACTCTGCAAGCAACAATTTCCAACCCTATCTTCAATCTGCACTTCTGGCTTTATATTGTCTGGCGTGGCTCTTCGATTCTCCCTACGTCTCTTCGTTTCATCTCCCAGAATGCGCCTTTTCAAATTCCTGCCTTTTCGATGCTTTTACTTCATGCTCGATTCTGAAACGTTCAAAATCTACCGTTGCATGTAACGCTTCTGCAACTCCGACACCTGTATGCCACGTGTCCTACGTTTTTCGTGCCTTCTATAACGTCTTCCTATGAAAATTGTGACAAAAATAGCATGCAGCCTATTCACCTTCCTGGCCGCGAAAACGCGACATGTCACGAAATCATGACATGTCGCGATATCGCGACGCTTTCCTCGTCCGTACGTCTTCGGCCGCTTCTTGTCGTGAAATCGCGACCATTTTCTCTTTCGGACCTTCTTTCTGCAAACTGTCACGATTTTGCTACCGATTTCTGTTTCGAGCCTTCTCACCTAAGCGTCGTGATTTCGCTACGTTTTGCCTCTCGGCTTCGTGATTTCGCTACCATTTTTTATTTTAGGCCTCCTCGCCACAGACCATGATTTCGCTACCGTTTTGACTCTGCACTCCTTTGCACTCAATGCTGTCGTGATTTCGCTACCATTTTCCACTTTCGTACACTTGCCAATTTTCCATCGTGAAATCGCTATGCTGCCTCCATCCGTACTACTTCGCTGCTTTGGAGCCATGAAACTGTGACCTGTCACGATTTCGCGATGCCTTTTCGCTTCATCCCCCTTTGCTGCTTTCTGTCATGATTTCGCGACCATTTCTGTGCAATATGCTTTCTGGTTGATCCTGTCATGATTTCGCGACCATTTTGGCCTTTTGCCCTGTTTGACTGGTTCCTGTCGCGATATCGCGACGTTTTCTTGCTTCGTGCTCTTTGACCTCTTTCTGTCACGATATCGTGACACTTTTTCATTCTGGCAGCGACAGAGCAACATGTCGCGATATCACGACGCTTTTCCTATTTTGGCCGCGACGGAGCAACCTGTCATGATTTCGCGACACTTTCTATTTTTTGGCAGCGATGACGCGACATGTCGCGATATCGCGACAATTTTCATTTTTGCCTTTCTCTCTCCTGCCTGGCCGCGACGGAGCGACATGTCGCGATTTCGTGACACCTTTTCAATTTTTCCAGCGACATGTCACGATTTCGCGACACCTTTTCAATTTTGCCAGCGACATGTCGCGATATCGTGACAACTTTCTATTTTTTCTTTTCTCTCTCCTTTTCGGCAGCGATGGAGCGACATGTCGCGATTTCGTGACACTATCTATTTTTCTGCAGCGATGGCGCGACAGGTCGCGATTTCGTGACATGTCACGATTTCGCGACACTTTCTTTCCTTAGTGCAATTTTGCCCCTTTTTCTTGGTTTTTAGCAACTGGGTCCCTGAGATTTCTTCTGCAAGCCTGCAAAAAGGTGGGTCCCCAATTTTGGGGTGTGTTGTGGACTAGCCACAACAAGAGCTAAGGAGGAGAAAGGAGATAGAAGAGGTCACAATTTTGACAAGTTTGATAACAACCACAAAAGTTTTGAAGTTTGATTTGCAAAGGAGGTTACTATTTTACCAAAGAAGAAATTGAAGGGTCACAAGACAATATATTGAAGGTGACATATAGCTATGATTTGGATAAATTTTGAAGTGTCCTTGGACAACCAATTGAAGGAAGGCTTGACAATAAAATAAGGCAAAAATTTAGAGGAATTGAACGTTGTTTTTGGATAGCAATGGTGAACAAAATTATGTTCTAAAAATAGTCATTTTGTATCTATTAATTATTAATCCGGTAGTTCGTAGACTTGTGAGTACCAATGCAAAGTATATGCCTATAGTAGTCTAAATATGAGTCCTCCGTGTCACTTTGGTTTGGGGGGTGGTTGTTGGTATAGTTGAAGTTCAACCAAAACAATAGAATTAAATTATAGGAAATTAAATTCTAAAGGAAATTATAGAAAAACTAAATTAAAATCTCAAACATGTGACTGAAAGGAAATGTGTAAAAAATGCAAGAAAGCAAACACTCTTGAAGGAATTAAATAAAACAGGGAAATAAAAAATTAGACACACTTGCAGGAAATAAATAATAGACACTAATTAATGAAAGAAAAATAAAATAGGGGAGGAATACTACCTAGAGTGGGTCCAAGATCCTGCAGACATCCGCTCGGTTAAACTATGTAATCACTCTTCAAACTCAAGAAATTGATCAAAACACTTTGAGATTTTTATTATGTAGTACTAATTTTTACAGAGCAAGTTTGGATCCTTTCTTTAGGGGCGGTCTACATTTTTATATAGAATGCAGTCGTCCCCTATTTACAATTTTAGACGTTGCGTGATTTGCTATGGTGGGCACACATAAATTAATTAGATTTATAAAAATAGATAAATCAAACTAAAATTAACCTTCACAGAATAATCATGGCATTTCTTATGTTTAACAAAATACATCTAATTTTATACATGGTCTTCAATTTTCACAATCAACATGCATGTTTTTATTCTATCCAATGCAAGCATTTTTTAGTCCATTACTATAAAATAGACACATTTTAGGCCTATCATCGGGATATAGGCATCATATTTAACTTGATTTTGTTCATTGAAGATCATCACTGGTTTTTGGTCATCGAACAATGAACACTTTTATTCTATAATCAGGAGATAGGTGTCATCCAGCCTATAGTCGAGATATAGGCGTTGTTGCTTGTAGTTGAGAGATAGATGCCTTCCAACCTGTTACCAGGAGACATGCACCATCCTATGTACTAGGAGACAGACGCTTCCTTTTCACTAGGATATAGGCACCTTCCGGATTATGGCAAAGAGATAGGCACCGTACCTTAGCATATTTTGGAGTTCCTTACTTCTTAGCCACTATCGTAGTTTACTCATAAATCCTTCCTTATTCATGTCATGAAAGTATCAAATATATTTTTTGCATTGGACCTTGACTAAAAAGGTGCAAAAAAGGTGAAAGGTATTGCATATACACATAATTTTCACTCAAAACACACATTAGGCATAATGCATAATTTTCTATTAAAAATATACAAAAATCTCATAAATAGGCATTTTTAATATAATATACCACACAATTATGCTATTAAAGTATAAAAAAAGAGCATTTATGATGCTCATCATTCCCCCATGCCTAACTGTTGCCATTCCCTTGTAGCAACTTCTACTGGTAATCCACTATTTTGTCAATAGCCTACTAGTATTATCTATTCCTACATTTTCTTTCCCTGGTAGTGGTTCTATATCTTTTCTTATTGCGTTTCCATTTGCCACCCTATTTTGATTGATTAGGACATGCTTCTATCTCTGGTGCCTTTTGATGTTTACTACACTGTAAGGGCTGGCTAGGCCCTGCTCCTATATTCGAATTTATTCTGATCTACCCCTTCTTACCTTTAACTTTTTCCATGTAGAATATTGTAAATGTAGTGGCATCCTTATGGAATGTAGGGTCAACTTACTTCCAATATTGATGGTTTGGAGGAAGTTGATCTACCACTGGAAAGTTAGGATTTTTCCATGGTGGATAATGGGATGTATTATGTACTTGGGCCTTTGGTAATTCTTGCATACTTAGGTGGTAGAGGCTTGGATGCTCGAACCAGTGATGGCATCATTGGTTCCTTGCTGCTGAATATGGCCATCTTGTCTAGATATTCTCTCATCCTTGAGGGACTACCATCGATTGAACCATATAGGTTCCAAAATTGTTTTGGCTAGGTAGGATTAACAAAAACACCTAGCTCTCTAGCCATTCTTTTGTAAGCCTTTCACTCCTTAGCCTCCTTCAGGTTCTTCTGGAGCTCTTGGAACTGCTCTTTCTAACTGGTGAAGGCTTTCATGGATGTAGTCCACTCTTCATATGAGTTCAAGTCTGGTTGTACCTTTAGCTTGTTTTTGGGTTCTTTCTATTTTTATTATTTCACTGTTATGGTCCTTGTATTCCACCTTTTCTGTGGTGCTCTCTCTACTTTTATTTTGGGCCATAATATCTTAGATGATCTAGGTGCTACTACATAAGTTGTGGATGTCGAAGGACCAACCTCCTCTATCTTCTATGAAGGTGATATTTCTTGGACCTTATAGGACTCTATATCTTGCTTATTTTGGTCCCATAGTGTGTTGTCAGTTGGTCCAACCATGGTATATTCATCAAATTGACCAGCCATGGTTTGGTCAACCAATGGCTAACCAATTAACTGTGTAGCCTTGATGGAATTGACCGACTCTTATGGGTGATCCACCTCATGTAATTACCCCTACCCTACTTATGATTTGGCAATAGGGTCAAATATTTGTGTGTTGTCAACTGGCTGAGTGACATTCAGTTGTACATTGGACTCCCCAGCTGACTTGAAAATTCTTGCTTGGTCATCTGGTGGTTGACCATTTTACTGCGTAGCATTAGGTATTTTGGTTGACTCCTTAGCCACACTATCATTGATTTCTATTATAGGGAGTTACTATTGCAAAGCATGACTCCCTTGTTCCTGGGAAGTAGTCTACATAGGGGCCTTTTATTGGTCCTCTATTTTAGCCTTTTGGTTTTCTGATTCTCTTTTGAAATTGGAGTGAAACACCCCTATGGATGCAATTTTTTCCTCTAATTCCATAGAAGAAAATGCTACGTCCATGGCCCTATATGTATGTATGTCAACATCCACCTTATCTGGTTTGGTGGCTTGCAGCTTCTAGACCCTATTTTCTAATTGCCATAAATTTTCTTGTAACTGTTGTAGAGCGTCATTCACTTCTTGTTGTCTTACTGCAGTAGCCTATTAAGACTCTTGAAATTTAGCCTACTCTTTCTTAATTTTTTCCTCCCAATTGGAGGCTTGTTATCTCATGTTCTACAGCTGGCTCTACAGGTCTTCTTCCTAATCATTCTGGTAGAATGTCACACCACTAGCCATACCATGCAATACTCGAGCAACTAGTTCATCCTCTATATTTTCCTCTTTGGATGAACTATAATAAAAAAGATGCTCCTTTTGTGTTCTACTTTTGGTTTTTAGTGGTGACAAAGCTTGAATTAGGCTTGGAATAGTTTGGTCTGCCTCCCAATTTTGAATTTTGGGAGAAAGGTGATGATATTTCCTCTGATAGGCTCTGTTTAGATTGTCATATCTCCCCTATAGAATGGCTATGCTAGGAGGCAAGAGATGGTGTTGGGGAAGAAGGGTCTGCTTCTATCTACCCAATTTTTTCTACAACTTGGTGGTTTTGGTAGTTAGGTGCCTCCTCTTCCCCCTGCTACTCCTTGGCTTCATCTACATCAACTTCTATTTCATCCTCTATGTGCCTCGACATGTATCTAGATTTCAACTCATTCCTATGTGCCTTGACATGTTGAACTAGGGCTAAGATCAACCCATGATGTGCTAATACCATTACTGTTCCTACCTTATACCAATTGGATTCATCCTTTAGGGCACACATTAGGTAGTAGGGAATATTGATTTTATCCCCATGCAATAGATGATTAAGAAATCTAAAATGGTTGGTGTTCAACTAGGAATACTTACTAGTGCAAGTGAAAAATCGAGCTACTTGCTCAAACACCTCCCTCCAAAGGTTTAGCATATACTATTTTGGCAACCCTTGGCATGTTGTCTGCATTGATGGTTGCCCAAAAAATCATTGTGCGCATTGTGCTATACTATATTCCTTATATGTTTGGTCCCTTGTGCGTGGAAGACTAGTCACCTCTGTAATATATGCTTATGTGACTAGTATGACCAATCTGTGCATTTGTACGATGTCATCATCCATTGAAGCTACACATTCACATGCTACCACATGGTCTTAATTCTAGCTAACGAAGCGATAATACTGCATCCATCCCACAACCTCAAACTGATTTCTAACTTTGCCAGTTATGCTCGAAAGATCCTAGGGCTCATTTTTCTTCAACATGTGGTTAGTAGGTTTTCCCATGGAGGTCTCAAATTTATTATCTAGATTTGATTATATTTGTAAAAATATACACAGTTTCTTGATTATAACATACCGAATCGTGCAACTGTATCCATGCATACAAGGCACCTATCTCCCATAATCAATAGTAATTATGGATAATATGCATAATTAAATTTAAAATTGTGTGCCAAATTGTATACGGGTACTGATACAATCACTTCCTTCCATATGATTGGCACCATGTGGTATAGTATAGGTTTGGGGCTCATATGATTAGATACAAGTTTCATGGGATATGTGCCAGCACATGATACAAAATGTTTCTTTATGAAAATCATGAATACACATAATAAAAAGTTTAGCATGTACTTGAATGGTGTCTCATGATTTATCATATGCAAATGTCGGTGGTGCAATGTTATTGGTCAATGCATGACAACAGTATCTCTGGGACAAATGATCAATGTGGTTTTTCTCCCATGCAAAAATCATGTTAACTTGCATCTCCATTTGGGTACTGCAATTTTATTAATCTTGAGATTTTGTGTAAAAACTAAAGAAAACATGGAAGTTTTATTCTATCATTGGATGACTCATGTCCCCTCCTTGGAATTTATTTGTTTTTTCCTTGGGAGCATGCATGGGTCACTGACAAAATTTCATGAACTTCGACTAAAAATTAAGAAGTAAACAAATTTCGTCGGTAAAAGACAAACAAACATACTTTTATCCATGAAAATTTTGACTTTTATTGTGTTAGGACCCTCCTAACATACCCTAATACTTATATTATTTATTAATTATATTTTAGGGTCGCAACCCTTCACTCTTACAACTATTAGACTAGGTATTTAAATGCAATCCAAATATGATAATAAGGCATCATCGAACAAATATATTAATTAAGTCTATTGTGGGTTTTTCTACCTTACAATCAAAAAGCGGTTCAATATAAAAATGATTCCTCCTTCCGCACTATTTAGTTTCATACCATTTGGATCAGAGCTAGATCAAGGAGCAAATTCACCATTAAATTTTTTTCCCACCGCACATTTCAACCAGTCCACATTCGCGAGGATGCAAACATCATTCACGCTTCACGAATCCGTGTCATAATCCTCGTAGAAAATTAAACCTTCTCCTAAGGTACAAATTAAGTTGTCACCCAGGTGTTGTAGGTGAGTTGGAGAGGAGAGGGCAATCCTCCAAGGGAGGTCCTAGGTTCGAATCTCCACCCTACCAAAAAGCTAAATTGGGTATCCAAAATCCAATTGATAATGTTGGTGCGAGCAGGGCTGGTGCGACCCCCGAGTGACTTTGACGGTGTAGAACCCCCTGTTCGTGGTCTCTTAGACCAAGGCGGCCCCGCAAGGGGGTTTTTCGCTTTAAAAAAAAAAATTAAGTTGTCTTACACCCAAATTGCTTGACCTTTCGCGTGGTGACCGGTGGCTATTTTGAAAAAGCTAAAATCTTCAACGCAGCATCAAGGTTTTCGATGTCCGAAACGCAAAGGAAAAAATTAAAAAAAATTAAGGACTAAAGTCCCACATTCACGGTGCTACATCTTTGTAGCGCTTTATAAGCACCAAAAGGCACAAGGAAGAACGTGACTTCGGTCATGCCTCCCTCGTACCTCGTGCAAACCAACCGCTACCCAGTCCTTCCTCAAAATTTGCATTGCCCATCGACTCCTCATGTTCTCGGCTACCACCCCTACGCCTCGGTCGCTTTTTGCTGCCCTGCCAGTCTACCTTCTCACCTGCCACCCTGTCAGTCGACCTTATGCCTGTCGCCCTGCCAATCGTCGTACGCTCTCGACCCTGACGCCTCTACAAGCTACTTTTTAAATAACAAAGAGAACCAAATTCAAAAAGTTGATAGGGCATTGCCCACCAAATTTTTTATTTTTTATTTTTTTTTGGCTCACTTGTACCAAGTCATATTGATCGTTACCTACACCAACCGCAATGGCTGAAGGACGATGATCACTGGATTCCATTCGTGAGAAACATGAAAGGCTCGCTGAAGAAGTTCAATAGGAAAGAGAGGAGAATACTTGTAACACAAGAGAACTCTTCGAGAAAATATTTGCAATGGATGTTAAACTTGATGCCATCAGTCAAAATCAGGCAACACCACATGCAAATTCAACCAACAACGGGTCATCAAACCGAGCAATGTTAGGAGGTCCACAAAATTCCATTCTACCATGGATGACCAAATTAGACTTCCCAAAATTTAAAGGAGGAGACCCTACAAACTGGATCTACCGAGCAGAGCAATATTTCTCACTAAATCAAATTCCAAAAATGCAAAAATTCCATATCGCCTCCTTCCACTTGGAAAAAAACACCATCCAATGGTACCAATGGTTCTAGAAAACTAATGGCACTTCGACGTGGTCAACCTTTACAAAATATCTATTAGTGCGATTCAGCCCTAGCAAGTTTCAAAGCTTTACATGGGCCCTCACTAAATTATGCCAAATCACTTCGATAAGTGAATACCAAGCATAATTTGAAAGGCTAGCTAAGCGAACATTCGGATTATACGCTGCCTTCTCTAAAGAATGTTTTGTCAGCAGATTAAAAGAAGAAATTTGAATAGAGGTGCAAATTTATAACCCTACAAACATGTTAGAGACCATCGGCTTGGCGAAATTCATGGAGGACAAAATCAAGGCACAAAATCGGTTCACAAAACCAACTTGGGGGAAACCATCAAACACTTATACCAACCCCAAAATAATGCAAAATGGACGAACCCAAAACTCCTACACAACCCCCAAAATTAACCCCGCTCTACCAATTAAGCGTCTGAGTTTCGAGGAAATGAAGGAAAGACAAGCTAAGGGTCTTTGCTACCATTACGATGAGAAATTTGACAAAAATCATAAATGTGCCTCACGAAAATTATATATTCTAGATGCCATAGAGGAAGGGAATTCTACTGAAGAGGAACCTGAACTCGAAGTAGAGGTATTATCCAACACACTTGAAAGTGACAAAGAAAATGCACCAAAGGTTTCCTTCAACGCCCTTGCCGAATTTTTTGCCCCTCAAACAATACGAGTTAAAGGGTATTTTAAGAAACAAAACCTTACTGTGCTCCTAGATTCTGGTAGCACACACAATTTTATCGATCCAAAGGTGGCTAAACAAGCAAATTGTTCTATATACCCTTGCAATAACTTTGAAGTGATGATTGGAAATGACGAAAAAATTGCATGCAAAGGAAAATGCAGAAATATAAAACTAAGTATGGGGGTTTATAACATGAAAGGTGACATGTACGTCCTACCCCTAGGTGGGTGTGACATTGTACTAGGCATACAATGGTTACGAACCTTGGGTGTAGTCCAATGGGAATTTGATGAACTATGGATGAAATTCATAGCAAAGAACCAAACCTATATTATCCAAGTCCTGAAATCAGGACCTTTCCAAATCGTCAGCTCGCATAGAATGGAGAAAATTATCCGAAAAGGAAACAAAGGAATGGTCACCAAATTATTTTCAATTCAACCTAGTCACAAAGAAGACGAGACACCAGAGTTACAAAATATTTTAGACCACCATAAGGCGGTATTCAATGAACCAAAAGGACTACCTCCACAATGAAGTCACGATCACACTATTCCACTATTTCTAGGGCATCAACCTCCTAATATTAGACCTTATCGCTATCCATACCTCCAAAAAACTGAAATAGAGAAATTAGTACAAGATCTTCTTAAGGCAGGAGTCATTAGACCTAGCAAAAGCCCTTACTCCTCTCTAATTATTTTAGTTAGAAAAAAGGATGGCTCATGGCGTTTATGTGTCGATTTTTGAGCGCTTAATAAAATGACCATCAAAGATAAATTTCCTATTTCGGTCATAGACGAGTTATTAGATGAACTCCATAGGGCAGCTTATTTTTCCAAGTTAGACTTATGGTCAGGCTACCACCAAATACGAGTCAATGAAAAGCTTGGTGATGCCATTTGGCCTGACCAACGCTCCTTCTACCTTTCAAAGTCTAATGAATAAGGTATTTCACCCTTTTATTTGTAAATTTATATTAGTTTTCTTTGATGACATTTTGATTTATAGCAAAACATGGGAAGAACATTTGGACCATGTTAGACAAGCGTTCCAAATCTTGAAGGAAAATCAACTTTATGCAAAAAGATCAAAGTGTTCCTATGGAAAACAAGAAATTGAATACTTAAGTCATATTGTCTCAAAGGAAGGAGTTATGGTAGATCCTTCCAAAATTAAGGAGGTGAAAAATTGGCCTATTCCAAAAACCTTAAAATACCTACGTGGGTTTCTTGGACTAACGGGATATTAAAGAAAATTTGTCCAAAATTATGGTAAAATCGTTGCTCCTCTAACAACATTACTTAATAAAAATGCTTTCAAATGGTCGTCTAAAGCGTATGAGGCCTTTATCACCTTGAAAACTGCAATGTGTACCACCCCTGTTCTAGCCATGCCCAAATTTTCTAAATCGTTCGTCATTGAAAGTGACGCTTCAGGAATAGGAATGGGAGCCATACTCATGCAGGATGAAAGGCCTCTAGCTTTTATAAGCAAAGCATTTTCTCCTAAGAATTTAGCTCGCTCTATGTATGAAAAAGAGATGTTGGCGATTGTCCATGCTATTCAACATTGGAGGTCTTACCTTATTGGCCAACATTTCATTATCTGCACTGACCATCATAGCTTGAAGTATTTTTTAAAAACAAAGGACTAATACCCCAGAACAACAAAAATGGGCTACTAAACTTCTTGGCTATGATTATGAAATTACATATAAAAATGGAAAGGACAACATGGCAGCCGATGCATTTTCTAGAAAATTTGAAGATATGCCTCAAGTCCATGCTATTTCCTCCCTTATTCCTAAATGGGTAGATGAGGTGCATGAAAAATGGATAAATGATCCTACTATCCACGCCTTAATTCAAAAACTTCAACATAATCCTAGTAGCAAACCTCCATACACTTGGAAGGACAATATATTAAGATACAAAGGGAGGATGGTCCTCACCCCCAATTCAACTTATCATGAAAAACTTATTCATGAGTTACATACCTCACCCACTATAGGCCACTCAAGGTTCTTAAAAACCTATAAAAGAGCCACTACCTCCTTCTATTGGGTAGGAATGAAAAATTAAATCAAAAAAATTGTAAAATAATGTGAAGTTTACCAAAGACAAAAGGGGGAGACCCTCGCTATTCCAGGATTACTTCAACCTCTTCCTATACCCACAAAAACATGGGCAGATATTTCTACGGACTTTATTGAAGGATTACCAAAATCAAGAGGAAAAAAAACCATTTTCGTAGTCATTGATCGTTTATCTAAATATGCCCATTTTTGTTTTGTGGCTCATCCTTATACCGCTAGCACTATAGCCCACCTCTTCCTAGATAACATCTTTAAATTACATGGTATGCCATCCACAATTGTTAGTGACCATGACCCAACTTTCACTAGCACCTTTTGGAAGGAATTGTTCAAATTACAAGGTACTCAACTTCGTATGAGCTCCACTTACCATCCTCAAACCGATGGCCAAACAGAAGTTGTAAATAAATGCTTGGAAACATACCTTCGATGTTTTTTTTCCACTCAACCACTCCATTGGGTAAAGTGGATTTCACTAGAGGAATGGTGGTATAACACTTCATACCATACGTCCATAAAAATGACTCCTTATGAAGCACTATATGGTCAAACACCACCATCCCTCACTTCCTATATTCTAGGGACTACAAAAGTCCATGCGGTGGAAACGAAACTTGCTAATAGAGATGACATACTACGGATCCTAAAAGAGAACCTACATATCGCCCAGCATCACATGAAGCAGCAAGTCAATCAACATAGAAGTGAACATAGTTTCCATGAGGGTGATATGGTTTTCTTATGTCTCCAACCTTACCGTCAATCCTCTCTTAAACAAAAAGGTTCTTAGAAGTTAGCACCCAAATTTAATGGGTCATATAAAGTTCACCAATGTATTGGGACCATTGCTTACAAAATAGAGCTTCCTCCCTCTTCCAAACTTCATCCCGTATTTCATGTATCTTGCCTTAAGCTCACAGTTGGAGCCCATATCACAACACAAACCACTCTCCCTAAACTCTCTAATTATGGAGTACTTCTAGTCGAGCCAGAAGCTATCTTGGATCGCCGCTCTGGTCACCTTCGTACTCACGATATCATAGAATTTTTAATCCTTTGGAAAGGTCTACCTTTAGAAGATGCAACATGGGAAAATTTTCAAGATATCCAGCAACAATTTCCAAATTTCCATCTTTGAGGACAAAGCTCCTTTAAGGGGGATGGCATGTTAGGACCCTCCTAACATACCCTAATACTTATATTATTTATTAATTATATTTTAGGGTCACAACCCTTCACTCTTACAACTATTATACTAGGTATTTAAATGCAATCCAAATATGATAATAAGGCATCATCGAACAAATATATTAATTAAGTCTATTGTGGGTTTTTCTACCTTACAATCAAAAAGTGATTCAATATAAAAACGATTCCTCCTTTCGCACTATTTAGTTTCATACCAGATTGTACGTGGAATTTGGTACCTACGTGGCTCTGGTCACTTCTTCGATGCTAAAGATAGGATTCTTCGCTACGTCGAGATACAAGCAACTTTATTTGTATGGGATATAGGTGCCCTTCACTAAAGTGCAAATATAGGTGCTCATTTTTTGGGAGACAGGCACATTTTGTTGAAGTGAGGAGACAGATGCTCCTTTTCTAGGAGACATGCACCTTTCACTGCAGTGCGAAGACATGCACCCATTTTATGGGAGACAAGCACCTTCCATTCAAGTGTGGAGATAGGCACCCATTTATTGGGAGACAAGTGCCTTACTCCGTCTTACTAGAGATAGGCACCATCTATTATTATGAATATAGGCACCTTTATTGGACATATTGGTACCTACAAAACACATATTTTGTATTTTTGCTTTATGTATATGGGAGATAGGCACCTTCGTGAATACAGGCACCTTCAAAATATTACGGATATAGGCACTTTTTCTATACATGGGAGATAGGCACCTTCTCTTGGCTGGACAGTCAATGTCCACTGAGTTGACCCATAGTCAGGCACCTTTTATTGATCCGGATATAGGCACTTTTCCTTGGTGACAAAATCAACATCCATCACCTTGATCGTATACAGGTATCTACTTTCCGGATAAAGTAGACACCTATATATATCCAATTATAAGTACCCCCTTCTTGGTGGGTATTGGCACTTCGTTCATTCATTTATCCTCCTAAAAAGCTAAAAATATGTAGGGCACCATGGATCCTGTGCCTGATAGGCCTAGGTTTCCCAGGATGCCTACAGATTGCATTCAAGGTATGGTTTCCTACAAAATAAATGCACACATAAAACATAAAATAGGAATCATGGATCCTGTGCCTGATAGGCCTAGGTTTCCCAGGATGCCTATAGATTGCATTCAGGGCATGATTTCCTACAAAGCAGTAAATAAAACAAAACTAAAAAATTTTAAATTTAAAATGTTTTTTTCTACGGATGCACACATGTCCATCAACTACTGGAGAGAGTTTTTCATTATGATGGGGTCTCCCCCATGCCTACTTTGGATTCAACCACGTGGATTGGTGGTGTATGATACGACCACAATCGGTGGTCATTGACTATCAACACAATGTCGCTTTCATCTATGGTTCGAACATGCACAACACCATTTTTTATAATCTCAACCACTTCATATGGTCCCATCCAATGCTGCATAAGCTTTCCCTTTCACTCCTGGAACTAGGAGTCATACAATAATGCCCATTCTCCCACTTTGAACTATTTTGGTCATATGTGGTGGTCATGCCATCGAGCCCTCTACTTCTGCATGATTTTTATTCACTGTAAAGCATCCTACCGGTATTCATCCAGCTGGTTGAGCTATTGAATTCGGTATTTTTGTGCAGCATCCAAATTTAAATTTAATGCTACAATAGTTCATAGGGTTTTGATTTCAAATTCAATGGGCATCATGGCATTTTTCCCGTACACCAATTGGAATGGTGTAAATCCAATGGTAGTCTTCTAGGTAGTGTGATATGCCCACACTACCTCTAGTAAATGAATTACCCAATATTTTTAATGTTGTTGTACCATCTTAGTAAGAATATTTTCCAACTCTCGATTTGTGACTTCCACTTGCCCGTTTGCTTGTGGATGATAGGGGGTAGTTTTGTTGTGCCAGATTTGATATTACTGCATCAACTCTTGAATCACTTTCAAGGTGAATTGAGGTCCCTGATCAGTGGTAATTTCTCTGGGAACCCCAAATCTGGTGAAAATGGATTCATACAAGAAATTGGCTACAGTATTTTCCTTTGAATCTTGTAGTGCCTGCACTTCAACCCATTTCATCACATAGTCAGTACAAATAAGAATATACCTTTTTTTGCCTGACTATGGATTGATGGGACCCACAAAGTCCATCCCCCATTTATCAAAAGGTTCAATGTGCACATGGGGCTGAAGTGGCATCTCATCTCGAAGAGTTGGTCTACCCATTCTTTGGCATTGATCACATTGGTTCACATGTTTGACTACATCTTTAAATAAAGAAGGCCAGAAATATCCAGCCTGCAAAACTTTAAATGCAGTCCTTTTTCTTGCAAAATGACCACCACATGGTTCATCATGGCAAGCCTTGAGGATTTTTATGGTCTCATTTTCTGCAACACACCTTCTCATGATTTGATCAGGCCTAGTTTTAAATAGGCATCCATCAATCCATGAGAAGGTTGCACTCTTTTCTATTAATGTTTGAGCTTCTTGGGGTGAGAGTGTAGGAGATACTTTATCGATGGCTAAGTAATTAGCCATATCCACATACCATGGAATTTGTTCATCTAGAGCAAAAATATGCTCATCTAGAAATTGATCCTCAGTGGTTGTATGGTCTTGAGAAATTAACTTGGAGAGAAAATCTGCAACAACATTATCCCTACTAGGTTTGTCAACAATGGTTACATCAAATTCTTACAATAGTAAAAGCCACCTAATAATTCTACCACTCACTGTAGGTTTATTCATTAGGTACCTGATGGTTGCATGATCTGTATGCACAAAAATCTTATAACCTATAATGTAATGGTAGAATTTATTAATAGCATGCACTACTACAAGGAATTATTTCTTCGTGATAGTATAGTTGAACTCAACACCTGTAATATTTTTACTGACATAGTAGATGGCATAAAACTCATCTCCATATTTTTTTCCTAATGCAGCCCCTATCGCATTGTTAGATGCATCAGTGTAAATGTGAAAGGGGAGGGTCCAATTTGGACCTCTCAACATAGGAGTTGTGGTCAGTATTTCTTTTAAAATCTGAAATGCTTGTTCACACTCACTATTCTAGATAAACTCAACATTTTTAGATAATAATGTATGTAGAGGTTTGGTAGTTTTACTAAAGTCTTGGATAAACCGCCTATAGTATCTAGTAGAACCTAGAAAACTATGGATATCTCTCTGTGTTTGGGGAGTAGGTAGATTTTTAATTACTTCAATTTTCTATTTATCTACTTTAATCCCCTCCATAGATATATGATGTCCTAACACTATCCCTTCTTGCATTAGCATAAAACACTTTTCGTTGCTAAGGGATAGGTTTATCTCTTGACACCGTTGGAGTACTTTCTCCAGATTGGTTGTAGCTTCCTCAAAAGTTTCATCGTAAATGGTGAAATCATCCATGTATACTTCTACAGTTTCTCCAACCATGTCTGAAAAGATACTAAGCACCACCCTTTGAAAGGTGGTAGGTGTGTTACACAACCCAAATGGTAAGACTCGGTAAGCAAAAGTCCCCCATGGACAAGTAAACATGGTTTTGTCCTGGTCTTCTTCCCCTATTTGAATTTGATTGTATCCACTAAACCCATCTAGGAATGAAAAATATTTTCATCCTACCAAGGTGTCGAGGACTTGGTCAATAAAGGGTAAGGGGAAATGGTCTTTCCTAGTGGCTTTATTGAGCATCTTGTAATCAACACAAATGCACCACTTGCCATTTTTCTTAGGCACCACCACTAAAGGTGATACCCATTGACTATCCGATATTGGATAAATAAACCCAGCTGACAAAAGTTTTTGTAGTTCAGCTTTGACAATTTCTTTCATAGTTGGATTCATTCTCCTCTGGGGCTGTCTTACCAGTCTCACATCATCTTCCAAATATATCCTATGAGTATAGACTTTGGGTGCAATCCCCCTCATGTCTGTGTAATCCCATGCAAAATCAGTTTGGTGTTTGACAAGTATTTCCTTTAATTTGTCCTCTTGAATAATTGACAACTCATTATCAATATTCAATACTCTATCAGGTGCTACCTCTATTTGTTTGACATGGTTATCTTTGCTACCTACAAGTGAGGATTCTAGAGGAGGATGAGAAGATTCCCCTTGGAAAAAGTGTGTTATGACTTGTTCTTCATCAGTGTCATCCTCAATCTCATCTAGAGCCATTATAGGTTGAAGCATTGATAATGCATCATCATTTAAGGCTTCATAGTTTGGTTCTCCCAACAAATCAGTGGATTGTGCAGGTGGATAAATGATCAAGTTTTTGGTATTTTGTCCATCTGAGATCATCATCTGTCCTATCCTACAACTTATATAAGCATCAGCTATGGCCAGCCAAGGTCTACCTAATATAAGTGGATAGCCACCCAATCCAGATCTAGATTGCAACACTAGAAAATCTGCTAGATACTCCCATGCATCTACTATGACAACAACATCTTCCAGTATTCCCTTCAGGAGTACTATGGATCGGTCAACTAATTGAAGGATAATTTTAGTTGGCCTCATATCCGTGAGTTGTAGTTTCTGCATGGTTTCTTGGGGCATGATGTTTATGGCAGCCCCTAGATCTACTAATGTGTTGGGTAATTGGAAGCCTACAATTTTAATTGTTAGCATTGGGCTTCCTGGATCAGAGTATTTAGGATGGTAGGTATTGCCTAACATGAGATCAACCAATTTTCCTACCACACTTACTACTTTTGATGGTTTTCTTCCTAATTTTTTCAAACATAATTCTCTTATGGCCTTCGTATAAATGGGAACATCTCTAATGGCCTGAAAGAGGGGAATTGTGACTGTCAAGTTTTTTAAGCCTTCCATAATGTCAAATTTTGGTTGTGTTGGCTTCTTGGGTTCTTATAATATTTTTGGAAAATGTGGAACCCCTTCATTTCTATTTTTCTCAGTAGTTTATTTTTCTACCACCTCTTCTACCAAAGGTGGCTCTTCTACTTCTAACTCTACATCCTCTTCCTCCACTATAGGAGGAGTTGGTTCTACTCCTAATTGTCTTCCTAACCTAAGTTGTATAGGGCTACAATCTACTCTAATATGATACATTGGAAACACCTCTGTGTCTACCTGATAGGTGGGCTGATTTGACCTATTATTCAGATTTGGAGTTGGTTGTGTAGGTAGTTGAATTGGTCTTGAAGTAGGAGGTGTAGGCAAGCTGGGTTGTGGTGGAGTTTGAGTTGTATTTTGTGGAGGTGAAGTCCACACATTGTGGTTCCTCCACTATGGTCTAGTTTGTTGATAAGGCATCCATGGATACGGGTTGTAAGGAGTAGACCCTTGGGTGGCATTCATCCAAGGAGGTTGACCCCACCATCCCATGTTGGGTGGTTGAGTCTGACCTTGGTTCATATAATTACTTCCCCCATAAGGTGGCATTCCTCCTGGCATATTATTTCTTATAGGAAACTATTGCTAGTTTCTCCTATTACCCATGAAATAGGTTTCTGCTACTTCAGGTTCCTCTTTGACATTCTCTATTCATGGACACAACCTAGTTTTATGATCCCTTTGATAGATCGCACACACTCTAACTTTGTTTTTTGAACACTCATTTTTTGGATGTTTTCTCCTACATTTTGGGTAAAAGTAGGCTAATGCTGCTTTAGTTTCTTGCTTCTTTTTCTGAAGCAAGAGTGTATCCAGTTGAAGTGCAAGAGATGAGAGCATCTCACTCTTCATATCATCTAGCATGTTGCCTATTTCAGCCTTAGTTATTGAGGCTGTAGTTTTTGTGATTCGGGTGGTTGGTTTACCTTTTCTACGAGAATAATTCTGACATAATTATTGGATGTCTGACATCTGATGTTGGTAAATATCCCCTCCCGATATCAGATTCAAAGCTTCTAGAGACTCATTTGTGAGACCCCTCAAGAAAATACTTCTTAAGGACTTCTCACCCAACCTTGCATGGGGTGATCTTTGCAAATTAAAGCTAAATCTATCCCAATAGTCTTCCAATGATTCTTCCTCTTTTTGAGTCATATCCAAGACTTCTTCCCTGACATCTCATGCTCTCCCAAAGTTTTGGTATTGGTCTAGGAAGATCCTTTTCATATCTTCCTAGGTTGCAATGTGTTTATTTCCTAGACTGATGAACCAGTGTAGCGCTGAATCATCTAAAGTGGAGGGAAATAATTTCAGCTTTTGGGCATCTGATTTGTAATCCATTGACCTACATAATACATCAAATTTAAAAAGGAACAGGTTAGGGTCTTCAGTTGGAAGTCCCCTAAAGGTAGGAATATGAGTAGGAGATATATGTTTCATCTTTGTTTCTCCCCTTGCCTCCTCAATTGGGAAGTCAAATTTGGTTGAAGCTTCTTCAATTTCAGCCATATTTTTAGGTAATGTAGGTTCTACACCTACTTCTTCTAGGGTAGCTTTCAAGGCTTCACACTCATTTTTTTTATCCTCCAAAAGTATTCCTAAGTCAATATTTGAAATGGTTCCTTCTTCAACTACTTTCCACCATTGAATATTCAATAAATCTTCCTCATATTGGGTTCTCTCAAATAGATGTCCTAAACCAAAGTTTGAAACTAGTCCTTCATCAAAAGATGTTTGTCTTAATTGCTGAGAAGAGCTTTGTTCAAATATTGGATGACTACGCCAATGTACTACTGGAGGAGATGGTAGTTCAGTTTCAGGATTTGTTTCAGATGTTTCGAAAGGAATTTCAGAAGGTTTTTCAGGTACTTGTGAAGTAAAATCTTTGCTTTTCAAAAAATGACCATCCGATCCTCTTAATCTCGGTGGACTCATACAATATCAGGTAGAAAATCTATGGGTAAGCTAATATGAACTGTAAGTTTAGGGTTGACTATCCTATAGATTTGACTACTACAGTTGGCACTCCCCAACAATGGCACCAAAATGGTGAGCAAAAATTATGTTCTGAAAATAGTCATTTCCTATCCATTAATTATCAATCCGGTAGTTCGTAGACTTGTGAGTACCAGTGCAAAGTATATGCCTATAGTAGACTAAAGATGAGTCCTCTGTGTCACTTTGGTTTGGGGGGTGGTTGTTGGTGTAGTTGGAGTTCAGCCAAACTGATAGAATTAAATTGCAGGAAAGTAAATTCTATAGGAAATTGCAGAAAAACTAAATTAAAATGTCAAACATATGACTAAAAGGAAATGTGCAGAAAATAAGTGCAGGAAAGCAAACACTCTTGCAGAAATTAAATAAAATAGGGAAATACAGAATTAGACACACTTGTAGGAAATAAATAATAGAAACTAATTAATGAAAGCAGAAGAAAACAAGGGAGGAATACTGCCTGGAGTGGGCCCAGGCTCCTGTAGACATCCGCTCGATTAAATTACGCAATCACTCTTCAAACTCAAGAAATTGATCAAAACACTTCGAGATTTTTATTATGCAGTACTAATTTTTACAGAGCAAGTTTGGATCCTTTCTTCAGGGGTGGCCTACATTTTTATACAGAATGCGGTCATCCCTTATTTACAATTTTAGATGCTACATGATTTGCTATGGTGGGCACGCATAAATTTATTAGATATCTAAAAATAGAGAAATCACGCTAAAATTAACCCTCACGGAATAATCATAGTATTTCCTATGTTTAACAAAATACATCTAATTTTATACATGGTCTTCAATCTTCACGGTCAACGTGCATGTTTTTATTCTATCCAGTGCACATGTTGTTCGGCCCATTGCTAGAAAATAGGCACCTTTTCGGCCTATCATCGGGATACATGCATCGTATTTAGCCTTCTTTTGTTCGCTGAAGATCATCGCTGGTTTTTGGGCATCGAATAGTGCACACTTTTATTCTATCATCAGGAGACAGGCACCATCCAACCTATAGTCGAGAGATAGGTGTCATCCCCTGTAGTCGGGAGACAGGCACCTTCCAACCTGTTATCGGGAGATAGGCATCGTCCTGTGTACTAGGAGACAGGTGCTTCCTTTTCACTGGGAGATAGGCACCTTTCGACTTATGGTCGGGAGATAGGCACCGTACCTTAGCATATTTTGGAGCGCCTTACTCCTTTGCTACTATCGTCGTTTACTCACCAATCCTTCCTTAATCGCATCATGAAAATATCAAATGCCAGGTCCGCATGGGACCTTGACTAAAAAGGTGCAAAAAAGACATAATGTACTGCATCTACACACAATTTTCACTCAAAACACACATTAGGCATAATACATCATTTTCCATTAAATATATACAAAAATCTCATAAAATATGCATTTCTAATATAATATGCCGCACAATTATGCTATTAAAGTATACAAAAAATGAGTATTTTTGGTGCTCATCAAGCAAGATAAAGGAGGTGAAATCAGGATTTTGGAGCAACAAATTATGAGAGTTGGACTGCAAAATTGAGCAACATTAGAAGGAGAAAAGAGAGCTTTTATTTAGAGATCTCAAAGCATATTTGAATAGCATTATTGGAAAACAAAGAATTTGATTTTTAAGCAGCATTGATAGCTACAAATTAAAGGATTTTTGGATAGCAACCTAAAGGAAATGGATTCAGATGTTTGAAGATTTTTGGAAAGCAATATTAGGCAGCAAATTGGAGGAGTCATAGAGCTATGAATTGGAGGATTTTTTGAGTAGATTTGAGAAAGCTTTAGATAATATTTGGGCAGCACTACTAGCTGAAAATTTCAGAGTTTGAGAGAACAAGTTTGGAGGAGAATTGAAGCCATAGAAATAATATTTTTGGGCAACAAATTAAAGGCTAAAGGTAGAAAATTAAAGCTACAAAATTGATAAATTTAAGATAACAATTGAGTAGAAAGGGAAGCTGAAAAATTAACAAGTTTAAGACAGAAAAGCAAAAGGAATTGGAGCTACAAATTTTAAAAATTTGGGGCAACAAATAGGTGAACCAAATAACCAAGAAGACTAGCTACAAAAGGGGGTCAAAATGTGTGTAAAAGTGGTGATATGAAAGTTTATTATTTAAGTATGAAAACCAGTTTATGTTAAAGTTTTTGAAAGCACCATATTAGAGTTATTTAAGGAACATAAACTAGTTTAAGTTGAGTATGTCCAAGCCAAGAAAAGAAACATTATTATTATCTTGAAATCTGCAAAAACATAACAAATATTGAAGTTAGAAATTTGCTTGAAAGGGAGTGATAAGTAGAAATAGTATATGTTGTTTTCATAATTGAAATGCAAATTTTTCTAAGTCCTATTGAGTAAAAGGAAGAGACTTAATAGAGAAAAAAGAAAAGGTAGATTTTAACTATTTAAAGACACCAAAAAGGTGGACTAAGGATTGCAAAAAATTTGTGAATATTGTAACCACCAAAAAGGCTCGCACCTAGTCAAACTATTGCAATTGACGAAAGATACACAATTAGGCATTCATAAATTGACAACAAGAAATAAAACAAAAATAAAGAATCCTTTATTAATTTTAATGGAGTCAAATTATAGATTCATCTCTCTTAGGGATACCCATTTGATACATCAATTACAATAGTGTCTAATCCCTCTCAAGGGTAGATGCAATCAAAATACCTTTCAGGATGACACAAACTACTCCAAGGTGTCAATGACCTTCTTCTCCATGATTAGAGGTACTTTTTGTGTTGAATGACATGACCCTGTTAATCCTGCATTCAAGAAACAAAAATAAGCAATTAGTAAAAAAGGAGGCCTCTCTTGATGAGGCTTTTAGGAGACATAATATCAAAAGATGACATAAAGAGTATGAAATCAAGAAAGTGAATAAAAGTATGCTAATCTAGTTGAAACATGATAATCTGCTATTAGAAACATGCAAGGAACATATATCAATCTATCTAAGCTACTAATTAAGCAAATGACATCATTATAACATGAAAAATATCCATTATACCCTACTTGCAAACATGAAGAAAAGATGCATAAAACTCCTAAATACTACGATCAAAAATCTCTAAGAAAGTAAATGAACCAGTAAAATACCTTATCTAACATACTAAAGCAGATTGCTAAACTAAAAATTAAGGAAATGATGGATTATACCTTGACCGCAGCTCTGTGTTACGGTGAGCACTGTTAGCCACAGTTGACAGCTACGACAAGGCTTGAAATGTGTTTGCCCTCAAATCAAGGGTCAAATACTCAAATCTCCTTGATAAATTGATGGTCAAGGGTCACCTATGTGTTCTATGATAGATTTGGTGGTTGAATTGCTTCGATTGCATGTGGAATTGGTGTAATTGTGTTTCTTGGATCTCCTAGCCTCCTAGGACCTCCATGGCTTGAATTTTCATCTTGACCTCTCAATTGCAATGACAAAGCTTTCTCTCAAAGAACACAAGTGAGCATTTATCTTGATAGGTATTCACCTTATACAATTGAAAACTTCTCTAGACTTTTCCCCAATTTGGACGAGGTTCTTATAGCACCTAGGAGGGCTATGTCCTAGCTTCATGAGGAAGCCAAGATCAAGATTGGGCAGTTAGATTTTGTTGGATAGAAATATCTAGAACCTTCCTCACTCAAACTATTCCAATCTGCAACCAACTAACCATTTGGAACTAAATTTAACTTGGTCAAATGCCAATTGATTCTAAGGCCTGACCGCGACTGACAAGCGCGGTCAGCTCTACTAACTATGGGTGTTAGAAGTGGCTAGCACTAACTAGGCAAAGGTGCCCAAATGAGTGGTTAAAACCACTGCTATACCTTAGTATTTATCCAAGGTCTTCCATATGGTCTTCTAGAATGTCGCATATGAGTAGTCACCTCAACATGACACATTTTAGGTGTCTACAGATGCCCCTTTTGATATGCATTGTGAGATCGAACAACGTTGAGAAAAAATAGACCTCCTAAAATGATGTCATAGGTTGGATGATTATCATTAATCTGATAAAAATTATATGCTCAGGGTATAGAAAAAGTACGTTCATTACTTCCAACTGGATGGAAGGCTTCTGCACTCGTCATCAGATATTCGGGTAGCTTGGTGCTACAATAGGATTTTGAGCCTATATAACCAAAAGGAAGAGAGCTTCAAACTAAACTGCCATATTTTTTTTTGCCCCAACAAAGTGTAATCTTATGATAGTCTTTAGAAATAATTTGTAAGGCGAATGCAATTTTGACAAGATCAAAAGATCTACAATCAAGGGATCTTCTATTGACTTTGATTATGATTATGATATTATGACTACCCCCTCAAGCGATGATTCAATGAAGGTAGGACAATTAAATTAAGCGATGAGTTGCTTGACCTCTATGAATGACTTTGAACAAAGTAAGATTTAGCATTTAATTACTTGATTAGGCCTAATCAGCTATGATTGTAACTGTTAATAGTAATTGCATGTTTCTATCCCATGGAGCGATCTAGCCGTAATGGCCTTCTAAGGGAATCAAAATGATAGCAATTCCAATTAGGCATGTATTGAATCATATTATCGATGATCTGCTAAAAATATCATAGGAGAATTACCATGAAAACTTCATTCCCATGGAGCAGTCCAACCGTCTTGGCCTTCTTAGGGATTGAAATGAAGTATAGCAATGCCACGATGATGAATTTTCCCCAAATGTCCTTATGGTAATTTACTCATCTTTTTGGATTGCATGGAGCGCAAGTCGTTGCAACCACCAAGTGTATAGGGTAAATTACTAGATACGAGGCAAATTTAGCTTTTGATTTTATCTGATTTTTTTGTTATTTTGTGATTTTTTAACTTAGATTTTTAGAATTTCCCATAGTGGGATTTGAGAGCATTTATTATAGGTTGCTCGCCATGCTTATCAATAGCAGCTAATAAATTTAAATTTCTTAACTGTGGGTCAAACCCACAAGCATAAAACCCTAATTCAGGGACCACGGTTTTCAGGCGCAGTCAAGGCCAAAATTGGAAATATTTAAGGATTTCATGCAATTTAAAATTTTCATTATTTCCTGTAGCATTTGAAAATTTGAGAGCTCTGAGAGGGAAGAAGACAAAACTAATATGGAACACTACCGCATTTTGACCTCACCCTTATCCACACCGATGGCAAACCAACTTGGAGGAGCCGATGCTATTAAGGTAGAAGCACACATCCTCACTCATTATTTGTTTTTACCAATTTTTAAAATAAACCTCATTAAGTAATGGGCTAAATTAACCTCATTAAACTGTTGGTAATGGACCTCACCCTAGTTAGGATTAGCTTAGGTTACCTTAGAAAGGAGGGATTTTTAATTTTTGGGGTGTCTCGAGATGGAAAGTGACCCTAAAAAGGTCATTTTTCCTAGCCACAGTTGGCAAGCGCAGTTCCCAATTGTCAATTTGGGGACTGCGAATGTCAACCACAATGGGATTCAAATTCAAACAGTCAAAATTTTGATTGCCATCCCGATCGCGGGTCTGAACCGTAGTTTGAAAACCTTAGAAAAATTACCTGGAGTAGTAGAGTTGGCATTGGGTGCAACTTGTTACTACAGATCTAGGGGTGGTAGAATATTAGAATCGAGCATCCCACTGAGCTACCTCTTAGGATTGGAACCATTGTGGTAAAGTGCTAGTGTTATGCTACATGTTGGCCTCGTGAGCAGGAGGGCATCAGGAGCAGGTCTCACGTAGGGGACTTGAACCATTACATTGCACAGTTCTTAGGGTTGCATTTGTACTAGATTTACTGGTACCCCTACCTAGATTGCCCTCCATGGATGGAGGCTAGCGACTGGCTGCGTCGGGTACATAGAGATAGATGGCTTCTTAGATGTAATTTTGAGATACAAGAGTTATTATACTTCTCACGTGTCATCCAACAGTTTAGGATTAGGTAAGACATTCTAGGGCTACCTATCATCTACCATCACCTCAACTTAGAGAGGGACTATACATGGCCCAGGGTGACTCCACTGGGTGATGAGGATGGTGAATTTTAGGATTCTATCTTGACATATGCAAGGACTACTCTTTATTATGACACTTGGTGGATCCTCACGATATGGTGGGGCTTTAAGGGCCCCTTATTCAAGGTAGATGATGATGTTACAAAGGGCAGTGAGGGTGCAAAAGTAGATCCTCATGGTTGTTGAGTCTGTTAGAGGACTGAGGGTGGATTGGGCAAGGGAGATGCAAAGGAGGCACCACCAACAAAGGAGGAGGGTGACGCTGTTGAGGAGGGTGAGGCACCACTAGACAGTGATATTAGATAGCTCAAGGCCTAGGTTTCTAGCCTAAAAACTTAGGTAAGCTTTCTACAAATGCAGCTCTTGCATCAGGATACCATCATTACCAATTTGGAGGAAAAGGTAGGGGATCTCTAGTCTCGACTCATAGCTGGGCAGACTTAGTGGTGTAGCTACAAGGAGGAGAAGACCACTCTAGAGGTTAAGATCACTATATCTAACACAAATATACATAAGCTTATAGGGTAGCGCATCCTCCTCCAGTCTTAGCTAGATACTTCGATGGCACAACTTGCTACCTAATAGGGTGGGATGGTAGACCCCTCCTCATCATAGGTTTCTCTAGCACCTCTAGCTACTCCAATAGTACTAGCATTTATAGTAGTACTAGTAGATCAAGGATTAGCAGGGTTGGACCAGGGAGCAAAGATCAGGAGACTTTGGACCCTGGTGAAGTAGCACATCAATGATGGCGCATGAAGTGCTTCCTATAGATCTACTCTAAGAGGAGCTATTGGACTACTCGAGGGTGAGATTTTGGAGATACCCACAACTTCAAGGTCTCAGAGGACTCACACTTTAGAGAAAGGGCAGTCATCAGTGAGCTCCAATCACAGATCTCACAAGTTAAAGAGGACCTCTGGTTCCAACTCGAGGAGGACTCATAGGGATGGTGGAGGTGACGGTGGAGCCTCTCAGTCTAGGGGCACAGGCCCTACTACTTAGTACACATATTATAGATGTTATTGTACCATTTTTGTGTGTAAGGTCGAGGACCTACATAGATGTAGCCTGTGGGTATTTTTGACACATGCTAGTGTACTGCTCATTATGTATATTTTTTAGACACACACACACACACACACACATATATATATATATGATCTAACATTGAGACTCATTATATGTGTCATTTTTTCATTTTTATTATTTTATGTTTTATGAGATGCATATGGATGCAATGTTTAGATGCGATGCTTATTTTATGCTATATGATGTGATGTATGGATGACATGCTCTAGCTAGATGATGGATGTATGATTTGAGATGCAATGATATACATGTGTAGATGGACTACTTATGATGAATGTATATGAATGTGATGTTTTATGTTAAATGCATGTGTAATTTGCTATACTTGTATGCATTTAATATATGTTGTTATGACATGATTTATGCCATGTATGTATTGCATAATTTCTTTGTTTCTTTGATAATGTTTTTTTTGAAATGGATATGTATGCTTTAATTTCTTAAAACATCATGTATGAATGCAATATGAGTTTGAAAATCTGATGGATGACACCATCGAATGTATAACAATCATGAGATGTAATTGCTATATCTTATTATATGCTTTGATCTATTGGGCACCCATATGTGAGATGCAATGATGTATTGTTTTTGTTCATAAGCTTTTGTAAATTAAAATAATATGTATAACATAGTTAGTGGCCATTTAAATATCATTTCTGACATCCATCCGGTATCTAGCCTATATTACAAATAATTTCTAATAAACAAACTCTCATAAAAGAAAATTGATTTTGATGATTGCATTGAAAATTGTTTGTTGCTATTTGGGAATTTTTGAGGTTTTCCATGAGACTCAAACACCCTAGTTGACTTATCAAAAGTTGTATACTGACCATACTAGGCTTCTGAAACATAAGGCTTTCACTAGGATAGACCCTAACTGTTCATTATCCCTATGTGTGCAAATGAGTATATTTAGATAAGGCATAAGCATACCCCGATGTCAGGCGGGATTATTTCAGCCCATTGCTAAGATTGGGGATCCTCAAATGTCTATCCAATCCTAGGTTTAGATTTAGTTAGACTAGACCACTAGGCAATCCGGGCCACCTAAAGCTAGCTCACTCGTAAATTGCTTAGAACTACCCCTTCAATGATAGGTGAGACTCTTTCAACCCATTGTTGAGATTGAGGCTCACTCTATGGCTTTCAAGCATTGATCATTCTAGGGATTCAAGCTCACCCCCTTCTTTTCTTTAATTTATTGGGATACTTGCTCATATATAGTGACAAAAATCACTGTTTATTTTGTATAGTGATGAAAATCACTATTTATTTTCTTTTATTTTTCTTGAGCAAGGGATTTGATACTGATTTGATTTGATTTCTGAGGATTTAACTTTAGAATTTCACTCGGGGATTTTTCTCCTTCATTTGTAAGCAAGGGATTTATTTGGGTAGGGGGTAAACTTGTCCTTTTTCCAATGACCACTACCCTAGACCATTGCACCTCACAAACTGAGCAAGTAACAAAACCTTTTGCCTAAGGTGACCCGGACCACTTTTGTAGTGTTCATCCTTCCTTACCCTAAGTAGGATTGTTCAAATGTGTTTGATTAGTGATAGGATTTTGATATGCTAAGTGCTATCAAAACTAGACCTCATCTACAAAAGCAAAGCAAGCTTTCTACCAAACTCTTGAGAAGACCACTAGGTATGGTTGAATGACCGAAAAACCCTAGTATATTCTTCATAGCAATAATAAGGGTTGTGTTGAAAAACATAATTACTCACACAGGTGTGATGAATGATGATGATAGTGCAAATATGCATGATTGAAATACAAACATGGTGTCGTTTGTAAGATTGCAAACACAACTATCCTAATGCAAGTGCAATGGATGGATATGCCTAATGTAATGCAATATGAAATGCATGCGGTAACTAGAATGCGATGATGCAAAATGAAATGCAATGATGCAAATGGAATGTAATGCAATGTTTTTGAATTTTGATATTTTCCAAATTTTTTATGGATTTTATAACTTTTTGATTTGACCAAAGGGCTTACAGACGCCTTTGGAGCCTTTTGATGGATGACCAAAGGGCTTACAGATGCCTTTGGGGCCTTTTGATGGTTTTAGGCATAAAATGCTTTAAGGTGAAGGATTTTGAGAGGTTCGGGCTCTTCAAACCCTTCCAACGATGTCAAGCGGTATGTCCTAGGTCCAATATTCTCAAAGATGATATATGGACCTAACCAATTAGCCATAAATTTGTCTCGCATTTTTGGTGGTAAATTTGAGTTATGTTGGTTCTCTTTTAGCACAAGATCACCAACCTCAAAGTCTCTCATATGGAATTTGTCATTGTAAGCTCATTTTAAGTGCTCTTGATAAATGTGGAGATGCTCAAGGGAATTCACGTGATGTTCATCAAGTAGCGTCAATTGATCTAGGTGAGCTTGCCATACGGTGTCATCATCGATGAACTCTTTCAATGTGATGTGCAACATTGGAATTTCCAACTCTAAGGGCATAATGGCCTCAGCACCATATACTAGTGAAAATGGAGTTGCCCTAGTGGGTGTCTAAATACTAGTCCTGTAAGCCCATAATGCAAGGGGCAATTGGATGTGCCAATATTTATGGTGTTCTTGTACCATATTTTTCAAGATGGATACCACTATCTTGTTTGAGGCTTCAGCCTGCCCGTTTTCCTATGGATAATATGGAGTCACAAAACTATGTTTGATCTTGTACTTAAATGTCAAAGCTCTCACAATTTTGTTTTTGAATGATGTTCCATTATCCAAAATTATCTTGGATGGAATCCCAAAATGACTTATGATATTGGTGAGTATGAACTCAACAATACGTGCTCCAATTGTCATTGTTAATGGGATTGCTTCCACCCACTTAGTAAAGTACTCAATAGCCATAATAATAAATGTATGCCAGCCCAATGATAGAGGAGATATCTTACCGATGAGATCTAAACCCCATTGAGCAAATGGCCAAGCCACCTGAATGGGTTGTAAGGCCTATGATGGCAGGTGTGCAAGATTAGCATGATGTTGGCATTTAATGCATTTCTTGACATACACATTGCAATCCTTCTCCATAGTGGGCCAATAATAACCCATGCGAAGGATGCACTTGATGATAGCCATGCCGCTAAAATGGCCACCACATGTACCATCGTGAGCTTACAAAATTGCCCAAGATGATTCTTGGGGCTCAAGACAATGAAGGAGAACTCCATCATAGCTTTGATGATACAAAATGTCTCCTAACAAGACATACTTTGTCACTTTCTATTTAAATGTGCACTTTGCAACATGCGATAATCCCTGAGGGATTACACCAAGCTTAAGGAAGTCATATATTTATGACATCCAATTCTGATAGCTCTCAGCCTCAACTGACAAGACAACATGCTCCCCCTATGGTTTAACATTCGCAAATGCAGACTAGAAAACAACCTTATGGTGAATGGTAGTACCACTCCCCATAGGATCTTATGAGATCAATGACCCCTAGGATGCTCTCTTGAGAAAATCTCTAGCTCTATAGAACCATTCATGATTTGGTTCTATATGGATCATGTTGATTGACTCTTTGTTATCCAAAGCTTCGCATTGCATAGTAGAGTGTGACAACATTTTTACATGGATGGTAGTAAAATCAGTAGATGGATTCTGAGGGATTAAGGATCCCAAAGATGCCATAGTGTCTGCAAATTTGTTCGATGAATGAGGGATTGCCTCGATGTCATACCATTCCAACTGAGCTAAATATGTATCAACAAGATCTTTGTAAGACTTTAGAATGGGACATCGACATTGAAAAAGTCCCTTCACTTGGTTAACAATGAGAAGGGAGTCACCAAAGATATTTAACCTTTTAATATTCATGGCGATAGCTATTTGGAGGCCCAAAATTAGGGCTTCGTATTCAACATTATTGTTAGTGCAAGGAAAGTCCAACTTAAATGACAAGGGCATAGGAGCACCTTGCGGCATGAACAACACTATTCCTACACCACCCCCTTGCTCACACTTTGAACCATCGAAGAACAAGGTCATGTCGGCTTTATTATCTGACTCTTCGGGTTTGGGTGCTTCTGATAAGGCAAAAACTACATCATCAGGAAGCTCAATGGTGAGGGGCCTACTATTTTCTAGAGGCCCCCCCCCCGCGCGCCGGCCCCCCCCCTATTGGTTTGTGATGTTCTTAATTTATTTTTTTATGGGTCCCTGTTGGGGGTTTTTGTTTTTTTCTCTCCTTATCCCAAAGGTTTTTGTTTTGGTTGACATATGTCATATGACTTAACATATAATGTCATAATTTCTTTGTAGCGAACACTACTACTAAACACAATTTTTCCACATATGCATATCCTAGCTCATAACTCACCAAGGTTCGGCTAATGTAATATATGGCTTGTTCTTTGTTTTGCACATTCTTTTGGGCTAACATGGTCCCTAATGCAAAGTCAGTAAGATATATATATAGCAAAAATGGCTCATCTGGTCTTGGTGGAGCTAGCATTGGCGGCATTGCTAGGTATTGCTTAATCTCAGCAAAGGTTGCTTGATAGTCCTCATCCCAATTGAATGGGACCCCCTTGTGTAGCAGTCGATTCATGGGTCGATATTTATCTAATAACTGTGCGATAAATCACTTTATGGATGCTACTTTGCCCTATAGGCTTCTTAATTCCTTGATATTCATGGGGGGATGCATTTCTAAAATTACCTTTACCTTTTCTAGATCAACTTCGATGCCTCGCTTTGAAATGATGAATCCTAAGAGCTTTCTTGAAGTTATACCAAATACACACTTCTTAGGATTCAACCTGACATTATGCTCTATCAGGTGATCAAAGACTTTTCTCAGGACCTCTGTATGCTCTGAACGTAGCAATGACTTCGCCAATAAGTCATCGATATAATCTTCTAAGATCTTATGCATATAGTTATGAAAGATATATGTCATAGCCCGCTGATATGTGGCACCAACATTTTTAAGACCGAATGGCATAACCTTATAGCAAAATGTCTCCCCATGGCATTATGAACATGGTTTTATGCTAGTCTTCAGGCTTAATCCAAATTTGGTTGTAACCAGAAAAACCATCCATTAGGGAGAGCATTTCATGACCCATAGTTGCGTCTACGAGAGCATCTATGTTCGGCAATGAGAATGAATCCTTTGGTGTTGCCTTATTGAGGTCTCTGAAATCCGTACAAATATGGATCCTTCCATCAGGTTTTCCTATAGGCACCATGTTTGATACCCATTCCGGATAGTCGATGGAAATGACAAACTCTACATCCAATAGCTTCTACAATTCATATTTTACCATTAGGGCTACTATCGGATGCATCTTCTTGAGTTTTTGCTTGACTGGCTTCTTTGATAGATCTAGCGAAAGGTTATGAGTAACCAATTTTGGATCTAGACCTGGCATATCCTTGTAAGTCCAAGAAAAGAGAGTAGGTCTCTCTCTCAGTAGAGGGATGAGGTTGGCATGCTCATCAGGAGATAAAATTTCTCCAAATTTAACCTTCCTTGGATTGGTGGGATCATTACTGATATCCACTTCAAATGTTTCCTCTATCGACATGTGGGATCCCTCCTCATGTTGATGAGGTATAGGGATCAAGTGGATGTCATCTACTTGGGTTTATGGGTTCCACATTGGAAGCATCCTCAGCATGATAAACATCATGTGCATAGCCTAGTGCAAAGTGAAAAGGTTGCAACATTTATTCATTAGGGAAGAAATCTTCAGGCTCTAGTGGTGAGTCAATGTGATCCCAATCAATAGCATCTATATTTAGACACAATGGTTTGGAAGGATCGACTGGGTTGTGAAGTGGAGTGGTCAAATAAATGGAGATCATATTGATGGAATGGATCATGTCTCTAGGACCACATGCATGTGACTCTATATTGATATAAATTCCATCCCCAAGATGTGGTTCTAGGGGTATGGGGATCTCTGGATCCGGTCTATGAATAGACTCGAGAACAGGATCGCTAGGCTCGAGGAGCTCTCTAAATGTCGATGGATCAGGGAAGACCATATGATAAATCCTATCCAAACTAGGTGGTCTTCCTATGAGGTGCGGATGAATATTGATATCTCTATGCATATTCATTGTAGTGTACGATGCATTATGATGATGTAAGTAGGGAGGCCCTAGATAGGCTCTCTCTATTTCATCTTCATCATCACTATCATAATAGAGACCTTCATCACTACCGATTGGAATCGAGTGATTGGGAAGGTGGGGCCTCATGAAAGCCCACTCTTGATAACTGCTATCATCCATGAAGGATTGATTATCCTCAATGACTATCTCTAAAGGTAATAGATGATGTAAATTAAGAGGGCCTAGATAAGCCAACTCAGTTTCATCCTCATATTGCTCATCGTTTGAGGACTTATCATCATCACCACTCTCATATATGCAACTCGATCCACCTATCTCAAATATGGACTCTGCTCTCTCCTCATCAAAATGATCTTCTAACTCGGCTTCCTCTGCTATGCCAGCATTGTGAACCTATAGGCCTATGTCATTGGCCAATGCACGAATTTGTTCACCCAAGTTTTCTCTTGGTATATGCTCTGGATCGGTCTCCACCAAGATATCTTCGTGATATGTCTCGGGTGGTCCTATAGTGACATAAGACACTATCTAGTTATCCCTCCAAAAAGAGGTGGGATTAGGGTGATAAGGATTGAAGTCAACTTCACCCCCTAGACTAAGGTACATGTGGTCTAAAGAAGCCATGAGGAGTTCAGCCTGTCCTCCCATATGGTATCCTAACCCAAACCTATCTGTAGGCAACTGATACTGAGGTTCATACGACCTCTTACACCCTTGCTCAAATAATTCGAGACCGTAACCATGCCAATGGTAACGCTCAAAATATCGCAAGGCATACTCCAGGTTAGAAAGATAATGAACATTCATGGTGAATGGTTCATCATCATCTTCATCTATGGAAGTGCGAGATGCAACCTGGTCGAGCCCTCCATAAATAAAATTAGTTTGGTTAGGAGGTACCCCTAGTGGTACCACCATCCCTACAAGAAAATTATGGGCTTGTGGTCGGCCCATGTCTTGTGTAGTCTTGATGATTGGCATGAATATCACATTCTGCATAATATATTCCCCCAATCTAGGATTAACCAAATGAATGGTCACCTATGGTGCAGATGACCCTACTAAAGACATAGATGAAGCAGGCTGAGGTGCCTCTTTGACTCCTATATGAGCATTCTCTACTTCCATGGGAGTAGGAACCTCGATCACAACTGGTTTGGGTGTTTGCTTCTTCTCTTTTTTCCCATTTTAGCTTTTATCTTCTCATCATCCCGATGCATTATGGATGTCGATGGTTTAGTAGAAGCAGCTGTTGTGTGCTCCGATCATTGAGATATGGACGTTGCAGGCTTAGCACACACTTCTCTTATTTTACCTCCTAGATATTTGATCGACGATGCAGGCCATATGTCCAGGTGCATTGAGGGGAGCACAAAATCCCCTAGCAAATCTGCTAGATTCACGTATTTAAATGGTTCTTCATCGGAAGGCACCATGTGAACCTGCCCCTCATGCACATATTTGATACATTGATGGAGAATAGAGGGGACACAATGCATTTCTCGTATCCAAGGCCTCCCTAAAAGGATGTTGTATTGCATGGTGCCTTCAATCACATGACACATCATAGGGATGGTCTTGAGTCCAACCTGGATCGGAAGAACTATGGTACCTACCATTGAGCACAACACATCATTGAATGCTCTCAAGGTAAAAGCGAAAGGTACAATATGTGATTTTGACAACTTCAAATATGTCAACGCCTTGGTCATGATAATGTTGATTGATGATCCTATATCAATCAACACCTACTTGAAAGGTTTGTGGTTTACACATGCAATGATATGGAGCGGTGGGTCCGCTATGATAGTGGAAACCGTCTTGACTTCATGATCATGAAATTGTATTACCAATTCCTGGAACTATTGCACATGTCCCACGAAGTGTGTGAATGCTTATGGATCCTAGGACTGCACTTCTATGGACCTTAGAATGTCCATAAGTATCTCCCTATGCTTGGGAGACTACTGAATCAGCTCATAAATCGACAACTTTGTTGGAGTTGTCTATAGGTTTTGGACTAACCTACTCTTGATTGTCACCACCGGTCTAGTTGGTGGGCCTGACACATTTTGGGTTGGCCTTGGAGGAGGCGCAGCTTGGACTCTAATGGGAGCTAGAGGTTGATTTGGTCTCTCATACCTCGCATGTCTAGTGACAACATTGACCATTCTGACGAACCCATGGGTTGGTGGTTCGATGTATACTTGATTGACCTAGCCAATATTGTTCCTCGGTGCCTCATGGTTAGGTAGAGGATTTTTGTAAATTCCCATATTCTGATTATCTGGTGCCTGAGGATTATCCATAGTTAGCTCACCTCTTTCTATCATGTTTTGTACTAAATATTTGAAACTCCAACATACTTCAATGTCGTGTCCCTTTGCTCTGTGGAAAATATAGTACAACTCATCCCTATACCCCTTTGGTTTGGGTTGATTAGGGTCCAACAGTTTGATCTCTAGCAAGCGTATGGCCTTGGCCTCGCATAGTTGATTGAATATCGAAGTCATCGATTCTAAAAATGGTGTGAACTAGTGAGGTGGGTGTTGTTCCTTATTCTTACCCTTTTGATAGTTGTTGCACTACTCATACTATGTAGGAGGAGGTTGGGCTTGATAATTTCATTGTTGTTACCCCTTATCCCCTTTCTGAAGGTTCAAAGCCACCTGATTGATGTGGGCTAGCTTGGCCTATTATTTCTTAGTGCTTCTCTTGTTCCATTCCTTCTTATTCCTGAGCTTCAAGTTACCCTCTTGTAACTTGATATCCTCAATCACTTTGGCCTGCACCAAAGCCTCCTCGAAGGTCTGGTATTGCTACAACTATAATAATAACAAAATGTGCTTGGTGCAACTTTTCATAAACATTCTAGTTAATTCAGAAGTAGGGATGGAGAATGGTAGCTTTGCCATCATATTTCTCCATCATTTCCCATAATCCATAACTGGCTCGTCATCATGTTGCATTAAAGCAACTAGCTTGGATAAGTTCACCTTTTTCTTGATGCCAAAGGAGAAGCATTCAAGAAATGCATCAGCCAATTGCTCAAAATTGGTGATACTATGCCTCTTGAGTTGATTAAACCACTCCTAGGTTGGGCCTGAGAGGGTCATGATGAAAGTCCATAGGAGCAAGGCATCATTGCTTCCAATATGAAAGCATACATCTAAAAATCTCGTGACATGCTCTTGAGCGTCCTCCTCTCCTCTAAAATTCTCCAACTTAGGCATTTCAAAATGCTCGGGATAAGGTAGAGTAGGCACTGATGGACATAAAGGTTCATTATGAATTTTATTCAAGGTTGGCTTTTGATAAGTTGTTCCTTGCTTTTCTATAGCTTTGACCTTTTCTTCCAGGACTTTATAAGCCTGTGAAGATAAGAACTCCTCTTCTATGGATTGCCTGGGAGGCACCTTTGGAGGCACGTTCCTCTTTGGTCGAGGGTATTCCATATGGTCTTCTAGCATGTCCCATATGAGTAGTCGTCTTGACATAACGTGTTTTATTATCTTGAAATCTGCAAAAACACAACAAATATTGAAGTTAGAAACTTGCTTGAAAGGGAGTGATAAGTAGAAATAGTATATGTTTTTTTTATAATTGAAATGCAAATTTTTCTATCCTATTGAGCAAAAGGAAGAGACTCAATAGAGAACAAATAAAAGACAAATTTTAGTTGTTTAAAGACACCAAAAAGGTGGACCAAGGATTGTAAAATTTTGGTGAAGACAAGTCATCAAAGGCATAGAAGAAAAACCATAGTGAAGAAGCACCACCATACCAAAGGAGGAGCCACCATAGTAAAGTTAAGCCATCGTAGAAAGGAAGAACCACCCTAGTAAAGAAAAACCACAATGTTAGACAAATAAAGTAACGTAAAAGAAGAAGGATAAAAGCATTAAAAGAGGTACTGTTACCTAGGGAAGTTGAGATGTTGAAAGGCTTGAATGCCAGAAATCACAAAACTACCAAATCTATGAGAAATAACCGTTACAAAGGGTTTATTAGATGATTGAAACTGCAATCAAAGAGGTGAAAATAATCACCAAAATATAACCTCCATAGGAGGAGAGAGTTGTATAAGAAGAAGAACTTGGACGAACATTAGAAAGTTGAACAACACAAAGAAGTTTGAATGTTTGAAATCCAAGCAACAAGAGAATCAAGTTAGGGCAAATTAGGATCATGATAATGAAGGTCAACCATTGAAGAAGCTATCTACCACATGGAGGATGTTATACATTCCATTGTAGGAGATAAATGTTCCATTTACAACATTCAAGAAGTCATAATATATTCAAAACCATGAAATATAATTCTCTTACCAAGTGTTAAGCAAGATACAGTTGGGTAGAGCACCACAGAAAATAGTCAAAGAAGTGAAAAGACATTTTTTAACAACCCTAATTTTTACCCCAATTTTTTTCTTTAGGTCCAAATTTAACTAATATAGATCGATATAAATTCCACAAAATCTTCTACCACATTTCGAGTTCTAGATGCTACAACATCCCTCGGGTGGACAAGAATGGCCAATTCTCCCGTATCATACTCTAGGGTTTACCTTGTATGCTTCTCATACAACTTAAAGGATGTATTTGAGTGGAAATCCCATTTTCTTTCTTTCTTTCGAAGGACATTTTGACCACAACATGTAGGTTAACCATATCTTGTTCGTTTGAGAAAAGGGATGCCAAATCCCTTACCAGTATGAGTCCTTCCTTACTAGTAATTAAGAGTAAGATTATTATAGTTTTACACACTTTATTTAGTATAAAAATATTGTGCACCATTAAACTATTTTTTAGATAGTTTAATGGAGGTGAGTGTCACCCATATGGCATCCCCCATTCATTTGGGGTTTTTAATGACCACCACACTAGACAATATTTTCTTTTTACATGGGTATCTCACTTTCTTTTCGAGAATCCATCACATGAATTTAGTTACAATGGGATCCTCAAATCAATATCATTCAAATCACACTTAAGTGACCCATTACTCAAGTTCCCATTGCAATACTGAGGGATTATCTCATCACCTCTCCCTTAGTTCCAATCCTAACCTTAGGAATCTATTTAAGTTGGTGTTCCATAGACATTCTTTTCAAGAAGAGTCCCCACATCCATACGGTGCAATTCTAAGATATCACTTTAACATTTTATTTCTTTCGTTCATGTAAAAAAAACCATAATTGCACAATCCATATTCTATTGCATGCACTAAAAAAATATTAAACATCTAACTCGCTTTGCAAGGTTAATTTCCATTAAATAATAATAAACAAACAAATACTTCTTCATTTACAAATCATAGCAATAGATCAATAAATGCAAATAACAAAGCCATAACCAGATATAAGAGATACACAAAAGACACAACATGTATCCTAAGAATCCTTTTTAGGAGAAAAACCAACCTTAAAATGTCCATCTTTATTTTCATTGTAAGTCTATTGGTCATTCTACAAATAGAAATCCAATATTCCTTGAGCCATAGATTCAGTCTATCACATAAGAAAATCCATAGATCTTATGTCCTCCTATTATAAATATTTGTAAAATCCCTTCTACAAAAATGAGGGAATCCCCATAATTCCCTCTTTTCAATCATTTACAAACTCATGATTACTCAAAAATCCATTCCTTGAGTAATTTCTTACAAAAGAGTCCCTAAGTAACCCCATAAGTTCCTTCCCATTTATTGGACCCCATGCCCAATCCCTTATTCATTAAAACATTAATTTATATATATTCTTAAAAGGTTACCAATTTCAAAATAAAGAAAGTTATTTATTTGATCCCCAAGGATTCAAGGTTCTATTTAGAAAAGCTAAATTATGCAATTCAAAAATTAAGAAATGGACTAGATCTTTGCAAAGTCTTCAAAACATCAATATATTTTCTAAAAACCATAACATTATATTTCTAAAGCATCTCTTTGGTTTTTGGTACCTTTGTTGGGAATGTCAATTTGCACTGGATTTGTGAGAAAGTCATCGAAAATGGCTTCTATATGTCGAAACCATAAAGCTTACCGGAAGCGTCAACTTTTATTTTATTTTTGTCATAAAAGTAAAACAAAATATTGGCACACATCGAAAACCAAAAACTACTCACGCCTGATCCACTATAACGCCTCGTGGAAACCTTTGATTAGCAGATTAATTTTCATGGTTTAATTTTTCTTTTGCCCGTGCTTCAAGAAGTTGTCTGCGTCTATGTTTTGCTTGGGATTGCTTATTATCAAAGCACCTCACGTCTTAAAATACATAATTTAGTTTGACAATGGAATGAATTTAAATACTGATGGTGACATTAGCACACCCTTATAAGTAATGGATGTGTTGGACAATCAAACTGACACCAAACAATGTGGCACCTGAATCCAATTCCTGTCGGAACATATGTGTTACTAGATTAAGGCCTTGTTTAGACTTTGTGAAATTGTTGGCCACGTGGCACAAGTTGAATTATGGTTTTGATGGCCCAATTTTTGTGTGTGCTTATTTATGTCACCTTCCTTCATGGTGGAATTAATGCTGAATTAATTTCAAACAACGGGGGTAAAGTATAATTAGTCCTTCATTGCTAAATTAAGAACAACATAGTCGAATTGAATGGTCCTCGCGAAAGGACCTCATCCCTTTTGCTGTGAATAATTTTATTTTTACTGAAAAAGTAAATCGAACCACGTGTCAAAACAGAATTGGTTAGAGGATATAGCTAAGTGATTAATTATTGAAACCTTAGGAAATTGCTATTGTTTTTAATTTCTCACTCGCCTGTGTAATTCTGCGGATGGCAAAAAAATGAAACTGGTTTTCTGAAACGATATCTAGATGATCCAAACCTAGTCGTATTCTGATTCAATCTGCCTAGATAGTTGAGATTCACTTTCTTCTACGGTGACCTTGACTAAAAAAATTATTCCGAATTTTTCTTTTGCTGCAATATTTGTGAACATGTGACCTTGATAGGAAACTAGAAATGAAATTGGATGAGACGCTTGCTGGTAAAGGAAACTGTGACAACCATTTTCTAGAACAATTGTTGCTGGAATTTTTTCAATGACGATTCTTAACACCTTGTGAAACCTTGAAGAAAAAAAACTGAGCGTCATGTTCCAGGATTTGGCTTTGATCTTACAATGTGATGTAGTCTAAATGAAGCTCTTTTGACAAATGTGTCGTAAAGCTTTCTTGTGGTGTGATATCATCTTCCTAGAAATTTTGCTAAATTTACGTCGCCTCGATATCGTCTGCTTGAAATATTATTTCTGCACTGTTACATCACCTGCTGAATTTTTTTAAACTAATGCAATTTTTGTACGAACTTTTCAAATAAAATTTTAAACCTTTAAATGGTGATTAAGCCTTTTAAAATTTTTTCACTTGCTTGGTGATAAATATACCTGTGAACGAATGCATACATCTGGATTGCAGAATAGATTTCCTATTATACAAAAATCTGTCGATGCATCTAAAGCTTATATCTTCGTTTAAATTTTTAACTCGTGAGATGACTCATTGTTAGGTACATGTATTATCAACGCTGCTGAGAAGGAATATATATCTGTCACTATCGCTTGACAGGTGACTCATTTTGTGCTTTGGATTAATCTGAGTAGGAAACTCTTTCGTAATTCAGAAACAGACATAATACTTAATAGTGTGTCAAATATCTTTGTCCTCTTGCAACAAATGAACTGTGTCCTTCTACAATGAACTCAAAATACGATCGAATTTTTTGCATAAAGATGTAAAAAAAATCTCCTTATAGGATGGCTATGGATAAAATTAATCTTTTGCAATGAATAATCTTGTAGGTAAACCGGAATTTCTGTGTGATTCATTTCTTTTACTACGATTTTGCCTGGCTGCGTTGTTACTTCACTTGTTACGAATGAAAATGGTTGTCCAATTCTATCCTTTAGTTTTATTTTAAAAAACTTGTTGCCAAAGTTTGTGTTTGTCCATATCGTTGGCTCTGATACCACTTGAAGCGTTTTGCTTCGTAATTCCAATAAATGCAAAAAAAATATTAATCAAATGAAATGAATAAATCAAATAAGCCACTTAAGGAGGGCAGATTCGTGTAGCCACTTAGAGAAGGGCAGAATCTCTTGCGGTATAAGCAATAGGAAAATAGTGTTATTGGATGATGAATTGAATAAACCTTCTACCTATAAATAGATGATTAAATTAATAAATGGATATGACTCTTGAGGAACCGACATGACTATTGGGATCGTTACATCAAATGAAGAAAGTATCTAGCTTTCTAAGACCACCTTCAACCTTGAGCATGGGATAGAACAACACAATATAGAAAGAAAATTACGAAGAAAAAAAGGGAGTCCAACGATAATTGATGCTTTTCACTAGTATTCTAGCTCGCGTAGTGAGGACTAAGCAATTAAAACACAAACTCGAACCTTAAGCTTTTAATTTCCTCAAGCATACAAAAACAGGATGAATCTCAACAACGTAACATAACCTTAACAATCACAAGCTTACAATCAAATAAAATAAATCCTCGTTTGAGACGAAAACAAAAGAAAATGCACTTATTATAGTTTAAAAATTATTAGGATTTTGGCTATGTTGTTTTAGAAAACAATGTCACACCAGCCTCAGGTACAGAATGAAGAAAAACCAACAAGATTTATCAAATATTGCAAGAAGTATTATATTCCAAGTTTTTGCATCATTTTATTACATTTAATGGGAGTATATATAGACTCAAGACATGCCCTGATATTTTCAAAAATATCAAGCTCCCAAGGAATTAAACCATAATATAAAAAATCCCACCATTGGGATGTTACATAATAAAACATATAATAATAGAGTTCAAGCAACTCCAACCACCTCAAAAATATGCCTGTGTATCTTGCCATAAATGGGGAAGGCACAATCTGATCTTATCTTCATCAAATGGAGATTGTGTGTAGATGTTTTCACTTTCCATCCAGTTGTAGGTATGTTCATTCAAAGCGCATCACTTTGGCCATGCCTCAATAAAGTCTTTGTTTATAGTGAGCCTTGTAAAATTAGGATGGATCATTAATTTTACGCATCTTTTATCTATGCACGATCGCCTTGCTTGGTTCGCGTTGAAATTCCAAGTCCACCATCACTTTTGTCATTACTTATGTCATTAAATGTGGTCACCAGAAAATTTTTGCAAAAATTTAAAAAGGGGCAAAGGTTAGAACATTAGAAAAATAATTAATTGTAAATTTTCTAAGGTTTGAACCTTTAATTTTTATTATTTTTTAAGGTTTCCGGCAAAATAGTTTTCCAAGATTATACATCATTCATTGCTAGGTCTCACTTTTAGATTTACCAAGAATGATTTTCTAATGCCAGAACTCCATTTCCATTTGCCAAAATTATTTCCAATTGTTGGGGCTTTATTTTCCCATTTTCCAAGCTTTATTTCCAAGGGTGGAGTTCACTTTTAGATTATCGGGCCTTATTTCCATGGGCGGAGCTTTCTTCCAATTTGCATGGTTGTACTTCCATGGGTGGAGCTTTGGGTTCCTCACTTTATTGCCAATGTCTCATTTTTCCGACCAAGTGCATGGGCGACACTTTGGGATATTTACTTACTTGTCAATGCTAAGGTTGGATGGGATTTTGGAATTCTTCCGAAGTGCAATGTGAATAAAATAAGCTTATACTAAGATGAAGGGTGAACAATATAAGATAAAACTTTTTACTTTTCAATCCAAATGATAACAACAATAATATCAAGGTAGTAAATAATGCACAAATCATCACACACATGAGAGACATGGATTTAACATGGTTCACCCAATGTGGGCTACATCCACAGAGAAAATATTTCTTATAAATTTTCTCAATAAATATCTTGGGAACCAAATCCCTATTACAATGTTTTATGGATCCTTGTCCAAAGGAGACACCAATCCCCTATGCTAAAGTTTGTGGACCCCTATCCACAAGAGACTTTTGTCCCCATTTCTTTGGTTTGTGGACCTCTATCCATAGGAAAAATCTATCCCCTTTGTGTTGGTTGGCTCCAAATCCTGTTCTCAAATCTTCTCAACTTTGATCCAATCTGCTAATAACTCTGATTAAATATACTCACAACTCTGATCAAATTTTCTCAATTGCCTGTACTGATCTATCTCACACCTTCTCACAAGTCTACCTGAAACCTGCTCATAAAACCTTCTTATAACTGCTCATAAGCCCTCTCAAAATATCTGCTCACAATAGCTCACAATCTTGCTCTAATTTGATTACTATCTCTGATCAACTCTGCTCTAACACATGCTCAAAACTGCTCATAACACATGCTCAAAACTGCTCATAACACTTGTTCAAAATTGCTCATAACACATGCTTTGATCATAATACTTCAGACATATTCTACCTAGAATTCTTGTTCAAGAACACATAGGAAATTATATGCAATACAATTTCACAATATGTTCTTTCTAAATATCACTCAAGTCCAATGCACAAATTGCTTTACAAAACTGGTTTCTAACACTTGTTCATTCACATTCAATATCACTCAAACCAATGCCCAAAAGCTTCACAAATTCATTCAAACAATGAAGCAAATTTTGTTCACAAATCCTAACTCAAATATTTTTAATAATGCACATATATAATCCTTATTTCTCCACCTTATGATTCAGAAATATTTGTTCAACCAAACCCCTTAAATAAGGAATGATGTCACCATACCTCTTAGCTTTCTTTGATGAAGATGAGCTCTCAAAACCTGTCTCAAAATATTCTATCTATCTTATGCCACTTCAAGGGTTAGTTAGTATAACACTTTTTCAACCATCCACATGAAAAACTTTCCTCAAAAAAATATGCACAAAAATATTGCTTTACAACTCCTTTTAATTTCCTAAGACAAGGCTTTTAATCAATGAACAACATCCTTCAAACTTTCTTTCACCATGCAAAAATACACACAATAATTAAACCACAAAATTATAACTCCTACTTGTAAAGGCCACAAGTAATTTTCAATATTATCAACCCAAACCCTAAGTTCATACAAGAATTTTAATTCCACTTTCATACACCTTATACCTCCAATATTTCTAAAAATTATTTTATCTTTATAAAGCCACACATAGAATTCTGAAATGCACATAGTATTTTGATTTCAAGAAATTCAACCTTATGTCTTCCTATATCAAGAAATATGCACACCAAACAATGCAAAATTAAAACCTTATGCCTTCCTAAGTCAAGCGCTATGCATACCTTAATTAAAAAAAATTGTCTTGCCTCAAGTGCTACTACCGTGACTCGAACCTCCACCTTTTGCTGGTCTGCATCCTAGCGCAAGCTAGTTAACCATGTGGGCTAGTTGCCCACTTGGAATAGATCATGCACTACCTCCTTATTATTTCATTGCTCCTTCTTGAAATGTGTGCACTATGATTTTTCTTCTCTCCCTACCCACGCAAGCTTTCCCCAAATACGAATCTCGATTTGTACATTCAACCTTAGCCTTACTACCCTCGATGAATGGTGCACATGTTTTTACCTCTCTCTGCCTCCACGATTCGCATGCTCAAATGGATATCAAATGGTGCTCTATCTCAACCTTAGGCCATGCAAATAATTTACCTTCTTATATACGTTTTCTTTCCCTTTGGAACTTTGACCTCGGCGCTTGGAATATAATTATATTTTTAAATTTAAAACCTTTTGGCGCCTAGCTTTTAAACCTTTTAATTAATTATAATATTTTAAATCTTAAAATATTTAAATATTATAAATTATACTTTTCACCTTTGGGCCTCTTTCTCATAAAATAAAATCTTGTCATTTTTCTTTGCAAATGCAATCATGGAGAACTGATTAAACCTTTTCTTTTTCTTGTAAATGCAACGATGGAGAACTAATTAAACCTTTTATTTTTCTTGCAAATGCAACCATGGAGAACTAATTAAACCTTTTATTTTTCTTAAAAATGTAACCGTGGATAACCTTGTATTTTTCTTTCTCACACAACCATGGAGAATGATTTTGCCTTGACAATTATTCCCTCATGTACCCTTTGAAGATATTTACCTTGCACTTTGATATTTCAACCTTGAAGGTATTTCTCAACTATTTCATCTTTGACATCAATGACAACCAATGTACTCAATATTTCCAACACAATGAATCCCATATTTTTTCCCTCAAGGTTGGATGGGGTTTCTGGATTTAAATTTCTTTGAAATCTCTGACAATGCCTTGGGCGGGGTTTTGGGATTTACTTCTTTTTGACAATGTCCAATATTTCCACCCAAGCACTTAGCTAATTTTTCCTTTACTATAGGTGGTGGCACTTTTGTTTCTCGGTTGAGAGTGTGCGTAACTTTGGGATGCTTTCTTCGTCCAATGATACTTAGACATAAAAAATTATTTATTTCTCTGACAATGTCTGAAATCTCCACCCAAGAGTATGGGCGACATTTTGGGATACTTACTTTCTCGGCAAATGCCTAATTTTTCACCCAAGCTCCACACTTAGCATTTTTATTTCTTGAATTTTGGGTTTTATTTCTTTGTTGAGAGCGGGCAGAACTTTAGGATTTCACTTTTCTCGATAATGCTCTATTTCTCTGCCCTTCTCACTTAGACAAATTTTCTTTTTCCTCAAGATGGATGGAACTTTGGGACTTCACTTTTCTAATAACGCTTCATTTCTCCACCTAATATTCCTTCCTTTTTTAAGTGGGTGGGGTTTTGGGATCTCTTGGAGTGTGGTGGCTACTCATTTCTCTACCCTCTCTCAACAATTAGAAATTTTTTTGGAAATTACACATGGATTCTAATGACTCTTCCCTTTTGCATTTGGCACTTTAAAGGTTTTTGAAGGATCCTCTCTGCTCATAAATAATTTCTAATACTAGAAAATGAATTTAAATTGCCCAAAAGTTGTCAATTTCATGTGGTGTAAAATACAACAAAAATCACAAGTGTCTAGAATTGAACAAAACTTTCCACATATCCAAATGAGCCAAATGGGTATCCTAATATGTAGAAAAAATACAAAAAAATATACTATATCAAGAGATATAGCATTAACATGTTTGTTAGATGTAATTAGAAAATGCTATTTTTGGAAATAAAATAACTTCTAAAACCTTAAACATTTGGTATCACTACAAAGAAGATATCAAGAGATTTCATCCAAAATTTGAATCACCTCAAACGGATTCCTCTATCAAAAGATATGGTGATTGCAAATTTGAAGTAAAATCAAGGCAAGACCAAATTCAAAGAACCCTAAAAATTGATTTTAATCTTTTTAGACCTTAGGAAAACCATTGAAAATTAAATTTTCTGAAACACTTAACCAGAAATAATACTGTAAACCCATGAATATTTAGAAAAAAAATCAATTTATATCAATGCTCTTATGCAATGAATCCTAAAACTTCGATTTAGGCAAAATTTAAAGTCTTGATGCAAATAAAACTTGGATTAAAAAAACCCGAAAACCTTAAGAGGGTCCCCTCGATAAAAAAAATATTTGTTTTCAAAGGATCAATTTTTTTTATTTTTAGTGTGGGTGTGTTGCTTCTCAGCGCACAATAGTAACATATGTTGGTTTATGAAAAGGATTAATATAATGTGAAGATTCAAACAAAGGATTGGTGTGACCATTTCTAGAAGAAATAGTTGGAGGATGAGATGTCCTAGCCCCTTCAAGTTGGGTTTATTCCTCCATAGCCTTAACCAAAGCATCCTTATGATGTTTCATGAAATTATAGATATGATCATATGATTTAAAGGTGAGGTGTCCATTAGACCCCTTAAGAGGATCAAGGTCATTACCAATTTCTATATGTTCTTCCTCTTCTAGATTAGGGTTCTCCCTATCAATCTAGATATCTTCTTGAATATTCTCACTAGATTTTAATATATTTCACTTACTCCTAAGGTTGGGAGCCATTAGAAGAAATAAATATGATAAGGAAGAAAAATGAGGATCTAAAAACTAGCAAAAATACAAAAAATATTCTTAATATGTTTTTAATGTTTTCTAATTCTAAGCAAACAAATTTCATGACCTTGTTTTAAGTTTTCATATGGAAAAACAAAAGGAAAATTTTTCTTATCTTGGCCACTAAGACGTGTTCATGTTGGGTTCACTAATGATGTAGAGAGGGAAAACTACCCTGCCATGCATGATTCTCGATTGGATCCATTGGGAACCGAGGTGATTGCGGGGGTGTGTTATATTCTCTACACTAGAGGGATTGGGGTATTGAAAGGTTCACCAAAAATAATTTAAGGACTTTCTCCAAGTCCGTGGATGGCATGTTTGATGTGTATGTTGAGCAAACACCTATGTTTGGCTTTTCTAAAATCTAAGCTAAGAAAGATTAAAAGAACAATGCAAGACAAACAAAAGTGCAAGCAAACAAAGGTCAACCTATAATGATTTTTTATCTTTAATGACGACTATACCCTAACTGGCAATAAAATAAATCCTTTTCTTTTAGAAAGGGTTTAAGAGAATGTACAAATAGAGCTAACCCTAGGATGAATCTATAGACCTTTTCTCTTATGGATACCTATAAATAAAATCAAATTATTTTTTATTCTATTTTATTTATATTTATATCTAGAATAGGAATAGACTGAAACCAAGTAGTAAATAGCCTAAAAGCTTATCTATATCACTTATTTGATTCGACAGGGTTACAACACCAATATAGCTAGTCGGTTATATTTCCAAGTGTTCACCAATTTATTGATTTATTATTATATATATTTGTAGGTTTATTTATAATCTATCATCTATCATAAATAATTTAATTTACATATTCACAAGGACTTAGCCCTCCTTACTGGAAAAGGACTTAGCCCTCCTTAAGTGGCAAGAAATATTTAATTATGTTCATTTAATTCCTATTCATAATCAATTGCATAAGTTTTCTGCATCAAGTGGTATCAGAGCTATCGAACCTATGCTAGTGGAAGGATAAGTGGTCCATCGAATTGATAAACAATAGCAAAAATATATTTTTCTCTCTATATTTGACATTCGTGAGAGTTGTATATTTTGAGCGCATGCAGGTTACAGAATTCATAAATAGCTCATAACAATATTAAGGTAGAAAATTTTGTTTTGGAGTGACGTCCGAGAAAAATAAAGTAACAAGAGGCATATTCGTATTGTTTAAACGCTTCGTAGCCTGTGATATAAAGAAGGTTGAAGTTGATGTTTCGTAGCCTGAAATATAACATGAGGTAAACCCTAAGTAATCTCTAAAAGACTCTCTCTGATCGTTGAACACTCAAGGAGCATAGGGAAGTTAAAACGTGTAAAATTTTGTTCTCCAACTAGCAATAAAAGGTACGTTGTGTTCTCTTGAAGTAAAAGAAGCATATTTATTTTAAAAACTATGTGAAATAAAATATCACAGTGCTATCCATGTGAGGTAATTTATTGCGTGGCACTAGGACTATCTAGAGCAAGAAATAAGTCTGCACGATCATCGATTTAACCCATCATCTCAGAATCGCAATTGAATGGTTTTGAAGAACACAATTTTATACTAAGAGGGGGGGTGAACAGTATAAGATCACTTTTTATTTTCTATCCAAATTAATATCAATTAATGTCCTTAATTGCAATAACCAAATATAGCAGTGTGCATTAATAACTCAGATAGCAGTAGTAAACAAGAGCACAAGTCACCACACATAATTGAGACATAAGATTTAACATGGTTCTCCCAATGTGGGGTACTCCACTAGATAATATCCTTATAATATTTCACACAAAAAATAAGGATTCTTATCCAATATAATGATTTCTTTGATCTGCACAAAGCTAGGCAATAATAAGTTCACACAGAACTTGTCCAAATCTAAATAACAAGCTCACACAGAACTTGTCCAAAACTGAATAACAAGTTCACACAAAACTTGTCCAAATCTTAATAACAAGCTCACATAGAACTTTTCCAAAACTGAATAACAAGCTCACATAGAACTTGTCCAAAACTGCTCTAGCAAGCTCACCAAGAACTTGCCCAAATCTGCTCTAGCAAGCTCACCAAGAACTTGCCCAAATCTATTTTAACAAGCTCACCAAGAACTTGTCCAAATCTGCTCTAGCAAGATCACCAAGAACTTGCCCAAATATTCTCTAGCAAGCTCACCAAGAACTTGCTCAAATCTGTCCACAAATCTATCTCAAAACTGTCCACAAAGTTGTCCAAAACTATCCACAAAGTTGTCCCAAAACTATCCATAAAGCTATCCCAAAATTGTCCACAAAGTTGTCCCAAAATTATCCTCAAAGGCCTTCTCAAAGGCTCAATCAATCATGCACAAGTAGCACTCAAATCTCATCCATAAATCTATCAAGGCAAAGCTCAAATATGAACTCAACAATGAATGACAATGTACTCTTCAATGGATGACAACAATGATCCACAATGATCTCAACTCAACTCAACTCAAATCAACTCATAGAAGCATAAAGAGAATTGTTAGAGACTCAATATGTTCTAAGCTCAATATTCAACTCAACTCAACTCAAACCAATATCAACTCAAATCAAGTCAACTCATAGAAGCATAAAGAGAATTGTTAGAGACTCAATATGTTCTAATCTCACTCTCAATTCAACTCAACTCAAATCAATCTCAACTCAACCAATAACCACAAGGGACTATTCTTTATCACAAAAACCCTAGTCCAAGAATTTATCACCAACTCAAATGTTTCCAACAATGCTCAACCACAAATCTCACATAAAAATAATTTTCAAGTTCTTTCACAACCAATGGGCTTCAACAACTATGCTTATAAAACAAGGTTTAAACACAACTCTCAAACTAGAAAACCTTGAAGCATTTAACCAACCACTTTCGAAAAGGAAACCACAATCAATCCTTTTCACTCCAATGATATTTCAAAAATCAACCACCATAAACAATCAATAGGAGAATGTGCCCATATATTTTTTATGCCAAGAAGTTATCCACAAAATCTGCCACACTAAACACAACTTTCCTTTCCAATATCAATAAGGTTTAGTGGACTTCAAATAATAATCACAAGATAAGCATAACTCAATTTACACCTTTTTACTCCAACTTAATAAACACATCCACCAAAGTCCTTTTTAATAAAAAACCTTTATCAAAAATAATAATCAATAAGGCTCTCAAAAATATTTTATAACAACTCCTTATTTCTCCTAAATCTTTATTTTCAATTTCATGAATATCAAAATAAATCAACAACTCATCCACCTCTGAAATAATAATCACAGCCCTTATAAAAATAAATTTTAATTAAAAACTTTAATTATTCCTTAACCACCTTATAACTCCTATCCTAGGGCATCAACGAAATTAATTAGAGCAAAATGTAATTACCTCCTCAAGGGGATTCGAACCCCTAACTTGCACACACAGTGAGCGCCTGAGCCATGGCTAAGGTTGCCACACAAGCTAGCCACTCGTTCAAAAGGAAAAGGCATGATGTGCCTTAAGTCCTTCCTCCCTTCCATGTAAACCAAAAGTGCTTCAAGCTCTTTCCTTCCAATGCCTTCGAATGCAGTCAAGGAGATTCGAACCTTGATGTAAAGCATTTCCACACACCTTAATAAAAATCCAATTGTCAATGCGCAAATCTGCCCACAATATCTTGGGATTTCGACCAACCTTGGATTTATTCGTTGTCTCCCTTTTCAAAACGATTTTCGCACAAGCTCTCTTCGAATGCTAGCTAACGATTAACACAAGCAATCATGAATTTCAAATGAACCTTAGGATCCCCATTTATATATTCTTCTCCTCATTTTAGATGACATCGGCGCATTATTGATTTTCCCTCTTTCTTTAGACGTTGGCGCTAACTTTAATTTTAATTTTAAAATTTTAATTTTAATTTTAAAATTTTAATTTTAATTTTAAATAATTAAAATTTAAACTAAATATTTAAAATTAAATATCTCCATCATCGGGGCACCTTTTTCAACGAAACGAAAGGCCAACCTGGGTTTTAAGAAAAACCCATTTCAAATATGCCATCCATGGTTTTAAATAAAACCTTTTATTTTTTTTGCCTTGGTTTTCACAAAAACCTTGATTTTATCCATGCTTTCCAAAATATCATTTGCCCACCAAAACTCAAAGTGATCCATATGACATCAATGATTCATGTGATATCTATGAAAACATAAAATAAATCAAATTACCAATAGGTTTGTAGTTGAAGGAAATAAAATTTACATCGACCAATCAAAATTCCCAAGTAGCATTAATATAAGTGGTTTTATAAGGTTTAATTTGCAATTTGTTGTCCAAGGTATAAAGCATTATCCCACATACAGCAAGAAAATTAAACTTTTGCCTTTATATTCATTACAAGATGCTAGTAGTTTTGTAGCTTCGACCACATGAGCCCTTCACTTCTAGGTGTAGCCTATTCATTGTGGTTGTGACGCATCTTGTTTCACTTTCATCCCACATAGCTAGTCCTTGTTGTTATCCCCTCTCGATTCGTGTCCCTTATTGATTCATGTATGGTCATCCTCATGGTCCTATCCCCTCTTGATTCATGTCCCTTCTTGATTCATGTCCTATCATCTATTGTTGTGTCTCCTCAATCGTTTCACGTTGTGTTATCCGGGTATCATTCGCATCATTAGTGTAGTTCGCGTGTCCAGTGTCGAGTCATCTATTATTTGGATAACATCTACATCATTAGTTGTAGTACGTGTGTCCAGTATTGGGTCATCTAGTTCAATTTGGTCATTTCATTTGGTAAGCCCTGATTACCATGTCTATTCTAGCTGCTAGTAGCTGGTCAAAAAATCTTACTAAACTATCCATTGGTTCAAAGTATCCATTGATATCTACCTAGTGTCTACCTTGTAGCCATTGGGTTCGGTCCAAACTAGCCATTGAAATTTAAATTACGTGAAGAAAAATTTAAAATTGCAATTGGAGCAATACTTTCGTAGTTGGAGCAAACTTTGACAAAATAAATAATGTTGGCAATTTTGGGTTTGAGATCCTAGCTTCTTGTCTATGAGTTGTCATTGATGTCAAAAGGAAATGGCATTAATGTTAATAGGATGTGTTGGCTTCAAAGGTGAAAGATTCCAAGAGAATATTTTTAAGAGAATCCGGAGAGATTCCATTGGCAAGGGTTTTTCATTAAAACCAAACCGGTTTTTATTAAAACCAAGTTGGATAGGGTTTTTATTAAAACCAAGTTAAATGGTTTTTATTAAAACCAATGGAGGTTCTCTTTATTATTTATTTAATTATTATTTAAAACCCTTCAAGGTTTTAATTAATTAATTATTTAATTAATTAAGGGAGAAATTATTTTTAATTTATTAAAAATACTTAAAGGTTTTTAAACCTTTTTTTATTCTTAATTTATTAAAATTATTTAAGGGTTTTTAAACCCTTTTTGAAAAGACTTTTGATTAATTTTGAAATGGTATTTATTTCCATCGACGTCAAGGTGTCTTCGAAGAGACTATTTATTCTCCAACTCCTAAGGTTGGAAGGCTAATCAATTCGAAATTCCTCGAATGCAATTTGCGGTGTTTGTGCTCTGTATTCGCTGCGATCGAAGGAAGACTTAGAAGCACGTGCGGTTGAAAAGTCTTTGGGAGTTTTTTCGAGGGTGAAGTGGAGGGAAGTTCACTTGTGAACTTCGTAGCCCGCATGGGCTAGTGGCAGCGAAGGCTGCTGTTGGGCGCTGCATTGGCGGAGGTTCCCGTTTCGAGTCTCGTGGGGGTGCTTTGCTAGAGTAACACACATTTTTATTAAAACGTCTTTATGCCGTGAAATTCAAAGTTTCTTGGACAGCGATTTATAAGGTGTGATTAAATTTTATGAGTTTTGGCTTTTGTGGTTAGCATTGAATAAAAGCCTAGGAGAAATAAGGGCATATTTCTTTGGATGTATTTTTAAGATTATTCTTTGCTATGCTAAAATTAAAAATGGAGGTATAAGGTGTGAGTCTGTGATTGTTGATTTATTGGCATGTTATGGTGGTTGTGTTTAAAGAAGTGGAGATAAAAGGTGTAATAAAGGAATTTTATATTATTGCTTATTTCTTTTTATTCTAACCCTAACTTGGTTGGAAGTTTGAGAGTTGTGTGTGGTGATAGCTTGAAGGTTCAATTATCTTCTACTCCAATAAGGTATGGGCACATTCTTCTTATGAGTATGATTGGTGTATGTTTTCTGAAATAAGGTTGGAGTGAAAAGGTATTCTACTAGGTATCCTTTGGCTAGGTGTAAATCCTATTTTCTGGTTTGTTGAAGACTACTTATGCATTGTTATCCTTAAGGAGATTTTTTGGTGAATGCATAATTTTTGGTTTGAGATAGTGGAAGCTTTGTGCACTAGGGTTTATATTTGTGAGTCTAGCTACTTGCATTGAGTTGGTGGAACCCTTGGTTGGTTGTTTTGAGTTTGATGGTTGAGTTGCTTCCATAGAGGTTGTTTGATCAAGTTATTGCTTTACTTGATTCATGATATTGGGCTTACTCCATTGAGTTGATTTGAGCAAGTTATTCTTTGCATTTGGTGATATTGTGTTGGTGACTGTTTTATTCAAATATCTTTGGAGGGAAAAGTATTTCTACTTGTTTCCTTTTCTTGTGATGATTGGTTGAATGCTTCAAGGTTGATGTTGAGTTGAATGGTGTTGGTTGACTAAACCTTGTTTGATGAGCATTGTTGTTGAAACCCTAATTGATGGTGAAAAGAATATGAGTATCATTGTTATGTGATTCTTTGCATAGTTGGCAATTGTTGGGGTTTCATGTTCTTGAAAGAAAACATTCTATCCTATCCATTTTAGATATTGAGTTGAGTTTTCAGATTTGAGATTGAGATTGAGCTGAGTTGATTTGAGTTGAGTTTTGAGATTGGGATTTGAGTATAGAACATATTGAGTCTCTAACAATTCTCTTTATGCTTCTATAAGTTTGAAAAATCACACTGGGTCTCTAACAATTCACTTTGTGATTTCCTACTAAGAAAGTTTTTCTTGGTGAGCTTGCTAAGTTTTTGGACAGGTTCTAGTGGGGACTTATGAGCAGTTCTTGGACAGGTTCCAGTGGGGACTTGTGAGCAGTTTTTGGACAGGTTCTAGTGGGGACTTGTGAGTAGTTTTGGACAGGTTCCGGTGGGGACTTGTGAGCAGTTTTGGACAGGTTTCGATGGGGACTTGTGATCAGATTTGGACAGGTCCTAGCAGAGGACTTATGAGCTAAGTTTGATAGTTCTATCAAAGAACTTGAGGACAGAGGTGCATTGGTTCTATGAGAAGAACCTGAGGACAGTTGGCAAGTCTTTGAGAAGGCTTGTATGCAGAGGATTGATTTGTTCAAGAGTTGGACAGATCTGATAGACAGAGGAAGACTTGTACCAGACCGACTGACTGTGTTTGGTATAGGTTGCTGAGCTGCTATGGACGTGATCATAGAAGGCAAAGGTCTCTTAGGCTAAGCATTGAGGATAGGAGGTCTTCGGTGGAAATGAGTTCCACATGCTAGCAAGAGGTAGAGGTAGTTGATATTCTGAGGGATCATTTCCAGAGCAGAGGGGAAGGTATCTCCTTTGAGCAGAGGCTCATAAATTTTGATTGGGGGAAGGTATCTCCTTTGAGCAGAGGCTCATAAATTTTTATTGGGGTAAGGTATCTCCTTTGGGCTGAGGCTCATAAACATTGTAATTGGGAAGGATTACCAAAGAACTTTGAGATAACTTTTAGAGAAAAGTTTTGTGTACGTAGCCTAGCCATTCTGGGTGAACCACGTTAAAATTGGTGTCACTTTGTGGATGATATTGTGCATTGTTTTGATATTGATTTGGGTATATTGCTTTACTATTTTGAAGTATAAAGGAAAAAGTAAAAAGGGGTATTATACTGTTCACCCCCCCCCTATCAGTATAATCTTGTGTTCTTCAAATAAAGTTTTGTCCAATTAACAAAATTACCATATTTTTGTTTTGCAAGAAAATAACCAAATTTTGGACAACTTGGTCCAAATTTTTTGCTGAATTTTATAAAGCAAGTGCATGAGTGATAGGTGGAATCGAGGTCCAAACGAAATACTGCATAGCGAAGATATTCCAAATGAAGGACCAATAAACCCACCAAGAAGACCTCCATGAAATAAAGGTATGCAACATAATTCTTCTTTACGCATTAACAATTTTAATCCCAACCATCCTGCTCTTAATCCTATGGCTCCTTCCAACTCATCCAACTCATTCCAATAAAACCTCACACATGAGAAAATAGTAATCCCAAATATAGGAAACCAAGAATTACAAGCATGTTTGACTCAAATAATGACTAATATGAACAACATGTCACTAATGTTGGGATGAATAGTAAATAAAAAACCAAGAAGCTCCTCCTTCCCCAAATAATTACCATAGACAAAATGATAGTGCAGATCAATATACAGAGGAAGTTTATCAATATTCAAGATGGTCTACAGGTGTTAATATTCCGCGTACTAATATGCTCACCTTTGAGGGTGGGGATGTTGGACATTTTGAGTACCTAAGTCAAAGTTGTCATTGATGTCACTAGATGAAGTCATCATTAATGACAAGGAATTCGAAAAGAAAAAAAATCGTCAAAGGTGTCACTAATATCTAGGAAGAAGCTTCAACAGTGTAGAAGTTAAATGCAAAAGGGCTCCATAATATTTTAATATTATATGAGAGCATAAGTTAAAAAGGGTTTTCATAAATACCCAAGGAGGCCTATTACAAATTTAAAAGGAGGTCTAATATTTATTTTATAAAATATTTAAATTCAAAAGGAATTTAAATTTTATAAATAAATATCATTAATACCAAGTTGTGCAATAAGAGAAGGCCTTAAAAACCAAAGGTTATAATTATAATTTATAAAATTTAAATTCTTTGGAATTTAAATCATTTATAAATTACAAAGGTTAAATGGGCTAATGTCATCAAAATTAAAGTGCCATTTATAAATTTGTTTTAAAGCCGATGTAATCGAAGAATTTTGAGAACCGACATTTGAAGACTATGGAGGCATTATGTATAAAAGGGTGGCCAAAGGACTTTACAAAATTATCCCTCAATCAAATTATTTTATGCGACAAAAGGTTGAAACAAATTCGTGAGAATTCGCTGCTTCGTTGAGGAAGAAGACGAAAAGTTTTTTTATCTTAAGCACCAGGTATAAAGTGAAGAGAAATCATTGTTTAAAGCACGTTGGACACGATGGTCCATTGGTAGCGCACATTTTACGAAAACATTGGTGGAGAAATAGCCTATGATCGAATCCCATGGAGTGGTAGCGCCAAAGGGGTGGTAGCGCCTAAAGTTTATTAGAGGTTATGTTGGGAGTTATAAGGGTGTAAAGAATTATGTTACTTGGAAATTAATTTATAATTAGTTATGAGCCTCGAAAATGCTCATTTTTTATAAGAGTTTCATTTATTATTATGTGGCAATATAATAGGAACTGTGTACTTTTATGAATTATTATGTAATTACTTAATAGAATTGTATGTGTTATCTAATTTGTGTGTTTTAGTGTGTTTTTGTGGAAATGTAGTTGGTTTTGATATATTTGGATCAGTCAAGGTCCTTCATGGACCTGGCACTCTATTTCTTTTGGTATCAAGGCATGGTGAGTAGATGCCTTACTCTTTAAGGAAGGCACCAAGAGAAGGTACGCGCCTTCCTCTTCAAGGAAGGCACCCACAAAAGGTAGTCACCTTCCATATAAATAAAGCGCCCGACATACTTAGGTGCCTTCCATATAAGGAAGGCACCCCATACAAGGCAAGGCATATTTCGCATAAAGAAGGCGCCTGCCAAAGCACATGAGGAAGGTACCTTATATAGAAGATGCCTCCATTCTTTGCCAGTTGACCAGATAAAGAGATGTGGGTAGTGTTGACTAGTGTAGTTCCAGTTCCATGTCATACAAGATAATTCTAGGAATTGCACCAACTGATGAGAATGTCTTACCTACGCTAGGTGAAGCATGATCCAGCTCAAGCAACTCAAACCAATCAGTGAGTGCGCCACCGTTAGGAATGATACCTATTTTTAGTAGATGTCGATTGCGTTTACCAGACTGTCCTAGTTTAGTCTAGAATGAACTGCTATTGTAAATTCCTTGTAATAGAAGATCTATGTGTGTGCTATATAAATACACACAGACCTCTCTGATAGATATCCATATTGAAAATACATTTATCATTATAAGGAGATAGAAGCATTTTATTATCTCTTTTGCAATCATAATAAAGTTCGAGAGTTCCTAATCGCGTGTTTAGCTGGAAGGGAGTTGCTGGAGCCTAGGCCCACTCCAAGCCAGTACTCATTTCCTTTTACTTGTGCTTTCTTAGATTAATTTCTTGCTTTCATAGGTTTATTTTTTGTACTATTATTTTCATTGTTGTAGTGAACTTACTTTCATGTCTAGTTAATTATGCATGTATGAATATTTACTTTCTAAGGATTTAATTATTTATACGTAAATTATTGTGGTGTGGATAAATGATTGTCAATCTTTTAAACCCCCCCAATGATATAATTAGTCGAACTCATCTCAAAGTGGGTATTGTAGTGATCTTGTATGAGACACTTCTAAAGTTTACACAGCTCCCTGGGTTGACAATTTAAATGCACGGGCAAGTGACAAAATAGGAACAAAATTAACATGTGTTTGGTCCGCAATATTTTGGCACCATTTCTAGGGAATTGCCTCTACTAGATTAATTACAATACCTGAAAATCTTCCATCTGACTTTGTATGAGTTCCTCAAGAAAAAGAGGACCTGACGGTCATTTTGTAAAACAAAGTCCACCAAAATCTGATTCAGTCAAACACTTTGAATTTGAATTAGATTTCCCAGACTTGTCACCAGTAGTCCACTGGAGTGAGAATCCTCACTTTGTGCAAAGTGTTTCCTCATACCACCAACCTGGGGAGGATTGGACCATTGTAAACCCATTATTTAAGAGGACACCCTCAGAGGAAGCCCTGTTGTGGAAAGTTGTAGAGGATCAAATTATAACACTAGCCGATTTTAGAGCCCTGACTCAGAAAGTTTTGAATGACCGTGAGGCCATAAGAACTGCATTAGAGACCACATTTTCTAAAAATATGGCTAAATAAGTGACTTCACCTAGCTTTAGTTTCTCGATAGAGGAAGGAGTAGGAGAAACCAAAATAAAAAAGCATATCCCCTTCTCACCTTCCTACCTTCAGAGGATACCCGGCCGAAGACCCTGACCTATTTTTATTTAAGTTTGATGTTATATGCAGGTCTATGGACTACAAATCTTATACACATAAGCTAAATCTCTTTCCTTCCACATTAGATGATGCAGCTCTGCATAGGTTCATCGGTCTAGGAGATAAACACATTACTACATGGGATCAAATGAAGAGGCTCTTTTTAGAGCAATATCAAGACTTTGAGAGAGCAAGAGACTCCAGAGAGGAGGTTCTGAGCATGATGTAGAAAGAAGACGAGTCTCTTGAGGAGTACTAGGAGAGATTCAATTTCAATCTTCAATGATCTCCTCATGCAAAATTAGCTGACAAGTCTCTTAAAAGCATCTTTTTGAGAGGACTTAACAACAAATCATTAGAAGCTCTCAACATGATTTCTAGAGGTGATGTCTACCAGCATGCTATGGAAGATATCCGACAATTATGTTGGAACTACTCAAGAAGGAGAGGCAATACCACTTCTAGAACCATGAAAGGAACTGCTTCGGTCACAAAAATAGAGATAGGTAATATGCTAGAAGATTTGAAAAATGATATGCTTTCATCTCTGGCATTACAAATGGACACAGTGCTGTTGGAGAAGAAGAAGCAAGAAAATGAGGCAACATTGGCTTATTTCTTCTTGAAATGAAGAGGAAAGCATGCAAAGAACACATACCTAGAAAAAAAAAAATGCATGGTGTGCAAACTAAATCACAAGACTCGATTGTGCCCATAATTTCTCAATATCAAGGACGCTGATATTACGAAGGCCTATTTTATAGGCAATCAAAGGATTTGGCCACAACCCCCTATGGGGAATATGCTACTAGGAATGTCATCATACGGTGGAGGACCATACATGTCGCAATGCCAGCCTCAACCACCTAACATGGGGTGGTGGGGGCCATCACCTTGGTCCAACGCACCCTCAAGAGAAACTTTTACGAACCAGTAGCCCCAGATGCCATATCAATATCATGGGCAATAGTGGAGAGGCCACGCTCCATGGAATCTGACTCCACAAAATGTAGCACCAGCTCACCCCCATCAAAACCTATCGGCCTTTCCTAAAATGATACATGCACAGCTACTCGTACAACCAACGATGAATCCAAATAATAGAGTAAATCAGTCGACATACAATGTTGAAGATGAGATGTATCCGATGTATCATATTAGTTGCAATCATATTCAACTTAGATCAGGCAGACAAATAGGAGTAGAGACACATCCGCTGATAGAAGAGGAGGTAAATGTAGGAGCCACACCTCTTATAGAAGAGGTGGAAGAAGTGTCTAAGAGAACAAAGGATCAATTTCCTAACTGGCTACAATAATAGAAGAAAAAAATTGTTAGCGTACTATTTGTCTGTATTAGATTATTGGCTAGCTGTTACAACTACGTAACAAGCTCTGTTACCCTGTAACAGTTCCGGTGACTATTCCCGGATGTTTTTTTGTAACGCAACATTATTTAAACGCTGCTGCAATAATAAAATATTGTTTCGTATTTTACATGGCATCAGAGCCAGCACTGTAGCAGACTTTTTTTCGTAGGTCTATTTTTTTTGTGTCGAAGAGGCACGCAGCCGAGCGAATAAAAGAAAAGTTTTTTTTTGGTGCGCGTAGACGCGCGACAACCATCGCGCATCCACGCGCGACTGTGGAGAGCGTCCCCTGATCAAACGCGCGCAGAACGCACAGGAGCACGCGTCCGAGATTTTTTTTTTTTTTTTTTTTTAAAAAAAGAAAAAGAAAGAGGACGCAGCCTCCAAGCAGCGACGCGCGTCCCCGCGCAACACCTCGGCGCGCTGCGTCGCGACACGAGGGAGTCCCCGCGCGTGCGACAGGAGGGAACTCCATTCCCCCCCGCGCATCGCGACAGGAGGGAATCTCTTGCGCGGGCCCCAAGACTCCCAGCGCGAGGAGGTGGCGAAAGAGGGAGCGCCGTGCATCAAGGACGCGGCACCCCCTCCCCCCTCCTCTTCCCCACGTTGGAGGGAGCGGACGGCCCACGCGCCGCAAACTCGGCGCGCTGCGTCGGAGCCCCCTCCCGACGAGGGACGGACAGGGGACTGCACGGGGACCCCCGCGCGTCGCGCACATTGCGCGCGCGCCTCCCGAGGCCCCCACCTCCCCCCCCCGCCCGCCCGTGCGCGGGGAATTTGAAATCCCCCGGAGCGAGAGTATAAACCCCCCCCGCGTTTTTGTTTCCCCCCCCTCCCGACCGCTGTTTTTTTATTTTCAGACGGGCGTTTTAAAAAAAAAAAAAAAAAACCAGAGACGCGGACGGGGAACAGGGACTGCGTTTTTTTTTTTTTTAAATGCGACAATAGCAGAGGAGGCTCGGGAAGCGGGTAGGAGCGGAGGACGGGCAGATAAAAGAGAGGGGTTCAACTGATCCTTCCGGATCAGCCCGCTGGCTCACGTGGTCGTGAGCCGTGCGGTAAGGCTCAGGGAGCCTACAGGTCGGGGGTTCGAATCCCGCCGACTCCCCCTAAGGTATAAATTTTTTTTTGCAAAGTCATTTTTAATTATAGTTTTTTAACTTTATAAATTAAAATTTTAATTTTAATTTATTTTTTATAAGTTTTAAAACTATACAAATTAAAATTATTTATTTTAATTTTAAATTTATAATAATTATTAAAATGCTTTGTTAAAGAACGCCTTTTTTAAGGGGGGATATTTTTCAAAAATCAAAGGGGGATAGAGAGTAATTTTTCGAAAAATAGCAATTTGGCATTGTAAAAGGTGCATTTTCGGCTGTGACCGACACCTTGTGGGTTATTCTTGTGGGCAATTTTTTTTGTTGTATGTTGCATATTTCATTTTTGCACTATAACATTAAAAATTAAAATCAAAACACTCCCTAAGTCCCCGGAATATAAAACCCATCTGTGCAATTTTATTGCACTGCAGCGTTCGGTATTTGCGATACCTCTGGCCAGCACTTACAAGTAAAGTTGTCGTGATTTGGCTACTGTATCCGCCGCCTAATATAGCTGTTATAATGACGTCTGAGCTTGTTCTCTATAAATCTTCGAGGAGGAATAAGTACGCCATTTTTGCATTTTTTACTCCATCCACTACCCTTTATCGCACTTGTGTTTAGGCGTAAATCCTGACGAAGTATTCTTCATAGTGTTTAGGGGAAGTTACGCCCACGCATGAGAAGAATCTTCTATGGTAGGTGCCATCAACAAGGCGATTCCCTTTCAGTACCGCTTATGTTCCACGTATCGTATGATCTCTAAATTTCACCTATAGTCTCCCTCACGTAAGGGCGCGTGATTTTTGTTGATCTTTCTAAATACCTATAGTTTTCATCACGTAAGGGCGGGTATTTTCTACGGTATATTGGCCTAGCAAAAGGTATATAGAAAGGGGGACCAATTTGGTGATATAAGGAACCTTCACTATGGTCGTTGTTGCAAAGTTGATGACTGATCCGCATCAGTTATTGAAAGGTCCAAACTATACACCATGGAAACATAAGATGAAGGCTATTCTCCAAATGGAAGATTTCTAGGATATTTTTACTAGAGTAGCAACAAGGCCTTCACCAACAGTAGGATCCACAGGTCCTTCAGCATATCAGATTGCTTTTGACAAGAAAGACAATAGAGCAAAGGTGCTCATTTTGTTTGTTGTTTCAGATGAAGTGCAACCTCATATAGCTGATAAAGCAAGTGGTAAAGAGGCATGGGATGCCCTTAGAACCATCTATGAGGGGAAAAATGAATCCACCATTCTTCATCTTCAACAAAAACTTCATAACCTGAGTTTGAGGCAGGGTGAAACAGTTGAACTCTTTCTGTGCAGAGTGTCTGAGTTGAAAGAGAAATTGAGTTCTCTAGGAGATACTGTGGACGAAAAGCTTCTCATTTCACTTGTGATGAGAGCTTTACCTTCTTCATTTGATATGTTGATAACCTCCATCCAGGTGTCCCAACGACAAATTACCTACATCGAGTTGGTCAATCTGCTTCAACAATAGGAGGCATGCCAACTTCACAAGGATGATTCTTCCAATACAGCCCTATACACCAACAGAGGTGGTTCTAGGAAGAAAGGTAATGGGCAAAAAGGAGGCAAATTTCAGAAAGGAGGAAATTCTCAACAGGATACGAAAGGAAAAGGCAAACAACCTCAATAGAAGAAGAGGTGGTGCAAGATCTGTGAGAAAGACAACCATGACACCAACAGGTGTTGGCATAAGAACAAGCGAAAGGCCAAAACAAACCACAAAATAAGAACAAGCAACCCCAATTGAATGTTGTCGTTGAAGAATCCGACTCGGATTTTGAATGGGCACACAAGGTGCTCATGACTACCACGATTCCACACGGAGGGATCCTATTTGGTATGTCGATTCCGGAGCTAGTAAACATATGATCGGCGACGGATCGTGGTTTGAATCATTTGAGGGCAAAGAGGGCAAACCTGTCACCATTGTCGATGATAAAACCTACGGGGTTCGGGGAGAGGGTATAGTTTCGATCACTCTTCCCGATGGCAAGTGTCGATTGACAAAGTCCTCTATGTTCCGGGATTGGCTAACAATTTGTTGTCGATCACACAAATCTCGGACAGAAATATGGTTGTCAACTTTCATGTTGAGAATGGAAAGAAGTGTTGTACAATTACCGGGAAGGGTAAGCAGATTGCAACGACTTCATATAAGCATGGCTTATTTGCACTAGATGCTATCTCTACTCCACATGTTGCCATGGACTGTCTCTACTAAGGAGGCAACTTCTCTATGGCACAAGAGATATGGGCATCTTAGTTCTGGCTACTTACTTGAGCTCGGCAAGTATGAGATGGTAAAGGGTCTTCCTTCCCTTTCTGCCACATTGCCAGTGTGCTATGACTGCTTGGCAGGAAAGCAACATAGAGTACCATTTGAGAAGAGCTCTACAAGAGCATGAAAACCTCTGGAGCTAATTCACACCGATCTATGCGGTCCTTTCACACCCAATAGTGTTGGAGGGAAGAGGTACTTTCAGTTATTCGTAGATGACTACTCACGAAAGATGTGGGTTTTCTTTCTCAAACTAAAATCTGAAGCTTTCGCATTCTTCCAGCAGTTCAAGAAATCCATTGAGGAGTCAGGGGCTTCTATCAAAACCCTCTGCTCAGATCGAGGGGGAGAGTTTACCTCTAATGAATTTTCTGCATTCCTAGATAAGCATGGGATCAAGATACGATTAACAACTGCCTATACTCCTCAGCAAAATGGAGTTGCTGAGAGAAGGAACCGTTCTATAATGGAAATGGTTCGTTGTATGCTCACTGAGTGCAACTCTTGGGCAACAATATTGGGCAGAAGCCGTCACCACTCGCAGTGTATCTTTTGAATAGGGCACCCACAAAGGCCCTAAAAGGAATGACTCCACAGGAAGCATGGAGTGGTCGAAAACCCTCCATATCTCATCTACGTATTTTCGGATGTCAAGCTTTCACGCACATACTGAAATATAAAAGGAAGAAGCTAGATGAGAAAACACTGAGATGTATTTTTCTTGGATATTCTGAGCACTCTAAAGGATATCGGTTGATAGATCCTTTGACCAAGAAAATTCATATCAGTAGAGATGTTGTCTTTGATGAAGCTTTCACATCACAGAGCACATCTACAAGGCACCAGGATATTGTGGAACCTAAGGAAGAGGAGATTCCTTCGTCAACACAGACAGGAGGTCCTTCTACATCTTCTTCACCACCACCGAAGCGGAATCCTAAATGGTGTACAAATACAATCGGAGATGCAAATTTATCCACTCCTCCCAATTTGAATTTGGATAGACCTCGTACATGCAGTATGGCTCAAAAGGAAAGAGAAGCCAGAGAAACTGGTGAGGTTGATGATCTTTGTCAATCTTTTGAGGAACTTTCTATGACTCCAAGTAGAGAAGTTGAGGATATGGATATTGATGATGACGAGGCATTCATGTCTACCATAGATGGTCTTGAACTTGCATCAGTGCAAGATGCTCTTAGTGAGCCTCGATGGAAGGCCGCTATGGATACAGAGTATGAGTCTCTGATGAAAAATAAAACTTGGAAGCTTGTTGATCTGTCGCATGGAAAGAAACCTATTGGCTGCAAATGGGTATACAAATTCAAGTACAAGGCAGATGGAACAATTGATAAGCATAAGGCCCGTCTTGTTGCAAAGGGCTATGCTCAAAAGGAAGGCATCGACTATGAAGAAAATTTTGCACCTACTGCTCGGATGACCACAATTCGGGTTATGTGTGCTATGGCAGCACAATATGGGTGGAAATTTCACCAAATGGATGTCAAAAGTGCCTTTCTTAATGGTGATCTCTAAGAAGAAGTCTATGTGACTCAGCCTGAAGGATTTGAAGTGGAAGGCCAACAGTAGAAAGTTTGCAAATTGGTCAAATCCTTGTATGGTCTGAAACAAGCTCCTCGAGCTTGGTATATAAAAATGGACAATCACCTAATGCAGCATGGATTTAAGAGATGTCCGTCAGATGCAAACCTCTATTTCAAGAAACAGGGTTCTGAGATAGTGTTGCTTGTACTCTATGTGGATGATCTGCTCATTACAGGGATTTCAGAAGATATGATCTCTACTATCAAAAGAAACTTGTGCAAATCTTTTGAGATGATAGATCTCGGACTTCTCCATTACTGTCTTGGTCTGGAATTCAGCCAGAAGGAGCACTCCATCAAAGTGTCTCAGAAAAAGTATGCCAAGACATTGCTCGATAAATATCGCATGATCGATCGCAAGCCAATGGCAACTCCAATGGAGAATTGACTTCAGTTATCGCGATATGATGACTCACCTCAGGTAGATGGCACTCTCTATCGACAATTGATTGGGAGTCTCATATATCTGACCAATACTAGGCCAGATCTCGTATTTGCTATAAACTATCTTTCGAGGTTCATGCAGGAGCCTAAGACTACTCATTGGAAAGCAGCAAAACGTGTTCTTCACTATGTCCGTGGTACTATAGAATATGGCCTAGAATACAAGAGGAACAACAAATTCTTCTTGCAAGGATACACGGACTCCGACTATGCCGGATCATTTGATGATCGCAAGTCAACTTCTCGGATACATTTTTCATCCGGGATCCGGTCCTGTCTCTTGGCACGACAAGAAGCAACAGGTGGTTGCTATTTCTTCAACAGATTCAGAATATTGCGCCGCACGTGAAGTCGTGTGCGAAGTGATATGGTTACGTCGCATTCCGACAAGTATGGGCCATCCATCAAAATCTCCAATACACTTGTTCTCGTGACAATCAAGGTGTTCTGAACCTCGTCAAGAATCCAATCCATCATGAAAAAACAAAGCACATTGACACACAATGTCATTTCATTCGAGAGGAAGTTCCAAAGCACCGAATTCAACTTTAGCACATTCCCACCGATGCTCAAGTTGCAGACATTTTCACTAAGGCACTTGGACGTGTCAAATTTGAATTGTTTCACAGCTCACTTTGTATTGCAAAATAATGTAAGGGGATGTTAGTATAGCTATTAGTTATTACATTACCCAAATAATGTAATAAAGGGGGATGTTAGCGTACTATTTGTCTGTATTAGATTATTGGCTGGCTGTTACAACTACGTAACAAGCTCTGTTACCCTGTAACAGTTTCGGTGACTATTCCCGGATGTTTGTTTGTAACGCAGCATTATTTAAACGCTGCTGCAATAATAAAATACTGCTTCGTATTTTACAAAAATGCAGTCGAAGTATGATATTCTTTCTAGCTTGAAAAATCTCACAGTGACAATTCTACTTTTTCAACCTATCTGAGACGTCCTGATATATACTAAGGCGATAAAGGAGATGTGCCTAAGGAAGTCAGGATATAAAGTAACCCACACTATCAATATCATGGGGAAGTTGGTAGATTTAATGATGGTGAAGGCATGTTATCCTAAATACGCAGACCCAGGAAGCCCAGTATTGACTGTAAAAATCGAAGGACATTCCTTGACCAATATGTTGGTTGATCTCAGTGTAGCCATCAATGTAATACCTCAGGAGACCATGTAGAGGCTACAGCTCATAGATCTGAGACCTACCTCAATGGTACTGTAGTTGGTCGATCGATCAACCGTAGCATCGAAAGGAATGCTGGAAGACATAATAGTAACGGTTGATGTGTAGAAATATTCGACCGAATTCTTGGTCTTGCAGTCTAAAACAAGACTGGGTGGCTACCCACTTATTTTGGGAAGACCATGGTTGGAAATTTTTGATGCTTACATCAGTTGTAGTGATGGCTTGATGACCATCTCCAATGGACAAAACATTAAAATTTTGACCGTTTCACCCCTCGTGCAATCCATGGATTCATTGGGAGACCCTACGTTGACCAAGCAAGGAGACAATGAGTTGCCCATAATCCAGCTAGTGATGGCATTGGATGAATTGGTGGAGGATGAAGATGAGTATGGCACAATCATGGAATTCCTCTAAGAAGAATCCTCCATAACCATGCTTGAGTCACCATTGGCCGATGGACAAAACCACCACGTTCAACAGATAAACGTTGGGCCGGGAAAGACGTTAAACATCAATAGTGGGTTGACCCCCACATAGCTAACAAAAATGGAAGAGCTCCTAGTAAAACACCAATGGGATTTTACATGGGATTACTTTGATATAAAAGGTATCAACCCGGAAATCTATACCCATAAAATATACCTCGAAGAGTAGGTGACTCCAAGCAGACAGTTGCAAAGAAGAATGAATCCAGCAATGAAATACATTGTCAAGGTGGAGCTGCAAAAACTCTTGTCTATCGGATTCATCTATCTGATTTTTGACAGTGAGTGGGTGTCATCGCTTGTGGTGGTCCCCAAGAAGAATAGGAAGTGGTGAATTTGTGTGGACTACAAGGCATTGAAAAAAGCGACCAAAAAGGACCACTTACCACTTCCATTCTTCAATTAGGTCTTGGATACACTTTCGGGATGAAAGTACTTCTCCTTCCTAGATTGATTTAGTGGATACAACCAGATCCAGATAGGAGAAGAAGATCAAGATAAAACAACATTCACCTACCCATGGGGAATGTTTGTTTATCAGGTATTGTCTTTCGGGTTATGCAACGCACCTACCACCTTTCAAAGGGCGGTGCTTAGCATATTTTTAGACATGATAGGATATTTGGTCAAAGTGTATATGGATGACTTCACCATTTATGGAGAAACCTTTGAAGAAGCGATGATGAACTTGGAAAGAGTGCTTGAAAGAAACGAGGAAAATAATTTATCCCTTAGTAATGAAAAATGCTTTATGATGATGCAAGAGGGCATTGTATTGGGACACCATCTCTCTGTGAAAGGAATACAGGTTGAAAAAAGGAATATTGAGGTCATAAAGGACCTACCCAGCCCCAAAACATAGCGAGAGGTGAGAATTTTCCTCGGATCTGTCGGGTATTATCGATGATTTATCTTTGACTTCAGTAAAATTACAAACCTATTGCACACTTTATTATCTAAATATGTGGAGTTCAACTGGATGAAGGACTACAAAAGAGTGTTCCAGACACTCAAATAAAAGCTGATATCTACACCAATTTTAAGGGGACCAAATTGGTACATACCCTTCCATATCAATTGTGATGCATTCAACAATGCGATTGGAGCAGTCCTCGGGCAAAAGGATGGCGAGGAATTTTATGCCATCTACTACGTCAGCAAAAACTTAGCAGGGGCTGAGCTCAACTTTATAGTGATGGAGAAATAGTTCCTTGTGATTGTGAATGCCATAAATAAATTCCACCATTATATCACCGGATACCAGGTGTTTGTCCATACGGACCATGCAGCCATCAGGTATTTAATGAGCAAACCGGCCATTGGTGGAAGAGTTATCAGATGGCTTCTACTATTGCAAGAGTTTGACATAACAATAGTTGACAAGCCATGCAAGGAAAATGTGGTATCAAATTTTCTATCCAAATTGACACTAGCAGATCATGCGGTAGTAGAAGACCAATTTTTGGATGAACATTTGTTCACCATCAGTGAACAAACGCCATGGTATGTAGACATAGCCAACTACTTAGCCATTGGAATAACCTCACCCACTCTCTCCTCATGAGAAAAGCAAGCGATAATGGAGAAGAGCACATCCTTTCTATGGTTTGATGAACTCCTATTTAAAATATGAAGTGATAAAATTATAAGGATATGCGTAGCAGAATAGGAGTTCTCAAAAATACTCAAAGCTTGTCATGATGAACCATGTGGGGGACACTTTACGAGAAAATGGACTGCTTATAAAATCCTACAAGCTGGGTAATTTTACCCCACTCTATTTAAATATGTGGTCACCTATGCCAGCAAGTGCGATGAATTCCAAAGAATGGGTAGACCAATCCATCGAGATGAAATGCCCCTTCAACCTCAAGTGCACTTAGAGCCCTTCGATAAGTGGGGCATGGATTTTGTGGGGCCAATTAATCCACATTCAATAGGAAGGAGATTTATTTTAGTCTGTACAGACTATGTCACCAAGTGGGTGGAGGTTCAAGTGTTAAATGATTCGAAGGAAATAATAGTAGTTGATTTCTTATTTTCTCATATTTTTATACGATTCATGGTCCCCAGAGAGATAACAATAGACCATGGGCCTCAATTTACCTCTAAGTTGATCTAGTATTTGATGAAGCAATATAAAATTTGGTACAACAAGACTACACCCTACCACCCGCAGGAAAATGGACAAGTGGAAGTGAAGAATAGAGAGATTGAGAACATCCTGACAAAAATCATGCAACAACATAGAAAATATTAGGCTACACGACTGCAAGAGGCAGTATGGGTGTATAACACCATGTGGAAATACACCATAGACTTCACACCCTTCCAGTTGTTCTATGGGAAGAGTGTAATGATATCCATCAAGTTTGAGATTAAGACATTGAGAACTACTTTAGAATTAAATTTGAGCTTGGAAGAAGCTCAAAAAGAAAGTTTCGACAGTTGAATTAGCTGGAAAAAATTTGAATGGATGTTTTACAAAGAATGAATATCATACAAAAGTAAAGAAAACAGTGGCATGATCATCACATTAAACTAAAGCAGTTCCAATATGGAGAATGGGTGTTGTTGTACGATTCTAGGTTCTATGAATGGAAGGAAAAATTAATGCAAAGGTGGATGGGACCGTATGAGGTGGTAGAGCTCATCAAGAATGATGTTGTGCACATCATGACCATTTACAGCAGCAACGTTGTATTGACAATTAATGGCCACCGACTACGACCCTACAGCACGTCCGAGAATTTACTGGTGGAGTCCAGAGCAGGCATGGAGGAGACCCAATCCTTGTAAATCTGGATAAAACTCTCATCAAGTAGAATTATGGACACGGAGGTTTCCACCAACATAAATTAGTTTAGATTTATTTATTTCTTTCGATGTGTTTTGCAGGGATGATGCCCGCATGCAAGCTACAGGCATCCTATGTTCAGGGCCTAACAAGCATGGAATGCGTCTAACTGCCTGTATTTTTCTTTCTTTTTTTTTGCTTTTTGCAGGTGAAGGGCCTAACAACACAAAAAATAGGTATCTAGGAAACCAGGCCTAAACCGGCTTAGTATCCCACCACCTACACATATAGTTTAGAAGCAACATCTATCCAAGCTTGGGGATGGCAACGAACTCTCCTCTAAGGGAAAAATCACACACCAAGCTAGGCAGAAAAATGTTGGGGCAGCATGAAGTAAGTCTGATGAGGCTTGATCATCCTTGCCCAGACGATCATGACATGGCTGCTAATAAAAATACCTTACAGAAAGCCTTCATCTTCAAATAAGACTCTCCACTTAAGGAACGATGCCTTCCTCCTCAAAGAAGATGCCTAACTGATATGGACATGTCCCACCGTGAAGAAGGTATCATGCTGAAGGCAAGGTGCCTTTCTTATAAATAAGGTGCCCAACTGAAATAAGGTGCCTTCCTTATAAATAAGGTGCCCAACTAAAATAAGGCGTCTTCCTTATAAAGAAGGCGCTCGATGAGGGTTCCAAAAAAAAAATAAATAAATAAATGATGAAGGTGCCTTCTACTCTAGGAAGGCGTATCCATTCAAAGCGCCTTCCACAGTAGGAAGACATCGTTCTTCAAAAGTGCCTTCCGTAGAAGGAAGGTGTCGTTCTTCAAAAGCACCTTCCACAACAAGAAGGCTCACTCTTCAAAAGAACCTCTCGCAGTAGGAAGGCACCATTTTTCAAAAGTGCCTTTCATAGCAGGAAGGCACCAATCTTCAAAAAGCACCTTCCATAGTAGGAAGGCACCGTTTCTCAAAAGCACCTTTCGTAGAAAGAAGGAACCATTTTTCAAAAGTGCCTTCTGCAACATGAAGGCACCATTCTTCAAAAGCACCTTCCACAGTAGGAAGGCACCGTCAAGAAAAAGTTCCTTCCACCTAGGGAAGGCACTAGTCATTTAAAGCGCCTTCCACATCGAGAAGGCACCAAAATCACCTTTCGAGTACAATCGACGCTTTGATTTCACATGCATCTCGATTCAAACGATATCAACACACAATTGGGAAACACTAGATTACCACCATCACCCCATGTGATGGAAATCCACCCCAACCAAAAATCTTGTAGAGTTACAAGGCAAGATCCTTGTGCAAACCCCAAATATTATGGACATACAGTTTTCAAGCCAATCAGGATTCTATCTTTGGCATCAAACCTCGAACAACATAGCAATAAATTCCACCATAATCCACACATGTAAAATACCCATCCTCCATGTCACAGGCCAACGAATCGCTATTTTCCATGATGCACAAAGCATCCAATCAGGTACACGCATAATTCTAATTAAATTTTTATATAATTTTTCATGAACTATGCGGTACCGAAAGATAGTGCCACCATAAAAATCATGCATCCCCCATGGCTGAAACATCGTCCCAATGTTATGGCTTGAGAGGTGTACCTTGCCAACCCCAAAATTGAATGCTAGGATTAGGCACCTTCCTTATACTAAGGCACCTTCCTGAGAAGGTAGGGCAGGAAAATAGAGGAGTGATTAAGGAAGGCTCCATGGGAGGATGATCAAAGAACCACGTCATCAATAAAAATAAGCCAAGTGACATGGAAGGGATCAGGGGGGTGGTCAGGACTTAGTTTGAAGCTGAGAGATGTCTCAATTACTATACCCTAGTCTATCATAACCAGGATATGGAGGTAGCCAAGGAATTTACTGCCTCCTTGAGAGGTGACGTAGCTCAAGTGCATGAAAGGGAGATTCTGGTCACCCCAAAATACATCTCCCAAGTGACCGGCTTGCCTCTCATAGGCAAGAGCATATACAAGGGTGGTATGTTGAAATAGTATGCCAAATTATTAATGGAGTGAGAAAGTGTGTAGATAGAGAAGTAAGGACAGCCAAAAAGCAGACTTCCAATGAACCTGCGAAAGATGTTCAAGCAGGTTGCTTGATTCTTCACATGCACAGGAAAATATTCCCACCTGCACGTTAATCATGTGCAGTTTTTAAATCACATGGTGCATGGAAGAAAAATCAACATGTCCTTCTACCTCGAAAATGCCCTGAAGGATGAATTAGCTTGAAATAAGGTGAAGGTGACCTTTACCAAACCGGTCGAAGATGAGTGGGATATGCATCCATTCATAGAAAGGCAGAAGTGATTCGAATAGTTGTGTGAAGAGATGGCAGCAGCAAAGGAGGCTAGGAAATAATATTTGAAGGTCCAAGGAGACCCTGGTATTTGCATTAATCTGGTAGATGATGATCAATTTTGGGAGATTTATAGGTCATCCCGAGGACGCCTCTCTAAAATACGAAGATATTTTGAGAGATGGGGGCTATATGGGCCTGAATTAGAATCTACTGCCATTGTAAAAGAAAATGTAGGGCTTACCCCTAAAGTAGCCCAATTTCCTAAGACCTAGGTAGTTCATCTTAGGAGGGACAATTTTGACATCCCTCTTGCAATTTTCAAGCCTCCAAATGTTGACCTATGGCAGACTGCAGAAGCTGCATTCCAGGCAGCAGGGACCACGTTAGCTATACCACCTCCAGTAGCAGTTGGGGTGGGAAACCCAAATAGCTAGAGTCAACGGATTGAGCAGAGGTAGACAATAGAAGCTGGATACCTCAACACCACAGTTCCACATAGAAAAATAAATACCACACCTCTCGATGTTGATCCCTAGAAAAAGTAATTATAGGTCACAGGTACAGCCAGATCTACTGGAAAACAATGACGATGAGGAGTATGAAGGGCTACCTGCATTTTGATGCAACGAGGGCATGGCATATGTTAGGCATGGGAGGATTATGAGCCTCGAAAATTCTCATATTTTGTATGAGTTTCATTTATTATTATGCGCAAATATAATAGGAATTGTGTACTTTTATGAATTATTATGTAATTATTTAATAGAATTGTGTGTGTTATCTAATTTGTGTGTTTTTGTGGAAATGTAGTTGGTTTTGACATATTTGGATCAGTCGAGGTCCTTCATGGACCTGGCACTCTATTTCTTTCGGGATCAAGGCATGGTGAGTAGGCACCTTCTTCTTCAATGAAGGCACCAAGAGAAGGTAGGTGTCTTCATCTTCAATGAAGGTGCCCACAGAAGGTAGGCACATTTTGTATAAATAAGGCACACGACATACTTAGGCGCATTTATCATAAGGAAGTCACCCCATACAAGGCAAGGCACCTTCCGCATAAATAAGGCATCCAACATCAGTAGGTGCCTTCCGCATAAATAAGGTGCCTGCAAAAGCACATGATGAAGGCTACTTCCTCATAGAGAAGGCGCCTCCATTCTTCGCCAGTTGACTAGATAAAGAGATGTGGGTATTTTTGACTGGTGCAATTCTAGTTTCATGTCACACAAGATAATTTTAGGAATTTTACCAACAAATGATAATTTCTTACCTATGCAAGGGGAATCATGATTCAACTCAAGCAACTCAAACCAATCAGCGAACGCACCATCGTTAGGAATGATACCTATTTTTAGCAGATGTCGATTGCGTTTACCAGACTATCCCAGTTTAGTCTGTAATGAACTTTTGTTGTAACTTCCTTGTAACAGAAGATTTGTGTGTGTGTGCTATATAAACACATACATACCTCTCTGATAGATATCCAGATTAAAAATACATTTATCATTCTAAGGAGATAGAAGCATTGTATTAACTCTTTCACAATCATAATAAAGTTCAAGAGTTCCTAATCGTGTGTTTAGCTGGAAGGGATCTATTGGAGCCTAGGCCCACTCCAAGCCAGTATTCCTTCCCTTTTACTTGTTCTTTCTTAGATTAATTTCTTGCTTTCATAGGTTTGATTTATGTATTGTTATTTTCATTGTTGTAGTGAACTTACTTTCATGTCTAGTTAATTATGCACGTATGAATATTTACTTTCTAAGGATTTAATTATTCATACATAAATTATTGTGGTGTGGATGAATGATTGTCGATATTTTAAACCCCCCAATGATAGATTTAGTTGGACTCATCTCAAATTGGGTATTGTAGTGATCTTGTATGACACTTCTAAATTTTACGAAGCTCCCTGGGTTAACAATTTAAATACATGGGAAAGTGACAAAATAGGAACAAAATTAACATGTGTTTGGCCCGCAACAATTAGGAGGTATAAGGGTGAAAGTGAATTGTTTACATTTTGAATTGTGATTTATAAAAAGGAGACATATTCTTTTTAAGTTGGAGTAATAAGGTAATAAGAAGTGAGTGTTGATTTTATTTGTAAAGTGATTTTTGCCAAAGAGATTATTATGAGAGTGTTGGATATTATTTTAAAGTTGGAGTGATAAGGTGTAATTTTTCTATCATTTTGTGTTGTGTTTTATTGAGGAAATTATTATCTTCTAACCTTCTTTGAGATTGGCATAGAAGTGGTTGTGATTGTGGTAGATTTATGAGATCCCTTCATCATCAAGAACTAGGTATGACCACATTCTTCCATAGTTGAGTTGATTGATTGGTTTTTTGGAAAATAAGTTTGGATTGAAAAGGACTTGATTAGGGTTTCCTTTTTTAGAGTGTTTGAGTTCATGCTTCAAGGTTTTTTGGAATAAAGAGTTGTTGTTAAAACCTTATTTTATAAGCATTTTTGTTGAAGTCATTGGTTGTGTGAAGAACTTAAGTTAGGAGATGAAAAGAACATGAGTATCATTGTTATGTGAAGATTGTTTTATAAGCATTGTTGTTAAAGCCATTGGTTGTGTGAAGAAATTGAGTTAGGGTTGTGCAAAAGAACATGAGTATCATTTTTATGTGAAGATTGATTTATAAGCATTGTTGTTGAATTGAGTTGTAGTGCAAAGAACTTAGACTAGGATTGCAAAATAACATGAGCATCATTGTTATGTGAGATTTGTTATTGAGCATGGTTGGAAACATTTTGAGTTAATTTTTACATGCTTGGACTAGGGCTTGTGAGAAAGGGTTGTTTCTTGAGTGATTGGTTGAGTAGAATTGGTTGATCCTAGTCAAGAGGGTGTGTGAAGTGATTTTTCAAGTTTCATAAAACAAACTATTCTATATTATGAATTGAGTTGTGAAAGTATTTGAGCATTGAGTGTAGAACATATTGAGTCTCTAACAATTCTCTTTATGCTTCTATGAGATTAGACAAGTTTTGTGTGGACTTGTTAAGCAGATCTAAGGCTAGTATTTGAGAAGACTTGTGGACTGATTTTGTGTGAGCTTTTTGGGAAGCTTACAATACAGATTTTGATAGGTTCTGAGTAGACCTATTGGGCAGATTGGACAAGTTCTGAGTGAGCTTGTTGAGCAGATTTGAGCAAGTTATTTTTGGACTTGTTGAGCAGATTTGATCAAGTTATATGTGGACTTGTTGAGAATATTTGAGAAATTTCTATGTGGACTTGTTGAGAAGATTTGAGCGAGTTCTGTGTGGACTTGTTGAGCATATTTGAGCAAGTTTTGGGTGGACTTGTTGAGCATATTTGAGCAATTTCTGTGTGGACTTGTTGAGAAAATTTGAGCAAGTTATGTGTGGACTTATTGAGCAGATTTGAGCAAGTTCTATGTGGACTTGAGCAGATTTGAGCAATTTTTGTGTGGACTTGTTGAGTAGATTTAAGCAAGTTCTGTGTGGACTTGTTGAGAAAATTTGTGCTAGATCGAAGGACTATGTTTAGTGCATATTTGAGATAGAGCTTTGGAGGTGACAAAGTAGAGAGGACAATAGTCTCTAGTGGATAGAGATCCATCAGCCAGGGTAGTGAGGACATGTCTTCTGAGTGGGGACAAGAGTCTTTATAACCCACATTGGGTGAACCATGTAAATTGTGGTGTCTCTATTGTGTGTGGTGATTTGTGCATTACTTTGAATATTGCTATTGATATTGCTATTGATATTGCTATCTACACATTACTTAATATTGGTTTGGAAAGATAAGTAAAATGTGGTCTTATACTGTTCACCCCCATCTCAGTAGAAGCTTGTGTTATTCAAGGGATCCACATGGATGGTTAGCTAAAATGGAGGGTATCCTACACTTATATCGTATTCTTGAAGTTGGAAAATTTTCTTATGCCTCTTCCAAATTGGGTACAGAAGCTTACCAATGGTTCTCTTGGCAACAACGTCAACATAATCATCCCATATTATGGCCTGAATTTAGAGATCTTTTTCTCAAGAGATTTGACAAAGGTAGTTCTTCTTCCTATATTGTTCGTCTATTGGGCCTCAAACAAACTAGTTTTTTCCAAGATTATGTTTTAGAGTTCACAAGTCTTCTTCCTTACACAGATATAGTAGATGCCTCAGTGGTGGTTTCAGACTTTTGACATGGTTTAAGGGAAAATATTCAACTCAAAGTGGACTTACATGATCCATACACCTTGGATGAAACTATAAGGATTGCTAAACTTGCTGAAAAGAAGTTTCAAAATTGGACATATTCTAGACGAGACTCTAATACACATCCTCAATATCACAATAATTCCTTCCATAAAAATGAACAACCATAAAGATATTTTTGCTATAAATGTCGTAATCATCATCCAAGAGATCAAGCATGTGTACCAATACAAACCTTTCAAATAGAATATGATAATAAGGATTAAGAAGATCAAGTAGAGGATGTCAATCAGCCAAAATCACCCATAGATGAAGAACAAATAGATAATAATGACACAATACCAGAAGAGGATACTATGGCTATCTCAATGCATATTATCATGGGATTAACATCTCACCATACAATTAAGATACCATGATTTATTAGGCATAAAAAAATAAATGTGTTGATTGATTCAGGTAGTACTCATAACTTTATCGACATCAAGACTGCTAAAGCATTGAATTTGCACATTAATTCTTCCAACCAAGACAAGTTTCAAGTTTTAGTTGCAAATGGAGGAAATGCTCAATGTATTGGTAGAACCTCTTTAGTCTCAATACAAATGGGAAGTTACACATGGTGAGGAACTCTATTCGTTATGAGTTTGGGAAGTTCAAATGTTATTTTGGGTGTTGAATGGCTAGAACAACTCGACATTGTTAGTTTCAATTTTCAAAAATTATTTGTGGAATGGAAAGAAAATGGAAAGACTATTCGACTCCAAGGAATTCAAACTCCACCATCACAGGTAGTGAATTATCACAACATGGAAAAATACTAAGGAAAGGAGGTTATGGATTCATAGCTCAAATCAACTACATGGAAGTACAAGCACAAGATATAGTGATAATTCCCTCAAAGGATCTTCAAGATATTGTGGCTAACTATGATGAAGTTTTCAAGGAGCTAAAAGGGCTCCCTCCCAAGTGATCTCATGACCATGCATAAATGTTTTCCCTGGAAGTCTTCCACCTAATGTACGTCCTTATCGATACCCTCAACCTCAAAAAATAAAAATTGAAAACATTGTCCAAGAACTATTAGAACATGGAGTTATTCATCATAGCACTAGTCCTTATTCATCACCAGTAGTGTTGGCCCATCGTAAATATAATTCTTGGCGTATGTGTCTTGAATTTTGGCCCCTTAATAAAATCACCATCAAAGATAAGTTTCCTATCCCTGTCATAGATGATCTATTAGATGAGTTGCATGGTGCTAAATTCTTCACAAAATTGGATATACATTCAGGGTTTCATCAAATCAGATTAAGAGATGAGGACATTCCTAAAACCACATTTCATACTCATGAAGGTCATTATGAGTTCTTAGTCATGCCTTTTGGTCTCACCAATACCCCCTCCACCTTCCAAAGTCTCATGAACCATGTCTTTTATCCATTTCTTCGCAAATTCATCTTAGTCTTCTTCGATGATATTTTAATATATAGTAAATATTGAAAGGATCATTTGATACATGTGGGGAAAGTTCTTCATGTTTTACATAAGGAGAAACTTTTTTTCAAACGCTCCAAGTGTTCGTTTGGTGTTCAAGAAGTTGAATATTTGGGTCATATAGTTTCTCATGAAGGTGTTAAAGTGGATCCTAATAAAATTAAAGCCATCCAATATTGGCCCTTACCTAAAACCATCAAGAAACTTCATGGTTTTTTGGGTCTTACAGGTTACTATCACAATTTTGTTTGCAATTATGGTAAAATTGTAGCACCTCTCACCACTCTTACAAAAAAATATGCCTTTCACTAGTCGGATGTGGCCACTCAAGCATTCATGGCACTCAAGGAAGCCATGTGTACTACTCTAGTTTTGGCAACTCCAGATTTTCACAAACCATTTGTTATTGAATGTGATGCTTCAAGAATAGGTATTGGGGTAGTATTAATGCAAGATGGTCATCCCTTGGCATTCGAAAGCAAGCAACTTTCAGGTAAAAATTTGGGAAGATCCACATATGAGAAATAAATATTGGCTATTTTACATGCAGTCAAGAAATGGAGACACTACTTGATCAACAATCGTTTCATCATAAAAATATATCATAGTAGTCTCAAGCATTTTCTAGAACAACGCTTTTCCTATCCAGAGCAAAACAAGTGGTTGACAAAGTTATTGGGATATGATTTTGTTATCGAGTATAAGAAAGGCAAAGAAAATATGGTAGCAGATGCATTGTCTCATAAATATGAAGATGAAGTTTCCATCAACGCCATTTTAGGTCCTTGTTCTTATTGGGTTTCTCAGCTCCAAGAAGAATGGTTGGTGAACAATGAAACTGCTCAAATTATTCAAGATTTGATTCTAGGATCATCCAAGCATCCTCATTTTTCATATAATGACAAGGTGTTAAGAAAGAAATATCGCATTTTCATTCCACAAAATTCCATTATTAAAACATTGGTCCTTGAAGAATCACATGCTTCTCCATCAGTAGGGCATTCAGGATTTTTGAAGACATATATGCGGGTAAAACAATCCTTTTATTGGAAAGGATTGAAATCTGATGTCAAAATATTTTTTGTCGAATATGAAGTATGCCAATGAAATAAGGATGAAATAATCAAATCTCTGGGACTCCTTCAACCCTTACCAATTCTTGACCACCAATGGGAACACATATCAATGGATTTTATTGAAGGTCTTCCCAAATCAAAAGGTAAAACAGTGATTTTTGTGGTAGTAGATCGTCTCTCCAAGTATGCTCACTTCAATGCTCTACAACACCCATTTTCAGCAAGCAAAGTGGCTAAGGTATTTATGGACTCCATTTTCAAGTTACATGGAATGCCTAAAAATATTGTAAGTGATTGTGATCCCATTTTTACTAGCAATTTTTGGTGAGAATTATTCTATCTTAGTGGTACCAAATTAAATATATCTTCTGCATACCATCCTCAGACTAATGGCCAAATTGAAATTGTTAACAAATATTTGGGTACTTATTTACGATGCTTTGCTCAAGATAAGCAATCTCATTGGAGTCATTGGCTATCATTAGCAGAATGGTGGTACAACACTTCATACCATTACTCCATCAAGATGTCCCCATTTGAAGCATTGTATGGGGTAAAACCACCAGCAATAGCAGATTATGTTCCAGGTTCTTCCAAAGTAGCTCAAGTAGACGATTGGTTCCAGCACCGATAGACAATGCTTAACATTCTCAAAGATAATTTGATCTAGGCACAAAATCATATGAAGCAGCAACAAGATTCACATCTTTTAGAAAGACAATTCAATATAGGAGATATGGTTTTCTTACGTCTGCAACCTTACAAACAATTGTCATTAAATATCAAGACTAGTCAGAAGTTGGCTCCAATATTTTATGGTCCTTACAAGATAGTGCGTCGCATAGGTAAAGTGGCATATCAGCTAGAGCTTCCTTCCTCATCCTATATTCATCCAGTATTTCATGTCTCATGTCTCAAAAAGGTAATTGGACAAAGAGTACACTCTCAATCAGAGCTTCCAGTACTTGACGAAGAAGGACGTATCTATCTTCAACCAGAAGCAATATTGTAGAGCAGATCACAACATCTTCGATCTCGCTACATCAAAGAATTTCTAATCAAATGGTAGGACCTACCAATAGAGGATGCTACATGGAAAAAATAAAGTATTTTTGAGTCATTTCCAACTTTGAGGATAAAGCTTTCCGAGGAGGGGAGCCATGTTACAACACCAATATAGCTAGTCGGCTATATTTCCAAGTGTTCACCGATTTATTGATTTATTATTATATATAGTTGTAGGTTGATTTATAATCTATCATCAATAATCTAATTTGCATATTCGCAAGGACTTAGCCCTCCTTAGTGGCAAAGGACTTAGCCCTCCTTAAGTGGCAAGAAATATTTAATTATGTTCATTCGATTCCTATTTGTAATCAATTGCATAAGTTTTCTGCATTAGACAGTTGATCCTAGCTTTAACTTGTGTTCAAAATATCCAAACAGCTTCACAAAACCCTAGAAAATATGATCAACATTTGGGGGCTTACTTAGACCGCTATATGACTAAGCTTGGAGGCATAGTAGTCAAGCCCCATTGGTCCGTTTAGCCGACCATTTAAAAACATAAATGATTATTGATATTTTTGGAAATGAACAAGTGGAGATATAATGAAATGAAACAATGAAAAAAATGGAATGCAAACAATGGTATTATAACCTAAATGAAGCATGCAAACACAAATTGAGGGTTTGAGAGTAAAACTTTACCCCCAAACCTAACAAATCCAAAATTGTACCCCATAAGGGGCGATTGCAACTTTGAATTTGCTAAAATCATGCCCTGTATGGATGGGGTATGATTTTGTAGAAAAAAATCAAGAGTGACTTAACAATGTGAAATAAGATACAACAATGCACAATTAATGATCAAGAAATACCAAAATGCAAGAAGAGACCTAGTGGTAGCAAAAGAACGGACAAAATGATGAAGACCTCCACAAAATGGTAGACTCCTCCTTAAGGCTCCAAAACTCATCCACCAAGAATAGCAAATCAACAACAAAATAATACCAGAAGACACTTTATCTTGTTAGAATTTGCTTACCAAAAGAACTTGCTAGGAAAATTGTTAGCCAAAAATCACTTAGGAGAAATCATTTAGAAAAATATTACTTAGGGAAAAAAGAGGATCAAAATATATTTATAAGAGGTTTGGAGGCAAAAAGAGTGAGAAGACAAAAAGACAAACTGTTGGTATTTTTACCACATTAAAAATTTTGATGAAATTTTGCCTAAGTGTGAATTGCACTTCACCAGCGAAATCATCTAGAGCTTTAGATCAGCGAAACGCATGCAGAAGTGTTGGCATTTTCATGGTCCCTAAAGGAGGGTGATAAATTAGATATTTTTGTAAGCTTTCTGGTGATATATAACAATTGGCAATCGGGTCAACGGATCAAAAGTTATGGCCCCAGGAAGTTATAATTGTTGAGAAGCAACACACCCCCACTAAAAAAATGAAATTCCATCCTTTGAAAATATGTAGTTTTCATTTTGCCGTAGGGACCCTCTTGATGTTTTTCAGGTTTTTATTCCAAATTTTGCTTGCCTCCTTCTTCTTCAAGTTTTGCATATACCAAAGTATCTAAGTAGGCTTGCATATGGCTTTGATTTCAATTTAGAATTCATTTGTTTAAAATGTTAGAATCATTCTGAGTAAAGAAGATCTTTCACTAATATGTAAAAAAATGCAGAATACAGATGAATAAATTCATTGGAGTCAACCTACAATTTTTGGAAAATTTGCAAAGTGGAAGTAACTTGAGAAAACGTCACGATTTCGCGACATATTCCATTTTTGGAAAAGTCACGATTTCGCGACATATTCCATTTTCGAAAACGTCGCGATTTCGCGACATATTTGGATTCGAAGAGCCAAGTGAGAAAAACGTCACGATATCGCGACAGGTTTTAACTAGGAGCAAGTCTTATGGAAAACGTCGCGATATCGCGACACATTTTGGTTGGATGCAAACTTCAAGGGAAACGTCGCGATTTCATGACAGGTTTTAAGAGGAGGCAAAGCTTGAGGCAAACGTCGCGATTTCGTGACCTGTTCCATTTTCCTGACGACGTAAGCTTAAGAAAAATGAAGTAAAGAGAACGTCGTGATATCGTGACACATTTTAATTTCATGGGAATAGGAAGCAAAACGTCACGATTTCGCGACACGTTTGAATTGGAAATAAACTTCAAGCAAAACGTCGCGATTTCGTGACACATTTTGATTGGAAGGAAAGCTTGCGGAGATGTCATGATTTCATGACCTGATCCATTTTCGTGACGTCATAAGCTTGAAAGAAATGAAGTATGGAAAACGTTGCAATTTCGTGATACATTTGGATCAGAAGCAAACCTCAAGGAAAATTTCGTGATTTCGCGACAGGTTTTGGTAGAAGGAGTCGAGCGATAGAAACGTCGTGAAATCGTGACGCATTTGGATTAGAAGAACCAAGTGATAAAAGAGTCATGATTTCACGACATATTTTGACTAAAAGGACCAAGTGATAAAAGGGTCATGATTTCGCGACGTGTTTTGGTAAAAAGAGCCGCATGATGGAAACGTCGCGATATCGTGACATATTCTGGTCAGAAGCCAAACTTGAAAAGAGCGTTCCATTTTTGCGACATGTTTCATTTGAAAGAGCTAAGTAAAGAAAGCGTCGCGATATCACGACAAGTTTTAGTTGAAAGCAAAGCTTGTAGAAAACGTCGCGATATCGTGACATATTTGGATCAGAAGCAAATCTTGTAGAAGTGCCAAGTGTAGAAAACATCATGATTTCATGACGTGTTTTGGACTAAAAAGAACCAAATATGGAAAACGTCACGATTTTTCCATGTCACGATTTCGTGACATGTCGCGGTTTCGCGATGAAGAAGTTAAAAGGGAAGCAAAGTGCGGAGAACGTCAAGATTTCACAACATGTCACGATTTTGCAAAGAAGAAGTTAAAAGAGAAGCAAAGTGCAGAGGACGTCACGATTTCGTGACACGTTGCGATTTTGCGACATGTCGCGGTTTCACGATGAAGAAGTTAAAAGGGAACCAAAGTGCGGAGGACGTCGCGATTTCGTGACATGTTGATTGGAATATCATGGTTTGTGACAAAGAGTTAAAAGGGAAGAAAGTGGAGGAGAATTTGCGAAATGTCGTGATTTCACGAGTGTGTGTGACAAAGAAGCCAAGAAAGAAGAGAAGGAAGGAAAACGTCGCGATATCGCGACATGTCCCATTTTTGGACCTGTCTCGTTTTCGTGACGCCATGAGCTTGGAAGAAGGAAATCAAGCCGACATATAATGAACATTAGGGTTTTAATTTAATAATATTAAAATGCTAATCCTGGTTTTGTCTTTTGCAGAAAGCGATCTAGCAGTTGCATACTAGCGGAAGTAATGGCGAAAAAGACAAAATAAGCGTGGATCAAGCGAAGGCCGTCAGATGGAAATGTGAGATGCCGAGAATTTTTGGTCCATCCAGATTTTATAGATCTGGCCGCAAAGAGACTTTACGGTGACTAAGCAGCTGCCTCATTTAATGGAATATGTCGGCAATTGATCGAAAAATGAAAATATCTACACATAGTTATCGAAATTTGCCGATGGACGCATTTAACGAGAGAATTTATGGTGAAAGTAATGGCGTGCAGAGAATTTCAACTCAGAGGCGGCTCTGCGAAGATAAAATGTCAGAGAAACTAGTGACTCATCCAAATTTCTCTGAGGAATTAATGAGACGCTCTCGGCAGATGCACCAGAAAGATGAAGATACCTTCACACGCAGTGCCCATTTATGGAATATATCGACGACCAGCCAAAAAATGAAGATATTTACTTGCAGTTACAGATGGATGAGAATAATATCAGATCATGCCTTCTCCATTTATGGCAAGTAACTGCACTAAGATTTGCAGAATGGTTAGGTTTTATCGAAACTCTATTTTAAAAGGCCTTATATTGTAAAACCTGGGTAGTAGAGTTTAAGTGATAAGATTTAGGGTTTTGGAAGAAGATATTTTTGAAAAGATCAAGGTTTGTCCTGAGTCTATATATACTTCTTTCGGATGTAAACTCTAGAGGCAAAAACTTAGAAATAAAAGCTATTGGAGCAATTTCCTGCAAATCTTGTTTGAATGCTTTGTTCTGGACCTGGAGTTGGTGTGATTTTCATTTTCTATGATAGCGTGGCCAGGAGCCTAATCTCTTTCGGATTGCGATAAGTTCATCTTCTTTTGTTTTTGTCTCATTAAGGTTTATTTAATTTATGTTGTAGATCTGTGTTATCAAGATTGGATATGCTACTAGGCTTCATTCTTTTTATTGTATGCTAGGGAAAATTACAGATTTAAGGTTCAAGCCTGTTCTAATTGCTCTGTCCTCACTGTGCGAGCTAGGCTGCTGGTGAGAGATACCAATTTCAACTGACTTCCCTTCTGTTTGTGATTTTCTTTCAGATCTGTTTCATCTCTGTCTTATGCTCTTAGTGGAAGGTGATCTTAGAAATCTGGACACTTTCCTCTTTGATTTGTTCTATTGTGAAGCTAACTGGTATAACTAAAATTGGTAGTTTTGGTTTTGCAGCTAAGTTAGGTAAACTTCTCTTTCTGCCCTACTCTACTCTCTCTGTTCCACCGATTGAATGATCCATTTTTATCTTCTTTAAAATTTGTCTTTTATTTAAATCTGCTAAAGCATAAAGAGCTAGATCAAAGAACTGATTGTAAATCTGAGTGTCCACAAAGATAACCAACTCCAAAAACATTATTGAACTAAAGTCCTGAACCCATTGTAAGGTAACAGACAGTCCACTTGAAACTATTCCAGAAGCGAAAAAGAGTGAATAGACATTCGACCCAACTCTGTAACTCACACCTTGGATATCCAGCAAGATCCTAAAGTGAGTGGGATTTATCCCTTATAAGTGTTATCGGATTTTCATGCTCATTCTTCATAGGGTGTGTATAAAAGTCGAACCAACATTTAAAATTGGCGCTAGAAGGAGGGCGAACTTCGTTCTTTTTTTTTTTTTTTTTATTTTTTTTTCACAACATTTAAAATTGGCGCTAGAAGGAGGGCCTGAAGTTCAGTAGTTTGTTAAGGATTGTAAGGTTGTAAGTGCTGGTGAAAAGCTGGATTCTAATTATAGAGTAACAAGGTCCCACTCCAGAGCTGGAGAGCTCCTTGTGCCTGAGTTAGAAACCCCAAGAAGAAGCAGCCTCAGAAGGGCCAAGTCCTTGTCTGAAATAGTTTTATCACCACTTGTAGTTACTCCAACTACAACTAAAAGTATCATCGTCAATCAAGTAGTAATGGCAAACTGGTTGGGTTCCACTGCCTTAAATATCCCTGGTGCAGCCCATGATCTGCCCAAAAATCCTGAGAGGTATCTTCCTAGATACAAGCATGATGGAACTAGAACAGTAGAAGAACACCTAGTAGCATTCAAGAATGCTCTAAAATTGTTAAATGTACAGCATGAAGATGTGGCTTGCAGATTGTTCCCGTTCACTCTCCAGGAGGGAGCATACGATTGGTTTTTGAATCTCACTAACGATTCTATTACTAGTTGGAATGACTTGGAAAAGGTTTTTGTATCGCAATTTGGTGAAGTGATAGATCCCAGTGTATTATATCAGCAATTTTCTGGTATTAAAAGAGAAATAAATGAATCTGTCAGATCTTACAATATCAGATTTCAAAAGGCTTATGGCAGATTGACAGGTTATTATGTGCCAAATGCAGATCTGGCATTAGAAATTTTTAGGAATTCTCTAGATCCAATGACTTCTATTTTCTTGAAAAGAGATGCCTCTGTTACTAATCTAACAGAGGCTTATAAAGAAGCTTTGGTTCTTGAAAGGCAACTGGGACCTCAACCTCTGAATGCTCATCAAACTCCTTTTGTGACACAAGGTACCCCTATTTTCAATCCCATACCACACCAAGTGATGTTGCCAGCATGTCAAACTCCACCGATAGGAAATCCATTGGCTGTAACACCTGCTGAAAGTGTACAGAATCCGGAGAAAGAATCTGATAACACAAGAGTTGAGGAAGTTTCAAGGGTGGTCCAAAAGTTGGCAAATGACTTTTTGACTTTCAAAAGGCAAGTGTCCACCGGCGAAAACCCAAACAGATTTCCTTATCAACAAAATAGATTCACTAGGCCACCATATGAACCCAACAAAGATTATAAGGGTAAGGGGCATGAAGTAAATATTTGTGACTTGGCTTTGCCCAACTGGTGCAGGATACATGCCACATCTCAGCACGGGGAATTGGATTGTTTGGAGTTCTGTAATGCCTTTGAAGCTCTATCTGGTGAGTTGGTTTCTCCTGAACATCAAAGAACTGCGGATGCTCCAAGTTCATCCAAACATAGTGCAGCTATGGTGTTAGATTCTTTCACTTTCCCAGAAGAATCAGAGAATGTTGTGGAGATACCCATGGATGAAGTGCAAGCCTTTCAATAGTACAGGAGGGATAACTACAACCTCAGGAATAGAAATCCAGAGCCTAATACTGTGTCTACACCTCCAGATCCATCTTCAAATGATAACCCACCTCCGCCCAAGGGAGGAAATCCGAGAGGACCAGATGCATTTGTCCCTCCACTCAATAAGGGATATAATATAGTGGAGGACATGAAGAAGATCAAAGCCAACATCACTCTTCATGAGTTGGCCCAAATTTTTGAACAAAGGGATAACCTGATCAAAACATACTCTGAACCTACTGCCAAACCTCTAGAAAAAGGGAAGAAGATAGCTAATGCGAATATGGCTATGTACAAAGAAAAGACTGAAGTTCCACCTTTCCTACTGACTATCCGTATATTTGGGAAAAATTTACACAACTGTCTGGTAGATTCTGGTGCTTCAGCCAATGTCATGCCTCTAGCCATCTGTCAGCAGTTGGGTTTGACCCCCATGAACTCCGAGATGAGAGTCATCCAATTGGATAAGTCTGAGGTTAAAGTGGTAGGTGAACTTCAGAATATACACATCCAGCTAGCATCTGAGCCGAGAGCGCAACACAGAATTGACATTCAGGTGGTGGATATTCCTGTAGGATACGGAATGCTTCTGAGCAGGGATTGGTCAAAATCCTTGAATGGGTACTTGGCTACTGATTTTTTGCATATGTGGTTACCCTGGAATGGTTTTGCAAATCAATTAAGAATCGACAGAGAACCAAGATATAAACTCATGATCACAGAGTATAATGCCAAGAATGAGACTGTTAATCTTGCTGAGGGTTGTTATATCGGGGTTTATAATTTGACAACTACTCAAAAGGAGAAACCGGTTAAAGCTCACCAAGATCACGATAATGAAGTTGGAATGCTTCATATTGATGGAGCTAAATCTAAGCAAGGTTCTGGTACAGGGGCTGTTCTTAAAGGACCAAAAAATCAAACCGGTTTTATGTCTTATCGCTTGCGGTTTCCCTGCACGAATAATTTGGCGAGAATATGAAGCATTAGTACCAGGATTAAAATTTGCTTTACATTACTTTGATCATGCAGATACGAAAGCTCGTGTGTTGGACTTGGTTGATTTGCAGGGTGGACGACTTCAAGCCGTAGAGCATTTTAGTCGACACCAAGAGACAGTCAAGCGCTGGCTTGACGAAAAGGCCAGGGTGAGCGCCTTCAATCGTGCAGACCTGGTGTTTCTGTGGGACAAAGCCCATGAAAAGAAGCGTAAACACACCGAGCTGCAACCTCTGTGGATAGGGCCATACCAGATTGCCGAGACCCTAGGTAATAATGCTTTTCGCCTACAGGACCTGGAAGGTAATTTTTTGAACCTTCCTGTGAGTGGTCAATATCTAAAGCATTATTTCTCAGTTGTTCCATCAAATACATCGTTGGAATAAATCACAAAGACGTTGTAACATGTGTATATATTGTAAATAAGCTTTGAAGTAGTTTGTTTTTATTTTATTTTGTTTGATTTTAAAGTTCTGTGTTTTATCCTTTGGGGTCTATACAAATTTCTTTTAGCTTTTAAAATTTTGTTTGTTTAAGTTTTGCCTGGGCAGCAAAGAAAGAATCAACCTTTAAAAAATTGTTTTATTCTGAGTTCAAAATCCTGTGTTCATTTTGTTTTATTCTAATTAAGAGATAGTCTGCTTAAACTGAACAGTGGAACTATTTTGTTATTCAGAACAAAAGTAGAAAGATAATTGGATTTTGTGTCTTGCTTGCCACAATTATTTTAATTATAAAGAAACTACTATGTTGTTTGGCTGAAGAACTCCCAGGGAATCCAAGAAAAGTTGGTCGTAAGAGGGGACTCTGATTCGTGAAATTATTTAAGTGTCCAAAGAGGCTATCGGTACCCAGGCTTTCCAGATCGATGAAATATTAAAAAAAATTGTTTTTAGCAAGGCTTTCCAGATTTTGGTATATTTCAAAAGAGAGAGAGAGAAGGTGAAAGTTGAGCAAGGCAACATAAAACTGGCACTCTTTTATTTCCCACAAAAAAAAAAAAAGAAGAAGTTATGTAATGAAAGAGATAGCCAAGGCTCCAGAAGATGTTTTCTTTTACCAAGTTGTAGATACCACCTCATAGTTGTGGATCAGGGTCGTGAAAATCTAAAGAGTAACTCTGTCGGGGCTGTAAAAGGCTAAACTAGTAAACAGAGCCCTACTCGGTTTCCCCTTCACAATCTAGAAAAGCTGATCAATCCGAAGTAAAACATTCGAAGGCCCAGTCATCCTTGAAGAAAGTTATACGCTTATAATTGCACATCAGAAATCTTCCTTAAGTGATTCAACCTAGTATGTCCTTGGGAAATTTTAACAACTATCGGGTAGTAGTTAAATTATTTTGAAGAATATTTGTGGCAAAGCATGGTACATGGTCTATATTGTTTTGAAACTAGAGTCCTAGATTCTAAAATAGTGCTACTATTTTCCCCGCAGATATCGCCATTTGTTGAGAAGCAACACACCCCCACTAAAAAAATGAAATTCCATCCTTTGAAAATATGTAGTTTTCATTTTGCCGTAGGGACCCTCTTGATGTTTTTCAGGTTTTTATTCCAAATTTTGCTTGCCTCCTTCTTCTTCAAGTTTTGCATATACCAAAGTATCTAAGTAGGCTTGCATATGGCTTTGATTTCAATTTAGAATTCATTTGTTTAAAATGTTAGAATCATTCTGAGTAAAGAAGATCTTTCACTAATATGTAAAAAAATGCAGAATACAGATGAATAAATTCATTGGAGTCAACCTACAATTTCTGGAAAATTTGCAAAGTGGAAGTAACTTGAGAAAACGTCGCGATTTCGCGACATATTCCATTTTTGGAAAAGTCACGATTTCACGACATATTCCATTTTCGGAAACGTCGCGATTTCGCGACATATTTGGATTCGAAGAGCCAAGTGAGAAAAATGTCGCGATATCGTGACAGGTTTTAGTAGGAGCAAGTCTTATGGAAAACGTCGCGATATCGCGACATTTTTGGTTGGATGAAACTTCAAGGGAAACGTCGCGATTTCACGACATGTTTAAGAGGAGGCAAAGCTTGAGGTAAACGTCACGATTTCGTGTTCATTTGATGGTAAGAAAGAAGTAAAGAGAAGGATGAAGAAGAAAACGTCGTGATTTTGCGACATGTTTGAGTGGAAGCAAATTGAAGAAAACGTCGTGATATCATGACACATTTTGATTGGAAGGAAAGCTTGTGGAGATGTCACGATTTCGTGACAGTGATTTGGAATAAGTTGAAAGAAATGAAGGATGGAAAACGTCACGATATCGTGACACATTTGGTTAGAAGAAAACCTCAACGAAAATGTCACGATTTTGTGACAGGTTTTGGTAGAAGGAGCTGAGCGACGAAAACATCACGAAATCACGACGCATTTGGATTAGAAGAACCAAGTGATAAAAGGGTCATGATTTCGTGACATATTTTGACTAAAAGGACCAAGTGATAAAAGGGTCACGATTTCGTGACGTTTTTTGGTAAAAAGAGCCGCATGATGGAAATGTCACGATATCGCGACATATTCTGGTCAGAAGCCAAACTTGAAGAGAGCGTTCTATTTTTGCGACGTGTTTCATTTGAAAGAGCTAAGTAAAGAAAGCGTCACGATATCGCGACAAGTTTTAGTTGAAAGCAAAGCTTGTAGAAAACGTCACGATATCACGACAAATTTGGATCAGAAGCAAAGCTTGTAGAAAATGTCACGATATCGCGACATATTTGGAAAGAAGTACCAAGTGTAGAAAACGTCATGATTTCACGATGTGTTTTGGACTAAAAAGAACCAAGTATGGAAAACGTCCAGATTTCGCAACATGTCACGGTTTCGTGATGAAGTTAAAAGGGAAGCAAAGTGCGGAGGATGTCACAATTTTGTGACATGTCACGGTTTTGTGACATGTCGCGGTTTCACAATGAAGAAGTTAAAATGGAAGCAAAGTGCGGAGGACGTCACCATTTCGTGATGTGGTCATGGTTTTGCGACGTGGTCGCGGTTTCACGACGAAGAAGTTAAATGGAAGCAAAGTGCGGAGGACATCGCGATTTCACGACATGTCGCGATTTCATGACATATCGCGGTTTCGCGACAAAGAAGTTAAAATGGAAGCAAAGTTCTTAGGACGTCGTTATTTCATGACATGTCGTGATTTCGTGACGTGTCACGGTTTTGCGACAAAGAAGCCAAGAAAGAAGAGAAGGAAGGAAAACGTCGCGATATCGCGACATGTCCCATTTTTGAACTTGTCTCAATTTTGCGATGCCATGAGCTGGGAAGAAGGAACCAAGCCGACAAGGTAATGAGCATTAGGGTTTTAATTTAATAATATTAAAATGCTAATCCTTGTTTTGTCTTTTGCAGAAAGCGATCCGGCAGTTGCATACTAGCGGAAGTAATGGCGAAAAAGACAAAATAAGCGCGGATCAAGCGAAGGCCGTCAGATGGAAATGTGAGATGCCGAGAATTTTTGGTCCATCCAGATTTTATAGATCTGGCCGCAAAGAGACTTTACGGTGACTAAGCAGCTGCCTCATTTAATGGAATATGTCGACAATTGATCGAAAAATGAAAATATCTACACACAGTTATCGAAATTTGTCGATGGACGCATTTAACAGGAGAATTTATGGTGAAAGTAATGGCGTGCAGAGAATTTCAACTCAGAGGCGGCTCTACGAAGATAAAATGTCAGAGAAACCAGTGACTCATCCAAATTTCTCTGAGGAATTAATGAGATGCTCTCGACAGATGCACCAGAAAGATGAAGATACCTTCACACGCAGTGCCCATTTATGGAATATATCGACGACCGACCAAAAAATGAAGATATTTACTTGCGATTACAGATGGATGAGAATAATATCAGATCATGCCTTCTCCATTTATGGCAAGTAACCGCACTAAGATTTGCAGAATGGTTAGGTTTTATCGAAACTCTATTTTAAAAGGCCTTATATTGTAAAACCTGGGTAGTAGAGTTTAAGTGATAAGATTTAGGGTTTTGGAAGAAGATATTTTTAAAAATATCAGGGTTTGTCCTGAGTCTATATATACTTCTTCCGGATGTAAACTCAGGAGGCGAAAACTTAGAATTAAAAGCTATTGGAGCAATTTCCTGCAAATCTTGTTTGAATGCTTTGTTCTGGACCTGGAGTTGGTGTAGTTTTGTTTTTCTGTGATAGCATGGCCAGGAGCCTAATCTCTTTCGGATTGCGATAAGTTCATCTTCTTTTGTTTTCGTCTCATTAAGGTTTATTTAATTTATGTTGTAGATCTGTGTTATCAAGATTGGATATGCTACTAGGCTTCATTCTTTTTATTGTATGCTAGGGAAAATTATAGATTTAAGGTTCAGGCCTGTTCTAATTGCTCTTCCTCACTGTGCGAGCTAGGTCGCTAGTGAGAGATACCAATTTCAATCGACTTCCCTTCGTTTTATGATTTTCTTTTAGATCTATTTCTTCTCTGTCTTATGCTCTTAGTGGAAGGTGATCTTAGAAAGCTGGACACTTTCCTCTTTGATTTGTTCTATTGTGAAGCTAATTGGTATAACTAAAATTGGTAGTTTTGGTTTTGCAGCTAAGTTAGGTAAACTTCTCTTTCTGCCCTACTCTACTCTCTCTGTTCCACCGATTGAATGATCCATTTTTATCTTCTTTAGAATTTGTCTTTTATTTAAATCTGCTAAAACATAAAGAGCTAGATCAAAGAACTGATTGTAAATCTGAGTGTCCACAAAGATAACCAATTCCAAAAACATTACTGAACTAAAGTCCAGAACCCGTTGTAAGGTAATAGACAGTCCACTTGAAACTATTCCAGAAGCGAAAAAGAGTGAATAGACATTCGACCCAACTCTGTAACTCACACCTTGGATATCCAGCAAGATCCTAAAGTGAGTGGGATTTATCCCTTATAAGTGTTATCGGGATTTCATGCTCATTCTTCACAGGGTGTGTATAAAAGTCGAACCAACAATAATACCAAAAATATTTTTTGGGTCAGTTTTCAACATCTCAAGTGCTCCCAAGTCTAGTGCACCATCTCAAGTGCTCCCAAGTCTAGCACACCATCTCAAGTGCTCTGAAGTATGGCACACCATCTCAAGTGCTCCCAAGTCTAGCGCACCATCTCAAGTGCTTGTAAGTCTGGCACACCATCAAAATTGCTCCCAAGTTTGGCACACCATCAAAAGTGCTCCCATGTTTAATACACCATATCAAGTGCTCTCAAGTCTAGTGCACCATAAAAAGTGCTCTCAAGTCTAGTGCACCATCTCAAGTGGTCCCAAGTCTGGCACACCATCAAAAGTGCTCTCGATTCTAGTGCACCATCGTAAGTGCTCCCAAGTTTTGCATACCATCAAAAGTGCTCCTAAGTCTGGTGCACCATCTCAAGTGCTCCCGATTCTAGCGCACCATCTCAAGTTCTCTTCAGTCTGGCACACCATCTCAAGTGCTCCAAAGTCTGACACACCATCTTAAGTGTTGATGCACTATCGTTAAGCACATCATTAATTCTAAATAAATTTTTCAATCCAGGGCAGTGTACAAGGGTATCTACGAAAGGAGTGAATAAGGCTATAATTTAAGGTCAATTGGGAGCAGCAAGTCTTATTGGTGGAACTGATTGTGTGGGGGTTTTTAGGTCTCTTCTACCTCTAAATTGCATAAATTTAACTTTAATATAATTGCAAGAATGAAAACTAATTGTTGATTACAGAAATGAAACCTTAGTTACAGTTGCAAGAATGAAATCCGATTAAATTGCAGAATTAAAACCCTAGTTACTGTTGTAGAATTGGAAACCTAATTACAGTTGTAAAATGAAATTCTATTTACTCTTGCAATAATAAAAACTAAAATTAAGTCCTATCAATACTCTATAACAGAAGGTTGTCAATCTTCTATGAAGAGGTTGACAGCAAAAATAATAATGTAGGAAAATTGCAAAAAATTGTAAATTACTGGAAATGGAAATTGCAATAAATTGGAAAGTTGTTGGAAAGCAAAAAGACTAATCAGATCTACTGCTAATCACATCACAAAAGTATAATGAATAGAAACTAAATGATTAGGACTGAAATGGATGTTAACTACTACAAAAAAATGAAATTGACAAGTTTCATAGCTTATTTTGCTGTAGAAAAATCAGAACAAAACCTGTCTGTCAGTCCTCCTCCTAGGTCTGGAAGTGGTCAGCCTCCTTTTCTAGAAGAAGGTATGAGTTCCTCTCTCTCTCTCTAAATTTTACTCACACTCAAACATAATAGAATGAATAGAAAAACTTGTACTTTACTGATTTAGAACATGATTACAAATCTACTGCTAAAACATGTTACAAAACAATAATAGTCTCAGTTTTCTCACTTATTCTCTATCTATCTTTTCTCTACTACTATTTCTACTATTATTATTATTCTTATTAGCTCAACCTAGATGGGAGCTATCTTTTATAGATGCCTAAAATCTAATTACAATAGAAAATATACTCTGCAAATCAATTCCTCTTATTCTGCAGTATTCCCTAGGTTTATCCTAGAAGAAGATCTTTTCTATAAATTGTGGCTTTGGATGGCAAGGACGACAAATTTATATGGGAGATATTTTCCTTTAACCTCCTCAGCCTTATTTCCATTTTTCCACTGTTAGAAATTAGTCAACAAGTCAAAAAGTGCTTTCTATTCTCAATCCAGAGTTAAGTGGCTCAATCTAAAGATATTCGTTCAATCCGAAGAGACTGTATTTCTCAATCCAAAGATCTTCATAATGACCAACTATGTACTCTTCAATTTATTTTAGTTTCATTTCTCAGGTTGATTAGTCCTCAGGATCATATTGCAATAGCCTTCATTCCTCTTCATGTGTGAATTCCATGCCTTGCCATTCATTGGTAGTTGGTTGGAATTTACACAGGAAAACCAATTTCTCTTGCACAATAACAGTTCTTTGCACTATTTGCTAAATTCAAAGAAATTAATGCTTGAGAAACATCAAAATAAGAATAGTAAAGTGTTGTTATCAGCCTAAGCATATCCCTTATGTAACAAATCATGGCAAAGTGACATAAAACTACACAAAAACTATAAAAATCAGCATATAATATTCCAAACACATCAATCATGCAAACAATTAATACATAGCATATTAGATCAACTTAACTAGTATATAAAGTAAATCACAAATTTTTAGGCAATTTTTAGTTGTTCAAAACATGCTATGATGGAGGCATTTCCAAGCCTCATAATTTTTCCCCCAACTTATATTAATGCATGTCTTCATGCATTCTGTTGGGCTATAGAATCATAGATATCCATATTCAAGTTCCATGATCTATAGAACAACTTTTTGCCTATATAGTATCCTTTGTTCTCTTGAAGGTTTTTGAGTCAATCTTCAAACTGCTCATCTGGTTGAGGATCTTCTTCAAAATAGTAGGGATGGTTGGAGGTATAAATCTGAGACCTACCCAGATATGCTGCATAATTTCAATAAGATGTATCACCCCTTTTGTTCTTCTTCTGGACCATTCCAAATTAATGGGGGAGATAGGCTCCCTTTTCTGTAAAGACATGGAAATTTATGCCCATCTATTTCTGCAATGTGATAATGCTGGAACAAAATTATCATTACAAAAATTATGGAATTTAGTCACACAGTCTCTCAAATTTCTCAAATACATCCTTTGATATCGTCCCTGTTTATCATGAGAAAATGTTGTCTGGTGATAATTGGATGATTTGGCTGAATTGCTCTGACTAACAATTTAGCTCTTAATTCAATTTCCTTATTTTTATTTTTTTCTTGGTCCTAGTAAAACTAATTTTGTAAGGTAGACATAAAAGCTCTCAATTGCACATCTCCTATGTAAATATAGGGGTGGAAATCTACATCCTCTAGAATGAAAAAGTTATGCAAAAATAACTCACATAGCAAGTTTTTATGCTCTATAGGACTGTTGAAGTAAGCTTCCAAAAACTCTTCAGCTTTTTCTAGCTTATAGGGGAGACCTAAGCTAATTCTCATAACCTGCCATCTCAGATATCTCTCCTTCAAAATGAGATTGTAAAACCTGGCAGGTCTTCTGAATTGAACCAAAAATTCAGCAATTTGACACAGGTCAGTTACTTTTTCATTCAATGCACTAATTTTTGTGTCCTTTCTCTCCAGTTGTTTTCCTACCAATTTCAATTTCTCAACCTATGTGGCAAGCTTTTCATATTTAATAATCCATTTAGCAATGTATATATTATGTTGCTCTAGGAATACAGTATTGGGTGGTCTCATTACAGGTTGAAACTTAGGCAACAGTTCCACTTGTACCCCTTTTTCTACCACTTCTACTGGTTGGACATCTGATAGCAATTCTACTTGTATCCATTTTTTTGCTACTTCCACTGGTTGGACATCTGACAACAATTCTACTTGTATACCTACTTCTACAAAAATCTTATTTAGAGGAGCACTTACTTTATTATTTACATTTTGCTATTCAAAATGCTCATGTGCTAGTGTTTCTTGTAGACATAACTATTGTGACTCTCCATAGATATTATTTTCTAGGCTCCTGATCGATTCTAGAGCATATTCGGATTGAGAAGGTGTTGCTTTGGAATGGAAGAGCACTGCTTTGGAATGAGCTCTTATTTTTTCATCCAAATATTCCTCTATAAAGGGGGAAGAATTATCTACCCTAGATAATCCAAGTAGTAATTGAGCCAACTCTTCCTCATTATCTGCTGTAGTTGACTATTTTTCAAATTGTAACAGTATGCTCTTTAGTTCCTCTACTTCCTACTGCAACTCTGTAATTCTTTTTTCATGTTTTTCAATGATATTTTTCTTCTCCTCAACCCATCTGGTTTGTGTTTTAATCACACTCTTGGATGCTCTCAACTTTTCTGCAATGTCCACCTCCTCTTCTTATGATTCATAATCTAATGCAGACAAATTATCTGTAGTTTGTTGCTCAAACAGTATCTCACTTTCTTTTTCAAATTTTCGGTCCTATTTAGAAGGTTCCTTAAGGTTATCTATGATTGCATCCAAGTTTGCATCAATTTTAAAATTGTCTTGTCTAGACTCTTCCTCAACCAACTGTTCAGGAAATTCTAAAAAATCCTCCAAGGTGGTATTTACAGTGGTTGGTTGTATTTATGTGACATCAGGACTATCTTGGTTGTTTTCCTCTTCAATCGTCTATTTTTCTATTTCTTTCAGGTGGAGTCTTATAGACCTCCTGGTTCCTAGTGTATACTTTCTCTTTTTACTCTATTTTCTTGTGTCAACAGGGACTGTAGGAATTGTATCAGGTTCTGATGGAATTTCCTCTGCTTCCACTTCTGTCTCTTCTCCAATTTTTCTAGGAACTTCACTCCCATGTTCTATCAGATCAACAATATTCTTAGAAAAATGGACCCTCTTCTATTTTCATTTTCTGTTGCCAGTTCCAGACCCTCTCTTAGTTTGTGAGGTTAAAGTTTCTGGGGAAAGGTACTATGTTGCTTTTACAACAATATCTATAGCATTATATGTTTCCTCCTCTACAGCAGCATCTATTTCGTCCTCTGTAGCAGCATTTGTGTCTTCTTCCTCATCCTCTTTTTCGAAGACTACATCAGTCAGAGCAGAGTAAAACCTATCAAAGCTTCTTAGGCTTCCTTTGAAATGATGCTTGCAGACCAATTTGATAAGAACATGGTGGCAAGGGCTCCCTTTTCCCTCCTGATAGCATTTTGCCATGTTTCTGCACTCTCCGGTGCGAGATATAGGGGAAGATTTACCCTAACCTCAGGCTATTGCCTACCATGTCTAAGGTGGTTCAAAATTTTAAAATGATGCCCTGATAAAACTACATACTACCCTTCATAGATTTAAAACTTGATTACCCATGTGGCTACTTCATCCCAATATTTTTGCAAGCTGGTCCTCTTTACACCCTTACACATGTTGTTATTTATCAAGTATTTTGGTTCTTTATCATCTTCTTCCAAAAATTGACTAACTATGTTTGCTAGTGTATTCTTGCTAGTTCTATAAATTTGAAGACCCTCTAATGGAAGTTCAGTAATTTGACTAAGAACTTCAAGGGTTACCTTAATTCTCATGTCATTGATGTGCACCCTTTTGTTTCTGAATGTGCGAGCAAATTCGATTGCCAAATCTTCAGAGCTTCCATCAAATTTGTCTAAAAATAGCATAAACCCTCCATCTTAAAAATTTGCAACACTTCTGGAATCTCTCAAAGGATGGTAGTATTTGTTGGTTCCATTTTTATCTTTTGTCCCATTTTTTGTTCTTGTTGTGCTGAAAATACTGCTCACCTCTGCTGCTACAGTTGTCCGCTAGGTCACTGGTTTCTGGTTTTGGCAGAATTATAGGGTTTCCTCTTTGGATTTGCAATGTTCTATTCTTATTCAAAAAGAAATTCTTGTAATCATGTTGCATCAGTGATTACTTTTTCAAAATGAAGAGTGGCACGCTTCCCTATTTTTGACTTGGACACCTATCCATCAATCATTGGATAGACATCCTTATCGTCAAATCTCCTTAGCTCATCCAATCTACATGTGATTTTCCCACATGAATGGTTATTAGCAATGAATGATGGTGGCACGTTATTAGTTATTTTCCCCCATGATTTCATACCTCCTCGAGAATCAACTGACATGTGTCAATGATCACATGGAGTCAAAAAATTTGTTGAGCGTGTCTTTTCTCCCTCCTTGGATGCCACGTGGAAACATAACATTAAGTGCTCATTTCGAAGATTAAATTTAATTTCGAAGATAAAGGTTCACTCCGAAGACAAAGCAGGACCTGTAATTCCAAAGACAGTTTTCAATCCGAAGACAAGGCTGGACTTGTCATTCCAAAGACAATTTTCAATCTAAAGACAAGGCTAGACTTGTCATTCCAAAGACAAATTTTAATCCGAAGACAATGCTAGACTTGTCATTCCGAAGACAATTTTTAATCTAAAGACAAAGCTTCATTCTGAAGATATAGTGCAACAGTAATTTCGTAGATACAATGCAGCAATCATTTCAAAGATACAGCAAAAACCAACATTCTTCTTTTAAAACATGTTTTGCTTATGCCAACTCTTATGAACACTTTTATACTAATGGTTAATTGTCATATATTATATATCAAATATTTACAATGAGAAAAGTGCAAAAAACATATACCTGGTTAAAATAAGTTAAAACAAGTTTTTGAAAGGTGACTGCTTTTGTTGATGCTCTGCTGAGGCTTACTGCAATACTTCAAAAACAAATGTAGTTGGTGAATTTGTACAATGGTGACTCAAAAATTTTCAAGGTTATACATGCCAGAAAATTGGTTTTCATGCATAACAACTCAGTAGTGCCTTAGAAAAATGTTTTCACTATTGAGTTATTCATTTTTTTTTTCTTTTTTTTTTATTATGCCCATGAAGGAATTCACAACCAAAATTTATTCATCTTTTTGTTTTCTGATTTTTTTTATTTTTATTTTATTTTTCTGTTTTCTTGAAATCCATGATTATGCTCAATCTGTGGCAATTGTGGTGGAAGAGGGAATCTCTTCTACGTATTGTGCATCCAAGCTATGAAGTTGTTGCAAGAACTCCTCCTTAGTCAGAGGTGTATGGTACACTTGAATATGATGTCCATTCACTACCAACTTTCTTCATGAATCATCAATGGGAAAGAGGTGAGCTGCGTCGTTGTCAAATACTTCTTCAATATGGTATGGTCCAAGCCATCTAGTCCTTAGTTTTCCAAGGAAGTCCACATAGCAAAAATCAAACAACAAAGCCCAATCTCCTTGCTGAAATTTTCTCTATTGTATGTGGACATCATGCCACAGCTTCCTCTGCTCCTGAATTACTTTAGTTTGGTGCAGAGCATCCAATCGAAGTTCATCTAATGCATTCAGCTGCAGAATCCTATTCTCCTATGCCTGTAATAATTCAATTCCAATTTCCAATGTTGTGCGCAATGTTAGTAGCTCAAATTCAATAGGTAGGAGGGGCTTTTTACCAAAAACTAGTTCATAAGGTGTGAATCCAGTAGTGGATTTTTAAGTAGTATTGTAAGCCCAAACTACTTCAAGTAATTTATCTAGCCAGTTTCTCCTATGAACAGCTACTATTTTCATCAAGATCCGTTCCAATTCTCTATTTGTTACCTCAACTTGGCCATTTTCTTGTGGGTGGTAAGGTGATGATTTCCTATGTTTGATTTCATACAACTTTGTAAAAGCCTCAATAACTTTAGATGCAAATTGGGGTCCTTGGTCTGTGGTGATAGACCGTGGAGCTCCAAATCTCTAAAAAATTTGGTTATACAAGAAATCAGCGACCTTCTCTTCATGAGCATGTTTGAAAGCACTCACCTCTACCCAATTTGTCAGGTAATCAGTGCATACCATAATATACACCTTTCTTTGATAAGGTGGATCAATATGTCCCACAAAATCAAGCCCCCACCTCTCAGATGGTTCTAAAACCACTTGAGGTTGTGTGGCATTTCATTTGTGTGAGTGGGTTTCCCCATTCTTTGGCATGCATCACAATGTCTGATGTACTTTTTCACATCCTTATGAAGAGATGGCCAATAATATCTTATTCCTAAAATTTTCCTAATTGTGCTTTTTATAGAATAGTGTCCACCAGAGGGTTCATCATGACAAGCCCTAAGGATATCATATACCTCATCCTTTCGGATGCACCTACGTAACACATGGTCAGGACTACTCTTGAAAAGTATACCTTGAATTCATTCAAAAGAAGAGCTCTATTTGATCAATTGTTTTCTTTGTTTGGAAGAAAAATGTGGGGGAACTTTTCCTATGACCAAATAGTTGGTTATATCTACAAACCAAGGTGAGTGGACAGATATAGCAAATAATTTTTCATCAGGAAAAGTGTCCTCCACTAATTCCCCTTCCTTTGTGTTCTGCAACCTAGACAAAAAATCTGCTACAACATTAGCTTTTCTTGGTTTATTGATTATTGTGATATCAAATTCCTGCAGCAACAGTAACCAACGGATAATCCTTGCACTCATCATAGGCTTATTCATCAAATATTTAATGGTTGTGTGATCTGTGTGAATGAATATTTGATAACCTATGATGTAATAACTAAATTTATTGATGGCATATATTACTGCCAAAAATTATTTCTCAGTTGTATAATTTTTTTAGCTCCTATCAATTTCTTACTAATGTAGTAGATAGCATAGTGTTCACCATTTTTTATTTATCCCAATGTTGCTCCAATTGCAGTATTGGAAGCATCAGTCTGTATGTGGAATGGTAATATCTAGTTAGGTCCTCTTAACACAGGTGGAGTTACTAATTTTTATTTCAGAGCTTTAAATGATTCCTGACACTTTGCAGTCCAGGAGAATTCATAATCTTTAGTCAATAGGGCAAACATGGGATGGCCTATTGTGCTAAAGTTGGGAATAAACCTGCGATAAAAACCAATGTGTCCTAGGAAGCTTCTGACATCAGTCTGAGTTTTAGGAGGGAGAAGGTTCTTAATAATTTCCACCTTCTTTAGATCAACCTAGATCCCTTGAGGAGAGATGTGATGACCAAGAACTATTCCTTCCTCCATAATCATAAAACATTTATCTATATTTAAGTATAACTGGTAGGTTTCACAATGAGTTAAAACTTTATCAAGGTGTTCCAATGTAAAGTCAAAATTCTATCCACAGACTATGAAATCATCCATGTATATTTCAACACTGTTGGTAGTCAAATCAAAAAATATGGCTAACACTGCTCACTAAAATGTTGTTGGGGCATTACACAAACCAAAAGGTAAGACCCTATAGGCAAATGTTCCCCATGGACAGGTAAAGGTTATTTTCTCTTGATCTTCAAGTGCAACCTAAATTTGATTATATCCATTAAATCCATCAAGAAAACAAAAATATTTCTTTCCAGCAAGAGTATCTAACACTTGATCTATGAATGGCAATGGAAAATGATCTTTGTATGTCACTTTGTTCAATTCTCTATAGTCTATACATACTCTCATTTTTTCATTTTTCTTAGGCACTATAACCAATGGTGAGGCCCATCGGCTATCAGAAATTGGATAAATGAATCCTACTTCCAAAAGTTTTTCAATTTCTTCTTTCACAGTATCCCTCAAGGTAGGATTTAGTCTTCTTTGAGGCTGTCTTATAGGCTTGACATATTTAGTATAAATTCTATGAGTACATACATCAGGGTGAATCCCTAACATATCTTTGTAATCCCAAGCAAAAGCATGGATATGCTTCTACAAAATAGTTGTCAATTTTTCTTCCTCTTCCCTAGTAAGCTAGCTATTTATGTTCAAAATTTTCTTGGCTGGACTTCTATTTGTTTTGTATTTGGAAGGACTAAATTTACTTCTTCACAATTGTTGACTAGGGAATTAAGAGGACAATGATGAGATGGGAGGACATAAGAAGTTTATGTCTCATTGATTTCTGATGAAAGCATATCCTGTATGGAACAATGATAAGGGAAGATCAAGTGATGGTGCCACCCATGTGGTAGTGAAACAGATGTTTCATGTGATGGTATAGATGGCCTTTCTTCAAAAATTTGACCTTCTTCTCTCACTAGCAATTGATTAATATTGGCTGCTTCCTCTTCTAACCCTTGTTCATGCAAAACATTCATTGGGACTATTTCATTTTCTAAAATTTTTGTGTCATGGAGGTCTTCTATGTGTTCCCTTACTACCAAGGTGGCTAGTGTGGAAATAACCTCTTCTGGTTCTTTAGCTGAGTCAGGAAACCATAATTGACCTATGAAATTACTTAAAGGTCTTGTAGGAGGATATAGAGAAATCTGTTTTAGGTTAATACCATTTTAAATTGTCATTTTTTCCAGATATACAGTCTATAAAGGTTGTTACAGTTGCAAGCCAGGTCTTCCTAGGATAATGGGATAGCCATGTGCTGATTTTCTTGGTTGTAAAACCAAAAAATCTATAGGGTATTCTCAAGAAGAAACTTCTATAGGGACATCTTCAATGATACCTTCAGGTTTTGCAACTGACCTATCAGCCATTTCTAAAACTGTGAATGTGGGGTTAAGATGTTTGAGTTGTAATTGTTCCATTGTATCCTTGGTCATGATATTTATTACAGCTCCTAGATCAACTAAGATGTTTGATATTGGTACTGAGCTTATGATCACTGTGATAATTGGACTTCCTGGGTCACTATACTTTGGAGGTACTAGTTTTCCCGATAAGAGATCAGCTATCTTTCCTTCAACATCAATAGTTTTAGGAAATGCTTTCTTTTTTCTTCTTGCTCTTCTGTTGCACAAATCTCAGATAGTTATTTAAATCACAGGTATATACTTAATGGCTTGCAATAAGGGTAGTGATATGGTTAATTTTTTTAGTTCTTTCACTAACTCTGATTCAAAAAAATTTGTTGTAGTGTTAAGTCTCTCAGGGTATGGAATTATCCCTGATGAAGATAATTGTTCTGCCTATGGTTCTTCTTCTTTTTCGTTGTTGTTTTGACAATAGGTTCTTGAATTTCATCTTATTTCACTTCAATTATAACAGGTTCAGGTAAAACTTTCCCTGAACGTAGTTGTATGTTGCTACAATCCAGAATTTGCATATCTGAATTTCCTTCAGAATCAGCCATATAGGCAGGAGTTGTCTGCCTTATGTTACTTGGATTTATTACAGATTGAGTTGGTAATTGAGGTTGTTTCACCTATTGCATTTGTTGATTTGGTTTTCCTTGAAAATTTTTATTTGGTGCAAGCATCAAATTCTGAGTTTGACCTTGATTTCTTTGTTACCTTGGATAGGACTAGTGTTGTTGACCCCACTACTGTTGATTTTACATCCAAGATGGATTACTTTGATTCTGAGTCCATGGTGGGTTATTTTGATTCCATGATGGGTTATTCTAGTTTTGATTCCAAGATGGATTATTTCAACCTTTCTGTGGCCATTCTTGAGAATTTATCCATTGAGAATAATTCCAAGGACATTGGGGTGGTTCTAACTGTCCCCAAGACATGTTTGCATGGTTGTTTCCCCAATTTGTAGGAAAATGAGGGGTATTTTGATACTGTTGAAAATTTCACCCTTGTCTTGGTCCCACATAATTGATTTCTTCTGTTTGAGTTTCTAGGACAATTTTTAGTTGTGGTAGCAGATGACATTTTTCAATCAAATGTCTTTTTGAGAAAATACTACAAATGGCTAAAATGAATGTTTTGTTTAGAGGACATTCCTATAAGGCATGTTTATTCCTGCATCTTGGGCAATAAATTTCTAAAGGTTCTAGTGGTTTTTGCTTTAGCAGATATTTCTCCCAGAGCTGTGTTTAGTTGTACCAAGATATCAGTCTTAAAATTTGCAAGTTCCTCTATTAGGTCCTTCACATCAGTGTCATTTGTACTTTTTTTATTTCTTTTCTACCTAGTGCAAGAGTAATTTCTGCAAAGATCCACAATCTCATCCATATTACGAGTACTTACATCCCCATTTCCCATAAAATCTAATACCTCTCTGGATTCATCTTGTAATCCTCTTAGAAAAATGGTTTTGCATAATTTTGGTTCTCCTAGTCCACACCTTCTTTGAATAAACACAAATATATCAAGGTAATATTCTAATGTTTCATCATATTCTTGTTTAATTCTGAACAACTCATATTTCTTGTTCCTTACTCGACAATACTCTTGATACTTGTCTAAAAACACAATCTCCATTTGATCCTAGGTTTGGATGGAATCAGGTTGTAGGCTCATGAACCAGCCTAATGCTGAGTCCTTGAGTGTTGAAGGAAAAACCTTGAGTTTTTTATTATCATTTATATAGTCATAGGTTTGACATACTAATTTGAACTCAAACAAAAACTGATCAGGATCTTCAGATGCAACACCCCAGAAGGTTGGAAGCACTGAAGGTAAGATTGTTTTCATGGGAGAGTTTTATGTGAGATTCAGAATAATAGGATACTCAAATTTTCTAGGAGGTTGGAGCACATCTTGATCATATTGATCATTTTCATTATGGACACGGCCATGTTGGTCATCCCCATCTGGATTACCTCTTTCTGCCATAATTTCCTGTTCTTCAAAAATAGTTAAACCTATCCATATTTCTTTCTCAAAAGGTCCAAAACCTTATGTTGATAATGATTCTAGTAATTTTTCTTGCTCAGGAGATTTTGATGATGATGAAGCTGGTGGTTTTTGTTTTAGTTTTTTTGGTAGTTCAAACATAGGTGATTCACTCCTTAGGCGTGAAGATCTTAATGGAATAATCCAGGGATATATTTGGATAATTTTGCCTTTTTTGTCCCTAGGCCTACTCATTCATGCCTACTCCTTAATGACATAAATTATAAGTCAATAATTGTTACTTAACCAGTTGTTATATTCATATTTTACCCTAAATTTTCACAACTCAGTCTAATTAATAGCTATTGATCTGTTGACACCTTCTAACAACACTCTCCCCAGCAACGGTGCCAAAATTATGTTCTGTCATTAAGCACATAATTAATTCTAAAAGAATTTTTCAATCCAAGGTAGTGTACAAGGCTATCTGCGAAAGGAGTGAATAGGGCTATAATTTAAGGTCAATTGGGAGCAACAAGTCTTATTGGTGGAACTGATTATGTGGGGGTTTTCAGGTCTCTTCTACCTCTAAATTGCATAAATTGAACTTTAATATAATTGCAAGAATGAAAACTAATTATTGATTACATAAATGAAACCTTAGTTACAGTTGCAAGAATGAAATCTACTTAAATTGCAGAATTAAAACTCTATTTACAGTTGCATAATTGGAAACCTAATTATAGTTACAAAATGAAAATCTATTTACTCTTGCAATAATAAAAACTAAAATTAAGTATTGTCAATACTCTATAACAGAAGGTTGTGAATCTTCTATGAAGGGGTTGATAGCAAAAACAATAATGCAGAAAAATTGTAGAAAACTATAAATTGCTAGAAATGGAAATTGCAGTAAATTGGAAAGTTGTTGAAAAGCAAAAAGACTAATCAGATCTACTGCTAATCACATCACAAAAGTATATTGAATAGAAAATAAATTATTAGGACTGAAATGGATGTTAACTACTACAAAAGAATGAAATTGACAAGTTTCACAGCTTATTTTGCTGCAGTAAAATCAGAACAAAACCTGTCTGTCAGTCCTCCTCCTAAGTATGGAAATGGCCAGCCTCCTTTTTTAGAAGAAGGTATGGGTTCCTCTCTCTCTAAATCTTACTCACACTCAAACATAACAGAATGAATAGAAAAACTTGTACTTTATTGATTCAGAACATGATTACAAATCTGCTGCTAAAACCTGTTACAAAATTGTAATAGTCTCAATTTTCTCACTTATTCTCTATCTATCTTTTATCTACTACTATTTCTACTATTATTATTATTATTATTAGCTCAACCTATACGGAAGCTATCTTTTATAGATGTCTAAAATCTAATTACAAAAGAAAATATACTCTGCAAATCAATTCCTGTTATTCTATGGTATTCCCTAGGTTTATCCTAGAAGAGGATCTTTTCCATAAATTATGGCTTTGGACGGAAAGGACGACAAAGTTAGATGGGAGATATTTTTCTTTAACTTCCTCAGCCTTATTTCCCTTTTTCATTGTTAGAAATTGTTGAGAAGCAACACACCCCCACTAAAAAATGAAATTCCATCCTTTGAAAATATTTAATTTTCATTTTTTTTGCAGGGACCCTCTTGAGTTTTTTGGGGTTTCGTCCCACCCAGAAGCGAGTGCTAGTAATGGTCCCTGGGTGAAACGAGTACAAATCCATACTCGTCCTTGGGTAGGACGAGTACAAATTTGCACTCGTCCCTAGGTGGGACGAATAAGAAATAAAGTGTCTAAAAGGTGCCAAACTAATTTTTGACTTGCAAAACTGCTGTGTAAGTGGTTAGAACCACTGTTTAACCTCTGGGGGCTACCCTGGGGGCTGTGTGTGTTAATGTGATCAGTGGTTGTAGTCACATAATTGGATTGGTGTTGTTTTGGTGTCTACACCATCCTTTGAAAATATTTAATTTTCGTTTTTTTGCAGGGACCCTCTTGAGTTTTTTTGGGTTTTAATTCCAAATTTTGCTTGCATCCTTTTTCAAGTTTTGCCTACATCAAAGTGTCCAAGTAGCCTTGCATATGGCATTGATTTCAATTTAAAATTTCTAAAATTTTGCATGTTACAATTTTTAGTGGAAGAAATAAAGTGAGAAAAATGTCGCGATAGCGCGACATTTTTCATTTTCGCGAGGGCATAAGCTTAGAAGAAATAACTTGAGGAAATGTCGCGATATCACGACATGTTCTATTTTTGGACCTGTCTCATTTTCACGAGGGCATAAGCTTGGAAGGAATAAAGTGAGAAAAATGTCGTGATTTCGCGACATGTTTAATTTTCGCGAAGGCATAAGCTTGGAAGAAATAAACTGAGAGAAACGTCGCGATATCGCGACATGTTCCATTTTCGGGACATGTTTCATTTTCGTGAGGGCATAATCTTGGAAGAAATAAACTGAGAAAAATGTCCCGATATCGCGACATGTTCCATTTTCGAGACTTGTCTCATTTTTGTGATGGCATAAGCTTGGAAGAAATAACTTGAGGAAATGTCGCGATGTCGCGACATGTTCTATTTTCGCGAGGCCATAAGCTTGGAAGAAATGAATTGAGGAAAATGTCACGATGTTGCGACATGTTTCATTTTTGCAACCTATTCCATTTTCGTGAGGCCACAAGCTTGGAAGAATCAAGTGAGAAAAATGTCACGATTTCGTGACATGTTCCATTATCGTGACATGTTCCATTTTCGCGAGGCCACAAGCTTGGAAGAATCAGGTGAGAAAAATGTCACGATTTCGCGACATGTTCCATTATCGTGACCTATTCCATTTTCGAGAGGGTATAAGCTTAGAAAGAATAAAGTGAGAAAAATGTCGCGATGTCGCGACATGTTCCATTTTCGTGACTTGTCTCATTTTTGCGAGGCCATAAGCTTGGGAGAAATGAATTGAGGGAAATGTCGCGATATCGCGACATGTTCCATTTTTGCGACCTATCTCATTTTCACAAGGCCACAAGCTTGGAAGAGTCAAGTGAGAAAAATGTCACGATTTCGCGACATGTTCCATTATCGCGACCTGTTCCATTTTTGCGAGGCCACAATCTTGGAAGAATCAAGTGAGAAAAATGTCACGATTTCATGACATGTTCCATTATCACGACCTATTCCATTTTCACGAGGCCAAAAGCTTGGAAGAATCAAGTGAGAAAAATGTCGTGATTTCGTGACATGTTCCATTATCGTGACCTGTTCCATTTTCGTGAGGGTATACGCTTAGAAAGAATAAAGTGAGAAAAATGTCGTGATGTCAAGACATGTTCCATTTTTGCGACTTGTCTCATTTTCACGAGGGCAAAATCTTGGAAGAAATAAACTAAGGGAAACGTCGTAATATCGCAACATATTCCATTTTCGGACTTGTCTCATTTTCGTGAGGGCACAAGCAAGGAAAAGTAGCTTGGGGAAAATGTCGTGATTTCGCGAAATGTTTTAATTTCATGAGAATATGACCTTGGAAGAAGGAAACCAAACCCTAATGCTCATTACATGTCGGACATGGAAGCTTTTCAACACAGTCCAAACCCTAGAAATATTTAAATGAAAAAATTAATTAATTAAAATGAAAAACATTAAAAGACCTTAGGGAAAATTTAAAAAATAATTAAATCAATAATATTAAAGTTCTAACCTTTGCTTTTCTTTTGTAGAAAGTGATCCGACAGTTGCATAATGATAGAAGTAATGGCGAGAAAGATGGGAAAACCTAAATTTTGGCACAAACCAAGCAGTGACTCATCCAAATTTTATAGATCTGGCCGCAAACGAAGACTTTAAGGAATTTGTCGGTGGATGCAGTTAATAGGAAAAATTTTGGCGAAAGTAATGGTGTGCAGAGAATTTCAACTCAAACCAAACAAAGGCAGTTGTGCGAGGATAAAAGGCCCAGAAAGCAGTGACTCATCCAAATTTCCTAGAGGAATTAATGAGATGCTCTAACGGCTTACTGACAGATGAAGATACATTTACATGTAGTGCCCATTTAAGGAAATATGTCGACAACTGGCTAGAAAATGAAAATATCTACACACAATTACAGGTGGATGAAACCAAGTCTTATCTTCTCCATTTATGGCAAGATCCACACGAATATTTTCAAAGTGATTAGGGTTTATCAAAACTCTATATAAAAATGCCTTATATTGTAAAGCCTCCGTAGTGGGATTTTTATGATAAGATTTAGATATTTGGAAGAAGATATTTTTGAAAATATTAGGGTCTGTCCTGAGTCTATATATACTTCTTTTGAATGTAAAGTCCAGATGCGAAAACTTAGAACAAAAAGCTATTTTAGCAATTTCCTGCAAATCTTGTTTGAATGCTTTGTTTTGTACCTGGAGTTGGTGTGACGTCGTTTTCTATGATAGCATGGCCATGAGCCTAATCTCTTTCGGATTGCAATAAGTGCATATTCTTTTGTTTTCATCTCGCTAAGGTTTATTTATTTTAGTTGTAAATATGTGTTATCAAGATTGAATATGCTACTAGGCTTCATTATGTTTGTTGTATGCCAGGGAAAATTAGAGATTTAAGGTTCGGGTCTATTCTAATTGCTCTATCCTCACTACGCGAGTTAGACTATTGGTGAGAGATACCAGTTGACACCGACTTCCCTTCTATTTATGATTTTCTTTTTTTTTTTATCTGTGTCATCTCCGTCTTATGCTCTTAGTAGAAGGTGATTTTAAAAATTTGGACACCTTCCCCTTTGATTGGTTTTATTGTGAAGCTAAATAGTGTAATTGAAATTAGTAGTCTTGATTCACAACTAAGTTAGATAAGCTTCTATTTCTGCCCTACTCTACTCTCTCTATCCTACTGTTAAATGATCCATTTTTATTTTCTTTCAAATTTGTATTTTATTTAATCTACTAAAGCATAAAGAGCTAGATCAAAGAACTGATTGTAAATCCGATTGTCCACAAAGATAACCACCACCAAAAATTACTGAACTAAGGTCAAACCTATTTTAAGGTAACAAACAGTCTACTTAAAACTATTTTAGAAGTGAAAAAGAGTGAATAGCCATTCGACCCCACTCTATAACTCACACCTTGGATAACCAGCAAGATCCTAAAGTGAGTGGGATTTATCCCGTATAAGTGTTATCGATATTTTATGCTCATTCTTAACGGGGTGTGTATGAAAGACGGACCAAAATTTAAAATTGGCACTAGAAGGAGGGCCGACTGAACTTCGTTCAGTATTTGTTAAGGATTGTAAGTTACTTATGGAAATTTGGATTCTACCTACAGAGTAACCAGGTCCCACTCTAGAGATAGAGAGCTCCTTGTGCCTGAGTTGGAAACCCCAAGGAGAAGTAGCCTCAAAATGGCCAAGTCTTTGTCCAACATAGTTTTATCACCACTTGTAGTTCCTCCAACTGCAACTCAAAATATTATCGTTAATCAAGTAGTGATGGCAAACTGGTTGGGTTCCACTGCTTTGAATATCTATGGTGCAGTTCATGATTTACCCAGAAATCCTAAGAAGTATCTTCCTACCTACAAGCATGATGGAATCAGAACAACAGAAGAACACCTAGTGGCATTTAAAAATGCTCTAAAGTTGTTGAATGTGCAGCATGAAGATGTGGCTTGTAGGTTATTCCCATTCACTCTCCAGGAGGGAGCATACGACTGGTTTTTGAATCTTACTAATGACTTTATTACTAGTTGGAATGACCTGGAGAAAGTTTTTGTATCACAATTTGGTGAAGTAATTGACCCTAGTGTGTTATATCAATAGTTTTCTAGCATTAAGAGAGAAATCAATGAGATTGTCAGATCTTTCAACGTTAGGTTTCAAAAAGCTTATGGTAGATTGACGGGTCATTATGTGCCAACTGCAGATCTAGCATTGGAAATTTTTAGGAATTCCCTAGATCCAATTACCTCTGTTTTCCTGAAGAGAGATGCCAATATTACTAATATAACAGAGGCTTATAAAGAAGCTTTGGTTCTTGAAAGACAATTGGGACCTCAACCTTTGAATGCTCTTCAAATTCCCTTCGTTACACAAAATACCCCTATTTTGAATCTCATCCCACATCAAATGATGTTGTCAGCATGCCAAACTCCATCGATAGGAAATCCATTGGTTGTAACACATGTTGAACATGTACAGAATACAGAGAAAGAATCTGATAAAATAAGAGTTGAGGAAGTCTCAAAGATGGTCCAAAAGTTGGCAAATGACTTTTTGAGTTTCAAAAGGCAAGTGTCCATCGGGGAAAACTCAAATAGATTTTTTTATCAACAAAATAGATTCACTAGCCCACCATATGAACCCAACAAGGATTATAAAGGTAAGGGCATGAAGTGAATATTTGTGACTTGGCTTTGCCCAACTGGTGTAGGATACACGGAACATCTCAGCATGGGGAATTGGATTGTTTTGAGTTCTGCAATGCCTTTGAAGCTCTATCAGGTGAGTTGGTTTCTCCTAAAAATCAAATAAATATTGATGGTCCAAGTTCATCCAAACATAGTGCAGCTAAGGTGTTAGATTCATTCACTTTTCCAGATGAGTCAGAGAATGTTGTGGAGATGCCCATGGATGAAGTGCAAGCTTTTCAACAGTATAGAAGGGACAACTACAATCTCAGGAACAAAAATTCAGAGCCTAATACTACGTCTACACCTCTATACAACTCCCATAATGTTCCTCCAGATCCATCTCCAAATAATAACCCACCTCCACCCAAGGGGGAGATCCAAGAGTACCATATGGATTTGTTACTCCACTCAATCAGGGATACAATATAGTGGAGGATATGAAGAAGATCAAGGCTAATATCACTCTTCATGAGTTGGCTCAAATCACTGGACAAAGGGATAACTTGATTAAGACATACTCTCAGCCTATTGCCAAACCTCTAAAAAAGGGGAAGAGGATAGCAAATTCAAATATGGCCATGTATAAAGAAAAGACTGAAGTTCTGCATTTCCTGCTAACTGTCCGTATATTTGGAAAAAATTTACACAACTGTCTGGTGGATTCTGGTGCTTCAGCCAATGTCATTAGCCATATGTCAACAGTTGGGTTTAACCCCTATGAAGTCCGAGAGAAGAGTCGTCCAATTGGATAAAACTGAAGTTAAGGTGGTAGGTGAACTTCAAAGTATACACATCCAGCTAGCATCTGAGCCAAGAGCACAGCACAAAATTGACATTCAGGTGGTAGATATTCCTATGGGATACGGAATGCTTATGAGCAGAGATTGGTCAAAGTCTTTGAATGGGTACATGGCAAATGATTTTTCACATATGTGGTTGCCTTGGAAAGGTGTTGCAAATCAATTAAGAATCGAAATAGAACCCAGATATAAACACATGATCACTGAGTATAATGCCAAGAATGAGACTGTTAATCTTGCTAAGGACTGTTATATCAGGATTTATTAATTGACAACTACACAAAAGGAGGAACCTATTAAAGCTCATATTGATCACGATAATGAAGTTTGGATGCTTAATGTTGATGGAGCTAAGTCTAAGCAAGGTTTTGGTACAGGGGCAATTCTTAAAGGACCTAAAAATCAGATGTATTTTATGTCTTATGGCTTGTAGTTTCCCTGCATGAATAATTTGGCAGAGTATGAAGCACTAGTGTCGGGATTGAAATTTGCTTTACATTACTTTGATGATCATGCAGATGCGAAAGCTCGTGTGTTGGACTTAATTAATTTGCAGGGTGAATTACTTCAAGCCTTGGAGCATTTTAGTCGACACCAAGAGACAGTCAAGCACTAGTTTGACAAAAGAGCCAGAGTGAAGGCCTTAAGACTTGCATACCTAGTGCTTCTATGGACAAATGCCATGAAAATAAGCGTAAACACACCAAGATACAACCTCTATGGATAGGGCCATACCAGATTGTCAAAATCCTAGGTAATAATGCATTTTATCTATAGGACCTGAAAGGTAATTTTCTGAACCTTCCTGTCAATGGTCAATATCTGAAGCATTATTTCTCAGTTGTTCCATCCACTATATCATTTGAGTGACCACAAAGACTTTGTGCATATGTATATATTGTAAATAAATATTGAAGTATTATGTTTTATCTTTTGAGGTCTGTATAAATTTATCTTTAACTGGTAGCCTTTTGTTCCCTCCTCTTTAGCTTTTAAATCCTTTTTGTTTAAGTTTTTTTTGCCTAAACAACAAAACACAAATCAACATTTAAAATTGGATTGGCACTATAAAGGTTGAAGTAGTGTGTTTTCATTTTGTTTTATTTTTGTTAAGAGATAGTCTGCTAGAACTAAAAATTGGAACTACTTGTTATTTAGAACAACAGTAGAAAGATAATTGGATTTTGTGTCTTGCTTGCCACAATTATTTTTATTATAAAGAAACTACTATACTGCTTGGTTGAAGAACTCCTAGGGAATCCAAGAAAAGTTGGTCATGAGAGGGGACTCCGATTCATAAAATTATTTTAAGTGTCCAAGGAAGCTATTGGTACCCAGGTTGAAACTGTTAGTCGATCAATTGCTCGATCAATAAAATAAAAAGGGAAAAATTCCAGCAAGGCTTTCCAACTATCGGTATCTTTCAAAAAAAGAGAGATAAGGTGAAAGTTGGGCAAGCCAACATAAAACTGGCACTCTTTTCTACAAAAAAAAAGGAAGAAAAAGTTATGTGATAGAAAGAGATAGCCAAGGCTCCCGAAGGATACATCTCAAACGTGTTCACCAAGCTATAGATGCCACCTCATAGTTGTGAATCAGGGTCTTGAAAATCTAAAGAGTAACTCTGTCGAGGTTGTAAAAGGCTAAACTAGTAAACAGAGCCCTACTCTGTTTCCCCTGCACAATCTAAATAGCTAATCAATCAATAGTAAGCATTCGAAGCCCTGGTCATCCTTGAAGGAAGGTTTATACGCTTATAATTGCACATCAGAATCTTCCTTAAATGGTTCAACCTAGTATGTCCTTGGGAAACTTTAACGACTAACAGATAGTAGTTAAATCATTTTGGAAAATATTTGTGGCAAAGCATGGTACATAGTCTAAATTGTTTTAAAACTAGAGTTCTGGATTCTAAATAGTGCTACTATTTTCCACACAGATATCGCCATTTGTTGAGAAGCAACACACCCCCACTAAAAAAATGAAATTCCATCCTTTGAAAATATTTAATTTTCATTTTTTTTGCAGGGACCCTCTTGAGTTTTTTCGGGTTTTAATTCTAGATTTTGCTTGCATCCTTTTTCAAGTTTTGCCTACATAAAAGTGTCCAAGTAGCCTTGCATATGGCATTGATTTCAATTTAAAATTTTTGAAATTTTGCACGTTACAATTTTTAGTGGAAGAAATAAAGTGAGAAAAATGTCGCGATAGCGCAACATGTTTCATTTTCGCGAGGGCATAAGCTTAGAAGAAATAACTTGAGGAAATGTCGCGATATCGTGACATGTTCCATTTTTGGACCTATCTCATTTTCACGAGGGCATAAGCTTAGAAGGAATAAAGTGAGAAAAATGTCACGATTTCGCGACATGTTTCATTTTCGCGAGGGCATAAGCTTGGAAGAAATAAACTAATGGAAATGTCGCGATATAACGACATGTTCCATTTTTGGGACATGTTTCATTTTCACGAGGGCATAAGCTTGGAAGAAATAAACTGAGGGAAACATCGTGATATCGCGACATGTTCCATTTTCGAGACTTGTCTCATTTTTGCGATGGCATAAGCTTGGAAGAAATAACTTGAGGAAATGTCGCGACATGTTCCATTTTCGCAAGGCCATAAGCTTGGAAGAAATGAATTGAGGAAAATGTCGCAATGTCGCGACATGTTCCATTTTCGTGACCTGTTCCATTTTCGCAAGGCCACAAGCTTGGAAGAATCAAGTGAGAAAAATGTCGTGATTTCGCAACATGTTCCATTATCGCAACCTGTTCCATTTTCGCGAGGCCACAAGCTTGGAAGAATCAGGTGAGAAAAATGTCACGATTTCACGACATGTTCCATTATCGCAACCTGTTCCATTTTTGCGAGGGTATAAGCTTAGAAAGAATAAAGTAAGAAAAATGGCGCGATGTCGCGATATGTTCCATTTTCGCAACTTGTCTCATTTTCGCGAAGCCATAAGCTTGGGAGAAATGAATTGAGGGAAATGTCGTGATATCGTGACATGTTCCATTTTTGCGACCCGTCTCATTTTTGCAAGGCCACAAGCTTGGAAGAGTCAAGTGAGAAAAATGTTGCGATTTCACGACATGTTCCATTATCGCGACATGTTCCATTTTTGCGAGGCCACAAGCTTGGAAGAATCAAGTGAGAAAAATGTCACGATTTCACGATATGTTCCATTATCGTGACCTGTTCCATTTTCGCGAGGCCACAAGCTTGGAAGAATCAAGTGAGAAAAATGTCACGATTTCGCGACATGTTCCATTATCGCGACTTGTTCCATTTTCGCGAGGGCATAAGCTTAGAAAGAATCAAGTGAGAAAAATGTCGTGATGTCACATGTTTCATTTTCGCGACTTGTCTCATTTTCGCAAGGGCAGAAGCTTGGAAGAAATAAACTAAGGGAAACGTCGTGATATCGCGACATGTTCCATTTTTGAACTTGTCTCATTTTCGTGAGGGCACAAGCAAGGAAAAGTAGCTTGGGGAAAATGTCGTGATTTTGTGACATTTTAATTTCATGAGAATATGACCTTGGAAGAAGGAAACCAAACCCTAATGCTCATTACATGTCGGACATGGAAGCTTTTAAACATAGTCCAAACCCTAGAAATATTTAAATGAAAAAATTAATTAATTAAATTAATTAATTAAAATGAAAAACATTAAAAGACCTTAGGGAAAATTTTAAAAAATAATTAAATCAATAATATTAAAGTTCTAACCTTTGCTTTTCTTTTGTAGAAAGTGATCCGACAGTTCCATAATGACAGAATTAATGGCGAGAAATACGGGAAAACCTAAATTTCGGCACAAACCAAGCAGTGACTCATCCAAATTTTACAGATCTGGCCGCAAACGAAGACTTTAAGGAATTTGTCGATGGATGCAGTTAATGGAAAAATTTATGGCGAAAGCAATGGTGTGCAGAGAATTTCAACTCGAACCAAACAAAGGCGGTTGTGCGAGGATAGAAGGCCCGAAAATCAGTGACTCATCCAAATTTCCTAGAGGAATTAATGAGATGCCCTGACGGCTTACCGACAGATGAAGATACATTTACATGTAGTGCCCATTTAAGGAAATATGTCGGCAACTAGCTGGAAAATAAAAATATCTACACACAGTTACAGGTGGATGAAACCAAGTCTTATCTTCTCCATTTATGGCAAGATCCACACGAAGATTTTTAAAGTGATTAGGGTTTATCAAAACTCTATATAAAAATGCCTTATATTGTAAAGCCTCGGCGATGGGATTTTTATGATAAGATTTAGATATTTGGAAGAAGATATTTTTGAAAAGATTAGGGTCTATCCTGAGTCTATATATACTTCTTTTGAATGTAAAGTCCAGATGCGAAAACTTAGAACAAAAAGCTATTTTAGCAATTTCTTGCAAATCTTGTTTGAATGCTTTGTTCTATACCTAGAGTTGGTGTGACGTCGTTTTCTGTGATAGCATGGCTAGGAGCCTAATCTCTTTTGAATTGCGATAAGTGCATCTTCTTCTTTTTTTGTCTCGCTAAGGTTTATTTATTTTAGTTGTAAATCTGTGTTATCAAGATTGAATATGCTACTAGGCTTCATTTCGTTTGTTGTATGCCAGGGAAAATTAGAGATTTAAGGTTCAGGTCTGTTCTAATTGCTCTATCCTCACTACGCGAGCTAGGCTACTGGTGAGAGATACCATTTGAAATTGACTTCCCTTCTATTTATGATTTTATTTTTTTTAATCTGTGTCATCTTCGTCTTATGCTCTTAGTAGAAGGTGATCTTAGAAAGCAGGACACCTTCCCCTTTTATTGGTTTTATTGTGAAGCTAAATAGTGTAACTGAAATTGGTAGTCTTGATTCACAACTAAGTTAGATAAGCTTCTCTTTCTACCCTACCCTACTCTCTCTGTCCTACTGTTAAATGATCCATTTTTATTTTCTTTCAAATTTGTCTTTTATTTAATCTGCTAAAGCATAAAAAGCTAGATCAAAGAACTGATTGTAAATTCGATTGTCCACAAAGATAACCACCACCAAACATTATTGAACTAAGGTCAAACCTGTTGTAAGGTAACAGACAGTCTACTTGAAATTATTTTAGAAGCGAAAAAGAGTGAATAGCCATTCGACCCAACTCTATAACTCACACCTTGGATAACCAACAATATCCTAAAGTGAGTGGGATTTATCTCGTATAAGTGTTATCGGTATTTTATGCTCATTCTTCACGGGGTGTGTATGAAAGACGAACCAACAGAAATCAGTCAATAGGTCAAAAAGTGCTGTATGTTCTCAATCTGAAGCTAAGTGCCTTAATCTGAAGATATTCGCTCAATCCGAAGAGACTGTATTTTTAAATCCAAAGATCTTCAGAATGACCAACTATGTACTCTTCAATTTATTTTAGCTATATTTCTCAGGTGGATTAGTCCTCAGGATCAGATTGCAATAGCCTTCATTCCTCTTCATGTTTGAATTACATGCCTTGCCATTCATTGGTATTTGGTTGAAATTTACACAAGAAAACAAGTTCTATTGCACAGTAATAGTTCTTTGAACTATTTGCTAAATTCAAAGAAATTAATGCTTGAGAAACATCAAAATAATAATAGTAAAGTGTTGCTATCAGCCTAAGCATATCCCTTATGTAACAGGTCATGGCAAAGTGACATAAAACTCCACAAAAACTATAAAAATTAGCATATAATATTCCAAACACATCAATCATGCAAACAATTAATACAGAGCATATTAGATCAATTTAACTAGTATATAAAGTAAATCACAAAGTTTTAGGAAATTTTTAGTTGTTCAAAACATGCTATGATGGAGGCATTTCCAGGCCTCATCAAGTGCTCTCAATTCTAGTGCACCATAAAATGTGCTCCCGAGTCTAGTGCACCATCAAAAGTGCTCTCGAGTGTGGTGCACCATCAAAAGTGCTCCTGATTCTGGTGCACCATCTCAAGTGCTCCTGAGTCTGGTGCACCATAAAAAGTGCTCTTGATTTTGGCACACCATCTCAAGTGCTCCTAAGTCTGGTGCACCATCTTAAGTGCTCCTGAGTCTGGCACACCATCTCAAGTGCTCTTGATTCTGGTGCATCATATCAAGTGCTCTAAATTTTGGTGTACCATCTCAAGTGCTTCCAAGGCTGGCGCACCATCAAATGTGCTCCCGAGTTTGGTACACCATCAAGAGTGCTCCCGAGTGGGGCACCATAAAAAGTGCTCCTGAGTCTGGTGCACCATCTCAAGTGCTCCCAAGTCTGGTGTATCATCTCAAGTGCTCCTAAGTATGGTGCACCATCTCAAGTGCTCTGGAGTCTGGCGCACCATCTCAAGTGCTCAAAAGTTTGGCACACCATCTCAAATTCTTCTAAGTTTGGCGCACCATCAAATGTTCTCCCAAGACTGGTGCACCATCAAAAGTGCTCTCGATTCTGGTGTACCATTTCAAGTTCTCTCAAGTCTTGCACACCAACAAAAATACTCCCAAGTCTAGCACACCATCTCAAGTGCTCTCGAGTCTGGCACACCATCTCAAGTGCTCCCAAGTCTGTCGCACCATCAAATGTGCTCCTGAGTCTAGCGCACCATCAAAAGTGCTTTCGAGTCTGGAGCACATTTTCTTGCATAAATATGTTGCACACCCTCTCACTATGCTCCACCTATTGACCTTTCAACTTTGGCACTAGTCTTCTCAGTTGCGCTCCACATCAGGAAAGGTGCATCCTTATCCAGCTGAGCATAGCCATTTTGAGAAGCTTCTAGACTGGACGTTCAAGGATTTCAATTTCATCTTCCACAAAAGTGGTCCTCGCGATTGAGGAGGCAGCGCTAGCAAGCCAAGCTTGTTAAGGCATTGAAGGATCTCAATTGTATTTTTAAGGAGTCATCAGTCCCGACCATACCTAATAATTATTTCATGACTGTACTCTCTTGTCACTCTTATCTTGGCTACCACCACCATGTTTTGTAGGTGTGCATTAAATATTCAATCGAAAGAATTCTCTATATAAGTCGATAGTTTTATTGTAATATGATGGGTGTTTGTTAGAAGCTTGTTGTAACTTGAATTTTGCTATAAATACGAATAGTTTCTGGCTCTAACTCTAGATTTTTTATTGTGTGTATTTCTTCTATTGCTTATCTTCTATTAAGTTCTCTAGTTTATCTGTAGGCTTGAATTCTAATATCTGGATTTATATTCTGATAAAATGCAAACCTTTGGAGTAGTCTTGGAGATTATGCATGTTAGATGTTCAATTTTAATTTTTGTTAGCATTTGTATTAAATGGCTATTTGATTCATTGTACAGTTAAGTTATCATGTTGTTAGCCCATCACCCTTGTTCTATTCGACCTGTGGCCATATTTTCCATTTCTTTAATTCATTTACATTTATTTACAGTTCTCTCATCTCAACCCCCTAGATAGAATAGCAAGGAAACCATCCCATCTCTGGAGATTGGCACAGGAGGCATTTTTTCCTCTCGGTATTTCAATGTTGGTCGGGTCTAGGGTTCATAACTAGACAAACCCTTTTGTAAGGCAGATATCTGACCAACAGTTTTTGGCATGCCCAGTGGAACAATAGTCACCATGTTTTTAGAAATCTTGAGTTTGGTGAATCTCTAGCTTGACTTCATCTGGCAAAATCACCTGGCGACTCTGTTAAGTGAAAGATCTGGGTCTCATGACCGATGGATCTCTTTTATGCTAAAATAAGACACCCCAAAGGAATCAAGGTTTGACGAGTAGCCTTGACCTCACAAGTGGAGAAAAGAATGTTCACCTGGTGACTCTAACTCAGCGGTAAGGACCATGATCTCTGAAGACCACTACTATAATGGCACAGGTATGCTATCCCAGCTAGGATGATCCTGGCCCTTTGAATCTCCAAAGTTAGCATGAGATTCCCAAGAGTGCCTTGAAGACCCTAAAAAATACAATGACACTGAGGGAATGGCCCGAGAGCACCTTGAAGATGTTACTGCTCTAGAGACCCTCCATGACATAACCCACAAAGATATCATGATCAAACTTTTGGTCCTGTATCTGGAAGGAAGGGCGATGCAATGGTACAAAATACTCGAGCATAAGAGCATATGCTCATGGGTGGACTTGGCAGGAGCACTAGTCAACACATTTGATGGCTCTCAAGATCCCTTTCAACTCTTGATGCACCTCTCCACCATCACGAGAGCACCTCTAGAGAGCATCACAGACTTCAATGTCCGATTTTGGAGAAATTGGAAGAGAATTCTAGATAAAATCTAGTCGAAACCCACCCAGGCCCACCTCTATTATGTTCGATATTTCCACCTAGACATAAGCCTCCTCCTGCTCCAATCTAGGGAACAAATATTCTCTCAAATATTTCAAGAAGCAGTACAAGCAGAGCAGCTCCTTCTCCTATCAGGAAAATACAATGGGAAGAAACTACCTTTCCATCACTCTCTCCAATAAATATTGCTCTTGTCTATCTCATGCAATATTTTCAATGGAAGATCCCTCAAATTGTGCAAAGACCTGGAATGTTGCTGTGTGGAGCTCAAGAGGTAGATCTTGTCCAAGGCCAACAAAGGGAATATGCAAGCACTGCTTAAGCAATGAAAATATGGTTGCTTGTAGTTTCTATCAAGAGATGGACTAAGAAGGGAAACAAGCTCAAGTGGCAGATTTTGAGAGCAAAGTAGACACAATTTTCTACCCTTTTTGTATCCCTATGTATAGCATGCAAGTACTTAGCCAAGACTCAATAAGCATACCTCCTCAGGAGACTGGTCCTGCGGAGATCCTGACAGAGGAGCATGTACCCAATATCCCACATCCTATGGACTTTCAAAAGTGGTGATATTGGGGCCATCCATTATCGTAACCAGTACTCGAAGAAGGCTCCCATGTGGTAGATCTCTTCACCACATTATTCACTAACTGTATGAGTACTAGCATGCATGATAACTTGCCATGTTGCACCTTATTTGCAACCTGGAGAACTTTGGGAAGAGGCCAACTGGACTTCAAAGATCAACTCAAGTACAATCGGATCTAGTCCGAACACTACATATTCACTGGTTAGGTGCCCAATACCAATTTTGTGGTGGAGGCATGTCAATCATGTCGTAAACTTTTGTGTAAATAATGTTATTTTTTTCGACCCTATTCATGCTATCGATGGCGCAGTTTTGGCCAGGGTCGAGCTGGCAGAGAAATGGTGCGGATGAGTTTGATTAAAAAAGTTTTTTTTAGTTTAGTTTGTGTGTGTTTCTTTTTAGCACTCCAAGGAAAAAGAGATAGCAGTTTTTAGGTACCATTTTTAGCATCACCTGGCACAGCAGTTTAGTGCCATATAAGGCACCCTGGCAAGGAGAAGTTTCGCTCTCCTTTAGGGGTGAAACCCCATTTCGGCACTCTACGGAGCAAAGGCCAAGTCAAAATTGAAGGGCAGGTCAAAAGGTCAAGTCAAAGTCAGTTTCACCCCCGAGAAGAAGCACAATTCCATTTCAGGATTTTGTAGGGCGAAACCTCCTCTGAGCCATCCTCAAGACCCGTACGCTCCACTCCAAGTATATGACATCACAAGTGGGGCCCAGGACCATCACTACACCCCATTTTAACTCAAAGAATTACCATAGGTTTTACTGCAGCATTATTTCCTAGATTTCAAAGAGTGAATATTGTTGGTAAGAAGTAGAGCGCTAGGGTTTGATAAGGCGTTGTCATTTTTAGATCAAGTGCTTGGGCAATTGTACATCCAGAATGGGCAAGAAGAGCATTGAGAAGAAGGACAACGCCCCAAAGAAGTTGAAGGAGGAGTTTACCACCACTAGTGAGCACTCATAAGAGGACAGCAAGGATGACTCTATTGCCCAATGGATAAAGGCCTGGGATCGATTTGCATTCAAACAAGCTAAATACCATGCGAGCCACCAAAAATGTTGGCATTTCTTCCACACTAAAAATTTTGACAAAATTTTTTGAGAAGTGTGAAGTGCACTTCACCAGCGAAATCATTCGAAGCTTTAGATTAGCGAAACACATGCATAAGTGTTGGAATATTTATGGGCCCTAATAGGGTTATAAATTGGATGAAATTATTTTTGGATATTTTATTGTTGTAGATATTTTCGTAAGCTTTTCGATGATATATTACAATAGGTGATCAGGTCAACAAATAAAAAGTTATGGCCTCGAGAAGTTATACCAAAAATCATTTTCGGGCTAGTTTTCAACCATCTCAAGTACTCCCAAGTCTGGCACACCATCTCAAGTTCTTCGGATTCAGGCGCACCATCTCAAGTGCTCCCGAGTCTGGCGCACCATATCAAGTGCTCCGAAGTCTAGCACACCATCTCAAGTGCTCCCAATTCTGGCGCACCATCAAAAGTGCTCCCAAGTGTGGTGGACCATCAAAAGTGTTCCCGAGTCTGGCACATCATCTCAAGTGCTACGGAGTCTAGCGCACCATCTCAAGTGCTCCCAAGTTTTGTGCACCATCAAAAGTGCTCCCAAGTCTAGCGCACCATCAAAAGTGCTCTCGAGTCTAGCGCACCATCAAAAGTTCTCCGAAGTCTAGCGCACCATCAAAAGTGCTCCCGAGTCTAGCGCACCATAAAAAGTGCTCTCGAATCTAGTGCACCATCTCAAGTGCTCCCGATTATGGTGCACCATCTCAAGTACTTCGGAGTCTAGCGCACCATCTCAAGTGCTTCAGAGTCTGGTGCACCATCTCAAGTGCTTCGAAGTCTAGCACACCATCTCAAGTGCTCCCGAGTCTGGTTGCACTATCAAAAGTGCTCCCGAGTCTGGCACACTATCAAAAGTGCTCCTGAGTCTGGCGCACTATCAAAAGTGCTCCTGAGTCTGGTACACCATCAAAAGTGCTCTTGAGTCTGGTGCACCATCAAAAGTGCTCCCGAGTTTGGTGCACCATCTCAAGTTCTCCCGAGTCTAGTGCACCATCAAAAGTGCTCCCAAGTCTGGCGCACCATCTCAAGTGCTCTCGAGTTTGGTGCACCATCAAAAATGCTCTCGAGTCTAGCGCACCATCTCAAGTGCTCTGGAGTCTAGCACACAATCTCAAGTGCTCCCAATTTTGGCGCACCATCTCAAGTGCTCCGAAGTCTAGTGCAACATCTCAAGTACTTTGAAGTCTAGCGCACCATCAAATGTGCTTCGAGTCTGGTGCACCATAAAAAGTGCTCCTGAGTCTGGTGCACCATCAAAAGTGCTTTCAAGTCTAGCGCACCATCTCAAATGCTTCTAAGCCTGGCGCACCATCAAAAGTTCTCTCGAGTTTGGCGCACCATCTCAAGTGCTCTGGAGTCTGGCGCACCATCTCAAGTGCTCCAGAGTCTGGTGCACCATCTCAAGTGCTTCGAGTCTAGCGCACCATCTCAAGTGCTCCCAAGTCTGGCGCACCATCAAAAGTGCTTATGATTTTTGCACACCATCAAAAGTTCTCCTGAGTCTGGTGCACCATCAAAAGTGCTCCCAAGTCTGGAGCACCATCTCAAGTGCTCCCGAGTCTGGAGCACCATAAAAAGTGCTCCAGAGTCTGGTACACCATCTCAAGTGCTCCTGAGTCTGGTGCACCATCTCAAGTGCTCCCAAGTCTAGCGCACCATCTCAAGTGCTCCCAAGTCTGGTGCACCATAAAATGTGCTCCCGAGTCTGGTGCACATTTTCTTGCACAAGGCTGTTACGCACCCTCTCACTGCACTTCTCCTATTGACCTTTCAACTCTGGTGCTGGTCTTTTTCAGTTGTGCTCCACATCAGCAAAGGTGCATCCTTATCCACCTGAGTGCAACCATTCTGAGAAGCTTATAGACTAAACGTTTTAGGATTTCAAGTTTATCTTCCATGAAAGTGGTCCCCGTGAGTGAGGAGGCAGCGCTAGCAAGCCAAGTCTGTTAGGGCATTTAAGGACCTCAACTACATTTTCAAGGAGTCATCAGTCCCGGCCATGCCTAATAACTATTTCATGACTTTACTCTCTTGTAACTCTTATCTTTGCTGCCACCGCCATGTTTTGTAGGTGTGCATTAAATATTCAATCGACAAAATTCTTTATATAAGCTGACAATTTTATTGTAATATGATGGGTGTTTGCTAGAAGCTTGCTATAACTCGAATTCTGCTATAAATACGAATAGTGTCTGGCTCTAACTCTAGACTTTTGATTGTGTGTATGTCTTCTATTGCTTATCTTCTATTAAGTTCTCTAGTTTGTCTGTAGGCTTGAATTCTAATATCTGGATTTAGCTTCTGATAAAATGTGAACCTCTAGAGTAGTCCTGGAGATTATGCATGTTAGATTTTCAGTTTTAATTTATTTTAGCATTTGTATTAAATGGTTATTTTATTCAATGTACAATTAAGTTATCGTGTTGTTAGCCCATCACCCCTGTTCTATCTAGCCTGTGGCCATATTTCCCATTTCTTTCAGTCATTTACATTTCTTTCTAGTTCTCTTATCTCAACCCCCGAGATAGAATAGCAAGGGAACCAGCCCATCTCTGGAGATTGGTGTAGGAGGCATTTCTTCCTCTTGGTCTCTCAATATTTGTCGGGTCTAGGGTCCATAACTAGACAAACCCTTACCTAAGGCAGATCTTTGACCAACACAAACCTAAGGGATGACCAATGTCTTGGAGGTTGGCTCAAAAGTTGGGTTTTCTAAGAGAAAACCCTAACTTGCCAAAATCATGCCCCGTATTGGGCGATTGCAGTTTCAACGAAACTAGGTAAAAACAATAAAGGGGAGGGGGAAGAGAGGCCCAAACTTGTATTTTGACAAGTTTGAGGGTCTCTCTAAGGTTCTAGGAAAAATGACTCACTTGGGTGGGTCAATTTTCCATGTCTACAATAGGTATTCTCAGGATACTTTGATCAATTGTGGTCTTAACTTACCACCTCGATGAAGGGAATTTGTGAGTAACCGTATAGACATTGGAATCAAGCATACCAAATTGATTTAGATTAGAGTTTGATTGAGAAGAGAAATTCTGCTTTTTATTTTCCCTAGCAAAGGAGGATGATGCAATCAACCAAATAAATCAAGTGTCTTCATTCCAAGGTCTCTGGTATAATCAACCAAAGAAATCAAGTATCTTTGTTCCAAGGTATCTGGTATAATCAACCAGAGAAATCAAGCAAAAAAATATAATGGTGGATTTTTGGTGAGATATCATTTAGAAAAAGTTTCATGGTAAAAATCAACCAATCAACTTTGTTAATGGCTTTGAATTCAACTGTTCTAGTATCATATGTTAGAACATAATGAAACATGAGCAAAGCTTATTATTTATTTCAAGCCTCGATGATATACATCATAGATTACATTGTTTTTTATTACAATTCAATATTACTTTATCTTGCTAGAATAATGAGAACCAAAAATCTTAACAAGTAACCTCTCACTTCATTACAAATAATATAATATGTGTAACTAACATACAGTAACTGCCACTAGTGTTAGCGTGAAACAGATTTACACACAAGTTAAACAAGTTTTTCCTTCCCTCTACCTCATTATCTCCCTAATTTTTCCATCATGCCACAACCTCTCTACCTATTGACATAAACCCTAATGCTCCATCACATCAGCTTGGATTAGAAACACCAAATGAATGCCTTAGACTTGACTTGATCTCAACCATAGACATTTTGGATATCTTGAATCCTATAAGCCTAATGTTGAAGGTCAGACTGCATTAGACTTGACTTAATCTCAACCATGGACATTTTGGATATCTTGAAGCCTATAAGATTAATGTTGAAGGTCAAACTGTCATAGGCAAATTAGGAAGCTAGCCATTATAAGAGGTGGTCCAAAGAGAAAACTGATGAATCTTGCAAGTTATTGACGGTCATTGAACACAAGGAGGAAGTAGTGGCTTAGTTATGGGACCCATTATACATAGTTCTAATAGAGAAGAAGAATTTACGCAACAGATTGAATAGGAAAAATGATATGAGAAGAAGCAAGTTTAGCTTCTAAAACAATAAAAACAACTTAAGAAGCAACTCAAAACGAAAAACATTCATGAGAAGTGGGAAGTGAAACAATAGATTCAAATCCTAAGAGAATAGTGGAAGGCAAGGGAAGAACATATAAAACAACAAATTATTAGCATGGAAGAATATACAAAAGAACAACATCAAATGAGACAAATGCAAGAAGAAAAAAAGTTTTGCAAAAGCAGATAAAAGAATTGAAAACCTCTAAGAGCTGGAAAAGCAAAAAATGAAGAAATCACATAGCTCAAGCAAGCATGGAAAGAGAAGCGAAGATAATAGAGATGAAGTCCTAAACATCAATACCTAACAATGTCAGTAATATTTTATTCCATTATTTAATATTATTAGGTCATGCATCTTTAGATGATTAGGTCATCCATTTTTAGATGGGTCAATATTTTTAATATTCATAGCATGTAGATTTGAGGTGTAGACCAATTGGTTCGACCAAACACTGTAAGGGGGCAGAGGTCTAAGGTTCAAATCTTGGGTCTCGTTGGACTAAATGCTTATCCCTTTCCTGGTGTTTTCAGTGGTGTAAAAGGATTAAAATGATTGTGGCATGGTGGTTATAGGGGTGGACTGTGCGAAAAACTGTGTGGCAGCTTCCGGGACGGACAACGTAGAATACTGTGGTAGCCATAAAAACTGGACAACCTACCCGAATTCGTGGCGGCTACCGATGCCACCATGTAAATTCAAAAAAATATATATATACATATATATATATATAGCATGTAACGATCTCCTAAATCAAGAGTATTAAACTTTCAGTTTGTAACCCTAAAACATGTAATAAATAGGTTTATGCTTCAATGACTGAATTGATTTACTTTGCTATCAAACGAGTCTGACTCCTTTGTGATAGCATTAGCAAAGAGATTCAACATGCTACGGAATATTTCTCGTCTTAAGAAGTGTGAGGAGATGATAGACCAAGTGGTAAAATACAGAAAAAAAAAAAAGGATACTAGTGGAACCAAGAAAGTGATAATGAGGTCATGAAACAAGTAATAGAATGATTGTTCATCCAGTGAAGTAACAAGGTTTGACATACAAAGTCGTAATATCCCTTGTAGTCTAAGCATGTTGGAGAGTTGCAAAGATAACCTCAAAGATCAACCAAATGATTGAAAAGGGGTTGCCAGATCTTAATGTTCTCATCACAAAGCAACTTACTGAAAATCATTGAATAAAAAAAAAGAAAGGGATGTTTAGTTAGATCAGTTGCAAGAATATGAGTAGGCTTGAAGAATTGCATGAAAAAATAAAATAAATGGTAGTAGAAGTAGAGGACTTTCACAAGGATACATACGAGGAACTAACAAAATACATTGAAGAATTAAATGGTTTCTTGGTTCCCTCTGATGTGGACTAGGAAATCTTGCGAACACTAATTCAACCAAAGCAAGATGCAAGAGGCATAAGACTCCATCAAATGGATAAGGCACTGTTTGGGATCTCTCGTCGATCAAGATTGACATCCCTACAAACTGCCAGAATTATGCTAGTTGACTACTACCATTGCTTCAAGACCAAGTTTTGTTGCGTAAAACAAGACAAAGATATGAAGTGACAAGGCCAAGACTTTGGATATGCTTTGCTCCAAGCACATCCCACTCCCAAGCAATACACACTTTCCTCAAGAATGCATCACTCGACAGTGCCCACTCTGCAACACCCTGGTCACCAAAGCGCCCCACTTGCTAAAGCACCTTGCTCTCAAAGAGCCCTACTCTCAATCCACATCCTTTGCTCCATGTCTATTTTTGGGAAATAGACAAGGATAGCAAAATTGCATGCAACTCCAAACTGCAATTCAGAGAGAGAACTACAAGTTCAAGATTATATTAGGTTTTTTTTTTTTTTTTAAATAAATAAATAGTTTTATACACATTGTAAGGGTCTTTTGGCCTTCAAGCATACTAGAGCTACTCTTCAAAGTAAGATTGTACAAAACATTCAAATTGCAAAATCTATAGAGTTGTACGTGGCAATATTATTCAAATGTAACCTTTTGTCTTATGAGTGTGTGAAATAAGTGGCTATGCCCTTCTTTCCCTTATTAGTCCCTCTCTTTGATTGTTATTGTAGGTTATTCAAAGATCCTACATGTTACATTTATTCGGTCACTGCTGAAATCATCAATCACACCAAAGCTAAACCTTGCTACAACTTCGGTCATATTTTACATTTCTTTGTTGTTGCACCCTTTCCTTTAACAAAATAGATTAGATCTTTTTCTTTCTTTTTTGCATATTTTAGAGGAGTTTCTTTCTTTATTTTTTAGCTTAGATAAAAGTAAAAGGGAATAGGTCTAGGATCTTTGGGATAGTGAAACCCTCCCATCCCTTTGTTTAACTATTTTCACAAGTGCAAATTGTACATTTTGACTTCCATGTACAATAGAGGTCAAACTCCTTGTCCTCCTAAGATTATCCAACAAAGCCCTCTTAGTCCTTGCCACTCTCCTGGGAGCATCATTAGATCCTGTGTTGTGGTTTTGAGATAGTTGGTGGTCGATGACTATGCTTCTCGTTTACAACCCACAACCCACTATAGACTAATGTTGGTGCTTGGATCCATTACAGCTCTTTTCTATCTTTGTTGTACATCGACTTTTAAAACTCTATTCATCATTACTTTTAACATGTTAAAGTTTATCCATTCTGGGTAACCCTTGAGGCTGTAATTTTATGCCATACAACTGTGCCACTTTAGTGTAGTTTACAATAGATTATATACTTTAATCTAGATTATTTTGGTAGTACTTTTTGGTTACTACGGTACATTATAACAGCTCTTTTCAACTAGTCCCATTGGCCTACTTTGACCATTTGTGGACATTATTAAAAATATCTTATCTCATTATCTACCTTACTTTCATGATGATAGATGATGCGTCTCACCCTGAACTTGTTACAGGTTTTTGTAATTTTGATCTTCTAAACTGTAGTAGGCACACTTGAGGCTGTTTTCGTTTACGCTCAATTTTGTAACATATCTCAAGCTTTAGCAGGATGGAATATAATTGTTTGCTACTGTTTGCTCAGATGTACTTTTCTTCTCTTTATTAATAGAAAATTTAGCATCTTCAATATAAAAAAAAAAAAATGTGCAAGCCTGACTTTGGATTTCTACCAGTCCATGTCAAAGAAATTTCAGTTGACATTTTAGATGAACTATTGCATTTCATATGCCCATCAATTGGCTCTTAATTTAACAAGCTGTAAGATAAATCCTTAAAGCTTATCATTTACAACATCTGGACTACTAATTTTTCTTCACCGCCATCCGTCTAAGAATGATGGACCATGTTGGTTTTATCTACTATAACTACCAGACAAAACTGTAGACCCAACATAGCTTTTTTCATTTGTAACATCTGTAGGTCTATACATACTGCATGATGGAACAAACAAATTTTGGCCATTTAGCCATCAAATTTTACGCCTGCATGCATATACAATGAGAAAATATTGTAACACAAATCCATATAAATTCAATATACCCAGACAATATAAAATTTCTCTCTATACTCGAGTGGGAGTAATTATTATTATTATTAGATAGAAAAGAGTACATTTATCCTTAAACGCATTCCCAATGGTAGATATACCCACATTGGCAAGAGTAACAATTGACAACAAAACATTAAGGCCGAAGAAAATTGTTCGCTTGGAAAAAAGTTCGTTCTCCTAATTTCTTGGCTTTCAAATCTCACTCGCCATAGACTGCAACAAAGGAGAGCATGCACGCCACTCGGGTGATTGAACTTGAACATCTTTATATTGTTGCCACCATGTCATGAAGCTACTTCGCTCCAGGAAAACCTCTCTAGAGATACTGCGATTTTTTATTATAGTACATACATATTTTTCAAATTGTTCAAGGCTTTCCTTGACTGTCTCTCTACAAGCCTCTTCAAGACGAGCCCAAAAACAGGAATCCTCTGTTAAGGATGCAAACTTTGTACGAGCCTGTTTGGTTTCTCTACCTCTACCTCTGCCTCTGCGAGTTTTCTCCTTTTCTTCCAACCATTTCTCAAGAACTATGTGACGGTGGGGTCTAACACCTTCTGAGAGATAGCTCTTATTGTCCTTCTTTGTGCGATAGTAGTCTGCAATGTCCAGAGGCTCTACAAGTTTTCTGTATGTATTGCCCGCGTTGATCCATTTATTTTGGGATTGGAAGTTGCTGGGCAATTCATTCTTCTCCACCAGCTTTACAATCTCATTCCAGAAAGTTTCCAATTTTTTCCTCAAGGAATTTGCTCTGATATCCCTTTTCTCACTTTGCAGTTTGAAACAATCATAGTACCCAGGGCCTTTGTCCTCGCAACGCGCTTTGTACCATTCCAGCTCTGCTTGATAACTTTGGCTCTTGCTCAAGTTCTCATTTAATTCGGCAATGTTGCTGTCATGCTTATTTCGCTTCTCTCCAGCTTCGTTGAGCACAAGACGTGCATTCTGCATGTTGCTGTCATGCTTATTTTGCTCCTCATTCTGCTTAAAAATAACAGTCATAAATCTCACCGTGTAAAAAATGAGAAAAACTAAAGAAAAAAAGTGTAGAAGGAATTAAGCAGCCACACAGCTTGCAAATAAAAGGTAAATGTAAATCACTAGTTTTATGCAGTCCAACAAAGGTTGAAATATCCTAAATTTCTAATGGTCTTAATTGCAACCAGTTAATGTAAATGTATGTCATATGCCTCATGATTATTATTCTGGATTTCAAATGGTGAAATTCAGGGTTTAAAGACTATCCCCCAGTTATGAGGCTTCTACATTCAAAGCACTGATTGGATAGATGGCAGATGGGGAATTATCTTGGTAACTCATAAATATACCATATCCCTCGAGGAATCACCCCTTCGAAAAAAGTAAAATCTCGATGAAATCAGCTCTGTAAGCATTTACTAAAGGAAGGCCCTGCAAATACCTGGATTGGCCCATGGTAAACTTTTTCTACATCCTGCCTATTCTCCCATCTCTACTTAGTCTAACCTAAATTCTAGTAAACAAATCATTTTTAATTTCATGCCATTTATGTTTTGTCTGTTATTCTGACTGAAAAGTTTGAACGTCTCTACATGGCATTAACTAACCCTGGAGAGGCTTGGTCAACCCTGGCAAGAATTACCTGGGACTCATCTAAACTGAGAAGGCTTCCACTATTACAAAATATATTTAGAATAGTTTGTGTGATGCAGCCTGCAGAGTGAGTCATTTGACTACATTATATACAGAACTGTAAGTAGAAGTAATGAAATTACCTCAGCCCCAACACCCATTGCTTCCAATTGCAATGCTATTTCCATCTCAAAGGAGGAGTCTGCTGAGATGGGATTTGCAATTCTCCTTGTGTTGAGTACGAATTCAGTGATATGTTCCAACATGTTGCCATAACCTGTGTGATCTGATATGCAGGCGCCTGTAACTTCTTTGATTTGCATAGTGAAATGTAGCATCTTCAAGACAGCTTGAGAGTCCTCAATACAAGTTGCACCATAGCTTGAACAAAACATGTAAGTACCAAAGGGGCTGTACGGAAGAGTGGATTCTCCTGTGTAATTTTTTGCTATTAGTGATGTGCACTGCAAAACATTGTTAAGAAGAGTCCTGCACGCCTCTTGAATATTAGGATTTGATACAGCAACAGATGGATTGCTCATAATGTTTCCCCAGTGAGGCAGAATTGCATTCAAAGGCTCAGCAGTTGCTTTAAGAGGTGCAAGGTGCATCCGAGGAAAAACATCGGACTTGTATACCACGTGACAAAATTTGCCTGACCAACCCTCACAGCTAATTGCTTCCCCAAGTCGAGTATCTCCCACCAAAGGAGAACCAAATGTAATGCAAAAAGGAGAGATTTGTGTCGACCTCTGTTCCAGCAACCAGATTGTGGCCAAGGTTGCAACAGCACCTCCTATGGAATGACCCACAAAAATAATGGCTTGTTCCTTTCTTTGATTAGTAAGCCTTTGCATCTGAATGGAAAACAAGAAACAGAGTTATTTTAAAATTTAGAACTTGGATCTCTTGAAATAAAAGAAAGAACCTATTTCGTTGACATTACATGAATGGGGCGTACTTGGCTGTAATCTTTAGATAATTCACGAGGCATAACAACCCCGAGTTACTGGAATGCACAAATATTAGGAGCTCTTCTCCCTACTCTTCATTGAATTGGTGCCTGTTTCAACGACTTCAATACGGCCCAGAGAACAATGACAAATTGATTTTTACATCCATTTGTATTTAAATAAACCAATTCTTTTTCCTTCCCTTGTTTTTTCATTTTGCTGTGTGAAACAAAACTTACAGAAGATATGGAGCAAATGCCCTGTCAAGGCCAAGATTAGGAAAATTAAAAAGTTTTGCAATAAATGAATGGAAAATATTACCCTTCCTGCTTGGGTTTGACATCTATTGCTTCTTGCATTACTGAATTTGCTAGACTAGGACCTTCCAGTTCCCAAGTCGTATATTCAAATGCAAGAATTATATGGAAATTTTTTTTGTGTGTTCAATGGGTTGAAGTTTTATTATGGATAAAGTCAATAACTTTTGGATAGATTATATGCCTTAACACAGGTTCTAATCTGACACCACAGATCTTAGAATCAATTTCAAGAAAAATATCAAGTTCAGCTCAGATGGATCTACAAAACTTAAATTACCGGTCCAAAACTCAATAGAGGCACAAAATTTGAAAGATACATATATAAGGAAAATGAAAACTTTGCCTGTCACTCCCAAGGGAGTCTCACTCAGTAATCAAGCAAGATGGCCAGCATGGACCTAAAATTCTATTTTTACCCTTTGTAAGAGTGTGTATAGATGCTGAACTGAAGAAGAACCTTTGATACTTGTCTCGTGATATCCATAAATCAAATGCTTGACTACAAAGAAAAATGTCACAGGTTCACAAGGGCAAGGAAGTTTTGACAGAATTGCATGGCTGTGAAAATTGGACTTTAGCAATATAAAAATGTTTCTAAAACATAGTGCAACATTTTTTATAATAATTTTATTTGATTGACAGTCCTATAAGGGATATCGTTATGTTTTTGGGTTTTCATTCAAGAGAACCAAGTTCAAACCTGGTACAAGGGGCAAGGATCCCTCATAAAAACCCGTGTTTTTTATTCAAAAATTTAATCCCGCGAAGGATACCATAGTGATATGCCTTTGGATCTTCGTTTAGAAGATCCCAGTTCAAATCTTGGTATGAGAGTACAGGAATCCCTAGTAATAACCTGTGTCTTTAACTCAAAATTTTGTTAACCTGTGTTTTTAATTCAAAATTTTGCTAACCTGTGTCTTTAACTCAAAATTTTACTAAAGAGGACTATGGTTCAAAATAACATGTGTCTTTAACTCAAAATTTTATTAAAGAGGACTATGGTTCAAAATAACATGTGTCTTTAACTCAAGATTTTACTAAAGAGGACCATGGTTCAATGGTTGAGATATAAATGACATAACTCACACCAAGATTAAAATCCCCAAGATATCAAACAAGCTATATAATCTAATGACTAAGATATAAAAGGGAAATTACAATCCTTTTAAAACCATTTAGAAAAAAAAAATAGATTGACAGATCAGTATGGAGAAAAGGATGCACTTACTTGGTCTTTGAAAACTGAATTGTCCAGTATATCATGGAATCGAGTGAGAGCTCCCTTGAAAAAAAGGGGCCGTTGATCATCTTTACCCTTGAGGTTCTCAGAGAAAACTTTCTTCTCGTCCACGATACTGTCTCTCACAATAAAATCTTCTATATGGGAAGGAAAGGTGACATACACAATACCTTCATACTCGTTCAGAACAAAACTACCTGTGTTACTGATGTAAGCATTAACAACTTCTCGCCAACCCCTGGCCAGGATTCCACAGGAAGCAAGAAAAGATGCAAGCTCCTGGCCAACACTGAACCTGAAACAACAATTCTACAAATTAGCACCACATGTAGGTAGTAAAGGAATCAATGCTCTTCTGGCAAACCCCTTTGAAAATTCAATCAGAAGGGGGGTTAAAATTCTATAGCCCCTTAACACCCAAAAATACATTCCAATTGTTTTCTTGAATAAATTCTTATGCCTGATTTCCTCCAAAAGAAATTTTTCTTAGGACCCCTTAGAGGCCCTTTAAAATGACAAGAGAAACAATCGCTTGAAGGTCTTCATAGACCATATCCTGCAAACAAAATGTAAATTGGCAAGCTCATACATACAGTGGGGTGGAGTGGTCGTCGACAGCCATAGCCCTAAATCTGCTCCTTGATTTCCTTAAGGGAATGGGATCAACTGCCTCTACACTTACAATGAAATTGGTGTCATTCGTTTTACATAAAGAAAAAGAAAAAGTTACTGATAAGGGTCTAACAAAAGCAACTGGAAACGAGGCTTGTAAAGAGGAAGGTGCGGAGGAAAAGAGAAACGTCCAAGTCAATCACAATCGGTGACCCGTATAATGCTACGGAATTTGCTGTTGAGTTGTGGTGATTTATTTGGAAAAGACGAAAGCCAGAAGGGCCATAGGTTGCTTAAATGTACAACGCTCAGTCACATTGTTGACTTGACTTGACTTTTCTTTCTTTCCCTTTTCTAAGAGTGTTTAAGTTGTTCACACGGTTTTGATGAGCAGGGGATTTTCTTCTTCTGGCTGTCTCGCATTTTTATTAAGTTGTTGAATAGTCGGATTTTCAATTCTACGTGAAATTGACTGGTTTGGATTGATCCTAGTTAATTATATAAATTTAATTAAAATATGTATTATATACGTTAGGGTTTAAAAGAAAAAATCCTACACTGTCCCATCAAAACAAAACTTAACTTATTTATTTTTAATTTTTTTTTCGTGCTATTGAACGTGTTTATTTGAATAACATGCGAAAAGAGGAATAAAAAATAGATGTCCTTAATCCTTTCGTTGAAGGTATGACACTTTTAAGAATAATACTTGTAGTTGATTTTTTTTAATTTAAAATTTTTAATTTATTATTATCTATCTTAAAGATGTTTATAGTGGATTTCTAAACATTTGGATTAATATATTTATTTATTGATGTAAAAGGTATTATATTATAGATATATTTTTAAGTTTGAAAGGTTATAAATGACATATATTTGATTTGTATGTATATAATTTTTTTAGCATATTATAAATTTAATTATTAGTGAAAAAATAAATATATTTAAATAAAAATATATAATTTAAAAAAAAGTTGAAAGATAGAATTAAAAGAATAAAAGGTTGTAATGAGTATAATAATATAGTCGTTGTTATAAAAGTATTTTTAATTACAAAATTTTATATGGTATTGTATATTTCAAAAAGTATGTATTATAATTTTATGTTTTTTTTTTTTTTTTTTTTTTTGTTCAAGTAGTGTGAGAAACCTCCATGACCAAAGCTTAGGGTTGAGCATTCCTATCCCAACCATGATCCCTTGTAAGGTTAAGAGCTAAACTTATTAATAGGGGATTAACACACAACCATGCACACACCCACCCCCCTCTCACACACTCACCTAGTGGTTTGAAATTATAATTTTAAGTTATCAAGATTGAATTTATTGCTATAATTTAAAATATTTATAAGGTAGATCTTCCTTGCATTGTAATTTTATAGCAAAGGTCATGTTTTTCATGTCACATATAACTTCACATTGTTAGCATGTCATCACATTGATAGTAAATATTGTTACAAGAGTAAAATTCATTTCATTTTTTACTTTGGGTTTGTTGGTGTTGATGCAATAAATATAAGAGGGTGATTTGAATGACTCTTGAGATAAAGGAGAGTAGGGTTAATTTATTTCAATCTTTCTATTTTACCTAAAAATAATTATTGGGGACACTTTAGTGCATACAAAAGACATCTAAACCACATGACAAAGTTGTCAAATGGTCCAACAAATTTTTGACAAGAGAGAAAGGCTTGATAAAGTATGTTTTAGAAAAAAAACTATATAAGGCAAATCATGATAGAGATGGGCAAATCATTAGCATTTTGGATTTTTTAGGAAACTTCAAGGGGTCTTGGTTCAACAATTTTTTAGATTTTTTTATTTAATGCCTCGTTTTTGCATTGAGAAAATTTTCTTCTTTTCCTCTCAAGTGTGAAATTTAAAATTTTAAAATAAGGATAGTCTAAACAATATTCCCTAGAATAGCAAGTAAAATATGATCAATACATGAGTTTTATCATTGATTACACATGTTTGGAAAGATAGGTGAATGGAAGGCTAGTTTAGCCTTGACTGGGGGTTGTAGCACTAGTACAAATCTCTAGTGACAAGGCTTAATTCGATGGAGGTCATAGGGTCAATACATGATGCTTCCACTTCTTTTGGCATAGCTTAATTGAATGAAGATATAAAGTTTATGTTCATATAGGCATCAATGGAGGGTTACCATTCATGTTGATAGCTTATATAGAGTTGTGTGAGTACACATATCGCCCACCTTGCTAAGATATACTTCTTAACATTTGATAGCAGCACTATTGATCATGACACCATGGATCATTTGACCATTGTGAGGAGTGTAGAGGATTTGATACTAGGAGGGCATGGGTTTAAAACCTACACATTTATCTTTTATGAAGGGATAACATGCATCATGTTGCGGGTGTGGGTACCAGTAAGGCCTAACAAACCCTACTCTTTGATAACAAACAAGATAAATGTTGGATTTTGTAAAAGTTTCTAAAAATGAATGGAATCAAACATTACCTAGTACTGCTTAAGATATGAATACATAGAGTGAAAAAAGAACACAATATAATCGGTATCCATGGACACCAAAAGATCTCACTAAATAGAAATGAAATTACACTCTAAAAGATAATTAAAATGGTTGGTAGGAAGGAGTATTTATACCCAATTACAAGTTACTTTTAGGTCAAGGTTGTGAGACTGGCCTTCAAGAATAAAATATTACAAATAATTATAAAAGCACTTTTTCAAGGTTTACATGGTCCCAAAGGGAAAACATGATCAATACAAGTACAAAAGTTTGTCATGTCCTCAAGAGAAGCTTAACCACCACATATTTCTACATCCTCTTTTAACTTGAATGGAGGACATAAAGAGAGAAAAATATCGAACCTAGCTTAGAGGAGTCAGGCCTCAGAGGGTCTCCCCTCCAGTACTGATACAAAGATGCTAGGTGATGAGCCTGAACCTAAAGCAAGATTTTTGAGAGGCTACTTGTTGAGCCACTGAGCAAGAGCAGCAGGGCTCACCGACCAAGAGGTAGAGGTTGACATAGGTCCTAGTCGAGGTAGTGATAGAGGCCACTGTAGTCACAACTGAGATCAGAAATGTGGGAACATCTAGAGTTACCCCTAGAGTGGTTGGAGTGCCATCAAGTGGAGGGATGGGAGATACCTCCACATTAGCAATAGTGGCTCAGGTGAGGCCTTAGGTCAACATAACCTGAGGAGGGAGTTAGAGACACTATGAGTATAGGTGGTATCTTTGTAGTGTGAGATGGACTTGTTGTGGCTAATCCACAACATACCCCAAAATTGGGGACCCACCTTTTTTGCATGTTTTCCAAGAAGACCAAAGTGGCCCATATGCTAAAGATCAAAGAAAAACAAAACACCACAAGGAGAAAAAGTGTCGCAATATCGCGACATGTTGCACCATCGCGACCAAAAGAGAAAAAGTGTCACGATATTGCGACATGTTGCACCATCGCGGCCAAAAGAGAAAAAGTGTCACGATATCACGACATGTTGCACCATCGCGGCCAAAAGAGAAAAAGTGTTGCGATATCGTGACATGTTGCACCATCGCGGCCAAAAGAGAAAAAGTGTTGCGATATCGCGACATGTTGCATTTTCGCGACCAAAACAGAAGAAAGAAAAAGTGTCGCGATATCGCGACATGTTGCATTTTTGTGACCAAAACAGAAGAAAGAAAAAGTGTCGCGATATCGCGACATGTTGCATTTTCGCAACCAGAACAGAAGAAAGAAAAAGTGTCACGATATCACAACATGTTGCATCATCGCGGCCAAAATAGAAAAAGTGTCGTGATATCACGACATGTTGCATCGTCGCGGCAAAAATAGAAAAAGTGTCGCGATATCGCGACATGTTGCATTTTCGCGGCCAAAACAGAAGAAAGAAAAAGTGTCGCGAGATCGCGACATGTTACATTTTCACGACTAAAAGCAACAAAATACGAAAGGGGCAAAAAGTGTCATGATATCGTGACATGTTACATTTTCGCGATTCAAAATGGGTAGGCAAACAAAGAAACAAGAAGCGTCGCGATATCGCGACATGTTCCATTTTCGCCAAGGTAACAGACCTGCATAGTGACGTGGACATAAGGACAAAATCCAGTAAATAAGACAAAATGTTACATAAGGAATCTTTAATGATTGGAAATCATTTAAGATGGTCGTTACACACGGAAGGAAACGGATGCAAGCCCATGTGGAGAAAATGAAACGAAGGGCCACAAAATAGAAACAAAAATTTTCTTGGAAATCGAAGCACACGCATGCAGGGAAGGTGAAATGAACAGCCATTGGCAAATGAAACAAACCATCATGGAAGGAGAAACAATGTTTTCACAAGTTTAAATATGTCATTCAAAGAGGCCAGAAGGGGGTGGAAAACTGCTGCAAGTAGCGTTGCAGATTTGAAGGCAAGATAGCCATTCTGGACTTAGTTGGGCTGTTTTTCTTTCGTAGACTAGTTTTTCTTCTTCATGGATAGGGGTGGAAAACTACTACAAGTAGCGTTGCATATTTGAAGGCAAGATAGCCATTCTGGACCTAGTTGGGCTGTTTTTCTTTTGTAGACTAGTTTTTCTTCTTCATGGACAAGGGTTGGAAATTGCTGCGAGCAGAGTTGCAGAGTTGAAGGCAAGAGGGCCATTCTGGACCTATTTGAGTTTTTTTTCTTCCATGGACTGGTTTGGGAAAACCAAAAATTTTTGTTATTGTAAAATGACAAATTTTTAATACAGAAAATCTCATAAAGTTGCATCTTATGGACAAGAAAGGAGGAGTCATTTTTTGCATGCTAGATTAAATGTCTATATTTCCCCTTTTCATATTTTAGGCTTGTAAATGGATTTTATGCAAGTTTTCGTGGTTGCTTCATGTGAATGTTTAAATCTAAAAAACCTCATTTAAAACCCTAGGAGCCAGCACTTAGCTTATCCGGATTGTGCTTGTTTGCAGATCTAATAGGTTAGGTTGCATGCATGAAAACCTCACATCTTCAGTTTTGTCGAAATAGGATAGCATCATACTGAATGCATTTTATTTTCAGTTTTTTGCATTTCATTTTCATTTTTTTGCATTTTATTTTTTCTATAAATTTTCACTTATTTTAAATTTTCAGAAATTAAAATAAACATTTAAAAAATTCCAAAATCCAAAAAAAACAATGAACAATCACTAAAGTTTCATGGTGAAATAAACCAACATTGCCCCTTGTTTACAGTTACTTGCATCACTAAGGTGTTCCAAGCATTTAAATTGAATATCTTTATTTGAAATTACTAATACACATATGCAAATGCTAATACAGCGAAGACCTTGGAGAAGTTGTTTAACTTCTTTGCAAGAGGGGATTTGGAACCCAAATCCTAAAGGAGAGTGTACTTTCACAATCGGGTGAAAATACCACTCAACAGATTGGCGCTAGAAGGAGGGCCTGGATTGTTTTATTTCAGAGTGATTTAAATGCTATAGGGATTTAAATTTTGAATATTTCATGCCCTATTGATTATTATCTTTAGCCCTCTTTTAAAAATACAACCTTGTAGTGTTAAAAGGAGGACATGAATCGTTATGCATTGTTCTAACGCTTTTGATTGTTCATACAAGAATAATGTGTTTTGATTTGATTTTGAAAAAATTTGGTCTTGACTAACGAGGTTGTCTCCATGCAATTACTTTCATTTGATTTTAATGGATACATCTCTTGGTTGATGCTAACGTGATTATTCATATGTTACATGTTTGATATTTGCTAGTCATTTCATGCTTATTTGTAAGGAATTATTCTGTCTAAAAATGTATTTGTTGTCGGTATTATGCTCTTCACTTGCGTGTAATGTGATCTTGTGAATCAGAAAGCCTACAACACTAGGAGTATGCTCTTCACTTGCGCATATGTGTTCTAGTGAATCAGAAACTTACATTTTTAGAACACTACTTTGTCATGTTTCCTTCTTTTATTCATGACTAACAAATTGGTTTTGAAGTTATTCTTTGAATTTCATTAATTGTAGGATTTTTTGTGTGTCGTAGGTCTTCTTTGAGGTATTTTCCACGGTTCTTGTAGGGTTATCATCATCGATTTTGAATCAAATGGCCCAACCTCCACCACCTCCTTGGTACAGAGCCAATAACATTCCTTTGAATATTGCAGGGGATATTCACGAGATCCCTAAGAATATAGAGAGATTTTTGCCCGAATACAAATCGGATGGTCCAAGGACCGCAGAAGAACATATTCAGGCCTATAGGGATGTCTTGATAAGACTGCAAGTTCAACATGAAGATGTGGCTTGTAGACTCTTCCCCATGAGCCTAGACCAAGTGGCTTACGAATGGTATATTTGCTTACCTATTGGTTCCATTACGTCATGGACACAAATGGAGAATGCTTTTGTCAACCAATTCAGGTCACCACTAGATCCCACAATCATCTATAATCAGTTCATTACATGCAAAAGAGGCCAGGGTGAGCCAATCCAAACTTTTAATCAGAGATTTCAGAAGTGCTATAATAGAGCAATTCGACATTTTGCCATTGATCCCGCAGTAGCTTTGCAAATATGTTTTGGGGCATTGGATCCTATGACGGCAATGTTTGCGAGGTGAAATCCTCAAGTTACCATGCTGGCTCTAGCCTACAATGAAGCTATGACCATTGAACAACAAATGACACCACAAGATTATGGGTTTTCCCAGATGCCTATGGTAGGACAATATGGTCCATATGGTCAATCTCCTATCATGAATCAAATCATGGCATCGTAAATATCAGGCATAAATGCTTTACCTTATCAACAACCATATTCATCAACACCCGCTTACGCACCCAATCCAATTCTGATTCAAAGTGTGAATCCCTATGCAAATCAAGCGGCAAAATCCAACTCAAATGTTAAGTCAAGATCTCACCAATTATGCAAATCCTACTGGAACTAGCAATAACATAGCTCAACCAAAATATATTTATTCATAGGTTGAAGAACTCAAAAAGATAGTTCACAAATTGAGTAATGATTTGGTTCAAAAACAGAAGTATGAATCCCATGCCCCTCACCCAAATCAAAATTTCAACAATAGAGGAAGACAGTGGAATACAAATCCAAACAATGGGGGTGTGCCTTCCCCTATTGCTAATCAGATATGTACTTCTATAGGACCAAGTCACTCTAGTTCCATTCTTAATATTTCTAATTTTACATGGGAAAAGGGGTGTAGATTGCATAATACAAAGGTGCATAATGAAAGGAATTGTCCCAAAATTGCTAGGTATACCCATTGTCTCCAGGCTCAAGTGGATGATTTGGAACTTGTGCCAAATGAGGGTCCACCCCAACATCAACAAGGAGAGGACAACATTTTGGTGGTGGAAACTCTACATCGTCAAGAGAGTGAGAATGAGGAAGGTGAGGATGAATTGGATGAGAAACATGTTGATGAATCAGAAGATGAAGAAGTACTTGAACGTCACAACTTGAACTTAGAAGATGATTACTATGATTCGTGGAAGAAATGGGAAGAATATTATCAATCTGAATCTTCTAATAAACTTGTTGTGTCAATTAATATGCAGGATAACTCAATTGCTTCCTCACATGAGGATACTATAAATCCTATACAATTTGAGAAAGTTTTGGAAGAGAAATTCGAATCTCATCAAATTTTAGAACATGATAAGGATTCTACAACCATGAACCAATAAAGAGAGTCATTTACTTTAGATTCCTTTGGAGGAAAAGAAATTGAAAATCTTGATCCACTTGTGCTACAATGATTAGGCCATTTCAAAATGAGAAAATTACAAAACCTAAATCATTTGGGTTTGATATCATTGATGATCCAATTGAAAATCTCACGTTACCCAAAACAACCCAAGTGATTGATCATGGAAATGTGTTAGTTAACCTATCCCTAGATAGACAAGACTTATGGTTTGAAAGGGATGGACATGTGTTCAATTGGGTACCTAAGTTTGGTGCCTTTGATAAACAAAACATGGAGAAAGAGCAAGTGCTACATGATGATGAATGTCATGAGAGAAAAGATAAATTTTCAAATCCTCTTCAAGTAAGGTCAAATGAAAACATGCCAAAGGTAAAATCTCATATTTTTTGGTTTCACCATGCAAAATTTGAATGAGGGTTTGCCTAATGAATGGTTTGATTCAAATATTATTAATGTTATGGCTTTATTGAATGAAAATGAAAGCTTATTTCTACACCATGAATCAAAGTGCGGAATGAACATCTTAAAGAATAGACATAAAGGAATTGAATATCAATCATTGTCTAATCAATTTAAAAATTTGAAACTCCACCATAGGATTATTAATGAAACTAAATCAAATTGGTATGGTGAGAGGGGCAAGTGGAAGTTTGTTTCTTTGTTTGGTTTGATATTGTTTTTGTTGGATTCCTGCAAAACTTGGTATGCATATCATGTCATATGTCTTGTTTAGGCTCCTAGAGCTAGGGAGGGGATTCAGAATGACCTACCAATTTTGAGTATGATATGCATCCCTAGGGATTGGTTGAGTGTATTGAGATTGTATTGTGGTACACTGACTAGACTACTATGTATCTCTCATATCTCAAGTAATACTGTGTTGAGTGGTGTTTTCACCCAGTTGTGAAAGCACACTCTCCGATAGGATCTGAGTCCCAAAATCCTCTGCTTGCAAAGAAATTATAACAGAATAATTTCTCCAAGGTTCCTTTATGTTGGCTCTTTGTTTACCAATGATGCTTGTTCAATTTAAATGCGGGGAATACCTTAGGGTTGCAAGTGGATGTTAACAAGGGGCACTATGATTTATTTTAATTTGAAATTGCAATGGACTCGAAGTGAATAAATTTAAGAAATGAATCTATTTTGATCTTGGACTTTGATGGATTTTCAGTTATTTATTTAAATGACGGTAAAAAAAAATGCAGGAATAAAATAAAGAATTGAGAATAAAAGAAAATGCAAAGTATATGAACTAAACTACGTCCAGAATACTGCCATCTCGATTTGACAAAACTGAAGATAATGAGGTTCTTTGCATGCAACCTAACCTATTGAATTTGCAAATTCACACAATCCTAATAAGCTAGGTGCGGGTTTCTAGGGTTTTTACTGTAATTTCAGATTTTAGGCATTCACATGAAGCAACCAAAAACATTTGCATTAAACTTCACCTAGAAGCCTAGAAATCTAAAAGGGAAGATAAAACATTAAATCTTGCACGCAAAAATGACTCCTTTCTTATCAATGAGATGTCAACTCTTTGTATTTCTGTATTAAAATGATGTATCAGTTACATTAACAGAATTTTCTAGGTTTAACAAATCCAGAACAAATGAAGGAAATTACTCCAACAGCAGGCCCAGAATGGCTGGTCGCCTTTGGCTCTGCAACACTGCTAGCAGCAATTTCCAACCCCTGTATCAATTTGCCCTTCTAATTTTATACTAACTGATACGACTCTTTGTTTCGCCCTGCGTCGCTTCGTTTCACCTCCCAGAATGCATCGTTTCATATTCTCGCCTTTTCGTTGCCTTTGAATTTATGCTTGATGTCGAAACGTTCAATATTTTTTGTTTACATGTAATGCTTCTACAACTCTGACACCTGTATGCCACGTGTTTCGTGCTCTTCTACATGTTTCATAACTGCCCTTTTGTAAATCACGACAAAAAATAGCACGTCGCGATATCACAACGTTTTTCTGTTAGCAACCCTGTTCCTCTATCTGCACAGCAAAAATGAGACACGTAGCGAAATCACGACGCTTTTCGGCCAACAACCTTATCTACCATCACGCCCAGCGAAAACGTGACATGTCACGAAATCGTGACACTTTTCATCTCCATACAACGTTTTTCACTTGATACGCTTTCGACCGCAACCTGTCACGAAATCGTGACGTTTTTCCGTTCCGTACCACTTTGCCAGCTTTTCATCACGAAATCGCTACGCTTTTTATTTTGGGCTACTCTTGCTATATTTGGCAGCGAAAACGCGACATGTCGCGAAATTGCAATGCTTTTCCTCTCTGTACGCCTTCGCTGCTTTGGGGCCGCGAAACCGTGACCTGTCGCGATATCGCGATATTTTTTTTCGCTTCATGCCTCTTCGTTGTTTTTTGTCACGATATCGCGATGTTTTTTCGCTTCGTGCCTCTTCGTTGTTTTCTGTCGCGATATCACGACGTTTTTTTGTTTCGTGCCTATTTGTTGTTTTCTGTCGTGAAATCGCTACGCTTTTAGTGCCTTGCCCTGTTTGACTGTTTTGACCGCGATTTTACGACATGTCGCGATTTCGCGATAGTTTTTTGTTCTGTATTTCTCTCTCCTCTCTAGGCTGTGATGGAGCAACATGTCGTGATTTCATGACACTTTTTCATTTTCAGCCGCGATGGAGCAACATTTCGCGATTTCGTGACACTTTTTCGTTTTCGGCCGTGACGGAGCAACATGTCGCGATTTCGCGACACTTTTCATTTTTCGGCAGCGATGGCGCGACATGTCGCGATATCGCGACACTTTTCATCCTTGTGCAATTTTGCCCCTTTTTCTTGATTTTTAGCATCTGGGTTACTGAGATCTTCTTTGAAATCATGCAAAAAAAAAGGTGGGTCCCCAATTTTGGGATGTGTTGTGGATCAGTCACAACAAATGGCGACTCTGCTATCAAATGCTCTTAAGCATTTTAGTGAGAACCCTACCTGAAAGTATACAACATAAAAATATGTGTTAGCACATAAGCAATATAAACAAATGCCCAAAAATCAGAAGTACATGAATCATCAAAATCATCAAGTATTAGCTCAGTGTGTGCAATGTATTTCATTCCCTATCGTTTGAAATTGATCAACATTCCATTGTCAGTTTTACATGAGTGCATATGTGAGATTATGAATGACTTATGTAACCTGATGACTATGCTTAGAGATCTTGCCCTTGTAAAGGCCTAAAATTTCTAGTGTCATGCACAAACATTCAAAATTACCAAACCCTCTTAGGATCCACTAATGAATTGCTTTATTATATCCTAAAGTTGGTTATGAGTCCCTATTATCTTGAACCCATGTGCAAGTGAATGTGAAATTAGAATTTTGGGGAATCAGACTCCCAACCTAATCGAGATGGGAGGTTAACCCTATCCTTACTATTCTGATTTGGGATTCATTACCTCACTTTGAGCAAAATAATTTAACCAATTATGGAAGAAAAAGGTCATGCTAGTCTAACCCTTTGAACAAATAGTGGTCTTGTTTTTTAGACAAGACATGTTGCCATGCATGGGCATACCTAACCCCATAATCCAAAACTTATCTTCATTTCTTTGGACCTTGGGGATGACTACCCATCCTTTGCAGAGGACAAGTAGTACAATCCTTCCAATCCAATATAAAGATGAGATGGGAAAAATTAATTTTTTACTTCTTGGACCTTGGGGATGACTACCCATCCTTTACAGAGGACAAGTAGTATGATCCTTCCAATCCAATATAAATATGAGATGGGAAAAATTAATTTTTTACTTCTTGGACCTTGGGGATGACTACCCATCCTTTGCAGAGGACATTTAGTACGATCCTTCCAATCCAAGCTTTGGATAAAAATGGAAAATGTTAATTTTATTGCTTAGACCTTTGGGATGACTACCCATCCTTTGCATAGGACAAGTAATACGATCCTTCCAATCCAATATTTATCATGAAATGATACATAGGAGCTTTGGGGAATCAGATTCTCAACCTAAGCGAGATGAGAATTTATGCCCTATCCTTACTACTCCATGTAGGTCAAATCAAAGCTTTGGGGAGTTGGATCCTCAACCTAAGTTTGATGAGGATTTAGCCCTATCCTTACTACTCTGATTTTAGGCTTTAAGCTTTATGGAAGTGGTCAAAACCACTGTTTTAAGGATCATGTTGCATAATAGGATAGACATGAAAAACCTCTTTCGCCCAACCTTTTCTTCCAAGTTAGGTTTTGATCATTTTGCTCAAGATCCTTTTTAATGTATAAGATGTGCTTAGTTCTAGATATCATGAGGCTCAGTTTCCAACCTTAGGATTTTTTAACATTTATGTTATAGCACAACCCTAAGAGGATTTGACACACTTTAATGATTTGTACCTAAGATGCACATGCAACTAAGATGGAATGTATATGTAAAGTGAGATGTAACATGAATGCATTATCTCTTGAATTGCGGATGAAATATTTGCCATACAAAACTGACTACTTCATGCATCACAAGTTTCAAACGATACAACTTAAAATGTTTGTGTTACTTGTGGAGCTTTTACAAGACAATTCCAATATTTCATATTCTCCTAGTCTTAAGCATAAGTTGACATCTCAATTTTATTTTTATTTTTTTATTTTTTTATTTTTATTATTTTTTTTTATATAAAAAAATGAACAAAACCTGTCAATTGAAATCAAACCCACAACCTATATACTAACTAGACTAATCAATCCTAAAAAAAAAAATGAAAACAAAATCTGAAAATCCCCACCAAAACTGAAAAGAATAACATTAAACTCTTACAACCTAAGGACTAAAATAATGCTTTAAAACCTGCCCATTAACCGATAACATGAAATATTTCCCTTCTAAAGTTTTTATCCTGAAGGTATTTTTCCCGAGAATTTCTGCAATCTGATAGGGGCCTAACCAAAGACAATCAAACTTTTGATGATTCCCTTTTTCCTCATGTCTTTTGTCCCACAGTAATACCAAATCTGAAATTCTGAAGGACTTAATTTTAGCCCTTCTATCAAACCATATCTTGATAACTTCCTGGTGTTTATTCATGTGATTCATGGCTTCTTCCCTCTTTTCATCAAGGTGCAGCAAATGACTTAACCTGGCTTCAACTTGATCATCTGTCCCCAAGTACTCTTGTATGAAATGCAAGGTTTGCAACTTCAAATTTGTAGGAAATATCGGGTCTTGTCCATAGACCAAGTGATAGGGAGTATTCCCTATGGATTCTTTTACTCTGGTCCTATCTGCCCAAAGGGCAAACTTTAATTGGCTGTGCCAATCCCGAGGGTTCTTTTCCAGAAATTTCTTAATGATGTTCAAAAAATTTTTATTTGAAGATTCGGCCAAACCATTTCCTTGAGGGTAATAATTAGATGCAAACTTTAAACTCACTTTGTTGTCATATGCCCAATCTGCAAATTGTGTAGAAATAAAAGCTTTACCATTGTCACTGACAATAGAATCGGGCATTCCAAATCTTGTTATAATGTGGTCCTCAAGGAATTTTATTACAACGTCCGTGGTGGCATGTTTTGTGGGAATTGCTTCTGGCCACCTTGTACAGTAATTTGTAGCTGTTAATATGAATTTATGGGAATCGAAAGAATTTGGGTTAATAACCCCAATGAAATCTAGTCCCCATTGTGCAAATGGTCTCATTTCAACTACAGGTTGTAATGGCATGGCTGCATTTCTTTCTCTATTGGCAGCCACTTGACAAATGTGTTATAATCACAATGACACTGAGAGGGGGGGTGAATCAGTGTGTTCTTTAAAAACTTAAAAGCAATTTAGACTTTTAAATAAAAAGTAGCAGATTAAAATAGAAATAATAAAAGTACTAAGAGCATCAGACATAACACGACATTTTAACGAGGTTCACCGATGTGGCTACTCCTTAAAAAGGACTGCTTGGACTACCATCCAAATCCAGTCAAATGCAAAGCTCCAACTTTACATAATCATTCACCAGCACCAACTGGTAAGAGGCACCAACCCCTAAGTTTTATCTCGCTACAACGAATGGAGCACCAACTCCAATTTTTTCAGCACCAACTGGAAAGAGGCACCAACCCCTTTTTCAAGCTACAACTTGAAGATAATAATAAAAATTGTAGAATGTAAACTTTCACCTCAATTATCATGATCTGCTGCTTGTCGGCATTCGACTGCTGCTATGAAAAATGATTCACACTTTTTCAACCACTCCTCTATATCTCTCCGCGTTCTCTGTTTCAACTTCACAGAAATATCACTTCTACGACCAAAGACAGCTCGTCATTTCACACTCGAAACATGACTTCTGCATACCGCGTTCTTATCTTCTCTTCACACCACTCACACTTCTGCACCCGAACTTCATACACATATATCACATCACGCTGCACTTTTTAAACTCGAAGAACCCTTGCTTTTATAGAAGAAATTTTAGAGGCAAACCCTAGAAGAACGTTGACTGAGAAACCCTAGAATTTGTCACCGCCCAACCCTAAAATCCGTCGCCCGCATTTAACTTTGTCGACCTCAAACTCTTCTCCACCTTCGTTACCTTCCTGTAGCTTATTGTCGCGAAATAGTAACACGTCGGCCCTTTTTAATTTAATTTAATATTCTAATTTAAATTTTTAATAAAATAAAAATTTAAACTAAATATTTAAAATTAAATATCTTCAACACCGGGGCATCTTTTTCAACAAAATGAAGAGCAAACTTGGGTTTTAAGAAAAACCCATTTCAAGTCTCGTTATCCATCGCATCCTTGGATCCGATCGCTCGTGTTGACAACAATGACAATCCTTCTTGCTCAACAATCTCCCCCTTTGGAATTGTTGGCAACACTCGTATACATTTTTGTAACTCTTCTCCCCCTTTGTCAATAATACCAAAGGGTCGCCGTGGACTCTCCCCGTGTCCATCCTCAATCTTCTCGAGCACGCTTGACTCCCCCTGAGTCCATCCTCACACTTCTCAAGCACAATTTGACTCCCTCGAGTCCATCCTCAAACACTCAAGTGCTCCCCCCGAGAAGGTGATCCCCGTAGCTAGTCACTTCTTAGGAAGTGTGACTACTCCTAATTTGCTTCGAAGATACTCAAATACTTCCTTGGGCAAAGGTTTTGTAAAAATGTCTCGCTACATTGCTTGTAGTTGGGACATAGTCCAATCTGACTTCTCCTTCTGCAACTTTGTATTTCAAGAAATGATACCTTATAGCAATATGCTTTGTCCGTGAGTGCATTACTGGATTCTTAGAAATGTTGATTGCACTGGTGTTGTCACACTTTACTGATATTGGTTCACTAAAATTAATACCAAGATCTTTCAAGGTCTGTTTCATCCACAAAACTTGTGTGCAACATGTTGCTGCTGCAATATACTCTGCCTCGATCGTAGATAAAGACACCGACTCTTGCTTCTTCTTGTGCCATGCAACCAATCTGTCCCCCAAATAGAATGCTCCTCCACCGGTACTCTTCCGTCATCAACACATCCAGCCCAATCTGCATCTCGAATATGATATAAGAGTGAAATCTTTGCCTCTTGGATACCACAATCCATACTCCATGGTGCCTTTGAGATACCGAAAAATCCTTTTAACTGCTGTTACATGAGTCTCTTTGGGATCGGCTCGAAATCTGGCTACCATGCACACTGCCTGCAAAATATCAGGTCTGGTTGTAGTTAAATATAGTAAGCTTCCTATCATTGATCTATACATGGTTTGATCTACAGGTGGAGATTTGTCTTCTTTACTTAACTTACAGCCTGTTTTCATGGGAGTACTGACTGGCTTACTATCCTCCATAGTGAACTTCTTTAACATCTCTTTCACATATTTGATTTGGGAAATGAATATACCTTTCTCATTCTGATTAACCTGTAGTCCCAAAAAATAAGACAGTTCACCAATCATTGACATTTCAAATTCATTCTGCATCTTGTTTGCTAGGTCTTTACAAGATTCATCTTTGTTGCTACCAAATATGATGTCATCCACATAGACAAGAACAATGAGATGCCCATATTCTGTTTTCACATACAGATTGCTGTCCACTAAACCTTTCTTGAATCCCTGTTGAGAGAGATAATTATCTAGCCTAGCATACCATGCCCATGGTGCTTGTTTTAATCCATACAGTGCCTTCTTTAATCTGCAGACAAGGTTAGGATCTTCACTGATTTGAAAGCCATCTGGTTGTTCAATATAGACTTCTTCTTCAAGTTTCCCATTTAAAAATGCAGATTTAACATCCATCTAATAAACTCTGAAGTTCTTGTAAACTGCTAGTGCCAAAAACATCCTAATAGCTTCTAATATAGCTACTGGTGCGAAAGTCTCTTCAAAGTCAATCCCTTCGACCTGTGCATAGCATTTGCAAACCAGTCTTGCTTTATTTCTAATGACCTGACCGTTTTCATTTAACTTGTTGTGAAATATCCATTTAGTGCCGATTACATTCTTGTTTGCAGGTCTAGGTACTAACTCCCAAGTTCTATTCTTTTCAATCTTATCTAACTCTTCATTTATTGCCTTCATCCAGCTGTCATCTTTGCTTGCTTCATCTATGTTTTTGGGCTCAATGCTGGATAAAAGAGAGTAATTACTTATTACTTTCTTTCTTGTCTGAATGCCAGCTGTGGGATCTCCAATTATTTGGTTTCTAGGATGATTTTTCTGCCAATTGACCATTCTGAATTTTATGTTTTCTTGTACCTCTGAGCCATCCGATAAGTTATCTCGCATCACCGTATCTGTATTTTTTGTGTCATGTACTTCATCTCCTTCAATGACTTCTTCGTAGATTGGATAGTTTTCTTGAAAATTAACTATTTGTTTCCTCCCTTCATCGAATTTAACATCTGCACTGTCCACAATTTTCTTGAGTCTCTTGTTGTAGCATTTGTAAGCTTTTTTGTGTGGAGAATAACCAACAAACACACCTTCATCTGCTCTATCTTCAAACTTTCCAAGATTGTCATCTATTTTTCTGATGTAGCACTTGCAGCCAAATACTTTGAGATGTTTTGTTGTTGCTTTCCTACCAAACCACAGCTCATACGAAGTTTTGCATTCATGAGTTCTTAACATATACCTGTTCTGAATGTATACTGTTGTGTGAACTGCTTCTTTCCAGAATCTATCTGCTATTTTGCTTTCTGCCAGCATGGTGCGTGCCATTTCCTGAATTGTTCTATTTTTCTTCTCTGCTACACCATTCTGCTGAGGAGTTCTGGCTGCTGAATATTGTCTCCTGATGCCATATTTTTCACAGTATTCTAAAAATTCATTCGAAATAAATTCTCCTCCTTTGTTTGACCGCAAGCATTTAATCATTTTCCCTGTTTCATTCTCTACTAGCTGTCTGAAAGTTCTGAACATTTCAAAGGCTTCTGATTTATCTTTTAAGAAGAATATCCAAGTCATTATGGAAAAATCATCAATGCACAGCATAAAGTACTTGTCACCGTTTATGCTTTGAGTTCTCATGGGTTCGCATAAGTCTGTGTGAATAAGTTCCAAAGGCCTGCTAGTGTGATGTTCTTTTGTTTTAAATGAAACTCTGGTCTGTTTACCCTTCTGACATGAAGCACACATACTATTTACAGGTTTTTTAATGATTGGAATATCTCTCACTGCTTGTTTAGCGCTAACTCTTACCGCATTATCAAAACTTATGTGTCCAAGCCTCTTATGCCACAACCAGTTCTCTTCTTCTTGTCCCATGAAACACATACCTTCTAAAAATTTTGATAGTGTGTACAGATTGCCAGACGTCTTTGAGCCGGTTGCTATTAATTTCTCGTTCTTTGTTTTTCTGACTTCACAACCCTGCTTCTTGAACACCACTTCATGTCCTTTGTCACAGATCTGACTCACACTTAACAGGTTATGTTTCAGACCATCCACATATAGAACTTCTTCTGACTTGATTTTCCCTTCACTTATTTTGATCGATCCTTTACCTATTATTTTGGCTCCATCATTATTGCCGAACTTCACAGAACCACCCTCATATTTCTGAAGATTTTCAAATTTCTGTCTATCACCTGTTATATGACTTGAGCAGCCACTATCAAGAATCCACGATACATATTTATTCTGAGCTCTAAAAGCAGTCTGCACTATTAAGGATTCTTGTTCTTTCCTGAGCTGTTTCTTTTGTTTCCATTCTGTCTTAACTATGTTGTTGGGTTCTAGCTGAGATTTTCCCTTTTCAAAATTTTGCATATATCCTTCAGAAGAACTACTATTGTGTTTTGCCTTATATGGTTGAGTTCTTTTTTGAGGTTGAAATGAAACAGACATACTATGGCAATTTATGGCAATATGCCCAAAGTTGTGACACTTAAAGCACTCTACTGCATAATTCATTAAAGGAGCAAACGTATTTCTACTAATGAAACTTCTTGGACCTATATTGTATTTGCAGTCAACAATTTTATGCCCATAATTATTACATTTAAAACAAAAACCATAGAAATAATGAGTAAACCTGAAAGATGGTCTTGGCCAGGTTGTTGCTGGAGCCTTGGATCTTCTATTCTTTTGATGTGTGACCTTAGTAAAGCCATCATTGTCAGCTATCATTTCAGGTCTGGCATTATATCTTTCTTTTGCCTGATTCGTTTTACTTTCCACAGCCTGTTTCTTATCTTTGTTCTTTTCACTTTCAACATTGCTTGTTTTTGGTTCAGTTGATGATTCTCCTTTAGTAAAGCCGAGACCAAATTTGATGCCTGTGGATCTTTGATCACTCAGAATTTTGTCCAATTTCATCGAGCTTTCTTCACGTTTTAGATGACAGTTGATTTTTCGATCCAGCTCTTGTATTTGTATTCGGAGACTCACATTTTCTTCTTCCAATTTGCAGCAGTGGTCTATCTTCATAGAAACCTGTATTTCCAGATCTTCAGACATTTTCTTGTATTCTTCAGTCTATGTTTTTAAACTGGCAATAATGTCGTTTGCATCCTTAAGTTTCCTTGTCAGTTTTGTGACATGATCGTACATGGGCATGTGCATCTTTGAAAATGTGGGGCCAGTGGTATCCTGCTCTCAGGATTTGATGCGCTGTAGTGTTTGCCGCACCATGACCAGTTCCATGTTTCCCATGAAATTCTTGCAACACCTTAACAACTTCTTCTTTGTTCAGGCACCTCAGGTAGATCCCTTCATGATTTTTCCTATAAAGAACACCAGATTTCATCAGATAATTGACAGACTTAAGCCTTAAAGCTCTTCTCTACGTTGAATTCAGATTAGAAGGACACTTACCATTCAATAAAAATTGCACAATATCAACATACCAATCATCCTTAGAAATGTATTCTGCATTCGAATATTGGCATGTTATTTGCGGATTATTTTCAGCGATCGCCTTCACCAGTCCCTGTCCTCGAAGTAGTTTCATAGGTTGGATTTCGAGATCAAATTCTTGGATGGTGGAAATCCATTTTCGTCTTTTCTCCCCTAGTTCGTTTTGTAAAAACATGGTCTTAACAGCAGGGTCAGGCACGATGGCAATAACTCTGCTGTGCACAATGTAATGTCTAAATTTTTTTACCGTTTTAAAAAGTGCGTACATCTACTTATCAAGGATGGAATACCTTAATTGAGCATCTTTTAAAGGGGCACTTAAAAATGCTATGGGGTTTTTTGCACTATCCTCACCTTTCTGGGTCAAGACACTCGCAAAAGAGTGTTCTGATGCGAAGGCATAAATATAGAAAGGCTTAGAATAGTTTGGAATTATGAGGACAGGGGGCTCTGGAAATGGCATCTTTGATGTTCGAAAGGCCACCCTACTTTCCTCGTTCCATTTGACATCTACATCCTTCTTGAGCATCTTGTTCAGAGGCTTGGCTATCTCAACAAAGCTTGAGATAAACTTCCTCACAAAATTAACCTGCCCAAAGAAATATCTCAATTCTTTTTTACTACCCAGGAGAGGTAAGTTCTAGATAGCTTGTATCCTTTTTGGGTCAATGGATATGCCCTCTTTTGAAATGATGTGACCAAGAAATTTTCCTTCTGTTACTTCGAAAATGCACTTTTTGGGATTTAAGGAAATTCCATGTTCTCTACATCTTTGGAGCACTTTCTTCAAATCTTTGACATGGTCTTCTCTTTTCTTTGAGAATACTAGAATATCATCCACATACACGATGATACATTTGCCTATAAGCCCTTTGAATGCATAATCCATGGCACATTGAAATGTTGCACCAGTTTTTAATAGTCCAAACGACATTCTCTTGTAGGCAAATATCCCCCACTTGGTGGTGAAGGTTGTTTTCATCCTGTCATTTGGATGTATAAGAATTTGGTTGTATCCAGAATACCCATCAAGAAAATACATCATTTCATATCCATTTACCGTTTGTAGAATTTCATCAATTGATGGCAATGGATAATTATCCTTTTGAGAGGCTTTATTAAGATTTTGAAAATCTATGCACAGCCTAATCTCTCCACTCTTTTTTCTTACTGGAACGAGGTTAGCAACCCAGGTTGAGTACCTAATAGGAAATATGATCTTCGCTTCCAATAATATTTTGACCTCCTTCTCTATTAAGGGCTCCAATAGCGGGTTAAAAACTCGTTGTCTTTGCCTGAAAGGCTTGGAGTCCAGCTTTAGAAGGATGGTATGTGTGATGATGTCTGTTTTTAGCTCATTGTAATTCTAAGCAATGCAATCTATATAATGCTTCAATGCCTGCATTATGTTGCTCCTTTCTTCAGCTGTACATGCCTTGGCAATGTACACTTCCCGTGGATTGTCTGTACTCCCCAGATTAATTAGATCACACGCATCTTTGGGGAGTGGGACCTTTTTTCCTTTCTTGGTCTTGTATCCCATGTCGAACATTTTTTCCAATGAAACCACGTCTTTAGGTATTTTGTTGGATTGATATGCAGTTTCAATTTCATTTTATGTTTCATCTTGCCATCTTTGCTCCTCATCAATCACCTGATTCTCAAAAATACCCGAGTTCATGACAAATTTGAAGATGTGTCTGTCATTTTCAAAAACCTGAAGATTCTTGACATTATCAGGTATTGATGGACAAGGAACCAATTCAATGGAGAACTTTTTACACTATTTTATGTCCACTGGATTTAACATGCCCGCGGCGACTGCAAGAGAGTCTGCTATTTGGTTTCCTTTTCTAGAAATAAGGGCTATATTGAACGCGTTGAATTCCTCAATAAGGTCCATAACCCTAGTTCTATAAAGGCTTAGTCTCCTGTCATGGCATGTATACTGTCCTTTAATCTGCTTGACAACTAGTTCAGAATCTCCCAATACTTTCAAGCATTTAACTTGTTTGCTCAATGCTAGACGTAAACCAAATATCAGTGCTTCATATTCTGCCACATTGTTCATGCAAGGAAATTGCAATCTATAAGCAGCCAATAATGGTTTACCTCCTGGACCAGTGAGCTCGACTCCAACTCCTGCTCCCTATCTAGATTTGGATCCATCAAATCTGAGCAACCACGTGAAATCATTTTCCTCAAAAGAGCCACCATGACATGTTTCCTTTTTAGGCTCTTCAGTAGTTTCCTCAACATCAAATGCATAGACCCCCATTTCTGGCTCGGAAAACTAAACTTCATTCGGCTTGTTAAATTTTGTTATGATTTCTTTGAGCCTCGGTTCATTTTCCACTCTGATTTGGTTTGCAATTCCTTTCCAGGGTAGCCACATATGTGAGCAATCTGTTGAAAAATAGCCATTCAGAGTTTTCATCCAATCCCTTGCAAGTAGCATTCCATATCTGCTTGGGATATTAACAACCTGAATGTCGACAACCTGCTTGGACCCCGGGTTCAGAATTTAATTGAATTTTGACATCATATAGGGTCCCTACCAAATTTACCTCCGATCGATCCAATTGCAAGACCTTGCATTTGGATGAAACAGGTTGCAGAACTAGCATTTGACATATCTTCGAAGGCATGAGGTTGCTCGTGGCACCCGTGTCCACCAAACCGTTATGCAAATTCTTACCCGCAATTCTCAGAGTCAATAAGAATGGTGGGACATCCCGTCTCTCCTTTCGTAAAATCAAATGGGACTCAACTCCTTTTCCCTTCCACATTTGATCAGGTGAGTTCAGAGCCTTTATCAACGCCTCCTTTTGGCCAGGAAATCTAGCCGCTTCTAAGAACGAAAGGCTAGATTTGGACTTATTTAGATCCTCCACTATGTCATAGTTTGGTTTTTCGAATTTGACTGTCTTCTGCACGTCATTAGACATTTCTCTTCTAAGTGGAGGAGGAGGATTATTATCTGCCTTACTATCCGAAGGAAGAATGGAGTTGTTTGGTGGTGTTGATGAGGTTTTAGGGGCTTTAGATTTACTTCTCAAATGGTATCCGTGATTCCCCTTTATAAAATATTGAAAAGCTTGCACCTCCTATTCCAAAATTTTGTCTTCTTCTTCCTCACTCTCACCTTCTTGATGATACAAAGTCTCCACCACCATAATGTTATCATCCTGATGTTGTGATGGACCCTCATTTGACACCAGTTCCAAATCATCAACTTGGGCCTGAAGACAATGAGTGTATCTAGCAATTTCAGGACAATTCCTCTCATTGTGTTCTTTTGTGTTGTGCAACCTACACCCCTTTTCCCACGCTAAATCGAAAAGATTCAAAAGGAAGCTGGATTGACTAGGTCCTGCAAAAGTATCTAGTTGATTGGCAATGGGGGCAGGTACTCCCCATTGTTTGGCTTTGTGTTCCAATGTCTCCCTCTATTGTTAAAATTTCAATTTGAGTGAGGGGCATGGGATTCATACTTCTATTTTTGAACCATGTCATTGCTCAGTTTATGGACTATCTTCTTGAGCTCTTCGACCTCCGAATAAATCTCCTTCAGAGGCCCTACATTGTTGTTAACTCTCATTGGGTTTGCATAATTGGTGGGGTATTGATTCATCATTTGGGTTGGGTTTTTCGGAATTTGATTACCGTATGGATTGACACTTTGAATCGAAGTTGGATTTGGGAAAGGAACTATAGCCTGAGAATTAACTTGGCTAGTCCCTTGCATAGTCGATTGACTATTCTACAAAAATGCGAGAATAGGTGGAATGGATGGAATGGATGTGATTGGTTGGATTGGAATAGGTGCATACGCAGGTGCTGGCAGATACGGTTGCTAATATGGGAAGGCGTTCATGCTTGGCATTTGCGATGCCATGATCTGATTTGCCAAGGGAGCTTGACCATATGGAGCATATTGTCCCATCATAGGCATCTAGGGAAATCCATAGCCCTGTGGTGTCATTTGCTGCTCGATGGTCATGGCTTCATTGTAGGCTAACGCGAGCGTGGTGACTTGAGGATTTTGTCTTGCAAACATGGCTGTCATGGGATCCAATGCCCCAAAATATATTTGCAAGGCCACTACGAGATCTATGGCAAAATGCCGAACTGCTCTATTATAGCACTTTTGGAATTTTTGATTAAATGTTCTGATAGGTTCACCTTGGCCCCTTTTGCATGTAATGAATTGATTGTAAATGGTTGCGGGATCCAAAGGTGACCTAAATTGATTAACAAAGGCATTCTCCATTTGTGCCCATGAAGTGATTGAACCAGTTGGTAAGCATATATACCATTCATATGCTATTGGATCTAAGCTCATGGGGAAAAGTCTGCAAGCCACATCCTCATGTTGAACTTGTAGCCTTATCAAGACATCCCTATAGGCTTGGATATGTTCTTCTGCAGTTCTTGGGCCATCTAGTTTGTATTTGGGCAAAAACCTTTCTATGTTCTTGGGGATTTCATAGATATCCCCTGCAATGTTCAAAGGAATATTATTAGCTCCATACCAAGGAGCTGCTGGAGGTTGAGCCATTTGACTCAAAATCGATGAAGACAACCCGACAAGAGCAGTGGAAATATTACTGAAAATAGGGACACTAGTGACAACTGATATCACTGGTGTAGGTCCACTCGATGTTCCTGGAGAAAAAAGGTCTTTTGTGACTGGTAATATTACAACTTGCTTGGTTTTATTCTTGGGAGTACCAGTGAGCGTAAGGTCATGAAAAATGGTTTCCTCGGTTGTTTGGGACCTAGTCGCAATACGACGCGGTGGGTCCAGCCTGCCTGATGAAACTCTTGGTTATCTCCAAGAAAACCTGCAACAAAATAAACAAATGCTACAGTTTAGCCGTTTAAGAGATGATTTCAAAATCAAATCAAAAAGATATTACTTATGCATGAAAATCAAAATAAAGTAAACCAATCATGCCCTCCTTCTAGCGCCAATCTGTTGAGTGGTGTTTTCACCCAGTTGTGAAAGCACACTCTCCGATAGGATCTAAGTCCCAAAATCCTCTGCTTGCAAAGAAATTATAACAAAATAATTTCTCCAAGGTTCCTTTATGCTGGCTCTTTGTTTACCAATGATGCTTGTTCAATTTAAATGCGGGGAATACCTTAGGGTTGCAAGTGGATGTTAACAAGGGGCACTATGATTTATTTTAATTTGAAATTGCAATGGACTCGAAGTGAATAAATTTAATAAATGAATCTATTTCGATCTTGGACTTTGATGGATTTTCAGTTATTTATTTAAATGACGGTAAAAAAAAATGCAAGAATAAAATAAAGAATTGAGAATAAAAGAAAATGCAAAGTATATGAACTAAACTACGTCCAGAATACTACCATCTCGATTTGACAAAACTGAAGATAATGAGGTTCTTTGCATGCAACCTAACCTATTGAATCTGCAAATTCGCACAATCTTGATAAGCTAGGTGCGAGTTTCTGGGGTTTTTACTGTAATTTTAGATTTTAGGCATTCGCATGAAGCAACCAAAAACATTTGCATTAAACTTCACCTAGAAGCCTAGAAATCTGAAAGGGAAGATAAAACATTAAATCTTGCATGCAAAAATGACTCCTTTCTTATCAATGAGATGTCAACTCTCTGTATTTCTCTATTAAAATGATGTATCAGTTACATTAACAGAATGTTCCAGGTTTAACAAATCTAGAACAAATGAATGAAATTGCTCCAACAGCAGGCCCAGAATGGCTGGTCGCCTTTGGCTCTGCAACACTGCTAGCAGCAATTTCCAACCCCTATATCAATTTGTCCTTCTGATTTTATACTAACTGATACGGCTCTTTGTTTCGCCCTGCATCGCTTTGTTTCACCTCCCAGAATGCATCGTTTCATATTCCTGCCTTTTTGTTGCCTTTGAATTTATGCTCGATGCCGAAACGTTCGATATTTTTTGTTTACATGTAACGCTTCTGCAACTCTGACACCTGTATGCCACGTGTTTCATGCTCTTCTACATGTTTCGTAACTGCCCTTTTGTAAATCATGACAAAAAATAGCACGTCGTGATATCGCGACGTTTTTCTGTTAGCAACCCTGTTCCTCTGCCTACACAGCGAAAATGAGACACGTAGCGAAATTGTGATGCTTTTCGGCCAACAGCCTTGTCTGCCATCACGCCCAGCGAAAACGTGACATGTCACAAAATCGTGACACTTTTCATCTCCGTACGCCTTCATCCGCAACCTGTCGTGAAATCGTGACGTTTTTCACTTGATACGCTTTTGGCCACAACCTATCGCAAAATCGCGATGTTTTTTCGTTTCGTACCACTTTGCCAGCTTTTCGTCGTGAAATTGCTACGCTTTTTATTTCGGGCTGCTCTTGCTGTATTTGGTAGCAAAAACGCGACATGTCACGAAATCGCGACGCTTTTCCTCTCCGTACTCCTTCGCTGCTTTGGGGCCACGAAACCGCAACCTATCGTGATATCGTGACATTTTTTTTTCACTTTGTGCCTCTTCCCTGTTTTCTGTCGTGATATCGCGACATTTTTTTGCTTCGTGCCTCTTCGCTGTTTTCTGTCGCGATATCGCAACGTTTTTCCGCTTTGTGCCTCTTTGCTGTTTTCTGTCGTGAAATAGCTACGCTTTTAGTGCCTTGCCCTGTTTGACTATTTTGACCGTGATTTTGTGACATATCATGATTTCGCGACAGTTTTTCGTTCTGTCTTTCTCTCTCCTCTCTAGGCCGCGACGGAGCAACATGTCACGATTTTGCGACACTTTTTCATTTTCAGGCTGCGACGGAGCAACATGTCGCGATTTCGTGACACTTTTTCATTTTCAGCCGTGACGGAGCAACATGTCGTGATTTCGCAACACTTTTTATTTTTCGGTAGCGATGGCGCGATATCACGACACTTTTCATCCTTGTGCAATTTTGCCCCTTTTTCTTGATTTTTAGCATCTGGGTTACTGAGATCTTCTTTGAAATCATGCAAAAAAAAGGGTGGGTCCCCAATTTTGGGGTGTGTTGTGTATCAGTCACAACACTATGCTACTTTCATTATGATTATATATATATATATATATATATATATATATATATATATATATATATATATATATATATATATTATGTTTTGTATGATGTTTATAATTTTGGTGTTTTATAATGATAATGCAAGAAATGAACTTTATGAATGAATGCAATGGAGTGGATGCACGATATGTGGAAGACAAAGAAGTAGGGAGGACAAGAAAAAGAAGGAAAAGAGAAGAAGAAAGAAATAAAAGCAAGAGGAAAGGGGAAAACAAAGGCAAAAAATCCTCTTTAGGCAAAATCACACTTCATATTGAAGGATCGTGATATCTTCTAAAGTGAAATCGCAACCTAAAAATACGGGGTGTGATTTCGTAAGGAGGAAGAAATAATGCAAATAGAAGACCAAGGAAGAAGAAGAAAGAAGAGGAGAAGAAGAACAGAAGAAAAAAAAAAGCAAATGTCAACAATCGAGGAGAAAAAGATGATCAAAACATGATGTTTAAATCAATGTAGGTCATGATAGACCAGTGTGACCAACATCATGGATCAACAACTAAACGAAGGTGAACTCGCTATGGATGGTTGCTCGCTAAGATGGACAAATTCTATAGTGTAACCTGCTATGGGTGATTTCTCCCCATGATGAACAAATTCCAAAGCATAACCCGCTATGGGTGATTGCTCGCTATGCTGAATAAATACCAGAGCGTAACCCGCTATGGGTGGTTGCTCATTGGTGACTACTACAAGGTGATTACCTGCTAGGATGTATGTCATGACCTACTAAAATGGCCATGGAGCTTATTCTGCAATGGGGTGTAGTGACCGTTGATTCAAGAGGAGTGTAACTCGATAGGGGTGCAATGTGCAATGTATAAATGAGTAGAGCAAAAGTCGAAGGACACAACATGTGTGTGTGTGTGTGTGTGAAAATATGTAGAAGAAATAGAAAGAAAGAAGGTACAAACATATACCCTTGTGTTAGAAAAAAAAGTAAAAGAGAAACAAAGAGCATGAAAAGGGACAAGGATATATCACAAAAGGTTGTCGTCCTTGACCTGAGGAAAAATGATGATAATGAATAATACTTTCAAGGTTAAGGAAGGACAATAAAGTAAGAAGAAAGTGAAGAAGAAGAAGAGTGGAGAATAGAAAACCCTAGGGTGGGGAATTCACTAGACATCAGAGCCCTAGTGGGAGTGCAATGCTTGTGAGCTACAACCTAACTAGGTATCATCACATGCCATTATCACAAAATCCCTAAAAATCTACATGATCAAGCAGTCATGCAAGAAATGACAATCAAAATGCAAGTTGAATTAGATGTTAGGAAAATCATGCAAAAGATGATAAGCAACAATGCAGTATACACAAACATATGGATGCAATGGGATGGAGATGCAAATGCATACCTAATTAATGATTTGTTTTGTTTATTTTTAATTAGAGCAATAGTTGACACACTTTCTAATTGTGCCTCCTATATTAACAAAGAGAATAGGTGTACCATGGACTTCTCGATCAAAGAAATTCCTAGGAGACAAGCCATCATGATGATTAGGATCATAGGGAGGCTCCATAGCTTTTTATTTGGTAACCATAGTGCAAACATATACACACTCACAAACAAAGCCATTATTCTTAACATAAGGAAGAGCAATTCCTAACTTCACAAGGTCTCTATAAGAGATTGAAGTAGGATCCTCTTTAGAAACAAAAGAATTATCTTTGGGTTTCACAAAATCAATCACATTGTAAAACAAGAAGTTAGAGGTATAAGGGTAACCATCATCCTCATCACCCATTTCCATTTTTTGATGATTCAAATATTTAGCATAAGTCATAATATGATCATCATCATCAAATGGTAAAGGTTGGTTTTTATTAGGTATGAAACCTATGCCACATATTCCAGGCCAGATCTTAACATCCAAGGGTTCTCAAATACCTTTATATTATGGCTCCAAACCTTTACCTACATATCCCATACTGGACAAGATATGTTTAGGAAGTGGGTAATAATTGGAAAGGCAATAGTGAGTAAAAGAACACTCAACTGGATAAGGGTTGATACCACGGATATTTTCTTCAAAGGCTATTCCTGTGAAGATAAAGGTACATGTGCCAATGTGTACAACTTCACCTTTCTTATAGGGTAAACCCATAGTCCTTGGTGAAGGTGGTAGCTTGGCAAGATCTAGAAGAGGTTCTTGAAGAAAATGGCCATCTTGATCCTATGATGAGATATTGATTTTATTTTCCTCACTCATCTTTAAATTTTCAAATTATTCAAATATTTGGTATGAGTAACTTGGAGAGGTATATGATGAAACTAAAGGATAAATGTTGATATCAAATTGAGATTGCTCAACCATTGAACAATATTCAAATGATCAAGGGTCACCCAGGATGGTGATAACTTGGTCTTTAAATTCAAATTTTAAACATTGATGAAGAGTAGAAGGGACGACCTTTATTACATGGATCCAAGGATGCCCAAGAAGAAGATTAAATGATGAAGGATAAGGTACCACATGCAATGAAGTATATAATATTTTGGGTCCAAATTTAAGAGTAAGATACATAACACCATAGGCTTCTTGGGACTCGTTGTTTAAAATATTTGATGTTAATATTGGATTTAGTTAAGTCTTCATCTTTTAATCCAATTTTTTAGAAAATTTGATAAGTGCATAAATTAAAGGAGGAACCATTATCAATTAAAACTCTCTTGATAAAGGTATTCCTGATAAATATTGTAATATAAATGGAGGAATCCCCTTGTAAGTCTAAGGAAGGCTTATCATCATCCGATAATGAGATATGATGCATACCAAGAGAACCTACGATGTTGACCCCAATATCAAGGGAAATATCGGGGGAACATACTATTGTCTTAGAAATTTCAACAAAGCTTCTTGATGGGTAGGAGAAATTTGTAAGAGTTCTAAAACTAAAATATTAGCTGGGATACTGGTTAATTGTTGTTGAAGGTAAAAGAAAAATTTTGGTTGGGGTTTTAGTATCAAAGGCAAGGTGCCTGTTTCTAAACTCTTTCTTTGATTGTTCCTTAAAATCAAAGTGGGTTGCGATGAAAAAATCTTTTCTTATTGAGAATACTGAGATGACTGAGCTTGAGCTGCCTATCTCCTTATAGTGACTTCAACCATACCAACCATGTTTTCTTAGGGAGATGTCTCATTCTAATGAGACACCTGATTAACTACCTACTAACCATGCTTCGACAATGAATCCTTGAATATTCCCATATCTTGATTAGTTATCGATACCGATTATTTAGAAGGTTGGTTATTTGATGATTGAGAATTTCCTATATCAAGTCATCTTGAATCAATCAAATCTTAGACCACATGCTTTAATTTCTTACAGGAATTTGTCCAATGTCCTTCCACTCTATGATATGCATAATGTTGTCATATTTTATACCAATTAGTTATAGTATCCGGTGGTCGTATGGGAGGTAATTCAATCATATTAGCTTCCAAAATTTGTTTCAAGACTTTTTCCATGGTACACCAAGTCTAGTGAAGTTCCTTTGTGGATGTTTTTGAAGTATCATATTTTGTAGGTTATTAACAGGCCTACTATCCATTGCACCTTCACCTCCTACATGCTTATTTCTATGCTAGAATTTAGTAGGTTTATCTTCTTTTACTTTGAGCTATCCTCTTTTGATAAGAGCCTATTCCACTTTCCTTGCTGACTCAATTTTTTGATAAAAATATGTGATAGTAATCATTTCTAATGCATAAGATAGTTGCTCATGCAAATTTCCAATAAATATCTCAAGCATGTCTCGAGGAATTAAGGTGTATTTTAAGCATCTAGCTAGACTTCTCCAATGAGACAAGAACTCTGAAAAGCTTTCCTCTTTACCTCGTTTTAAATCATAAACATCTTTCATGGACACATTCTTCTCAACATAGGCATCAAACTGTTGGACAAATAATTCATTTGTCTCCTTAAAATTCCTCAAGAATGATTGGGTAATTAATAAGACCATTCTAATGCCATGCCAACAAGACTCTTAGGGAATATTAACAACATGTCATCATATATAAGATAATTGTAAGATATTCTAAATATTCTGAGGTGCTTAATTGGATATTTTGTTCCCTTATATATAGGTAAAACAAGCATAGAAAAATACTTAGGATAAGGTATAGCAGCCACAATGGGATCTAGAGGTTGATTGCACATGTCTCTGTAACTATAAGTAAAATAAGGCTGAATTATCTCCACTTTTGAAACCAATTGCTTTACCACATTCGTTAAACTTTGAACCTTTGGATTATTGATGTGTAATACCCCTAGATTCCCTAAGGGAGTGGTATAGGTAGTTTTTTGAATGAGTGTTTGACTTATATTAGAAGCATTGTTACTATTATGATATGTGGTACCTCGCTAGAGAGGATAACTGACAATAGGTGAAGAAAAATCAAGAATGTTGAGATTAGCATATTGAGGAGGAAATTGAATACAATTTTGAGTGACACTACTGGTTGGAAGGAATTGTGGACTCTTTTCAATATTGGTGGTTACATTAGTGACACAATTTGCTTGTTTAACACGATTATCATGATGTAAATATTCAAGAAAAGGGTTATCTTAATCATGCATAGGGAAGACTACTAAAGGAGGAGAAGGAGACTTACCTTTTTCGATTTGGGCCTCCCACTCCATACCCTTCAATATTTTGTCCCTATTAATTTTCATAAAACCCCAAATATATTTAAATTATATGAAGAGGTACCCTCCATCAAGTCCCTCAATGGGATCAAACTCTACTTTAGTTTGAACATTTAAATGTTCTTCTGAATCTATGTTAGGATTCTCTCTATCAATCTGATCATCTTCCAAAGGAAGATAATAAGATTTGAGAAACCTTCATTGACTTCTAAGGAAATGAGCCATTAGAAGAACCGAAAGGATAGAGGAGAACACTAATGAACACATACAAGAAAGCTTTTAAGATAGTAATGTTTTAAGAAACCAACAACAAATTAACGGTCTTATTAGAAATTTTTCAAAGAAAAGGAGGTGTTCATGTTAGGTTCACAAAAGAATGTAGAGGAGGAAAACTACCCTACCACGTACGATTATTGGATGGATCCATTGGGAAGCCAAGGTGACCACGAGGGTATGTTGTTCTCTAAACCTGTGTAAAAGGAGAGGAAAGGTTCACCAGGAATGGTTTAAGAACCCATTCCAAGTCCAAGGGTTTGGAAGGTGCTTGATGTGTTCAATTTAATACAATCACCTAGGTTTGGCCTTTTTAAGCTAAACTAGGAAAATGAAAGAACAATGCAGAATACAAGGAATGAACAAAATCAAGAATAAAACCCTAGAATGATTCTTCAATTGAATGATCTCTAACCATAAGAAGCAAACAATTTTTTTATTGAGAAAGGGTCCAAGATATGATGCACAAACAAGGCTAAATCCTAAATGCACACTATATGCTTTTGTCCTTTCAATGCCTAGAATACTGATTAAATATTCCTATAGTCTAGGGTTATGAAAAAAATAGAAATCACACAATAAATGACTTAAAGATCTAACAGAACACTTATCTTATTTGGTGGTTGATCCTAGCTTTATATTTTAGCTTAGCAATAATCCTTTAATCCAAATTCCTATAATTCCTACAAGATAGATTTAAAACACTTGAAAAATATGATTAGAATTAGGGGGGCTGCTTAGGCCATTGTATTGTAATGCTTAGAGGTGCAACAGTCAAGCCCCCTAGGTCCTTTTATCTTACCTTTGAAAAAACAAGCAAAAGTTAACCTTTGGAATATGGATAAACAAAATAGAGTATAACATAATAGTAAAATAGAACATAGAGCAAGCAGTTATGTCCTGATATGCTATAATAGTGAGATCTAGGGTTTGAGAGTAGCAGGTTGCCCCCAAACTAGGTTTGTGAAAAATCACACTTCTCACAAAGTTATCGTGATTTCATAGATCGTTAAAATCATACCCCAAGATAATGAGGCATGATATCGCAACTAAGAAAGCAGATAACCAAAAATACAAAATCATGCCCTGATGGGACTGACCACGATTTTATAGAAGCATAAATGAAACTCAAAAAATGTGAACTAATAGTGCATAATGAAAAATTAAGTTAATATGTAAATGCAGGTAACTGGGCAGATAGTGAAAAGTAGGCGAAAGGGCAAAGATATCCAAATAGTCAATATCTCCTTAGGGCTTCAACACTTATCCATCGAGGGTAGCAACACACAATCCAATGCAACAAAAAAATAATGCTTCAATATACTATATTTCACACTTGTGAGTTAGCTTTCTTGTAGAATAATATGAATGTGAGATCACTTGAAATCTTGAGCATGATTAGATTATTTTTTTGATTGCTTGATTGTGTCAAAAAATACTTCAAACCCTCCTTTTAAAGTGGATTTGAAAGAACGGGTAAGAAAACCAAGACAAGTCGACGTCGAAACATGCCAACTTTAAAAATTAGGGTTAACTTAAAAGAAAATCCTAAAATATGAAATCATACCCCATAATGGCTGACCACGATATTACATTAGGTAGAAAATATTAAATATGTGAAATCGTGCCTCCTAAGAGATAGACCGCAATTTCGCATAAAGAGGGAAAAAAGGAGAAAAAATGGGGGAGAAACCCAAAACTTGGTTTAGGTAATCCTGAAGGTTCTTCCTAAGGATATAGGAAAAATGATTCCCTCAAGTGGATCAATTTCCCGCCTCTACATGTGCCTACTCTAATGAAGATATAAACAATAAATCAAGCACCCTACATGCATGAATCCATTTCACAAAGTATATCCATATTGAAGAACATGTGCTTATACTAAGAGGGGGGGGTGAATAGTATAAGATACAATATTTTGCTTTTTAATCTATATGATAATATCAGCAACATTAAAGCATTACATATTACACAAATCATCACACACATGAGAGACATGATTTAACGTGGTTCACCCAATGTGGACTACTCCATGGAGAAAATATTTTACTAAAATTTCCTCAACAAATATTTTGGGAATCCTTCCTAATTACAAAGTTTATGGACCTCTATTCAAATGAGATATCTATATCCTAATCAAGTTAGTGGAACTCTATCCATAGGAGAACTCCTTATCCTTTGCTCTGGTTGGTGATCCTCTTAGAAGACTACTACCTCCACTACAATTGCTTATGGATCTCTATCCATATAAGACCTTTATCCTCACTTAGAAGACCTTTGTCCTCACTCAGAAGACCTTTGTCCTCACTACCTTGGCTAATGTATCTATATCTACTAGAGAATACTATCCTTTATACTATGTCACCTCTAAAGCATGCTCTTGACTCTATCTCAAATTTACACTAAACATAGTCCTTCGGTCTAGCATAAATGTGCTCACAATATCTGTATCAAATATACACTAAACACAATCCTTTGGTCTAGCACAAATATGCTCAAACTTTGTCTCAAATCTATCCTCAAATTTGTTCTCAAGCCTTAACACAAATCTTGATCCAATCACAAATCAACTCTACTAGATCTGCCCCAAACCTTAACTCAAGGTTTGAACAAACTAATTAATCAACTCTACTCTTAAGTCTTCTCAAAGACTTACCTCAAATCTATCCACAAGTCCTCTCTAGAACTTGCTCAAACTGCTCTCAAGTCTTCACCAAGACTTACCTCAAATTTGTCCACAAGTCCTCTCTAGAACTTGCTCAAAATTCTCTCAAGTCTTCACCAAGACTTACCTCAAATTTGCATTGTAAGCTTCCACAAAAGCTCACACTAATATGTCCACAAGTATTCACCAAGACTTACCTCAAATCTGCTCAACAAGTTCTCACTAGAACTTTCTCAATCTGCTCAACAAGTTCTCACTAGAAATTACTCAATCTGCTCAACAAGTCTTCACCAAGACTTACCTCAAATTTGCTCAACAAGTTCTCACTATAACTTGCTCAATATGCTCAACAGGTTCTCACTAGAACTTGCTCAATTTGCTCAACAAGTTCTCACTATAACTCGCTCAATCTACTCAACAAATCTTCACCAAGAACTTATCCAATCTACTTAACAAGTCTTCACCAAGACTTGCCTCAACTCTGCTTGTAAGCTTCCACAAAACCTCACACAAATATATCCTTAAGATTTCACAAATGCTTCCTCAATTTTTTCCTTAAGTCCCCTCTAAGACTTACTCAAATATGTTCACAAGCTTTCACAAAAGCTTATTCAAATCAATTGCAAAACTTACATATAAAAACTCAACTCAATCTCTCACAGAAAAAAATCTTCAATCACTCAAACAAGTTTCACTCAGAATCTTGTTAAGCCATAGAAGCATATAGATAATTGTTAGAGACTCAATATGTTTCACACTCACAAACACTCAATCACTTCCAAACTCTTTTCAAATCAATTTAGAATAAAGAACAATTTATTTCACAGAACTTGAACTATCACTCCAACACTTTCAATCAACTATGCTCAATCAACTCCACTCAACCAATCACTCAATGAAACATAACTTGCTTACAAACCCTAAACAAGTGTTTCACTACACTTCCAAAAACTCACACTATGAATCTCAATCCTTGACTCAAGATGATTCCTCATTCACATAACAATGATACTCGTGATCTTTTCACAAACCCTAATCATGCACATGAAGGTTTACTCAAATATCTCCAACAATTCTTGTCAAACAATCTCACATAATAATGATACTCATGATCTTTCACAAACTCTAATACAAGATATTTCTCAATTTCTCACTCAAATATTCTCATAAACATTCACCGATCATGCACATGGAAGCTTACTCAACAATGCTTATCAAACAAACCTTTTCACCCAACTTAGCATTCACAACATCCAACCCAATAATATTTCACTCACAAGGAAGATGTGCCCATACCTTTTGTTTAATGAAGAAATGACCTCAAAACCTGTCTCAATCACAATCAACCTCTTTGCCAATCTCAATGGTTAGATAGAAAAAATCTTCACTCAAATATTCCCTCAATATTAATTCACCATTGCAAAATTAACAAGACTCAAATACACCTTATTATCTCCAAACATTTAAACACTACTCAAAACCCTAGATCTCAAACTCAAAAATGTTATTATAACTCCTTTCTCAAAAATTAAATCACTCCTTTAATATGCTCAAAAATACAAAAATTAAACTTTAGTAAAATACCTTATATCTCCTTTTAACTCAAAAATCCATGCCACATTAAAAACCTTAGGAGCAAAATTTAATTAAAAAATTAAATACCTCTATTGCCCTCGACGGGATTTGATCCCTCGTTGCACTACCACCAGTACCCTAGCCATGGCCCAACTATCATGTGAGCTAGGCACTCACATTGATAGATAAAAGTGCCTTATGCACTTTGTATCCCATGCTAGGCGCCAAAACCAAAAAGACCACCAACAAAACACTCCCATGCTTGCTACCGAAATTCGATCGTGAGACCTCCTACTTGTCAATGCTTCAATGCACAGCCACTTACCGCTAGCCTAACCACCAAGTTGGTAATGAGGCTTTAAGCCTCCACTGTCTTATCTGTTCGATGATCACCTAAATAATAAAAAATATTATCCTTTGTCTTGCATGCAGATCGCAGAAATTCGCAGGCACTTGCAATATTAATCAATCAAAGGTAGGAGCTTAGACAACCAAATTCACATGGTATTTATACCATTGTGCCATCTCCCTTTGGACGTTGATGGAGAGGGAAATACATATGACGTTGGTGCTTTAATAAAAATTAAACCTTTTGCCCTTATAACCCTAACCTTAGGGTTAATTATTTTAATTTATAATGAAATTATTATAATTAATTTAATAACTTTATCTCTTATGTGGCATTGGAAGGTTCCTTCTCAAGCATTACTTTTGAATTTAACACATTCTGAGGATCCTCTCACATATTCTCAAGCTAAGAATAAACCAAAATGGGAAGATGCTATATTGGTAGAGTATGAGACTTTGATGAAAACACGATTTTGGATCTGGTTCCTCTTCCAAAAAGGAAGAATATTGTTGGTCATAAATGTGCTTACAAGACCGAATACACTTCATATGGTTACGTAGAAAATCATAAGGTAAGCCTTGTTGGTAAGTGATTAGCTCAAGAGAAGGGAGTGGACTATTTTGGGATATTTTGATAGGCTCACCAAAATGAATCTCTCCATTGCTACCTCATATGGATGGAAAGACATTAGATGGACATGACGAGTGTCTTTCTATATGAGGAGTTTTAGGATGAAATATACATACAATAGCCACATAATTTTGAGCTTAAGGGACCCATTTCATTGGTTTTTTATCTGACTAGATTCTTGTATGGGCTTAAGTAGGTTTCTTGTACATGGTATAATAAGATCTATTCCATTTTTTCTCAATTGTGTGTATCAACAATGTGAGGCTAAACATGATGTTTATTTCAAACATCAATATGGGAAATTTTTGGTGAATGTGTTGTATGCTAATGATCTTATCATCACTAGTAACTCCTCTACTATCACTACACCAAAAAATGGCTTTAACGATGGTTAAAATAAGGTAGTTTTTTACGACGGTAAAAAACTACCCTAATATATCCTAAGAGGATGGTTTATAATCGCCCTCTTAGGATAACCGCCCTCTTAGGGTCACCCTAAACTGCCCTCTTAAGGCTAAGAGGTAGGTTTATAACCGCCCTCTTAGGGTGGATAATCACCTAAAAAATAATAAAGGATTCAGATGGGAGGGAAAAATAATGAAGGATTCGTGTGAGAGATTTTGTATTTTTAAGATTTTTCATGAGATTTTTGATTTTTTAGATTCACAGGGCATGGGTAATATGATGTTTATATGTGCAAGAAAGCATTTTTAATGGGTACCCATGCTATAATGGTCTCATTTAAGAGATCATTTTATTAACAGTGAGGCTTATGTGGACAGTCTAGGCACTGGAGCAACACACTCAAAAGCTTCCAATATGCATTACATTTGGGTGTCCAGGGACAAGACATTTTCCAAAGAAATTGAACAAGAAAAATGGTATCCCTACTTCTACCATATAGTTTCAAGGTATGACATTGTACCCAGAATTTGTTTTTCCCCTTTTAAATTACCAAAAGTCTACAAAGCCTTGGAATCTCTAGGTATGACATTGTACCTAGAATTTGTTTCTCCCATTTTAAATTACTAGAAGTCTACAAAGCCTTGGAATATCTAGTGCCCACTTGGTACAAATCCATGGAAGCCAAGGCTAAAGAGACAGGGGCAGAGAGTAAACAACCACTCCAAAATGGAAGCCACTCACTCACGAAAGAAGATTCCCTCAACTTCGTAAAATGAGTTATTAGGGATGCTTCTCAAATTGTGGCTTATGAGACTGAGGCTCTTACTATGGGATCTGCTAATTTTTTAGGAGGTGCAGTGAAAGACCTAATCAGACTTAGTTCCTATAGGCCATTTGGCTATTATGTCTTCTGCTCCAGCACTGGTACAACATGTTATATAGAAAATACAAAAGCTGCCCTCCAAATGTTGTATTTTGCACTAGAAAACAACAAGCTTTCAGAGGCTTGTATTATGGAGCACATAGAGTATGGAAAAACACTTGAGCACATTTCAAAGCTCTCAGGACGATCAACAACTTCTTCAAATATTCACAAGTCTAACAAATCTCCAGAAGATGTTGGATTGGAATTGCAACTAGATTCAATGGAAATCGGGATGCAGGTACAATAAGCTCTTATTCCTAAGCACTATTTCAATTTTAATTTTAAAGAAGCTTTAATAAGAGTATCTATTTCATATTATTAGGTTTTAGAACAAATCCTAGAACTCACTAGTCACAATCCTTTGCTTTGGTATTAGTTTATTAAAACCTTCAAAATAAACTAAAAAAGTTTTATTTAATTTAATTTGTGTGTATGAATGGTCTTGTTAAGGTTGCCCTTACGAACCAAAACTAGTACAAAATCTGTGGAAATTTTCTTTTCGACTAGAGCATATTCTTGACGGAACACACAAAGGAAGCAGATGGACAATGCCAGAGCATAACATAAGAATAGGTAATTAATGATCAGAGCATAACAAAAGTAGTTCCGTTAGAACCCACAAGGCTTGTTGTATATTTGTTATTCACATGGTAAATGTTGAAAATTTGAGTTATTTTATGTTGTCATTGATGTCACATGGATCACATTGAGTTTTGGTGGCCAAGGCATTTCATAAATAAGCATTTATGATATTTTGGAGAGCATAGATATATACAGGGTTTTTGTGAAAACCAAGGTAGGCAAAATAAAAGGTTTTATTTAAAACTATGGATGGCTGATTTGAAATGGGTTTTTCTTAAAACCCATATTGGCTTTTTGTTTCATTGGTGATGGAGATATTTATTTTTAAATATTTAGTTTAAATTTTAAATTATTTAAAATGTAAATTTTAATTTTAAAATTAAATATATCAATTTTAGCATCGACTAAATAAAGGAGGAAAGACAATATTAATTTATAGCGTCAACGTCTAAAGAAAGAGGAAAGGCATATATATATGCCAATAAAAGCTTAGACTTCAGGACCCCTAGCGCTTATTTTTTCGAATGCCTTCAATTGGGGAACGAATTGCGAAAAGAGAGAGAAGTGTGACATTGGTCTATTGAAAAAATGTTTGCGGAGTTTAATAAGATGCATAGGCATCTTTGGCCTAGCGGTTCATGCGCTGTGTGTTACATAGGATTTCCTGTGATCGATTCTCATCGTGGTTATTTGCTTTGTTGAAGCACTCGAAGCATTGTTAAGTTTTTCGAAGGGTGCAAAAGTTTATGATATAAGTTTTTGTTCATGTCCCTTTGGACACGTGAGGGCATGTGGCCCAATGGAAGGCTGGCTATGGTTAAAGCGCTAAGTAAAGAGATGTCACGAGATCGAATCCCATCAGGGACAGAGGCAAGTTAATAATTTTTTAAATATATTTAATTTTTCTAAAGTTGCCCTAGGAGGAATAAGGGTTGTGATGCATGTTTAAAAAAAGAGATATTTCTGGTGTTTCTTCTTTTGAAAGTATATCATATTATATATCGTTGGAAAGATTATTTTGAGGGCTATTTGATTAACTTACTTAGAGGAGAAATAAGGTGTATGTAAAGAGATATTTCTATTTTTGTAAAAGGGTTTCAAAAGTGAAGGTTGTTTTGTTATTTTTCAAAGGTGATTAATTCCTTCATGAGGGGACATGTTGTATCTTATTGAGTAGGAGTGATAAGGTGTTATTTGGATATTATTGTTGTGATATTAATCATGATCTCTAACCCTTGTTAAAAGTTGAAAAAGAAGTTTATTGAGTGTGGAATATTTAGTGGACATCCAATAAGGCATCAAAAGGTATGAGCAATATTCTCCATTGACTTTGTTTATGGTGGTTGATTTCTAAAATATCATTGGAGAGAAAAGGATTGATTGTGGTTTCCTTTTCAAAAGTGGTTGGTTGAATGCTTCAAGGTTTTTTGGTTTGAGAGTTGTGTTTAAACCTTGTTTTATAAGCATAGTTGTTGAAGCCCATTGGTTATGCAAAGAACTTGAGTTAGAAAAAGAACATGAGTATCATTGTTATGTGAGATTTTTGGTTGAGCATTGTTGGAAATATTTGAGTTGTTTGATACATGCTTGGACTAGGGTTTTGTGAGAAAGAGTTGTCCCTTGTGGTGACTGGTTGAGTTGAGTTGATTGGGCCTAGTCAAGTGATTGTATGAGGTGATTGTTCAAGTCCCATGAAACAAACTATTCTATAATTTTGATTTGAGTTGAAATTGAGCTTTAAGATTAGAACATATTGAGTCTCTAACAATTCTCTTTATGCTTCTATAAGATTTGAGTTGAGTTAATATTGAGTTGAGTTGAGTTGATATTGATTTGAGTTGAGATCATTGTGGATCATTATTTTCATCCATTGAAGAGTGTATTGCCATTCATTGTTGAGTTCATCATTGAGCCTTGCATTTATAGATTTATAGATGAGATTTGAATGCCACTTGAGCATGATTGGTTGAGCCTTTGAGGAGGCTTTTGGGATAGATTTGTGGTATTTTTTATGGATGATTGATTGAGCATTTGAGAATATTTTTGGGACAGGTTTGTGGACATATTTAGGACAACATTTGAGCAAGTTCGTAGTGAGCTTGTTGAGAAGATTTTTAGCAAGTTCTTAGTGAGCTTGTTGAGAAGATTTTGAGAAAGTTCTTGGTGAGCTTGTTGAGCAAATTTTGGGCAAGTTCTTAGTGAGCTTGCTAGAGCAGTTTTGGGCAAGTTCTTGGTGAGCTTGTTGAAGCAGATTTTGGGCAAGTTCTTAGTGAGCTTGCTAGAGCAGATTTTGGGCAAGTTCTTGGTGAGCTTGCTGAATTAGTTTTGGGAAAGTTCTTAGTGAGCTTGCTAGAGCAGATTTTGGGCAAGTTCTTGGTGAGCTTGTTGAAGCATTTTTGGGCAAGTTCTTAGTGATCTTGCTAGAGCAGATTTTAGGCAAGTTCTTAGTGAGCTTTCTAGAGCAATTTTGGAAAAGTTCTTAGTGAGCTTGCTAAAGTAGATCAGTGGATTGCCTACCTGAGCAGATCGGTGTATTGTCTAGCTTTGAGCAGACCAAAGCAATCACTTGTATTGGGATAAGGATCCTTATTTCTATGTGAAATATTATAAGGATATTATCTTGTGGAGTACCCCACATTGGGGAACCACGTTAAATCTTGTGTCTCAATTATGTGTGGTTATTTGTGCACTTATTTACTATTGATATCTATGTCATTAATGCACACTACTATATTTGGTTATTACAATTAAGGACACTAATTGATATTGGTTTGGAAAGAAAGTAAAAAGTGGGCGCTATACTGTTCACCCCCCCTCTCAGTATAATCTTGTGTTCTTCAATTGGTATTAGAGTGGGTTCCTTCGAAAAGGCTAACAGCTTGAGGATATATTGTACAAGAACATAGATGGCTTCATAGAATGGATTATCTACAAATAAGACTCCAATGTTTGACGATAACAATTATGCTTTTTGGAGCATGAGAATGAAGAACTACTTGATATCACAAGGATATGAGGTATGGTAGATGGTTGAAAAAGAGTATAAGGTTGAAGGTGATCCCGAGGCAGATAAGACTATCAGTAAATTGGTTGAGATCGATGCAAGGGCAATGAATTGTATTTTGAGTGGGCTACGTGAAACAAATTTTGCAAAGGTCATGGTATGTAATTCAAATAATGAAATGTGGACCAAATTGCAGAATACTTATGAAGGATATTCAAAGGTAAAGTTGGAAAAACTAAAAACTCATAGAAAAATATTTGAGGAATTGAAAATAGAATATTTTGAAGATATTGCAAAGTTTTTACTTCGAGTTGATGAGATTACTAACACCATGAGAGGCCTAGGATTTGAGATGAAAGAATCAAAAGTTACTCAAAAAGTTTTGAGATCACTTCCCATGAAGTATGATGTAAATGTTTCAACAATAGAAGAAACAATGGATATCAACAAGCTAACAATGGAAGAACTACAAGGAACTCTCACATCTTATGATATGAGGGTGATTAAGCATCAAGTTCCAATAAAAGAGATTGCATTTAAGGATTCATAGAAAAAGAAAGGAAAAGTTCTAGAGATAGATAAAGATTCAGATAATGATGAGGAAGCTACCTTCATAAAAAGGAAAAAGGACTTAAGAAATTATAGGGATATGAAGAAAGTCAAATGCTACAATTGTGGTGATTTTTGTCACTATGCACACAAGTGTCCACATGAATAAAATAGTTATGATGAAAAGCAGGGTCACAAAAGAAAAGAATATGGAAAGCATAAGCATGACAAAGATGACAGATACAAGCAAAATAGGTATGAGAAGAAGAAAAGTTTTCATAATATAAAGAAAACTTTATACATTGAAGAAGCAAGTGATGGTTCATTTCACAGCAATGAAGACCAGTCAGACGAAGAAGAATGTACATTCTTTGGAATAAGTGAAGAAATGCAAGAACACCTATTCCTAGGTATTGAAGTTAAATAATAGGATATATCTATCGAGTAAAGACATGAAGAGCTTGTCATAGCCACTTAGAAAGCAAATAGGTATAATAAGGGTCTAAGAATACTAAAATGCTTCATATGCAAAGATTTTGGGCATATAGATGATGATTGCACATACTACAACAATTGCAACAAGGAAAGTTTGTTTGTTGAAAAAGAAAGCAATAGTTCCAGTAATAGTTCTAGCAATAGTTCTAGTGATAATTCCAGCAGCGGTGATGATTAAGAAGAGGAATCCACAAAACAAGAGAATAAAATCAGGATATTGGAAAGGAAAATCAAAAGGCTTAAAAATAAGGTTCATGAAAATGAAAAGGTCAAAATGATGCTTAATCAACACATTCAAGATTTGGAAAAAGAGCTTCAAGAAACAAAAGAGCTTGGCATCACTATTTCTGAGAAATTTAAGGAGAAGAAATAAAGATGTAATCAGTTAGAAGAAGATCATAAATGTTTGGGGACCTACATAAATGAGTTAGCATGATTTCAAATGAATTCAAAAACTCTAGATAATTTTTTGAATTTACAATGAGATCCATTTATAAAGACAGGGCTTGGTTATGAAGAATGGAAATAAAAAATAAGCACACAAGGACCTATATTTGTATCAGGAGGCTTTGTTTCAAAAATATATAAGGAAGAATCAATTCCCAAAGAAAAATAAGCAGTAGAAATGGATACTTGCATTTTAGAGGCTATAGAGATGTGTGCCAATTTGCTATTTGACACAAATATAGAGAAAGAAGAGGAAGGTCCCAAAGCACCAAAGGTCTCATATTTTAGGTTTGGAGAATCACACTCAAAAGGAAATGAAGTTCTAACAGATGAAAGCAAGGAAGCACCTAATTTTTATGAAGAAAGTTCCAAAGTTCCTATGGCTCCTAATATTCAGTTTGGATCTTGTTTTGAGATAGGTGAATCAAGTTCAAAAGGAAAATAAATTCTTGAAGAGGAAAGCAAGGAAGAAACTAAGGAAGAGGATTTAGATACTACAAAGAAGGTTCAAGGATGCAATGCACAATTTGAAAATGATCATAAGGATAATGGTCAAGAAAGGTATGAGGAACCAAGGCATGAACAAAGGGCTTTTCAAGGACATTGTTTTTCTTGTAATGGATTTGGACACAGGGCTATACACTACAGGATCCATGGATCAAAGAAGTTTGATTTTGCTAGAAGAAACTTCAAAGGAAGAAGGTATGATTTTCATGGACATTGCTTCTTATGCAACAGGATTGGTCATAGAGCTTCTTAGTGCAAAGAAAATGAGCAACATGGTTTTGGTTTTAGAGCTACACAAATCAGCCTCCATAGAGAGTATTGAGTCAGGAGGAGCAGCTTTGATTCTCAGAGATGGTTTTTGCATGATTGTGGTTTTTACATTAGAGGTGTTGCCATAAATGACAAAGGGGGAGATTGTTGGCAATTTGAGTTATTTTATGTTGTCATTGATGTCACATGGATCACATTGAGTTTTTGTGGCCAAAGCATTTCATAAATAAGCATTTATGATATTTTGGAGAGCATGAATATATATAGGGTTTTTGTGAAAACCAAGGCAAGCAAAATAAAAGGTTTTATTTAAAACCATGGATGGCAGATTTGAAATGGGTTTTTCTTAAAACCCATATTGGATTTCCATTTTTTCGAAAAAGGCACCCCGATGATGGAGATATTTATTTTTAAATATTTAGTTTAAATTTTAAATTATTTAAAATTTAAATTTTAATTTTAAACTTAAATATATCAATTTTAGCTTCAACTAAAGAAAGGAGAAAAGGCTATATAAATTTATATTTCTGACGTCTAAATAAAGAGGAAAGGCATATATATGCCAACAAAATCTTAGACTTCAGGACCCCTAGCGCTTATTTTTTTGAATGCCTTTGATTGGGGAACGAATTGCGAAAAGAGAGAGAAGTGTGACATTGGTCTATTGAAAAATCATTCACGAAGTTTAATAAGATGCATAGGCATATTTGGCCTAGTGGTTTGTGCGTTGTGTGTTATGCAGGAGGTCCTGCGATTGAGTCCCGTCGTGGTTATTTGCTTTGTTGAAGCGCTCGAAGCGCTATTAAGTTTTTCAAAGGGTGCAAAAGTTTATGATATAATTTTTTGTTTGTGTCCCTTTGGACATGTGAGGGCGTGTGGCCCAATGGTAGGCTAGTTGTGGTTAAAGCACTGAGTAAAGAGACGTCACGAGATTGAATCCCGTCAGGGACAGAGGCAGTTAATAATTTTTAAATATATTTTATTTTTCTAAAGTTGCCCTAGGAGGAATAAGGGTTGTGATGCATGTTTAGAAAAAGAGAGATTTTTGGTGTTTCTCCTTTTGAAAGTATATCATATTATATATCGTTGGAAAGCTTATTTCGAGGGCTATTTGATTAAATTGCTTAGAGGGAGAAATAAGGTGTATGTAAAGAGATATTTCTATTTTTATAAAAGGGTTTTAAAAGTGAAGGTTGTTTTGTTCTTTTTCAAATGTGATTAATTCCTTCGTGAGGGGACATGTTGTATCTTATTGAGTAGGAGTGATAAGGTGTTACTTGGATATTATTGTTGTGATATTAATCATGATCTCTAACCCTTGTTAAAAGTTGAAAACAAAGTTTTTTGAGTGTGGAATATTTAGTGGACATCCAATAAGGCATCAAAAGGTATGAGCAATATTCTCCATTGACTTTGTTTATGGTGGTTGATTTCTGAAATATCATTGGAGAGAAAAGGATTGATTGTGGTTTCCTTTTAGAAAGTGGTTGGTTGAATACTTCAAGGTTTTTTGGTTTGAGAGTTGTGTTTAAACCTTGTTTTATAAGCATAGTTGTTGAATCCCATTGGTTATGCAAAGAACTTGAGTTAGAAAAAGAACATGAGTATCATTGTTATGTGATATTTGTGGTTGAGCATTATTGGAAACATTTGAGTTGGTTGATACATGCTTGGACTAGGGTTTTGTGAGAAAGAGTTGTCCCTTGTGGTGATTGGTTGAGTTGAGTTGATTGAGCCTAGTCAAGTGATTGTGTGAGGTGATTGTTCAAGTTCCATGAAACAAACTATTCTATAATTCTAATTTGAGTTGAGATTGAGCTTTAAGATTAGAACATATTGAGTCTCTAACAATTCTCTTTATGCTTCTATAAGATTTGAGTTGAGTTAAGATTGACTTGAGTTGAGTTGAGATTGATTTGAGTTGAGATCATTGTGGATCATTGTTGTCATCCATTGAAGAGTGTATTGCCATTCATTGTTGAGTTCATCATTGAGCCTTGCCTTTGTAGATTTGTGGATGATATTTGAATGCCACTTGAGCATGATTGGTTGAGCCTTTGAGAAGGCTTTTGGGATAGATTTCTAGACAGATTTGTGGTAGTTTTTGTGGATGATTGATTGAGCCTTTGAGAAGACTTTTGGGACAAATTTGTGGACAGATTTGGGACAATATTTGAGCAAGTTCTTGGTGAGCTTGTTAAGCAGATTTTGAGCAAGTTCTTAGTGAGCTTGTTGAGCAAATTTTGAGCAAGTTCTTGGTGAGCTTGTTGAGTAGATTTTGGGCAAGTTCTTAGTGAGCTTGCCAGAGCAGTTTTGGGCAAGTTCTTGGTGAGCTTTCTGAAGCAGTTTTGGGCAAGTTCTTAGTGAGCTTGCTAGAGCAGATTTTGGGCAAGTTCTTGGTGAGCTTGCTAAAGCAATTTTGGGCAAGTTCTTAGTGAGCTTGCTAGAGCAAATTTTGGGCAAGTTCTTGGTGAGCTTGCTAAAGCAGTTTTGGGCAATTTCTTAGTGAGCTTGCTAGAGCATATTTTGGGCAAGTTCTTAGTGAGATTGCTAGAACATTTTTGGGCAAGTTCTTGGTGAGCTTGCTAAAGCAAATCAGTGGATTGCCTACCTGAGCAGATCAGTGTTTTGCCTAGCTTTGAGCATATCAAAGTAATCATTTGTATTGGGATAAGGATCCTTATTTTTGTGTGAAATATTATAAGGAGATTATCTTGTGGAGTACCCCACATTGGGGGAACCATGTTAAATCTTGTGTCTCAATTGTGTGTGGTGATTTGTGCACTTGTTTACTATTACTATCTATATCATTAATACACACTACTATATTTTGTTATTGCAATTAAGGACACTAATCGATATTGGTTTGGAAAGAAAGTAAAAAGTGGGTGCTATACTGTTCACCCCCCCTCTCAGTATAAGCTTGTGTTCTTCAGAAAAGGCTTGTTGTATATTTTTTATTCACATGGTAAGTACTATTGGACATAATAGAAACTCTATCTACAAACAATTAGTATCGATTTATCATCAAACTACATGCAGGTTGTGTCTATGTAATCTTATTAGTCTAAAAGAGACTACCTCCAGTAGATAGCATATTTTTGCATAGAAAGACCAGTATTTCATTTTTGAGACATGAGGCAAAGAATTGGCTAAGGCATGAAGAAGGTCACGATTTCGCGACATGTCGGTTTTTCATCAGGATGTGGCTCAAAGAGGTCAAAAAGTAAGAGAGCATCATGATTTCATGACATGATGAGTTTTCGCCCATAAAACCGATCAAAGGAGAAAAGAGAGAAAGGAGTGTCATGATTTCATGACATGGCAAGTTTTCACCAGCATGCTGCTCACAAAAGATAAAGTACAAGAAGATGTCACGATTTCATGACATGGCAGATTTTTGCCCATAATGCAGCCCAAAGGAGCCAAAAAGGAGAAGGTGTCACGATTTCATGACATGTCAAGTTTTCGCCCATGATGTAGCCTGAAAGAGCCAAAAAGGAAAAAGTGTCATGATTTCATGACCTGATGAGTTTTGCCGACATAGATATATTTAGTAATGAATAAGATGCCTCCAAGAGCCTGTGTCAGTAACTAGAAGTAGATAGTAGAAAATATCAATTCCTAGATTCTTGCTATTAGATTTTGTTTGTTAGAAGCCATGCAAAGGATATGGAAGCATGATTGTAGTCTGATTGCTTGTAATTGATTCTATATCAGAATGTACTAATTTTAAGAAGATACTCACCATAGGGTATATATAAGGGTAAACGTATTCTGGAAAAGAGGTCGGCTCTTAGACGTTTACAAGATTGGATGTATGTACTTTGAATACAAGCAATACAATTACGCTTCTATTTGGCTTCTGGTTCACAGTGTGCAAGTGTATGTGTTAACATTTCTCACTTCTATTCACATTATTGAAATATAGATTATGTTTTTTCTAAGATCTGGACTTACGTAAAACATAAATCATATTGTTGGAGTTGAAATCTGATATATACATGTGTTAGATAGAGATCTAAATCACATTGGGAAATTCATGATTTCTGCATGGAGATAATATTAAATGCTTTAACAAGTAAAGTATATGTGTTCATCTTAGTTGTTGTTTAATCTGTACCACATTCAAGCTCTAGCCTCGACTATATTTCCCTCTCTTTCAGTAATCTCTTTTCCCATAAAAACCATTAAGGAACCAACCTCCTCTGGAGATTAGATGAAAGATCTCACGATCAGTCTCATCTATTCAATGTTGACAAAATCAAGGCACAAATAACAACCATAGGCAGATTTTGTTCCAACAGTTTTTGGCATGCCCGGTGGGACCCTAAATCCCATAGTATTCTATAAGGTTTGGTGTTTGCCTTTGATATTTTAAAATCTAAATCAAATCACCTGGCGACTCCGTCCGAAGGTATAGACCCAAGAAATACCTTATCTATTTATCTGGTTAAAGACTCATGATTATTTACTTATATGATAACCAGATCTAAAGCAAGAAACTCAGAAGAACCCATTGAGTTCTTCGAGTTACATCTTAGTAGCCTAAAGGTGCATCCAATTTTATCTGCTAGATCAAATCCACCTGCTACTAGTATTACCACCCTTGTACCCTCTATTTTACCTATTTCTATTATTAATCCATCTTTAGTGACTACCAGTAGTTCTATAGTATAGGCAAGTATAGTTGCTACAATGGCTGCTCCTCCACCAGCTTATCTTACATGGAACCACATGGGTCCACTAAATTTGGTGGCCTAGAATCCGATCCCTACAACGTTGAAGGCATTGCCTTCATATGACGAAATAGGTAAAATGACATATGAACATTGCTTAGATGTTGCAGCCTTGGCTGCAACTTATAACATCACTCAAGAAGATGTGATGATCAGATTGCTAGTTATTTCCTTAAAAGGAAAAATGCTCTATTGGTACAGAGCACTTCCTCCTCAATCGATCATGACCTGGGTAGAGCTCACTGGTAAACTTGTAGATGAGTTCAATCAACATGCAGATCCATTCTCCCTACTCAGCCAGTTCACCATTATAAGAAAACATCCTCAAGAGGAAATTGTTGATTTTAATATTCGATTCAGTCACACCTGGGAAAGAGTACCCACTGGATTAAAACCAACCACGAAGCAAGCAATATATTATTATTTAAGAGCTTTTGATACAGATATCAGTATGATAATATGATAATCATGAATATTCACTTTCCCTACCATTTATCAAGAAGCTTCTATAGCAGAAAGAGATCTTATTGCCATAGGAAGATATCCACCTAAAGCAATAATGCCTATTTTTCTTGATATTCCCCAAGCTCCCAATGCTACTTCTTCTAGCTCTTCTCATTTTCCAAATGTAGATCTCCCAAAATGGAATGGGCCACCTTCCATTCCTACCATACATATGCCTCATAACTCTTTGATATTACCTCCTATTCCTACAATCCCTGCATTACCTGCACCATAGCCTCAGTTAGTCCCCGATAATCAGCTCACTCTTATACTAGATACAATGAAAAATCTAGCAAATGATATGACTTCAATGAAGAAAAGAGAAGCTGAGAGGAATTTTCAACCAAGAAGGTTTCCTCAGATAACAAGAGATGCAGAGTCAAGTAATAGGGGATAGGAATGATCAAATGTCATTTATACAAATGAAATAGAAGATGTTGTTGAGCCTTCTACAAATTCTGATTATTGGTGCACCACGTGTAATGATCCACATGGAGAGAGTTCATGTATGATCCATCAACATTATGTATAGAGTATAGCTATTGAGAAAGTAGAGAAAAGCATGAAAGGTCATGTAAATATGATTAGAGAAAAAGACCACAATTTCATGATGCCTATAGTAGAACAAGTTGCAGTTCTAACCAGATCGGGTAAAAAACCTCTGCAAGTAGATCCTAAAGAACTTCAACCTTTAAGTTTTCCCCCAGCTCCCAAAGTAGCTCCCAAAGGAAATTTACCTTATGAGAAAATATCTCAAGTTCCAGCCCAAAGCCAAGGGCAAGAAATACATAAAGAATTTACTCCACGAAAGGAAACTGAGACTCAAGACCAAGCTAAGGAAAGGTTGAGATTCCCTTCATTAACAAAAAGGCAAAGGACTGAAGCTACCCAGGGATACAGAAATAGGTATGATACTTTCACCAAGGAAAGAGAAAAAATTGTTGAATCTCCTACATTCAATATAGTTGAAGAAATGAAAAAGACTCCCTCAAAGGTGAGTATGTATGATGCTCTTCAATTCCCTGGTCAAATTGATCTCCTACAAGAATCTCTAAAGACAATGAAAGGTAAAGGTAAAAATATATCCTCTTCAAATATAGTCCAGGAAAATCTAACATCTGCTACTGGAAATAATAGACCTCCTCCCTTTTATTTATCTCTTCAAATGGAAGGATGGGTTGTTCACAACTGCATGATAGATTCAGGTGTTGCTACTATAGTAATACCCAAAGTAGTATGTGACATTATGGGGATGGAGTACACTAGGAGCAATCCAGGTGTCCTACAGTTGGATGGTACTCTAGTAAAAATTGTAGGAGTGATTAAAGACATTCCTATACAACTTCACAGGATGCCCCAAATGGTGGTTATACAAGAAGTAGTAGTGGTAGATTTGGCACTATATTTTGGTATGTGCTTATCTAGAGAATTCATGGTAAAAATAGGAGGATACCTATCTCTGGATTACTCACATTTAGAAATACCTTTCAAAGGTAGGAGGATTAATATATTTAATGAGAAACCATCTACTTTTCATGTAGAAAATATAGGGGACGCTGACACCGTGAATATAATGATTGAAGAAATTAAAGAAGTGGATCTAATGGAAGAGACCTTAGAAGATCTTCAAGCAGAAGATCAGTTTTCTCTACAGGATTTCAATGCCATGATAGAGACAGAAATAGGAAGTTATTCCATTGAAAAACCAAAAAACAATTGACACCTGCTATCGAAGAAAATAACTCTACTAATCAGATGTGGAAGCTTTTCTTTGATGGAGCTAGGTGTAAGAATGGAGTTGGTGCTGGAATAGTTTTGATTTCTCCCATAGGGAAGGAAAGGGTTTTCTCTTACAGGTTGACATGGAGTTGCACCAATAATGTGGTAGAGTATGAAGCACTTTGTTTAGGACTGAGGAAAGCTGAAAAATTGGGAGTGAAACAACTACTCATTTATGGAGACTCAGAACTTATCGTGAATCAAGTCACAAAAAAATGTATCAGTAAACAACATTATTTAAAGGCTTATAGAAATAAAGTATGGGATCTCTTAGAAGCCTTTGAGGCTCTAAATATGAAGTCTATTCCTAGAGAATAGAATACCCACATAGATTTATTGGCATCAGTGGGAGCTAATTTTTGTCCTGTCAGTAATGTTATTCAGAAATCCAAGATGGTTAGACTCATATATAGACCTTCAGTGCTAGACAAGAATATCTTCTGGCAAGTTTTTGAAAATGATGAGCAAATATTAGATTTTTTAATCTATGAAATGAACTGCTCAAGTAATAGAAATCTACAAGATGAAGAAGAAGAAGATATGATTCAGTTGAAGAATAATCATATCCCTAAGGGACTTATCACCCTTGAAATTTTATTTGATAACAATGATAGGGCTATAGGTCATAAAATAAAATTTGATAAACATCGGTATAAAGAAGTGGAGTTAGAACCAGGAAAGATGATTAAAGTAGGGGTTAGTTGTACAGAAGAAGAATTGAACCAAATCAGGGAATTATGCAAGAAATTTCTTGATATCATAGCTTGGGTATACAGTGATCTAAAGGTGTATAGAAAAGAGATTATCCAACACACCATTAAATTAGAAGAAGGAGCCAAGCCTTTTAGGCAAAAGCAAAGACCGATAAATCCAAAGATAGAGTCTTTGATGAAGCAGGAGTTGCTAAAACTTCTTCAAGCTAAAATAGTGTATCCTATTAAACATTCTACCTGGGTGGCAAACTTGGTACCAGTCAGGAAGAAAAATGGAGACATTAGATTGTGTGTAGACTTCAAGAATTTAAATAGAGCATCACTCAAAGACCATTATCCCCTTCCTCAGATTGATCAAATTTTACACACAGTTGTAGGGGCAGAAAGGTTTTCTTTACTAGATGGTTTTTTAGGGTATAATCAGGTATGGGTCAAAGATGAAGATCAATTCAAGACTACTTTTACCACAAAATGGGGCACATTTTCCTATCAGAGAATGCCTTTCGGTTTGTCTAATGTTGGAGCAACTTTCCAAAGAGCAATGGATGTAGCTTTTGGTGAACTTGCTAGCAAAATTATAGTTATTTATTTAGATGATATGACTATCTTTTCTCATCATGAGCAAGATCATATAACACACCTTGAACAAGTATTTGAGAAATGTAGAGAATTTGGAATATCTTTGAACCCAAAGAAATCCATATTTTCTATAGAAGAAGGTATCTTACTTGGTCATGTCATCTCTAAAGTTGGATTAGCTATTGACCCTGATAGAGTGAAAGCACTTCTGGAACTATCCCTACTAGTTAATAAGAAAGGTTTGCAATATTTCTTTGGACAAATAAATTTTGTGCAAAAATTTGTTGCAGATTTTGCACAGATTGTTAAACCAATGACTGAATTATTGAAAAAGGATGCACCTTTCAAATGGACCGATACAAGGAAGAATGCTTTCAGAAAAATCCTAGAAGAGATAGCACAAGCACCTGTACTGGTTAATCCTGATTACTCATGGGATTTTATTCTATATGTTGTTGGTGAACCAGAAAGTTATGTTGTAGTCCTTACACAAAAGGGGATAGACAATGAAGAAATACCCATAGATTTTCTGAGTTCCACCATGCATGATCATGAGGAGAGATACAATTTTATTGAAAAGCAAGTTTATGTTGTCATGAAATCCTTGAAAAAATTTAAGCATTTTCTATCACAGAGCAAAATCATTGTTTATGTGATCCATCCTGATGTCAGAAACTTTATAATACAAGGAGAACTTGGTGAAAAAAGAGTTGGTTGGGTGACTAAGATACAGGAATATGATGTAGAGATACATCCAACAAAGATAGTAAGAGGTAGAGCCCTATGTCAAGAATTGGCCAAACAAGCTACAGATGAGCATGTGGAACCCCAAGGTGTGATGGCTAATACAGAATCAGATCCAAGTCCAAGAAACACTGATTGGATTGATGATCTTGTGGAGTACTTTCAGACTGGAATGTGTCCTCAAAGTCTGAATGCTTCACAAAGAAGAAGATTTAGAGCACAAGCTTTGAAGTACACCCTTCAATCAGAAGGGTTGTACAAAAAAAATATAGATGGTGTACTTTTGAAATGTATAAGAGAAGATGAGAAACAAAAGGTGTTAAAAGAATTCCATGGAGGTCTCTCTGGAGGACATTATTCAGGAAGATCCACTGCTTTGAAAATACTCCGAGCAGGTTGTTATTGGCCTTCCATTTTTTTAGATACTTACAAGGTCACCAAAAGTTGCGAGCAATGTCAAAGATATGTAGGGAGAAATAGAAATGCTCCTATGCCCTTAAAACCTGTCCAAGTTGAAGAACCTTTCCAGCAGTGGGGGTTAGACTTTGTTGGGATAATAGAACCCAATTCATCAGTTGGCCATAAGTATATACTTACTGCCACAGATTATTTTACTAAGTGGGCTGAAGCTATCCCTACTAAAAAAGTTGATCAGGAGGTGGTGATTGAATTTATGGAAAGCTTGATTACAAGGTTTGGTGTACCAGATTCACTAATTACAGATAATGGATCAACCTTCATCGAAGCAAAAATGATTGAGTTTACTAGCAGATATGGCATATATTTGAAGACTTCTTCCAATTATTACCCATAGGGTAATGGTCTAGCTGAGTCTACAAATAAAAATCTCCTCAAAATTTTGAAAAGAACACTAGAAGATAATAAGAGGAACTGGCATTCCTTGATCAATCAAGCACTATGGGCTGACAGGATTTCAATAAAAAAATCCATCAATACATCACCTTATTCTTTAGTCTATGGTAAAGAAGCTATTTTGCCTATACATATGGAGATACCAACACTAAAGTTGCTAAATCAGATAAATGAAGAAGGAGGTCAACCTATGGATGCCCGATTAATGCAACTTCTACAATTAGAAGAACAGAGAGAACAGGCTTATAATCATCACCAGAAACATATGGTAGACATAGAAGGATGGTTTAATAAAAAGACAACCTACAAAAAATTTAAAGTGGGAGATCTAGTTTTGAAATGGAATGTGAAAAAAGCTAAGCCAGGTAATCATGACAAATTCGACGCTTTTTGGGAAGGCCCTTTCGAGATAGTTGTTGAAAGGTAATTTAATTCTTTCCAGTTACAGGATCAACAGGGTATGGTTCTACCCATCACAGTGAATGCTTTTCACTTAAAGCTCTATTTCAAATAGAAAAGTGGATAAAACTTATGTATATAATGTATATTATAGTAAGTTTGTAAATATTTCCAAAGTTATTTCTAGTTCATAGAATTTTTGTCAGCATCCTACAACCAATCAGAAGTCACCAACAAGAGAAAAGATGAAATTAGAAAGTGCTATATTGTCGGATATAGCAGTTCAAATTCAAAATTGCCATGTGGTTTTTAATTTTGGTGGGAGAAAATCATTTTCAAAGAACTTTGATATGCGTTCCTTTTATTAAATATGGTGAATGATCGGTTGTCGATAGGAATTTGAAATTTGCCATGTGGCCTTTCAATAATTGCATAAAGGAACCACCTTTGTAAATGGGGAGAGCTTTGGTAAGTGTAATTTTAATTTGCACAATGAATAATCATTGGTCAGGTTTTTGAAACATTCGAAAGGGTGGCAGAAATAATGCACAAGGGGATCCGAGCAAATCCAGCCCACCAACCACAATTAATGCACACCATGCATATGTTTCTAATTGATGTAAAACCCTAATTTTTCTCTTGAGTGAAATCCGTTGCATCACTTTCTATTCCTACTTTTCCTAGTTCAAGTTCAGTTCAAAAAAAAGGTCTCAGTGTGACAAAAATATCATGGCTCCAAAAAGAATACTCAGAAAACAACAATGGCGGGTCCGTCTACTTCACCTTCAACAACAAGATGTGGAGAAGAAGTGAGCAAAAAATTTGTTGATCGAGATGCTAGAATTGGAGATACAGTGGTGACATGGAAGGACCCAATAAAAATTTGAAAATATATTGAAGATAGAATGGCGACTGGGGTTTCTGCGTCTTCTCCTGCTACTTTTGCTTTTCATTCATTGCTATACTGGTATGTTTATATTCCTGTGCACCCTTACCCCGAACTAGTTAAAGCAATTACAAATTTTTATGATGAAAAGAAAAGGGTGGTTACAAATAAGAGTGGGAGAGTGCTTTTTGCTCTAAACATATGCTTTTATTTCTGCTTTTTTGGGTATGTACCCTCTTGAGCCCAAGGCTTTTGACCCGTAGACCAAGCAAAATATTTCGTTCCTTCTAAAAAATCAAGAATTTCCTTTATACATAGTTGAGAAATCCACCTAATGGAGGAAGGATGCCTGAAACTCCTATTCCCATAGCTGAATTTAAAAACCCAGAATTATTTTCCATATTGGCTATGGTGGCAGGGTTAAAGACTGATGAAAAGGTTCATGGGTGGCAAATTGCTTTGGTCAATTGCCTATCTAACCCAAAAAATTATGACTCTACAGTTATGGATAAGAGTGTTCGACCTATGTTTTTGATGGCAGGGTATTTGTTTAAAGAAATACATGAAGGGTTATCTGCTATCAAGAGGGGTTCTCAGTTTTCTTTTCATTTTTCTTCCTATTTAGTATGGTTGTTCTTTTTCTTTATGGCCAAGGAGCTAGCATTCATTTCGTTAATGATAAAGATGATAAAGGAAGGACTTTACCAGTGTATGAGTGGACCAATGTGTTGTACAGAACCGAGTCATATTATGATTTCAATAGGGAATTTCTAGGTCCCACTTTGAAAATAATGTATGGAGAAATCAGAAGGTTAACCTCTAGAGCTGAAAAGGTTTTATAGAATAAACATGTTGAAGAGGGTGATTGGTTTATTCTCACCTAGGGGGTTGTTATTAGGTTGTATGGTTTTACTGGAAAACCTTTCTTACTTCCACATTATGTTACTGATAGATTGTTTGCATTAGAGTATGTAAGGCAAATTGAACATATTAATGTGAAATATGGCATGGGTATAGGTAAAACTGGTACTTGTACCATGCCTTTCCATTTTGAAGGTATTGTGGTTTCTAAACGAGGTCAAAATGAGCAAATTGCTCAGGCTCTAAGAGATTTGGGGTTGGTAGAAATCCCTCAAAGATGGAAATATGATCCTATAAATCGATTTGCAGAGAGACAGGCTATTCTGAATAGAATTCCATTGAAAGTATATCATGCATCTGTTAGGCCAGATATCGAAGCCTATAGAAATAATGATGAAGATGCTCCATTAGAATGGCATGTGGAACAAATGCAACCATTGCCTCCTTGGCATGACTTTTATGAACATGTGTTGCATTTTGACCCAAGGAATAATGAGGGGCATGTGTTGAATGAAAACACTATTGCTAGGATGCAAAAAAAGGTGCAGATTGGATGATAGGAAAGATTCATGAATGGTGGACCATGAGAGTGCAAACAGACATGATTGAATCAAGATATCCTATAAAAAATGATCTTGAATTCTCAGTACGATATGACCATTATCAAAAATCTTGGTTAGGAATTTTCCCTGTAAAAATACCTCGTAGTGTTGGTGGTAGCAAAGGGACAAGTCCTAAAGCTGCTAAAAAACAAAATGTTGAATAGGGGAAAGGTAAGAAGGTTGTAGTTGAACAACCATTGGCTCAAGCATAGACCAGGTTGAGAAGTTCAAAGAAAAGGGCCACTACAAAAGTTTTCACAAAGGAGCAAGGGAAAACATATGGGAAAGCCACTCAAATGATGTTAAAAATGGGATATGAAGGCAAAGGTCTAGGAAAAGAAGGACAAGGGATCACTGAACCCTTGCAGGCTGAAAGAAGAGGAAAACGCCTGGCCTTAGGAGCTGATTCATCCAGAAGTAAAGCTCTAGTTTCTAAAACTGTTAAGTTTGTTCCCCCATCAAGTTCAGCTACAGAATCTGATGAAGAACCTCTTTGTATTAAGAGGAAGAGGCTAAAGTCTATAGCAGAAGTTAAAGAAAAAATGATAAAATTGTTGGAGGAAACCTAGTTCTTGAGCAAATCGCTCAAAATAATGATACTGATAAATTAGAAATGGCTCCAGAGAATGAGCAAATTGTTCAGGATAGTGAGAATAACGTTCTAAATCCAGAGGTTACTGAATAGGAAAATGTCCAGATTGGGACTATGGATGATCCAAATGACTTTGCTCAGGAGGATCAAAATGTAAATATTTCTAAGGAAATTATTGTAAAATAGGAAAATGTGGAACGTAAGAGAAGACAACCTGGGGGAATTCCCCCAAATGTTGAAATTATAAATCTTGAAGAAATTACTGATGGTGAAGACAGAATTGATAATAACAGAAATGTTGAAGTCCCTACACAAGGTGAAAATCTAGATCATATGATGAGTGAAAGGGATCAAGACCATGGAGAAGGAGATCAACATCAACAAGTGCTTCAAACAAACAAAGGTATGATTTCCCTTTTCCTTCAATATTTTCTCTCTACTTATTCCTACAATGATTTTCCTTCCATTTCTTGTTCAAAGAAAGATATAATGTTCCCTTTGGATTCATGTTTTCTTCCCCAGAACCAACATTATTTTCTCAACTTCAATCTGAAGTTGATGTTGAGTTGATCCCAAATCCATTTCTCTCTAGCGCTAGTATTCCAGCTATTAAGTCAATATCCACTCCAAATGATGAGAATCATCCCACTCTTTCAAAATTGAAATATTTGAGAAAAGCAAACAAGAATGCTTTAGATTGGTGGACATCTCATTCTGTTGAAGATTCTAAAGCCCCTGCTCGTATTCAAGAGATAATTTCCCTAGATCCTACCACAATGCAGAGGAAAAAGGTAAAATTGACACCAGTTTCCCATAAATCAAAAAGGGATATGACCATTGAAGATTATCAAGCAGAAGACACAACTGAAGATATTACTCAGCTACATATGTCAGATGAGTGGGGAAAAGCTCAGGCCCATTTTGGGACTATTTACTTACATGGAGAATTTTTCAGAGAAAAGTTTGTCAAAGAGCAAGAAGCCAGGAGAGAGTTAGAGTCCATCCTGCAAGAGCAGAAACTGACTGAAAAGGCTCTAAAGCTAGAAGCTAAGAAGTGGGAGGATAGGTTTGGTGAAGCTGCTAATGAAGCAGCTACATTTAAAGAAAAATTGAAAGAGGTTGATGTACAGATTCACTCTCTAACTCTACAGGTTCAACAACTCCAGCAGTAGTTGGTTGAAAAGCAGAACACTCCATCTGGTTTTTCCAAAGAAAAGGCCAAGGTGGTAAGAAGAGAAATGCTCGAAGACATATTGGCATTGAGCCTTAAAGCAAGGCCCATGTTATTATACCTAGCCAAAGTGAAGGAAGTAATTGAAGTAGTCAGTGAAGAATTAAGAGCTTCAGTAAAATTTCTTCAAGAAAGATCAGATGCGGCCACAAAAATTCAAGTTTTATCAGAGAAGATGCCCGAGAGTGTTGCTGCTAAAATCCGTAGTGAAGCATGGTCTCAAGCTAAAATTGCAGCTAAAAGTTTCTTTAGGAGACTTAAACTGGTGACTCAGGGTGATAAGCTCCTTCAAGAATTGGAAGCTGAAGCCAAAGGATTAGTGAAGCATTTAAATTTGGCTAATAAATGTGGACTTCCCTATTTATGGGATGATAATTCAAAAGTGTTGAGTGAATATGCACTAACACTATCCCTTAAAGCTTTCATAGAAGATGAGTCAGAGATAGAGAATTGGGAAGAGCCTATAGAGGAAATGTTGATATTCACCATGGTGCAGAACCTCACACAGATTAAGTCTTGCTTACAGGAATTGATTCTGAGAAACAAGATAGTGTCCCATGATAAAGTGGAAGAGTTGCAATATATATATCAGTTGTTTATGGATTCTTCAGATCTTGAAGATGAAGACTGGAAGCAGGTTTGCCTTACCTACAATGAAGTGGTTAATACAATAGAAAAATTGAAGAAATCCAAACATGATAACCAAAAGCAGCTAACAGAAGGAGGGACTAGCAGCCAGCCATAAAATCAATTTGAAATTATCTTGAGTTAATGTATTTTTAGTGAAAAATCCATAAGTTGAAAAAGGTATCTTGTAAAGGTAATGCTTTATTTTGCATTTCTTCTTGAATATTATTTCCCAAAAAATCTCCTCTCCTGTATTATTTTATTTTTTTAACTCCGTTTCCCAATGGATGAAGGTCCTGGATTCTAATATTTTTGCCAGCAAAATTTCCTTGGAAGGCGCCAAGAATGTTAGTCTAAAAGAGACTACCTCTAGTAGATAGCATATTTTTGCATAGAAAGACCAGTATTTTCATTTTTGAGACATGAGGCAAAGAATTGGCTAAGGCATGAAGAAGGTCATGATTTCATGACATGTCAGTTTTTCATCAGGATGTGGCTCAAAGAGGTCAGAAAGTAAGAGAGCATCATGATTTCATGACATGATGGGTTTTCGCTCATAAAACCGACTGAAGAAGCAAAGAGAGAAAGAGTGTCATGATTTCATGACATGGAAGTTTTTGCCAGCATGTTGCTCACAAAGCTAAAGTACAAGAAGATGTCATGATTTTGTGACATGGTAAGTTTTCACCCAAATGCAGCCCGAAGGAGCCCAAAAGGAGAAGGTGTCATGATTTCATGACATGTCAAGTTTTCGCTCATGAAGTAGTCTGAAAGAGCCAGAAAGGAAAAAGTGTCATGATTTCACGACCTGATGAGTTTTGCCGACATGGATATATTTAGTAATGAATAAGATGCCTCCAAGAGCCTGTGTCAGTAACTAGAAGTAGATAGTAGAAAATATCAATTCCTAGATTCATGCTATTAGATTTTGTTTGTTGGAAGCCATGCAAAGGATATGGAAGCATGATTGTAGTCTGATTGCTTGTAATTGATTCTATATCAGAATGTACTAATTATAGAGATTCCCCATAGGGTATATATAAGGGTAAACGTACTCTGAAAAGAGGTCGGCTCTTGGACGTTTACAAGACTGGATGTATGTACTTTGAATACAAGCAATACAATTACGCTTCTATTTGGCTTCTGGTTCACAGTGTGCAAGTGTATGTATTAACATTTCTCACTTCTATTCACATTATTGAAATATAGATTGTGTTTGTTCTAAGATCTGGACTTATGCAAAACATAAATCATATTGCTGGAGTTGAAATCTGATATATACATGTGTTAGATAGAGATCTAAATCACATTGGGAAATTCATGATTTCTGCATGGAGATAATATTAAATGCTTTAACAAGTAAAGTATATGTGTTCATCTTAGTTGTTGTTTAATCTGTACCACATTCAAGCTCTAGCCTCGGCTATATTTCCCTCTCTTTCAGTAATTCTCTTTTCCCTTTTCCCATAAAAACCATTAAGGAACCAACCTCCTCTGGAGATTAGACGAAAGATCTCATGATCAGTCTCGTCTATTCAATGTTGACAAAATCAAGGCGCAAATAACAACCACAGGCAGATTTTGTTATGTTGGACATTTTGAGTCTCTAAGCTAAAAGTTGTCATTGATGTCAAAAGGACCTATGTAAGTAAGTACTATGATTTTGCTCCATAAAGAGCTTCATGAGAAGCTAAGGTTTTGATCAAAGGTTCTAGAAGGGATGCATGGCATTTGGTTCCAAAAGGAGCTTCAAGGGAAGCTTAGCAAATTTTTTTTATGAAAACCAAGGAAGGTAAGGAAAGGTTTTATTTAAAACAAATGGATGGTATATTTGAAATGGTTTTTTCTTAAAACCCAAGTTGGCTTTTTGTTTCATCGAAAAAGGTGCCCAGTGATGAAGAAATTTAATTTTAAAGGTTTAGTTTAAATTTTAATTTATTTAAAATTTTAATTTTAATTTTAAAATTAAATAAAAGGTTTTTCCCTCCTTTCTTATTGGCGTCGCCGACGTCATGAGGGAAATGTTAAAAGGGCCAGCGTATTCGCATTGAAGGATGGCTTATATAAATAAGCCAAAGGTTTTCCATTTAATAAACCTAAGGAGTGTCGCATGATTTTTGAAAATCCAAAGTATTTTTGCATCTGAATATTGCGTAGCGAATTTCATGGAGTGTGACATGGGCAGTCAAGTCATGGATGGTCAAATTTTTGGTGCCTTGTGAGGAAAGTGCATGTAGTTTAAGGAAGAGAGTGCCCAAGGCACTCATGTGGGCAGTCTTAGCTCACACGGCTTAGCTGTCGCTTGATAGCATGGTGGGCAGAGGTTCGAAACGCCAAAGCCCTTCGAGGGCTCCTTTGAGGTATGCACTTCGACTCCGATATTTGTGGGGGTCAACATTTTAATTAAAATATTTTCTTGCTATGGTTTGATTATGTTTTTGTGGGAGATATAAGGTTGAGCAAGCTTTAATATTTTGCTAAGGTTTGATTATAATTTTTGTGGCAGATATAAGGTTGAGCAAGCTTTAATATTTTAATAAGGTTTGATATTTGATTAATGTGATATATTGCCTAAGAAAGCTTTGTGATTATTTTTGAGTGCAAAATTGTTGGAAGGAAGGATATAAAATATTTGATTTATTTTATGGTATAAGTGGTTTGTGGAGTGACAAGGTTATGCAATGTTTTGATTTATTTTATTTTATGGTACAAGTGGTTTTGGGAGTGATAAGGAAGTTGTGCATTAATTCTTAAGAAGGTTTTCTAATTAAAATACTTGGTGAATATTATTGTGAAGTGGAGTAATGTTGATTATTTTGTGATCTTCTAACCCTTGTGAAGATTGGCAAAAGAATATTGTGATTGTGGCAGATTTTCAAAGAGGCTTCTTCATCTTCATAAAAGGTATGGGCACATTCTCCTATTGATTGATTATGGTGGTTGGTTTTGAAAATATCTTTGGAGTGAAAAGGATTGATTGTGGTTTCCTTTTCGGAAGTGATTGGTTTAATGCTTCAAGGTTTTTTGGATTGAGAGTTGTGTTTAAACCTTATTTTATAAGCATTGTTGTTGGAGCCCATTGGTTGTGCAAAGAACTTGAACTTGAGTTAGAAGAGAACATGAGTATCATTGTTATGTGAGATTTGTTGTTGAGCATTATTGGAAACATTTTGAGTTGATTGATACATGCTTGGACTAGGGTTTGTGAGAAAGGGTTGTTCATTGAGGTGATTGGTTGAGTTGAGTTGATTGAGCCTAGTCAAGTAGATGCATGTGGTTGTTCAGGTTCTATAAAACAAACTATTCTATATTCTTGATTTGAGTTGAGATTGAGATTTGAGAATAGAACATATAGAGTCTCTAAAAATTCTTTTTATGCTTCTATGAGATTGATTTGATTTGAGATTGAGATTTGAGAATAGAACATATAGTCTCTAACAATTCTCTTTATGCTTCTATGAGATTGATTTGAGTTGATATTGGGATTTGAGTATAGAACATATAGAGTCTCTAACAATTCTCTTTATGCTTCTATGAGATTGATTTGAGTTGAGATTGGGATTTGAGTATAAAACATATTGAGTCTCTAACAATTCTCTTTATGCTTCTATGAGATTGAGTTGAGATATTTATTAAAGCATTAAGTATAGAACATATCGAGTCTCTAATAATTCTCTTTATGATTCTATGAGATTGGACAAGTTCTGTGTGAGCTTATTAAGCATATTTAAGACAATTCTTTGAGAAGGCTTGTGGACTGATTTTGAGTAAGATTTTGTGGAAGCTTGCTATGCAGATTTGAGCAAGTCCTAGAGAGGGCTTATTGAACAGATTTGAGCAAGTCCTAGAGAGGACTTATTGAGCATATTTGAGCAAGTTATGTGTGGACCTATTGAGTAGATTTGGACAAGTTCTGAGTGAGCTTGTTGAGTAGATTTGAGCAGGTTATGTGTGGACCTATTGAGCATATTTGAGTAGGTTTTGTGTGGACCTATTGAGAAAATTTGGACAAGTTCTGAGTGAGCTTGTTGAGCAGATTTGAGCAAGTTTTGAGTGGACCTACTGAGAAGATTTGAGAAGGTTCTAAGTGAACCTATTGAGATAGAGATTTGGAGGTGACAGAGTATAGAGGATAAAGTCTCAGTGGATAGAGATCCAGCAACCAGGACAATTGAAGACAAATATTTTGAGTGAGGAGTCTTCAAGTGGAGAGAGATCCACCAGTCAATGTAGCAGAGAGACAAAGTCTTCTAGAAGATCACTAGCCATAGCAAAAGGGGAAAGAGTTCTCTTGTGGAAGAGATCCATGAACTTGATATTAGGGGATCAACATCTCCTTTGTATAGAGGTCCATAAACATTGTAATTTGGAAGGATTCCCATGAGATTATTTGAGAAATATTTAGAAGAAATATTTTCTTTGTGGAGGTAGCCCACATTGGGTGAACCACATTAAAATTGGTGTCTCTATTGTGTGTGATGATTTGTGCATTGCTTTGGTTATTGTTATTGATATTGCCATTGATTATATTGATTAATACTATTTGGGAAAGAAAAGTAAAAAGTGGTCTTATACTATTCACCCCCCTCTCAGTATAAGCTTGTGTTCTTCATGTTCCAACAAATCCTTGATTAGAAGAACAAAAAAAAACCCAAAATCTCCTCCATGTAGTCAATCAGTGTAGGATGTAATGGGTAATGTAATATAACTATACCAGAGGGTTCTTCATATTTATTGAATTAAAGGTCGTTTGTGGTATGACCATACCTCAAAATGTAGGGGTGATAAGGGTGATCATGCTCTCTTGCATTTGTAAAGTAAAAATTCGATGGACAATGTGGAAAATATGTTATATAGAATTTTTTAATTAATGTAATGCTATGTGTATATGTTAATATGGTTTCCTCCTATGTGTTTATTAGTAGGGCTCCCAAAATACCCAATTCAAACAATAGACACATGTCTAGCGAAGGCCCCATATCCACCTTGGATTCATCGAGAGGCCAACAACTACAATTGTTTTAAGAACAACCTATAGTCAACATTGTCATCGACATCATGGATCTGATCCTGCTCCAAATATTCACCTCCAAATAGGATTTCACCATTCTTCAAGCCCACAAGAAGCCTCGTAGCAACAAAGGCATATATTGTGGTCGAGAGAGGCATTGATGATTTGTTAGGTGCATCAAGTCAAGAGTCACCAAAACACAGGCAAAGTAGCTACATCTTTTGATAGGTAGTCAACACAGTCTGAAGGTGGATCACCTTACCTAATAGCTTGGTAAATGAGCAATTGTAGATTTACCTACGTAACATGAATGACTTCCATCGACCATGCTTGCAATGTGAGCAAAAAGTAGCCTCAAAAGACATGGAACATGTAGATGAGAAACATTTGATGTGGCACTCAAATCCATTTAGGGAGATAAATCAGGCACATGGATCATGTTGCTACGATGAAGAAGAGAGGCAACTGATCAAATTCCCTTCCCTTGCCCCACACATCCCCCATTTCCTTGCCCTTACCCATGTATCCTTTCCATGTGTCCTCCCTTCCCCTGCACCTACCTTTCCATGTGCCCCCCACGCATCCCATTCCTTTCCACGTGTCCTCCTTCCCCTGCCCCCCACATGTTCCCCCCTCCCCCCCACACATCATTTGTTCCTGGATTTAACATATTTATTTCTTGGATGGAGAGATCGGTCTATACATTGCTTACATTTGTTTTCTAGCAGTGATTCACCTTAAATATTTAAAAAAAAAATTAAATTTTCCATCCATTTTAGTTTTTGGAATCCTTTTTACTGTTTATGGTATGTCTTGAAGATGTCTTGAAGTCTTTATTAATCGATCTATGTTCTAAAGCAGTTCATTTTTATACAAAAACATGTTATTAGTCACATGTTAATATTCATAGGGTCAACTTATAGAGACTTATTTTTCATTTATATTTTAGTTAATGGGTAGATTGTGTTAGCCTAGGTTTGGCATTTACATGAGTTACTTTCTTATTTTTTTTTATCAAATATCTATAAAATTATGGTTATGTATGTTGTTGAGGTTGTAGTGTTTTGCTTATGAAATTCAATTTGATATCATCAGTTGAAGCTACAATGACAAATATGGAAATATGGAAGTAATGGGTTTTTTATTTTTACACTATTACTTCTTTTTATGTTGTATTTGGACCGAAGAGGATATCTTGCAATTCAAAACTTTCGAGTGACTGGTCTACAATTGCTCTAAAGATGGGCTATATTATTCATATTTCAAGTCATGAAGAAAAGTTTTAAATGAAACTAATGAAAAATAATTGGTTTCATGAAACATCATTCTTTCATATACCGTTGATCATTTTTAAAATTCTTCACATGGGCTTTATTGTTAGGCATGTAGGACTTGCATCATTTGTTCGTGGATTCAGCATATTTATTTCTTGGGTGGAGATCTCAGTATGTACATTGCTTACATTTGTTTTCCAGCACTGATTGACCTTAAAGCTTTTATAATTTCTCTAAATTTTTCAAAAAATAACCATTGGTATGGCCATTTTAATTTTTGGAATCCTTTTTATTTTTTATGGTACTATTGATGATGTCTTGAAGTCTTTATTAATCTATTTGTGTTCCAAAGTAGTTTTTTGTACAAATACATGTTATTATTCACGTGCTAATATTCATAGGGTCAACTTATAAAAACCTATTTTCATTTATATTTTAGTTAATGGGGATATTATGTTAGCCTGGGTTTGGCATTGACATGACTTACTTTCTTTTTTATTTTATTAGATGTCTATAAAATTATGGCTATGGCAATTGTCATGAGGAATGATTTTATGTAATTTTGTGTTAGCCTGTGTGTGGCATTGATACGAATTACTTTCTTCTTTGATTTTATCAGATGCTTGCAAAATTATGGCTATGGCAATTATCATGACGAATGATTTTATGTCATTTTAAGGTAATTATTATGAGGAGTTAAATGCTTTCATAGGCTTGGAGGTCTCACATTCTGCTACTATTGGGGTTGCAAAAATTTCTTAAGAAATTCAATTTGACATCATCACTTGAAGCTACAATGACAAAGATAAAAATTTTGAAGTAATGGATTTTGAATTTTCTACATGTCCACTTTGTAGGGCAAGCTTATTGCCTGATAGAACCAATGGCAGTTCTACACCTATTTTTTTTGTTATACATTCTGATCCATACAGGGAAGAAAGTAGAGAGTTTGCAACAGACACATAGGAACTAGAATCAGAAGGAGAGTATAGGAATCATCCTGCCAGTGGTGAGAAATAATCAACTTATTAGTAATTCACCTCCCAAAAGTAGCACGGATCATTCACCAAAAATAGACAAGATTCTCCCATAGAATGTAGTGGGAAGGATGATGCCCCTAAAGATAGAAAAGTTTAGGAATATATATGATCGAGGTAAAACCAGTGTGGCTAGTAGCAGCACTAGCAGTATTGATCCTAAGAAATTCTACTCCATGGGTTCATATAAATATGTCTTAGATTCTTCTAATCAACATGTGTACATAACACCCACTCCCTACAATGACACTAAGAGGGGGGGTGAATCAGTGTGGCTCTTTAAAACTTAAAAACTTCAACTCTTAAAGCCAAAACAATGAAAGCTTAAAACCACATAAAGCAAATACAACAAGAGAGCATCACACAACACAAGATGTAACGAGGTTCACCAGTTTTGGCTACTCCTCAAAAATGACTGCTTGGACTACCATCCAAATCTAGCCTTTGCAAAGCAACAACTTTACAATCAATTTTACCAGCACCAACTGGAAGGAGCACCAACCCTTGATTTATCTGCACCAATAGAAAGGAGCACCAACCCCTAATTTATCTGCACCAATAGAAAGGAGCACCAACCCCTAATTTATCTGCACCAATAGAAAGGAGCACCAACCCCTAATTTATCTGCACCAATAGAAAGGAGCACCAACCCCTAATTCCAAGCACCAACTTGGACTACAATTTTGAAACTATAATTTTGACATAAAGATGCCTTCGCTTATACAAGACCCTGACTGGTCTATTGCTAACCCAACCTCTCTCGCTATTCACCAAAACACCACACACTCTTATAGCTACGCTTTACTACACTCTTACGGCTCTCACGGCTCTACTCAACTCTCTCTTACGGCACTCTTCCAGCCCTCTTCTTACAGCACTTTTTCTCTCTTTCAACGACAATTTAATTCTCCACGTGAGACCTCCTTTTATAACGAGAATTCTGATTCTATTTTTAGCTTCCATATTTTCACATGCAGCTTATTAATAGAAAATTCTATATTCAACTTCCTTTATCTCATAGTATTCTTTCATGCATCCTATAAATAGTTACGGTTCTTTGTTTGGTCTTCGATTGATGACTTTCAGTTTAACCGTCGCTCGATGCATTCACTCCGTAACTGACCTTGTAACTGTCGTTCTGACTCCAGTTCACTATTCTTATTTTAGCTGCATGATTTTTCTCTATAAATGCACTTGTAACTGTTGTATAACTTTAGTTAACTCTTCTTATTTTAGTTGCATGTATTTCTTCTACAACTACCCTTATAACTATCATGGAACTTCAGTTAACTATCACATATCTTATTTCGGCTGGGTTCTCTTCTTGCTCGTGCCAACGTGACCTATCACGAAATCGTGACACTTCTGCCTCTTTGTTCTCTTCTCGACTTTCACCCACGAAAACACATGTCACGATATCGTGACACTTTCACCTCCTTGCTCTTCCTCTCGGCTTCAACCAGCGAAAACACATGTCATGATATCGTGACACTTTCGCCTCCTTGCTACTCTTCTCGGCTTCAACCAATGAAAACACATGTCGCGATATCATGACACTTTCGCCTTCTTGCTTCTCTCTCCTCCTTTAGTCACAAAAATGCGACATGTCACGATATCGTGACACTTTCCTCTCTTACGTATTCTCTTGCCTTCGGGTCATGAAAATGAGAAATGTCGCGATATCGCGACACTTTCTCCTTGCACTTTTCTCTCCTTCGCGAAATACAACATGTCGCGATATCGCGACACTTTTTCTCCTTGCACTTTTTCTTTGCTTCGGTCGCGATAATACAACATGTAGTGATATCGCTACACTTTTTCTCCTTAGCACTTTCTCTTTGCTTTGGCCTCCGAAAATACAACATGTCACGATATCGTGACACTTTTTCTCCTTAGCATTTTCTCTTCTCTTCGCCACGAAAATGCAACATGTCGCGATATCGCGACACTTTTCTCTCTCCTCTCTCTCCTCATGTCAGATTGACACTTTTTCTCTTCCTTTTCTCTCTCTTCGAACATGTCATGAAATCGTGACACTTTTTCTTTTGGACTCTCTCTCCTGCAACATGTCATGAAATCGTGACACTTTTTCTTTCGGACTCTCTCTCCTACAACATGTCACGAAATCGTGACACTTTTTCATCCGTACAAACTTCCTTGCAATATGTCACGAAATCGTGACACTTTTTCTTCGATCCTCTCCTTCAATATGTCACGAAATCATGACACTTTTTCTCCGTACAACCTTCCTTGCAATATGTCATGAAATCGTGACACTTTTTCGTCCGTACAACCTTCCTTGCAATATGTCACGAAATCATGACACTTTTTCTACTTGCCTTTTTCTCTTCGAACATGTCACGAAATCATGACACTTTTTCTTGCTTGCGCTTTCTCTCCGAACATGTCATGAAATCGTGACAGTTTTGCTTGCTTGCCCTTTCTCTCCAAACATGTCATGAAATCGTGACACTTTTTCTTCTTGCGCTTTCTCTCCGAACATGTCATGAAATCGTGACAGCTTTTCTCTGCTTGCGCTTTCTCTGGCCTGAACATGTCATGAAATCGCGACACTTTTTCTCTCTCTCGCTTTCTCTCCAACATGTCATGATATCGCGACAGTTTTTCTCTCTCCTCAACATGTCGCGAAATCGCGACAGTTTTTCTCTCTTCTCTTTTCCAACATGTCACGATATCGTGACAGTTTTTCTTCCTTGCTCAACATGTCGCGATATCGCGACAGTTTTCTTCCTTGTGATTTTCTTTTGATTTTTAGCATATGGGCCACTTCTATCTTTTGGAAAACCACTTCTCTCGAAGAACCTCTTAACTCCATCCTTTGCATCAATAGCACTTCATCAACCGATCTGTCTGATTGTGTTGACAATAATGACAATACTGTTTCTGCACCTTGCTCAACAATCTCCCCCTTTGGAATTGTTGGCAACACACATGCAATTTCCTGTAATACTTCTCCCCCTTTGACAATAATACCAAAGGGCTACTGTAGACTCCCCCTAAGTCCATGCACATCATTCTCAGGCACACGTTATGACAGTTAGCAAAAATTACAAATATGAGCAAAAAGATAATCAAATATATAAATGCTCCCCTTGAGAATGTGGTCCCTCACTCAGATCTATCTTCAACTGTGTTGGCTGCTGGATCTCTATCCATTGAGACTCTGTCCTCTGTACCCTGTCAATAGGCTCACACAGAATCTATCCAATCTTATAGAATCATAAAGAGAATTGTTAGAGACTCAATATGTTCTATACTTAATGCTCAATCAATATATCAACTAAATCTCATAGAAGCATAAAGAGAATTGTTAGAGACTCAATATGTTCTATACTCAAATCCCAATCTCAACACAACTCAACCAATCACTTTTTACATTTTCAACTTGGTCTGTGTTTTCTACAGTCACGGTTGGTCACACCTTACTTTCAACTGTTCGACTCAGGAGACAACATTTTGTCACACACTTCATGGCCAACTATAGTGCACCTTACTCAAACTCATACGACTGGACCTCGGATAGGTAAGATTCACAAAGCAAAGTTGCTCATCTTGATGAGCTAAATCAGACTTCAATATTTTCAACATAGCGTCATAAAAGATCTGATAATCTTCCCATCAATGTGAAGTTCAAATACACACTGCTTTTATCGAAACACATATATGCGGCTCGGGCAACATTCTTTCACTAACCACACTATCTGAATTGTTATAATCCTTAACTTTGGATAGTGGCAGTAAGAACCATCAATAGTACAACAATGACATATAGCAATATTACCAATAAAGACAACTCTCAATTTAATCACCACCCTTCACTGCACTACCACAAACAACTACATGAACTGAAAACACACTTTGACAGCTATATAACAACTCCCCGACTACTTTTCTTTCATCCTCAGATAACTACACAAATACATAGGAGCATTAAAATAAAACTTTAACATTGCTCCCCCTGAGGATGTGCTACCTGGAGCTTCTTAGTGCAATAGAGGAGTAATCTCCTTCTGTCCAAGGAGACATGATTTCCTCTCTTCTTTCTTTCTCCGAGTCTTTCTTGAACTTAGGTTGAAGGTTTTCACCTGCATCCCCATTTTGAACCTTTTTGTGAACCTGAACATTTCTCTTGGGTGGTTGTCTCTTGTACATCCTTGATGGATGATTCTTTTCCTTTCTTTGATGCACATGATTTCTTCCCTGTCTATGTTGCATTCTTTGCGTCTGATGAAATCTATTGTCTTGCCTTAGATTTGGACAAGACCTTGCTATGTGCCCATGACCATTACATTTAAAACATTGCACATGATGTTCAACTGGAATAACAGATGTATTTCTACCAGCATAACTCTTTGATCTATTATTCTATCCACAATAAATTGCCTTGTGACCATAATGGTTGCATCTAAAACAATTGCCATTAAAAGCATTATTATGAATAAAGTGAGAGTGATAGAACCTCTTTTGTTGTGGTTGCTTTGCTATAGATCTCCTTTGAGATTTTCTTCCTTTTGAGGATTCAACTTCAGGCTTTTCTTGCTTTGATCCTTCAGCAGTGGACTTCTTCTTCTCTGCAGATTTAGAAGATGAAGGTTGTTCAGCTTCATATCCAAGACCAAGCTTGCTCATGGGGCTTCTTTGTTGCCTTATCATTTTATCTAGCAACTCTGTGCTCTTCTCAAATTTGAGATTTGTATTGGCCTCTTCTAGTTGTTTCCTCAATAACACAATCTCCTCTTCTTGTTTGCAGCAAACAATCTCTTTCTCATTGATCTGTGACTTCAAGGCTTCTTCTATTTTCTTGGCTTTGTGAATTTGTAAGAAGAGATCTTCAATATCACCCTCATATTCTTCCAACTTCTTGGACATTCTTTTGTTCTTTTTCTTTTCTAAACCCAACTCTTCAAGTGCAGAGATCAACTCACCTTCTAGATCTACTTCAGCCTCAGAGTCTTCACCACATACTTCAGAGTTCACTTCTTCTTCCTTTTTTGATTCTACTTCTTCAAATGCCATGAACAGAGCTTCACCTGTTTCCTCTTCAGAATCCTCACCGAAGTTGTCTTCTATTGAACTGGCATTCCTGGAGATGAAACTTTTCTTCTTGAAGTTACCTTTTCTGAAATTCATTTTCTTCTTCCAGTCACTTCGTTCTTGGTGCGATCCTTCATTACTTTCGTCCTTCTCATTAAGTGGACAATTAGTCGCAAAGTGCCCAACGCCTCCACAGCTGAAACATTTAAATGGTAGCTTTCCTCTGTATTTTCCTTTTCCCAATTTTAGTTTTCGAACAAAGTTTGCTTCCATTTCATCTGATGTCTCTTCTTCCTCGGACTCTTGTTTTGCGTTTTTATTTTTAAGGAATTTAAAAGCCGCTTCTCTGTCTATGGGTTTAGATTTTCCTATCCTCATCTCATATGCAGTCAAAGAACCATGCATCTCATCCATACTAAAAGAATTTAGATCCTTAGCTTCTTCTATAGCTGAAACTTTAGAATCAAATCTTTTGGGAAGGGATCTTAATACCTTTTTCATGATGACAGAGTCTCCGATATCCTCGTCGAGTCCTCTGATCGCATTAATGATTCCATTAACTCTCAGCATATATGCCTCAATGTTTTCATCATCATTCATCTTCAATGCTTCGAACTGAGCTCGATGTGTCTGTAACTTGGCCTCCTTGATCTTATCATCTCCTTCATGAATACTCCTTAGTTTGTCCCATATTTCTTTTGTCATTTTGTAGCTCATGATCTTTACTAGTTCACTGTCTGCTAATCCGCACATGATAGCATTCTTTGCTTTAGAGTTATTCTCAAATAGCTTCTTATCGGCAACATCGGTTGGAGGAGTGGTGGGGATTATGTATCCACTATTTACTGAATCCCAAATGTCATATCCCAAAGCACAGAGATATGTCTGCATCCTGATTCTCTAGAATGCGTAATTGGTTCCGTCAAACAATGGTGCTTTGTTTGATGAGAATCCTTCACCACCTGCCATTGCATACTAATCCAAGATCAACCCTAGCTGATTTAGCCTGAAAAGGGAAACTGGCTCTGATACCAATTGTTAGTCTCACAATGACACTGAGAGGGGGGGTGAATCAGTGTGGCTCTTTAAAACTTAAAAACTTCAACTCTTAAAGCCAAAACAATGAAAGCTTAAAACCACATAAAGCAAATACAACAAGAGAGCATCACACAACACAAGATGTAACGAGGTTCACCAGTTTTGGCTACTCCTCAAAAATGACTGCTTGGACTACCATCCAAATCCAGCCTTTGCAAAGCAACAACTTTACAATCAATTTTACCAGCACCAACTAGAAGGAGCACCAACCCCTGATTTATCTGCACCAACAGAAAGGAGCACCAACCCCTAATTTATCTGCACCAACAGAAAGGAGCACCAACCCCTAATTTATCTACACCAACAGAAAGGAGCACCAACCCCTAATTCCAAGCACCAACTTGGACTATAATTTTGAAACTATAATTTTGACATAAAGATGCCTTCGCTTATACAAGACCTTGACTGGTCTATTGCTAACCCAACCTCTCTCGCTATTCACAAAAATAGCACACACTCTCTGGCTCTGCTTGCTACACTTTTACGACTCTCATGGCTCTGCTCAACTCTCTCTTGCGGCACTCTTCCAACCCTCTTCTTACAACACTTTTTCTCTCTTTCAGCGACAATTTAATTCTCCATGCAGACCTCCTTTTATAACAGAATTTTGATTCTATTTTTAGCTTCCATATTTTCACATGCAGCTTATTAATAGAAAATTCTATATTCAACTTCCTTTATCTCACAGTATTCTTTCATGCATCCTATAAATAGTTACAGTTCTTTGTTTGGTCTTCGATTGATGACTTTCAGTTTAACCATTGCTTGATGCATTCACTCTGTAACTGACCTTGTAACTGTTGTTTTGACTCTAGTTCACTGTTCTTATTTTAGCTGCATGATTTTTCTCTATAAATGCACTTGTAACTATTGTATAACTTTAGTTAACTCTTCTTATTTTAGTTGCATGTATTTCTTCTACAACGCCCTTGTAACTGTCATGGAACTTCAGTTAACTATCACATATCTTATTTCGGCTGGGTTCTCTTCTTGCTCGTGCCAACGTGACCTGTCATGAAATCGTGACACTTCTGCCTCTTTGTTCTCTTCTCGACTTTCACCCATGAAAACACATGTCACGATATCGTGACACTTTCACCTCCTTGCTCTTCCTCTCAGCTTCAACCAGTGAAAACACAACATGTCACGATATCACGACACTTTCACCTCCTTGCTACTCTTCTCGGCTTCAACCAACGAAAACACATGTCGCGATATCGCGACACTTTCGCCTCCTTGCTACTCTTCTCCTTTAGTTGCAAAAATGCGACATGTCACGATATCGCGACACTTTTGCCTCCTTTGCTCTTTCTCTTGCCTTCGGGTCACGAAAATACAACATGTCACGATATCGCGACACTTTTCTCCTTCCGCTTTCTCTCTCGCTTACTCGCGATAATACGACATGTCGCGATATCGCGACACTTTCTCTCCTTGCGCTTTTCTTTGCTTCGCCCGTGATAATACAACATGTCGCGATATCGCTACACTTTTTCTCCTTGCACTTTCTCTTGCCTTCGGCCTCGCAAAAATCGACATGTCACGATATCGCGACACTTTTTCTCCTTAGCACTTTCTCTTCCCTTCTGGCCGCGAAAATGCAACATGTCGTGATATCGTGACACTTTTTCTCTCTCCTCTTTCTCTTCCCTTTGGACCACGAAAATGCAACATGTCGCGATATCGCGACACCTTTTTCTCTCTCCTCTTTCTCTTCGCTTTGGCCGCGAAAATAAAACATGTCACGAAATCGCGACACCTTTTTCTCTCTCCTCTTTCTCTTCGCTTTGACCCAATGAAACATGTCACGAAATCATGACACCTTTTTCTTTCGGACTCTCTCTCCTGCAATATGTCGCGAAATCGCGACACTTTTTCTTTCGGACTCTCTCTCTTGCAACATGTCACGAAATCGCGACACTTTTTCGTCCGTACAACCTTCCTTGCAATATGTCATGAAATCGCGACACTTTTTCGTCCGTACAACCTTCCTTGCAATATGTCACGAAATCGCGACACTTTTTCGTCCGTACAACCTTCCTTGCAATATGTCACGAAATCGCGACACTTTTTCATCCGTACAACCTTCCTTGCAATATGTCACGAAATCGTGACACTTTTTCTACTTGCCTTTTTCTCTTCGAACATGTCACGAAATCGTGACACTTTTCTTGCTTGCGCCTTCTCCCCGAATCAACATGTCACGAAATCATGACACTTTTTCTCTGCTTGCGCTTTCTCTTCGAACATGTCACGAAATCGCGACCCTTTTTCTTGCTTGCACTTTCTCTCCAAACATGTCGCGAAATCGCGACACTTTTCTCTCTCTCCTTTCTCTCAAACATGTCACGATATCGTGACAGTTTTTCTCTCTCCTCAACATGTCACGATATCGCGACAGTTTTTCTCTCTCCTCAACATGTCGCGATATCGTGACAGTTTTTCTTCCTTGCTCAACATGTCGCGATATCGCGACAGTTTTCTTCCTTGTGATTTTCTTTTGATTTTTAGCAAATGGGCCACTTCGATCTTTTGGATAATCACTGTATAATCACTATGCATACTCTGAAGAACCTCTTAACTCCTGTCCACTACATCAACTGAGCTGTCTGACTGCCTGTACACTTCATCAACTGATCTGTCTGACTGTGTTGACAACAATGACAATACTTTTGCTACAACTTGCTCAACAATATAACTATACCATAGGGTTCTTCATATTTATTGAATTAAAGGTCGTTTGTGGTATGACCATACCTCAAAATGTAAGGGTGATCATGCTCTCTTGCATTTGTAAAGTAAAATTTCGATGGACAATGTGGAAAATATTTTATATAGAAATTTTTAATTAATGTAAAGTTATGTGTATATGTTAATATGGTTTCCTCCTATGTGTTTATCAGTAGGACTCCCAAAATACCCAATTCAAACAGCAAACACATATCTAGCAAAGGTCCCATATCCACCTTGGATTCATCAAGATGCCAACAACTACAATTGTTCTAAGAACAACCTATAGTCAACATTGTCATCGACATCATGGATCTGATCTTGCTCCAAATATTCACCTCCAAATAGGATGTCACCATTCTTCAAGCCCGCAAGAAGCCTTGTAGCAACAAATGCATATATTGTGGTCGAGAGAGGCATTGATGATTTGTTAGGTGCATCAAGTCAAGAGTCACCAGAATGTAGGCAAAGTAGCTACATATTTTGATAGGTAGTCGACACAGTCTAAAGGTGGATCACCTTACCTAAAATCTTGGTAAACAAGCAATTATAGATTTACCTATGTAATATGAATGACTTCCATCAACCATGCTTACGACGTGAGCAAAAAGTAGCCTCAAAAGACATGGACCACGTAAATGAGAAATATTTGATGTGGCACTCCAATCCATTGAGGGAGAGAAAGCAGGCACATGGATCGTGCTACTACGATGAAGAAGAGAGGCAACTGTTCAAATTCCCTTCCCTTGCCCCACACATCCACCCTTTCCTTGTCCTTACCAATGTATCCTTTCCATGTGTCCTCCCTTGCCCTACACCTACCTTTCCATGTGCCCCCTCACACATCCCTTTCCTTTCCACGTGTCCTCCTTCCCCTACCCCCCACATGTTCCCCCTCCCCCCCCACACATCATTTGTTCCTGGATTCAACATATTTATTTCTTGGATGGAGAGATCGGTCTATACATTGCTTACATTTTTTTTCTAGCAGTGATTCACCTTAAATATTTAAAAAAAAAAAAAATTCCATCCATTTTAGTTTTTGGAATCCTTTTTACTGTTTATGGTATGTCTTGAAGATGTCTTCAAGTCTTTATTAATCGATCTATGTTCTAAAGCAGTTCATTTTTATACAAAAACATGTTATTAGTCACATGATAATATTCGTAGGGTCAACTTATAGAGACTTATTTTATATTTATATTTTAGTTAATGGGTAGATTGTGTTAGCCTAGGTTTGGCATTGACATGAGTTACTTTCTTATTTGTTTTTATCAAATATCTGTAAAATTATGGTTATGTATGTTGTTGGGGTTGCAGTGTTTTGCTTATGAAATTCAATTTGATATCATCAGTTGAAGCTACAATGAAAAATATGGAAATATGGAAGTAATGGGTTTTTTATTTTTACACTATTACTTTTTTTTATGTTGTATTTGGACCGAAGAGGATATCTTGCAATTCAAAACTTTCGAGTGACTGGTCTACAATTGCTCTAAAAATGGGCTATATTATTCATATTTCAAGTCATGAAGAAAAGTTTTAAATGAAACTAATGAAAAATAATTGGTTTCATAAAACATCATTCTTTCATATACCGATGATCATGTTTAAAATTCTTCAAATGGGCTTTGTTGTTAGGCATGTAGGACTTGCATCATTTGTTTGTGGATTCAGCATATTTATTTCTTGGGTGGAGATCTCAGTCTGTACATTGCTTACATTTGTTTTCCAGCACTGATTGACCTTAAAGCTTTTATAATTTCTCTAAATTTTTCAAAAAATAACCATTGGTATGGCCATTTTAATTTTTGGAATCCTTTTTATTGTTTATGGTACTATTGATGATGTCTTGAAGTCTTTATTAATCTATTTGTGTTCCAAAGTAGTTTTTTGTACAAATACATGTTATTATTCACGTGCTAATATTCATAGGGTCAACTTATAAAAACTTATTTTCATTTATATTCTAGTTAATGGGGATATTGTGTTAGCCTGGGTTTGGCATTGACATGACTTACTTTCTTTTTTATTTTATTAGATGTCTGTTAAATTATGGCTATGGCAATTGTCATGAGGAATGATTTTATGTCATTTTGTGTTAGCCTGTGTCTGGCATTGATACGACTTACTTTCTTCTTTGTTTTTATCAGATGCTTGCAAAATTATGGCTATGGCAATTATCATGACGAATGATTTTATGCCATTTTAAGGTAATTATTATGAGGAGTTAAATGCTTTCATAGGCTTGGAGGTCTCACATTCTGCTACTATTGGGGTTGCAGAAATTTCTTAAGAAATTCAATTTGACATCATCACTTGAAGCTACAATGACAAAGATAAAAATTTTGAAGTAATGGATTTTGAATTTTCTACATGTCCACTTTGTAGGGCAAGCTTATTGCCTGATAGAACCAATGGCAATTCTACACCTATTTTTGTTGTTATACATTCTGATCCATATAGGGAAGAAAGTAGAGAGTTTGCAACAGACACATAGGAACTAGAATCAAAAGGAGAGTCTAGGAATCATCCTGCCAGTGGTGAGAAATAATCAACTTATTAGTAATTCACCTCCCAAAAGTAGCATGGATCATTCACCAAAAATAGACAAGATTCTCCCAGAGAATGTAGTGGGAAGGATGATGCCCATAAAACTAGAAAAGTTTAGGAATATATATGATCGAGGTAAAACCAGTGTGGCTAGTAGCAGCACTAGCAATATTGATCCTAAGAAATTTGTTAAGATCCTGCTATAAAATAAACTCAAATAACACACTCTCACACAATTGCTTGGAAATAACTCACATAAACATCACATTAATATAACAGAAATTTGCATAAAGAACAATCTCACAATAGAACTGAATCGCCAGGCCTCTTCGAGGGGGCAACCTCCTTCAATACTTCATTAATTTTGCAAAAGATGGTTACATTGGTGCCCTTTCGGGTATTTAAGGAGTTTCCTTCCAAGGTTGGCTTACATGCAAAATGCCACTTGGATTACATGCATAATGCCACCCGAATTACATGCATAGTGCCACTTTGAATTACATGCACAATGCCACCCGAATTACATGCACAATGCCACTTGAATTACATGCACAATGCCACCCGAATTACATGCACAATGCCACCTATCTACCATGTGTTACATAAAAAAGGGTGCCATTTGTCATAGGCACTACCTAAGCTAAAACTTAGAACATTACAAAATATTAATCATGGGTACTACCCACGTTCACTAGGAATTATTACATCAAGGAATTTATTACATTAAGGGTTAGGATGAGATCCTAACATGCCCTTCTCCTTGAAGAAGCTTTGTCCTCAAAGCTAAAAATGAGGATCTTTATTGCTTGGAGCTGATGGAGGGACTCCCATGTAGCATCCTCAAGTTGAAGTCCATGCCACTGAACCAGGACCTCTGTGATGGTACGGTTGCGAGTTCGACGATACAGCAGCTGCTTTGGTGCAAGTAAGATGGAGCCTTCTTCATCCAATTCGGGAAGTGTTGATGGAACCTGTACCTTGGAGCTGCCCGAAATGTAGGAGGGAGGCATGAGTGGAGGGTGCCCGTACTCAGCCTCTGGTTGCGGTGTGATAGGAAGTGTTGTACCACCATTCGGCCAAAGAAAGCCATTTTGCCCAATGAGTAGGATGATCGGAGACAAGTAGCGAAGGTAGGTTTCCAAGTAGTTATTAACAACCTCTGTTTGACCATCCGTTTGCGGATGGTAGGCTAAACTCATTGTGAGTCGAGTCCCCCGCAACTTAAACAACTCTTGCCAAAAATTGCTAGTAAGGGTGGGATCACGATCGAGATACAATGGAGGTTGGCATGCCATGAGGGCTAAATATGGAGTCAAGGAAAATTTGGGCAATAGTGAATGCTGTGTAAGGATGGGCTAGGGCACAAAAGTGAGCATACTTTGAAAGGCGGTCCACTACCACAAAAATAACAGACTTGTCTCTAGATTTAGGTAGCCCTTCTATGAAATCCATAGAGATGTCGGTCCACACCTGATCCGATATCGACAAGGGTGGAAGAGTGCCCGAAGAGTGCACTGTTTCTCTTTTCATCCTTTGACCTGTGTCGTAGTCTGCCACAAAAGAGCGAATGTCCTGTTTCCTACCTTTCCAAAATAAGGTGCGCTTGAGTCGCTCATAAGGTGGTCTGATATTGGGAGGTGTACTATCCGGCAATAATGGAATGGCATGGTTGTGAGAGTGATGCAGTGGTCGTGTGATGGGTTCTGAAAAGAAGGCCTCACGTTTGTGGAGAATCTGTTGCATGTCTTGTGGGATTTCACCCATTGGAGATGTGGATGGCTGGATGGAGAATAGTTGTGCAATGACCCCACGTGATGATTTCTTTAGCAATTTCTCCATGTCGTTTGAACTGATAATTTGAGGTGTTCCTGTCGGGGAGCCCTTGATGATGTGTGTTTGTCCGTTCTGGAAGAACTGCATCCAAAGTTTAGCAAAGTTCCAACTAATAGTGCCCAACGTACTCAACCATTGGCATCCCAAAACAATATCACATCCACCCAAATGGAGGGCAAACATGTCTTGCTTGAGTTCATAATCCCCTATCTTGATTTTAACATTGTGACACTTTCCTTTACAAGATAAGGTTCCCCCATTGGCTACCATGACCTCAAAGGAATTACAATTATGGATATAGCAATTTGCCCGTTGAGAAACTCTAGGGTCAATGAAGTTGTGCGTGCTTCCCGAATCCAAAAGGATGGAAATACGTTGGCCCTTGAAACATCCTGTAACCTTCATGGTTTGAGGAGTAGTAATGCCTGCAAGGGCATGGATTGTAATTGATGTCTCAGGTTCCTATTTCCCTTCTTCTTGTGGGGGGGTTTTTCTGGAGGGTACTCATCCTCATCACTCTCGTCAACGGTATCAGGTTCTCCAACATCTATCAAGAACAATTTTTTGTGTGCACACTTATGCCCCTTGAAAAACTTTTCATCACAATTGTAGCATAATCCTTTGGCACGACGTGCATCCATCTCTTCGGTGGTGAGGCGCTTGGGTGCAGCGGGTTTATTATCATCTGGGTGTTGGGCTCTCGGGGGAAATGAAGGTCTATCTTGAGAAAACTTTGATGGACGTCTTTGGGCGAGAGAGTTTAGATTCGGCCAAACAGGCCAAGCGATAGCTTCCATCATAGTTCGTGGTTTCAACATTTTGACTTACGCTTGGAGTTCCATCTTCAACCCATCGATATAACAACTCCGGAATAACCCTTCACTCAATCCTCTTGTTCGATTGGCCAATTTTTCAAATTGAGCTTGGTACTCTCGAACTGACACTGTTTGTTGTAGTTTGGATAAGGCTCCTGTGAAGTCCTCAAACTCACTAGGACCAAATCGAGTGAGTATTTGGGATTCAAAATCCTCCCAAGAGATATTTGGGTAGGTAAGACGCAACCATTGAAACCAGTGTAGAGCCTCAGATTCCAAGTTAAAGGAAGCCATCTGGACTCGATGAAATACTGGTACATTATGAAGTCGAAAGAATTGGTCAACCCGACATAGCCACCCATCAACATCCTTCCCACTGAATTTGGGAAAGTCCAACTTGGGCATTCCGAAGGGTGTATCATGGTCACGATTCCTTGTAGAACTCTCAGCTTGGTATTCTGATTTGGGTGGTTCTCTTCTCAGTTTGTTGTCCACTTCAGTCAATGCTTCTTCTAAGCGATTGCTAGTGGCCTCATGCTCTAAGCGAAGACCTTGGACTTCTTCCCTTATGGAGTGAAAAGCCGAGTTCAAGTTCTCAATGGCTTTTGTTAGGGAATCCAAGTTTTCTAGTTCTTTACTGGTGTCCACGAGTACCACCGGGCCATTTTTTGACCTTTTGTGACCGATTACTAAAAATAGAATTGAATTTTTTTGACTTACTATTTTTAGTAAATGCCCAAAAAAGTGCTTGGGTGCTATATATCAAAATGATCGGCGGGAGGGAGGTGGTCACAATGAGCTATATCTCTTAAAACTACTTTTTGGCACCCGGGACTTTTTTTTTTTTTATCTCTGTTTCTTTGAGTCTAACGGTGTTTTCGATTCCGATTCCGAGCTCTTCGAGCAAAATTTGGGTACTGGAGCACTATCTAAAACTGGCCGTGTTTCACACTCAAGATTATTTGGATTTTGCAGGTGACTGATATGACAGTTCTATTCTAACTCTGAAGACTGTGAATTCTGCCCTGACTGTGCTGACCTCTCGGACTGTTCGACTTGATTTGTGGCCCTTCCCTGTAAATTTGATCGTTACTCTCCGTAATTTCAACTTAAGTGTCACCCTCATGGCTTATCCCGAATGCATGTCCCTTTTGTTATTTTTTTGGTAGAGGACTCCTTTCTCATATGCTCACTTTTGAAATGCAGGTTTACGAATGGGGGTGTTTGGATTCTTATTTTGATTTTTATTTTTGTATTTTTTACGGGTTGCAGTTTTAATAGAACCAGGGAATGCTAAGTATAGGAGTATGTACCACCCATAGGCCCTCTAATATACCGACAGTGACGAACAATAGTGCTCGGACCAATATTTCGGGCCACTACTCAAGGAGGATTCCACACATACCCTTGAGCACACTACTCGCCTCTCTGACAATACGGGAGGGTAATCGTCCGGGATGCTGTGTCCCGTAGACTATGAGTAATACAAGGCCGAAGATCTTCCTAATGGCTAAAAGTTTGTTTAATCCTAGATGGTCTCCCGATATACCCGAAGATACGTGGGAGCTCAAGTCCATGCGCGAGTTCCGTGCCGAGGGCACGGGTATTGGAGCCCGATCGCCCCTCACTTCACTAGACGCTTTATGGGCTATCTAGCTTAGCCAATAACGACAGATCCTTCACGATATTTTAAAACCCCCAGTACAGGGTTTCTACCTACTCAACTAATAATATATTTTTTTTTTGTTTTTGGTCTGGAAAAAAAACACTGTATTTTTTTTTGGATTTTTTTAATAAGGAAAAACAGAATGGAAAAAACACACCGAATTTATACCTAACAGGCGGATTTGATGGCAAGAATTATTGCAATTGCAGCAGAACTTGGCCCTGGAAAGCGCTCTGATACCACTTGTTAAGATCCTGCTATAAAATAAACTCAAATAACACACTCTCACACAATTGCTTGGAAATAACTCACATAAACATCACATTAATATAACAGAAATTTGCATAAAGAACAATCTCACAATAGAAGCGAATCGCGAGGCCTCTTCGAGGGGGCAACCTCCTTCAATACTTCATTAATTTTGCAAAAGATGGTTACATTGGTGCCCTTTCGGGTATTTAAGGAGTTTCCTTCCAAGGTTGGCTTACATGCAAAATGCCAACTGGATTACATGCATAATGCCACCCGAATTACATGCATAGTGCCACTTTGAATTACATGCACAATGCCACCCGAATTACATGCACAATGCCACTCGAATTACATGCACAATGCCACCCGAATTACATGCACAATGCCACCTATCTACCATGTGTTACATAAAAAAGGGTGCCATTTGTCATAGGCACTACCTAAGCTAAAACTTAGAACATTACAAAATATTAATCATGGGTACTACCCACGTTCACTAGGAATTATTACATCAAGGAAGTTATTACATTAAGGGTTAGGATGAGATCCTAACAAAATTCTACTCCATGGGTTCATATAAATATGTCTTAGATTCTTCTAATCAACATGTGTACATAACACCCACTCCCTACAAAAAGAAATCTAGCACCATAAACCTTCTCCTAACTCTAGGGCACATGCCTAATTTGTCAGAATGTATTCTTCTAGAGGAGGTGGAGAGATCCATTCATATGACACCCCACAAGGACTTTATTTGTGAGAGTAAAATTATCAAGGCCATTCATTCTCGCAGACTAAAAAGGGATGATACAACTATTGATAATACAAGTTTGAATTTAGGCCTTCAAATTTAGGAATATTTTGACTTGAAGAGCAAGGGGTCAAGGTCAGAATCGGGTTTTAGTGCATGTAACATCAAGATCTTAGTAGTTTTAAGCCATATGTGACTGCCATATCGAAAACTATATGTGACATAAAGAAAGCTGAGAATGTTTTTTCCCCATTTGAGAAAACATAAGTTGATTCAAGTTGTTGCTTCTCTTAATATAAGAAACTATACTTTGGTGTAGGTCACTGCTTCATGTTATCACAATTCCCTCAGAATATTTTTTGACATAGAGATAGTAGGTCTATTCCTGCAAGTAGGTTCTTGCATATTTTGCAAATATTTATAAACATTTAGTTGTCCTCCTTTCAAATAAATGTTAAGGCAAACCATTTCTTGGTTGAAATCTTTAGTAGCCTAATCAAAATCTTACATTGCCCACTTAATCGATGAATAATGGGTATTCATTTGTAATGTTAAGATTTGCTTTTCAAAGATAATATCAAGTGCTCTTTCTCCTCTTCAAGGGGGAGAGGGTGATTCATGGTAGGGATTTGCTATTGAATGAGTGTGGAGATTTCAATAATGGGAATATACAGATATGCATGGAATTAGAAAAATCAAAATAGTATTTTCTGTCATTCACAAAGAATGGAATGTAGCTAAACAATCAATGAGCAATAGGGGAATTATATATATATATATATATATATATATATATATATATATATATATATATATATATATATATATATTTAAAGTCACCCTAAGAGGACGGTTTTAAACCACCCTCTTAGGGATTTTTTATATATTTTTAAAAATTCACCCTAAGAGGGTAGTTTTAAACTACCCTCTTAGGGATTTTTTATATTTTTTTAAAAAGTCATCTTGAGAGGGCATTTTTAAACCACCCTCCTAGCCCTATTAGGGTCACCCTAGGAGGGTAGTTTAAACCCACCCTCTTAGACCTAATAGGGTGATTTTATATGTTCTCTTAGACCTAAGAGGGTGGTTTTAAACCACCCTCTTAGACCTAAGAGGGCGGTTTTTACCCATCGGCATATGGGTGCGGACTTTTTATGATGCCCTCATAGAAGATGATTGAATAACCATTGTTAAAGGTCTTTAAGGGAGGTTAAAAACTATCGTTAAAGCCCTTTTTTTTGTAGTGTATGATTAAGGACATGAGGTCACAACTTTATTCCACTTTTGAGATGAAATATCTAGGGCTTATACATTATTTTTGGGTATTAGGATTGATAATATAGACTATCATATCACTATCTCATAGCCTAAGTATGCTTTGGATCTTCTTCAGTGTTTCAAGATGCGGAATTATAAGTATGTTTAGACTCCTTTTGCCTCACGCCTAAAGCTTAGGGTTGACTACATCACACCTTTGGTAAATGCTATGTTGTATCGATCTCTTATGGAAGGACTTCTCTATCTTATTCACAATAGACCTAACATAGTATTTATTGTTAGTTATTGTTCCAAATATATGCAGGCACCTAGGAGAGTCACTAGACAATACCAAAAGAGGATTTTCAAATACATCAAAGGGACCTATCAGATGGGTATTCACTACTCCATTGGTTCCCCTCAAATTTTGATAGTATTTTTAGATACTAATTGGGTAGGTGTCTTGAATGAGTGGTGGTCCACCATAGGATTTGTGTTCTAGGTGGAATATGGCTTGATTTCCTAGTGTTCTAGATGTCAATCCACTATTTCTTAGTCCTCCATAAAGGATGAATATTTTACTTCTAGTAAAGCAACTAAGCATATTTAGTGGATGCTCATGATTTTGGAATAGATTGACATTCCTCAGAGTTTTCTAGTCACCTTTCAATATGATAATTAGAGCACCATCCAACTTGTCCATAGTCCAACTCTCCATCAATGAATAAAGCATATAGAGATATGAATATACTTTGTAACATGGATTCATGCATGTGGGGTGCTTGATTTAGTGTTTATGTCTTCATTAGAGTAGGCGCCAAATATTTTGATGAATATCATGCCCAAGATCACTTTTGTGCAAATGCAGGATCTTATTAGAGTTGGAGAGTGTCCCTTAAGGGACAATGACAAGTAAGAGTCTCTCTCTGTGTCCTCCATTCAACATAAAGGAGGATGTTGAAATATGTGGTGGTTAATCTTCTCTTGAGGACATGACTAACTTTTGTACTTGTATTGATCATATTTTCACTTTGGGACCATGTAAATCTTGAAAAAGGTGCTTTTATAATTATTTGTAATATTTCATTCTTGAAGGTCCATCTCACAACCTTGACCAAAAAGTAACTTGTAATTGGGTATAAATACTCCTTTATACCAACCATTTTAATTATACATTGGAGTGTAATTTCATTTATATTTAGTGAGATTTTTTGGTGTCCATGGATAACCATTATATTATGTTATTTTTCCACTCTGTGTATTCATTTCTTAAGCAGTACTAGGTAATGTTTGATTCCATTAATTTTTAGAAACTGTTACGAAATCCAACATTTATCTTGTTTGTCATCAAAGAGTAGGGTTTTTTAGGCCTTATTGGTGCCCACACCCACAGCATGACACATGCTATCCCTCCATAAAAGGTTAATGTGTAGGTTTTAAACCCATGCCCTCCTAGTATCAAAGCCTCTACACTCCTCACAATGGTCAAATGATCCATGGTGTTATGATCAATAGTGATGCTATCAAATATCAAGAAGTATATCTTAGCAAGGTGGGGGATATGTGCACTCACACAACCTTGCACAAGCTATCAACATGAATATTAACCCTCCATTGATTCCTATATGAACATTAAATCTATATCTTCCTTCAACTAAGCCATGTCAAAAAAAGTGGAAGCATCATGGATTGACCATATGACCTCCCTCAAATTGAGCCTTGTCACTAGGGATTTGTACTAGTGCTACAACCCCTAGTTAAGGCTAAACCAGCCCTTCATTCACCTATCTTTCCAAATATGTGTAATCAATGACACAACTCATGGTCGCTCATCTTTTACTTGCTATGCTAGGGACTATTGTTTAGACTATCCCTATTTTGAAATTTTAAATTTCACACTTGAGAGGAAAAGAAGAAAATTTTCTCAATGCAAAAATGAGGTATTAAATTATAAAATATTAAAAATTGTTGAACCAATACCCCTTAAGTTTTCTAAAAAATCCAAAATGTTAATGATTTGTCCATTTCTAAAGCACACTTTGGCGAGACTTTCTCTCTCATCAAAAAATTGTTGGACCATTCTGACAACTTTGTCATGTGGTTTAGATGTCTTTTTTATGCACTAAAGTGTCCCCAATAATTTTTTGGGTAAAATGGAAAGATTGAAATAAATTAGCCCTATTCTCCTTTATCTTAAGAGTCATTCAAATCACCCTCTTATCTTTATTGCATCAACACCAACAAACTCAAAGTAAAACATGAGCTGGATTTTACTTTTGTAACAAAATTTACAATCAACATGATAACATGATAACATGCTAACAATGTGAAGTTATATGTGACATGAAAAACATGACCTTTGCTATAAAATTACAGTGCAAGGAAGATCTACCTTATAAACATTTTTAATTATAGCAATAAATTCAATCTTGATAACGTAAAATTATAATTTCAAACCTTGGCATTGGTAAGTGTATCTAAGAGTAGTGGGTGTGTGTATGGTTGTGTGTTAATCCCCTATTGATAAGTTTATCTCTTAACCTTACTTACAAGCTTAGTTACCAAATTCGTCGAATTGTTTAGATAAAATTCGAAATTTTTCGAATTCAAAACTTTAACGAATAAATTTGACGAATAAAATTTAAATTCGACAAAAAAAATTGAACATTAAAAAGGTCTGCCATAGAAGAATTTTAGAGAGAAAACTCATAATATATAGCGATGATTACAAACAACTACTACCAATTTCAGGGCGTATGATATATACTCATTGTACATACTCCTTGAAGTGGTCCATGGCAGGAGGAGGAAGACCAAGGAGAACGTTGATGCTCTTCCTTTCCTTGCCATGCGAGAGAAACAAGACCACCTCCCTCAACGACAACGTCACCGGCTCCGTCTGTATAGGCTCCCCCCACCCGAAATCCGTCGTGTGGAACGAGATAAGACCACGTTGTTATGCCAAACGTTGCGGTTGGCGAAGCCTCCCCTGGTTCACTTCAATGACCTCATGTAGTTGTGTGTAATAATTGAATATATATATATAATAGTCGAATTTTATTTTGAATTTTTAAATATATCAATTTTTTTTTAACTTCAAAGATGAACTCGAATACAAACTCAAACTTAGTAATTAAGCTTACAAAAATTATTCTTAAAATTTCCATACCTTAAATGTATTATAATCTCAACTATTAATTATTTGTAAAAAAAAATTAAGTTTTTAATTAAACTAATATCTCAATTATTTATCTATAAAATATGCTATTTTATTTATATGTTTTCTTTATCTTATGGTAAGTTCAAACCACTTATTTACATCTATTTTATATATCTCAAATATAAATAATCACACGTTAAAAATTTAAAATTATTAAAGATATTCAAAATCATAATTATATGTTAAAAAAACTGAGATCAAAGTAACACTCTAACTTAAAAAGACTCCACTCTTAATTTTTTTAATCTTGTTAATAGACTCTATTTACAATTTTATTTTGTTAAGAAAATAAACTCATCTATTGTAACAACTACTACGTTTAGTGAAATATTCGAAAAGAAGGGTTTTGAAGATGTCTTTTTTTAAGAAAATAAACTCATCTATTGTAACAACTACTACTTTTAATGAAATATTCGAAAAAGAAAGGTTTTGAAGATGTGTCTATGCCATTTCAATTAAATCCAAATTCGTTAATATAAAAAGAAGTTGATGGACGAAATTAAGGATTAACGACATCTATTTTTTAATTCCCTTTCTTTCTTTTCACATGTTATTCATGAAAAAGAAGAGATAAAAAATAAATACACATGTTATTCATGAAAAAGAAAAGATAAAAAATAAATGTTTTGATGGTATAATTTTTTTTTTTTTAAAACCATAATAGGTATATAGTACATATTTTAATTAAATATAATTATTTTTTATGTTGATAAAAATTTATTGAATCAATAAAATTATATCAGAAATAGAAAATTCCAAAACAATAATCTTTACAAAGGTCAAGAAAGAGACCCCCAAAACCATCGAGCACTCGGTCAAAAAATATCCAATAAACAATAGCCTCAACCAAGCATATCTGCAGTAAGCAAATTAGCAAGATGACGAGAACAATTCAATGGAAGTTGATCTCATTCCCAAACATTCCAGTCTTTCTAAAACTCAGAAACTCATTTGACCATGCAATCAACCACACCATTTCATTCCCTGTGAATATGAACAAAGGAAATAAACTCCAGATGTCGATAAATTTGAATGATCTACCGAGCTACTAGCACCAAATGCCAATGAATATTAGAAAGATTATGAGTCTGCAACAAATTAATAATAATCTAAGAGTTCGACTCAGATTATCTTCCGCTATCCCAAAGCATAACCTTTTTTCAAAGCAAAACAAATAGCAAGGGCCTCCATATAATTATTAGTTTGCTTCCCCTTATAACAGGAGAAAATGAAAAGAGTTGTACCACTACTATCTCTCCCAACACTACCAATACCTCCATATCCAAGATTCCCTCTGGAAGAGCCATCAGTATTAATCTTAAACACCTCCCGAGACGGAGGATATCGTCTGCCATCTCTTTGCACTTTTTGATTGAGGCCTCTCCACCCGATCGATAAAAAGGACAAGGGCCATTCTCCACTAAACCCAGGTCCTGCATCATCAAAATCTTAGACTGTTCCAAAAGAAGATTGATTTGACATTTAGAAGAAATAGTTTCTTGGATCATACCAATAATCTTCTACCAAATTTGATAAACAGTTAACTTTCTACCTTGAGAAATTCTTCGATTTCTTTCAAGCCAGATATGCCATATAATACATGAGGGCCCAATACTCCATGCAACTTGAAGAAAAAAAGCCTTAGTAGGAGGTCTGCCTAAACTCCTCCAAAACTCGACAAGATAAGAGGCATGAGAACAAGACTATTTCCACATCCTCCACCAAAGATGCCAAATTTCCCGTGTAAATGAACATTGTAAGAGCAAATGCCCTAAAGATTCGTCACTATTCTCACAAAGGAAACAAAATGAAGGGCCCTGAAAACCTCTCTTTTGGTTATAATCCCAGGTAAGACATCTATTCCTAGTAGCCAACCATAAATGGAAATTACATTTAGGCTAGGAAAACTTATTCCAAACCTGTTTCCACCAAGGAACCTCCTCATCCCCAAAATGTTGTCTATCTAAAACATGGTAACCAGAAGCCACCGAGAAAACCCCTCTAGGATCTGGACCCCAAGCCAAAACATCATCATCCTGTAAAGAAGAGCATTCTCTAATAGCCAAAATATGAGCTAACTCTTCTCTATCCAGAACAGAACCATTTGTCGACCAATCTCTAGGATCTTTCCACTGAACTACCTCCACCTACACAACTCTTTTGGTAACTTTATAATCCATCACCTTGTACCAATCAACAACCAAGAAACAATTACATAGCTCCTGAAGATGAGGAAACATAGATAAAAGTGTAAGGAAACCATCCCAATAATCATGCTAAAAAATAGCCTTCGAGCCTTTGAGACAAATCCAAAATAATCCTTGCTTAACAAGAGTAGCCCCCTTCTTAAGGGTGTTCCAAATCAAAGAGCCTTTACCAGACAAACTATATCTAGGTATCTCAGAGCCCTCAACCCCATTAAGATACTTAAAATAAATAATTTTAGCCCAAGCACGGTCTTGAAAAATACACCATCTCTATAGCACAAGGGTGTAGTATTCCCGGTGGGGAGGTGATTCTCAGAGGCTTGGAATGATAATTTTACTATTCTTGTTCATATACCCAAATCGTACAATCATACAATCTTTTCAACCATCGATATGCGACTGCAAAATAGCTTATACAGACTCAAATAGGACAACAACGCTTGTACATCTACCTAATTAGACTTAGTAAAAGGTGTAATTAAGATTTTCGTTATACATGGGTAGTATTAAATAACAAATCACCTCAGGAACCGCTTGGAACGGCCTGGGCATGCATTATATAAGACTCCATTTTCAATTTTGTAGTGTTGATTATTGAATGCATCTATCTGATCATTGTGTGGAATTACTAGTTATTGTGTATATTTGTGGAAGTTTTTAGTGATTGTGATGTACTATTGAAGAGTAGTGAATGAAGAATCACATTTCATGACATTCTCTCACGTTATTGTACGATTCTGGAATGATGGATTAGTGTTTTGCAGTAAATGACTGTTGCATGTTACTTTTCTATGTCTATGGATGATGTTAATGCATTAGTATGAATAATGGTGTTGAACCACCACTGATGTGAGCCTTGGAAGTGATCTATGAGGAAGATTGCATCAAGAAGGATGTCTTGGAAGTTGTTGTACGATTTCTGTAGATTACCATTGTGAAGAACTTTCTCAAAATCCTAAGGACAAAACTTGCATGTTGGTAAAGATGGAGTGATTGACATTCCAAAACTTCCAAAAACTTATATGAGAAAGATTGGTATCAAAAAGTATCCAATTTGGTACCTTGCTGCACTTTTAGTTCATACAAATCGTACACCAGACGTGTTACAAATTGTACAAAAGGATATTACCCAATTTGGCAGATTAGGCGATTGACAAAAACTTACCCGATTTGGCAAATTTGGTAAATTGAACAAATTAGTTACAAAACTATGTATGACAGCTTACAAAACCAAATCTAAAAGATTGGTTGAGTGTCAAATCGTACAAGCGTTGCCACTGTACGATTTGGGATCGTACAGTTGTACGATTTGAGTCCATACAAGCTTTTTTGTAGTTGCATATTGATGGTTGGAAAGACTGTATGATTGTACGATTTGGGTATTTGAACAAGAACAATAAAATGATCATTCCAAGCCTCTGCAAATCACCTCCCCACCGGGAATACTGCACCCCTGTGTGACAATCTCTAATAAAGCTTGGTCGCCAATGCCTGACTAGAAAGAGAAGTCAAACAAAGACCTAAACCACCTTCCTATTTCGATCTACAAATAGTCTCCCACTTAACCAAATTCCATTTTGAAGACTCCAAATTTCCAACCCATAAATTTTTTTTTGACAATGATTCAAGCTCATGAATAAAACTAGGAGCAACCTGAATCATGCACCGATAAATATATGAAGCTTGAACCACCGACTTAAGAAGCAACACTCTGCCAGCAAAAGAAAGCCACTTAATAGTCCAATGAGAGACGTTAGCCTGAAATTTATCCAAAATATTATTCCAGATGCCTCGAGGCAAAGGACCCACAGAAAGAGGAATTCCCAAATAAGTTAAAGGAAGAGCTCCAATCTGAAATCGAAAAATCTGAGCAATTCTGGTCTGTATAAGAGAATTAGTATTTAAAAAGAAGATGGAGGATTTCCCCTCGTTTATCTTCTGCCCTAAAGCAGCCAAATAAATATCTAGAGATCTTCTAAAATTACCCCACCACAGTAGTATCATCCACAAATTGAAGATGAGAATACACAAACAAACTATTACCCCACCTCCAACCATGAATCAACCCATAACTAACATGTAATTCGAAAAGTCTACCCAAACCCTCAACCATAATAATAAACAAATAAAAAGATAAAAGAATCTCCTAAAAACCTTTGAGAACCTGAAACAAAATAAAAGGCGGAGACGAAATACAACAATTAATTACGCATAATTAATTAGAATGAATCAAACCAGTCAATTTCACATAGAATAGAATTGAAAATCGGACCATTCAATGCGAGACAGCCAGAAGAAAATCCGCTGCTCATCAAAACCGTGTGAACAAATTAATCAAGGTCTGCAAGCCTGTGTTTCCTTTGTGTTTCGTAGAACCTGCTCCAAATAAATCACCACAATCCAACTGCTAATTTGTTAATTTTTTTAAGTTAAATACTTAACATAAATTAATCACAAGATATCAGATAAAATCATTGTTAGTTTTTGAAGTTAAATATTTAAGATAAATTAATTACAAGATATCAAATTAAGATAAAAATCCGACTATTCAACAACTTACTAAAAAATGCGAGACAGCCTTTGTGTGAACAAATTAAACAAGGTCTGCAAGCCTTTGTTTCCGTTGTTGTTTTTAGAACCTGCTCGGTAACTACGTTACGTAAAACAGAAGACACACATTTCTTCATATCGTTTGGAAAACCAAATTCATTGACTCAATTTTGCGATTTCCAACCACTTTCCTTCTGACTTCTATTATACTATTCACCGATAGTGATTGACAGGGACATTTCTCTTTTCCTTCACACCTTCCTCTTTACAAGCCTTGTTTCCATTGTTTTTCTTAGACCCTTCTCAGTAACTTCGTTCTTTACTTTAAACGAATGACACCAATTTCATTATAAGTACAGAGGAAGTTGAGAATGTCGGAAAACTCAAATTCCCAATCCCTTAAGGAAATCAAGCAGCAGATTTAGGGCTATGGATTTGGACGTCCCCTCCACGCCACTGTATGTATGAGCTTGCCAATTTACATTTTGTTTACAGGATATGGTCTATGAAGACCTTCAAGCTTTTGTTTCTCTAGTTAATTTTAAAGGGCCTCTAAGGGGCCTTAAGAAAAATTTCTTTTGGAGGAAGTCAGGCATAAGAATTTATTCAAGAAAACAATTGGAATGTATTTTTGGGTGTTAAGGGGCTATAGAATTTGGACCCCCCTTTTGGTTGAATTTTCAAAGGGGTTTGCCAGAAGAGCATTGATTCCTTTACGGCCTACTTGTGGTGCTAATTTGTAGAATTGTTGTTTCAGGTTCAGTGTTGGCCAGGAGCTTGCAACTATTCTTGCTTCCTGTGAAATCCTGTCCTGGGGTTGGAGAGAAGTACGTAATGCTTACATCAGTAACACAGGTAGTTTTGTTCTGAACAAGTATGAAGGTATTGTGTATGTCACCTTTCCTTCCCATATAGAAGATTTTATTGTGAGAGATGGCAGATATGGAGAGTGCAGTATCCTGGACGAGAAGAAAGCTTTCTCTGAGAACCTCAAGGGTACTGATGGTCAACAGCCCCTTGTTTTCAAGGGAGCTCTCACTCGATTCCAGGATATCCTGGACAATTCAGATTTCAAAGACCAAGTAAGTGCATCCTTTTCTCCATACTGATCTGTCAATCTATTTTTTTTTTTCTAAATGGTTTTAAAAGGGTTGTATTTTCCCTTTTACATCTTAGTTATTGAGCTATATAGCATATTTGGTACCTTGGGGATTTTAACCCTGTAAGTTATGTCACCTATGTCTCAACCATTGAACCATGGTTCTCTTTAGCAAAATTTTGAGTTAAAATGCAATATAGCAATTAAAACGCAACTTAGCAAAATTTTGAGTTAAAGACAGGTTTTTATGAGAGATTCCTGTACCCTTGTACCAAGATTTGAACTTGGATCTTCTAAATGAAGACCCAAAGACATACCACTATGGTATCCTTCACGACACTAAAATTTTGAATTAAAAACACGGGTTTTTATGAGGGATATTAACCCCTCTTACCAGGTTTGAAGGTGGGTCTCCTTGGATCTTCTATATGAAGACCCAAAGACATACCACTATGGTTAGAAGACCCAAAGACATACCACTATGGTTAGAAGACCCAAAGACATACCACTATGGTATCCTTCACGGGACTAAAATTTTTAATTTAAAACATGGGTTTTTATGAGGGATCTTGAGGCCTCGTACCAGGTTTGAACTTGGATCTCCTGAATGAAAACCTAAAGACATGCCACTATGTTATCCCTTAGAGGACTGTCAATCTAATAAAATTATTATAAAAAAAGTTCCACTGTTTTTATATTTCTAAAGTCCAACTTTTACAGCCATGCAATTCTGAACCTGTGAACTTGTGACACTTTTCTTTGTAGTCAAGCATTTGATTTATGGATATCAAGAGACAAGTATCAAAGGTTCTTCTTCAGTTCAGCATTTATACACTCTTGCAAAGGGTAAATATAGAGTTTTAGGTCCATGCTGGCCATCATGCTTGATTACTGAGTGAGAATCCCTTGGGAGTTACAGGCAAAGTTTTCATTTTTCCTTATATAAGTATCATTCAAATTTTGTGCCTCTATTGAGTTTTGGACCTTTGAACAAGCTTATTTCACGGTAATTTAAGTTTTGTAGATCCATCTGACCTCAAATTGATATTTTTCTTGAAATTGATTCTAAGATGTGTGGTGTCTTGGTTGGCAGATTAGAACCTGTGTTAGATCCATCTGACCTCAACTTGATATTTTTCTTGAAATTGATTCTAAGATATGTGGTGTCTTGGTAGGCAGATTAGAACCTGTGTTAAGGCATATAATCTATCCAAAAGTTATTCACTTTATCCATAATAAAACTTTAATCCATTGGACACAACAAAAACTTCCATATGGTTCTTGCATTTGAATATATGACTTGGGAACCGGAAGGTCATAGTCTAGCAAATTCAATAATGCAAGAAACAATAGATGTCATCCCCAAGCAGGAAGGCTAATATTTTCCATTCATTTATTTCAAAACTTTTTAATTCACCTAATCTTGGCCATATTGACAGGGAATTTGCTCCATATCTTCTGTAAGTTTCATTTCACACAGCAAAATGAAAAAACAAGGGAAGGGAAAAGAATTGGTTTATTTAAATACAAATGGATGTAAGAATCAATTTGTCATTTCTCTGGGCCGTATTATTGTGATTGAAACAGGCATCAACCCAATAAAGAGTAGGGAGAAGAGCTCCTAATATTTGTGCATTCCAGTAACTCAGGGTGGTTGTGCCTTGTGAATTATCTAAATATTACAACCAAGTACAACCCAGTCATGTAATGTCATCGAAATAGGTTCTTTCTTTTATTTCAAGAGATCCAATCTCTAAATTTTGAAATAACTCTGTTTCTTGTTTCCCCTTCAGATGCGAAGGATTACTGATCAAAGAAAGGAACAAGCCATTATTTTTGTGGGTCATTCCATAGGAGGCGCAGTTGCAGCTTTGGCCACAATCTGGTTTTTGGAAAAGAGGCTGAGACAAATCTCTCCTTTTTGCATTACATTTGGTTCTCCTTTGATGGGTGATGCTCGACTTGGGGAAGCAATTAGCCGTGAGGGTTGGTCAGCCAAATTTTGTCACGTGGTATACAAATCTGATGTTTTTCCTCGGATGCACCTTGCACCATTTGAAGTAACTGCTGAGCCTTTGAATGCAATTCTGCCTCACTGGGGAAACATTATGAGCAATCCATCTGTTACTGTATCACATCCTAATATTCAAGAGGCTTGCAGGACTCTTTTTAACACTGTTTGGCAGTGCACATCACTAATAGCAAAGAATTACACAGAAGAATCTAGTCTTAGAAGTCCGTACAGCCCCTTTGGTACTTACATGTTTTGTTCAAGCTACGGGGCAGCCAGCATTGAGGACTCTGAAGCTGCCTTGAAGATGCTACATTTCACTATGCAAAGCAAAGAAGACAAGTCTTTTGATGAAATTGCTGGCGCCTGCATATCAGATCACACAGGTTATGGCAACATGTTGGAACATATCACTGAATTCTTACTCAACACAAGGAGAATTGCAAATCCCATCTCAGATTCCTCCTTTGAGATGGGGATAGCATTGCAATTGGAAGCAATGGGTGTTGGGGCTGAGGTAATTTCATTACTTCTACTTACTCTTCTGTATATAAAGTAGTCAAATGACTCACTCTGCAGGCTGCATCACACAAACTCTTATAAGTTCAAATTATATTATATATTTTGTAATAGTGGAAGCCCTCTCAGTTTAGATGAGTTACAGGTGATTCTTGCCAGCGTTTACCAAGCCTCTCCAGGGTTAGTTAATGCCATGTAAAGACGTTCCTTTTCAGTCAGAATAACAGATAAAACACATGTGGCACGAAATTAAAAATGATTTGTTTACTAGAATTTAGGTTAGACTGACTAGAGACGGGAGAGTAGGCAGGATGTAGAAAAAGTTTACCATGGGCCAATCCAGGTATTTGCAGGGCCTTCCTTTAGTGAATGCTTACAGAGCTGATTTCATTGAGCTTTCACTTTTCTCGAAGGGGTGATTACTCTAGGGATCTGGTATATCTATGAGTTACCAAGACAATTCCAATTCCCCATCTGCCATCTATCCAATCAATGCTTTGAATGTAGAAGCCTCATAACTGGGGGATATCCTTTAAATCCTGAATTTCACCATTTGAAAACCAGAATAATAATCATGAAGCATATGACATACATTTACAATAACTGGTTGCAATTAAGACCATTAGAAAATTAGGATATTTCAACCTTTGTTTGACTGCATAAACCAGTGATTTACATTTACCTTTTATTTGCAAGCTGTGTGGCTGCTTACTTCGTTCTCTACCCTTTTGTCTTTGGTTTGTCTCATTTTTTACACGGTGAGATTTATGACTGTTATTTTTAAGCAGAATGATCATGCACATCTTGCGCTCAAGAAAGCTGGAGAGTTGCAAAATAAGTATGACAGCAACATTGCCAAATTAAACGAGGAGTTGAGCGAGAGCCAAAGTTATCTGGCACAGCTGGAATGGTACAAGGGGCGTTGCAAGGACGAAGGAAGTGGGTACTATGATTGTTTCAAACTGCAAGGTTACAAAAGGGATTTCACAGCAGATTCCTTTAGGATAAAATTGGAAAATTTCTGGAGTAAGATTGTCAAGATGGTGGAGGAGCATGAATTGCCCAGCGACTTCCAATCCCAAAACAAATGGATCAACGCGGGCAATACATACAGAAAACTTGTAGAGCCTCTGGACATTGCACATTACTATCGCACAAGGAAGGACAATAAAGGCTATCTTTCACAAGGGGTTAGACACCACCGTCATATAGTTCTTCAGAAATGGTTAGAAGAAAAGGAGAAAACTCGCAGAGACAGAGGCAGAGGTAGAGATCCCAAAAAGGTTCGTACAAAGTTTGCATCCTTAACTGAGGATTCCTGTTTCTGGGCTCATCTTGAAGAGGCTTGTAGAGAGACAAAACTCGCAAACAAACGATTTGAAGATTATGTATGTAATATGATAAAAAATCGCAGTATCTCTAGCGAGGTTTTCCTGGAGCAAAGTAGCTTCATGACATGGTGGCAACAATATAAAGATGTTCAAGTTCAATCACCCGAGTGGCGTGCAAGCTCTCCTTTGTTGCAGGAAATGGGAAGTGAGAGTTGAAAGCCAAGAAATTAGGAGAACGAACTTTTTTCCAAGGGAACAATTTTCTTCGGCCTTAATGTTTTGTTGTCAATTGTTACTGTTGCCAATGTGGGTATATCTACCATTGGGAATGCTTTTAAGGATAAATGTACTCTTTTCTATCTAATAATAATCATAATTACTCCCACTTGAGTACAGAGAGAAATTTTATATTGTCTGGGTATATTGAATTTATATGGATTTATATTACAATATTTTCTCATTGTCTATGCATGCAGGCGTAAAATTTGATGGCTAAATGGCCAAAATTTGTTTGTTCCATCATCCAATATGTATAGACCTACAGATGTTATAAATGAAAAAAGCTATGTTGGGTCTACAGTTTTGTCTGGTAGTTATAATAGATAAAACCAATATGGTCCATCATTCTTAGACGGATGGCAGTGAAGAAAAATTAGAAGTCCAAATGTTGTAAATGATAAACTTTATGGATTTATCTTATAGTTTGTTAAATTAAGAGGCAATTGATGGGCATATGAAATGCAATAGTTCATCTAAAATATCAACTGAAATTTCTTTGACATGGACTGGTAGGCCATCCAAAGTCAGGCCTGCACAATTTTTATTATATTGAAGATGCTGTAAATTATCTATTAATAAAGAGAAGAAAAGTACATCTGACTTCTGAGCAAACAGTAGCAAACAATTAAATTCCATCCTGCTAAAGCTTGAGATATGTGACAAAATTGGGCGTAAACAAAAACAGCCTCAAGTGTGCCTACTACAGTTTAGAAGATCAAAATTACAAAAACCAGTAACAGGTTCAGGGTGAGACGCATCATCTATCATCATGAAAGTAAGGCAGATAATGAGATAAGATATTTTTAATAATGTCCACAAATGGCCAAAGTAGGCCAATGGGACTCGTTGAAAAAACCTATTATATTGTTACCTTAGTAACAAAAAAGTACTACCAAAATCATCTAAACTAGGTATATAATCTGTTGTAAACTATACTGAAGTGGTACAGTTGTATGGCATAAAATTACAGCCTCAAGGATTACCCAGAATGGATAAACCTTAACATGTTAAAAGTAATGATGAATAGAGTTCTAAAAGTTGATGTACAACATCGATAGAAAAGAGTTGTAGTGGATCCAAGGACCAACATTAGTCTATGGAGGGAAGTAAACGAGAAGCATAGTCATCGACCACCAACTATCCTAAAACGACAACACAAGATCTGATGATGCTCCTAGGAGAATGACCAGGACTAAGAGGGCTTCCTTTAATAATCCTAGGAGGACATGGAGTTTGACCTCTATTGTACATGGAAGTTAAAAAGTACAATTTGCACTTGCGAATACAGTTAATCAAAGGGATGGGGAGGGTTTCACTCTCCCAAAGATCTTAGGCCTATTCCCTTTTACTTTTATCTAAGTTAAAAAATAAAGAAAGAAACTATTCTAAAATATGCAAAAAAAAAAAAGAAAAAAATATAATCTACTTTGTTAAAGGAAAGGGTGCAACAAGAAAGAAATGTAAAATATGACTGAAGTTGTAGCAAGGTTTAACTTTGGTGTGATTAATGATTTCAGCGGTGACCGAATAACTGTAACATGTAGGATCTTTGAATAACTTACAATAACAATCAAAGAGAAGGACTAACAAGGAGAAGGAGGGCATAGCCACTTATTTCACACACTCATAAGCCAAAAGGTTACATTTGAATAAGAATGTCACGTACAACTCTATAGATTTTGCAATTTGAATGTTTTGTACAATATTACTTTGAAGAGTAGCTCTAGTATGCGTGAAGGCCAAAAGAACCTCACAATGTGTATAAAACTCTTTATTTATTTTTGAAAATAAGAAACCTAATATAATCTTGAACTTGTAATGACTATTAAAAATAATGACCCATCTAAAAATGGATGACCTAATCATCTAAAGGTGCATGACCTAATAACATGAAATTTTGGAATAAAATATTACTAACATTGCTAGGTATTGATGTTTGGGACTTCAACTCTATTATCTTCGCTTCTATTTCTTTCCATGCTTGCTTGAGCTATGTGGTTTCTTCATTTTTTTGCTTTTCCAGCTCTTAGATAGATGTTTTCAACTGGTTTATCTGCTTCTGCAAAACTTGTTTTCTTCTTGCATTTGTCTCATTTGATGTTGTTCTTCTGCATATTCTTCCATTCCAATAATTTGTTGTTTTATCTGTTCTTCCCTTGCCTTCCACTATTCTCTTAGGATTTGAATCTATTATTTCACTTCTTGCTTCTCATGAATCTTCTTAGTTTTGAGTTGCTTCTTAAGTTGTTTTTCTTGTTTGAGAAGCTAGACTTACTCCTCTCATACCATTTTTCCTATTCTACCTATTGTTTAAATTCTTCTTTCTCTATTAGAACTATCTATAATGGGTCCCATAATTGAGCCACTACTTCCTACTTGTGTTCAATGGCCATCAATAACTTGAAAAATTCATGAGTTTTCTTTTTGGCCTACCCCTTATAATGGCTAGCTTCCTAATTTACCTATGACAATCTGACCTTCAACATTAGGCTTATAGGATTCAAGATATCCAATATGTCCATGGTTGAGATTAAGTCAAGTCTAAGACAGTCTGACCTTCAACATTAGGCTTATAGAATTCAATATATCCAAAATGTCCATGGTTGAGATTAAGCCAAGTCTAAGGCTTTCAGCTGGTGTTTCTAATTGAGGTTGATGTGATGGGGCATTGGGATTTATGTCACTAGGTAGATAGGTTGTGGCATGATGGACAAATGAGGGAGATAATGAGACAACGGGAAGAAAAAACTTGTTTAACTTGTGTATAACTCTGTTTCACAACAACACTAGTGGCAATTACTGTATGTTAGTTACACATATTATATTATTTGTAATGAAGTGAGAAGTTACTTGTTGAGCTTTTTGGTTATCTCATTATTCTAGCAAGATAAACAATATTGAATTGTAATAAAAAGCAATGTAATCTATGATGTATATCATCGAAGCTTGAAATAAATAATAAGCTTAGCTCATGTTTCATTATGTTCTAACTTTTGGTATTAGAGCAGTTGAATTCTGAGCCATAAACATAGTTGATTGGTTGATTTTTACCATGAAAGTTTGTCTAAATGATATCTCACCAAAAATCCACCATTAGAATTTTTGCTTGATTTCTCTGGTTGATTATACCAAAGACTTTGGAACGAAGACACTTGATTTCTTTGGTTGATTACATCGCCCTCTTTTGTTAGGGAAAATAAAAAACATAATTTCTCTTCTTAATTAAACTCTAATTAAAATCAATTGGTATGCTTGATGCCAATTTCTATATGGTTACTTACAAGTTCCCTTTATCGTCTGTATGATTACTCACAAATTTCCTTCATCAAGGTGGTAAGTTAAAACCACAATTGATCAGAGTATCTTGAGAATACGTACTGTAGATATGGAAAATTGACCCACCCAAGTGAGTCTGTAACATAACGACCCTCTTTGTATGACTTTTAATTATAAATTAATTAATGGATTATACTTGCCCTTTCCTATAAAATGTGGTATTGTTGATAATCATTGTACATGCAAAACTAAGTACATGGCTTTTGACGAATAAAAAAAATCAATAAAAAAAATAAATGAAAAGTGATAATTCATTTAATAAGTCCATGGAAGATCACCATATTCTATATCATATAGATGCATTGAGAATGGGTTGCATCATGTGTATTATTCTTGATAAAATATGAGCTCATGTTTAATTTTAAGGAAAAGTGAGATTGAATTAAAATTAAAGAAAGGGTCTATTAAATAATAAATATTCCTCCTAAAGGCAGATTAATTAAAAGAATATATATAAAACAATAGAAGTGAGAGGTGAACGTAAGCGATGGATCATTATAAGCGGCGCTTGGAGTTGGGAATTATGTAAAACAATATTTCCTGATTGCGAACCGACCCCGTCGAAGTGGAAAAAACGTAAACGTAGGAGATTCGGTGGAAAGAGTGGGAGGAATATAGGAGTTGTAGGGGAAGGAAAGGATTTAAGCTGCAAGAATTTCGTATCTACTTTTGCTCGAACATTTGTCAGGTCGATTGCTTCTACACTGCTGAGTTTTGCTTTTGAAGAAATAAGTGGTTTTAGTAAAAGAAATCTGTTTGAACTTGCTTGCATCGATGTATTTCCATGAGACCCTGTCTGCAATTTGTTAAAATGGCTGTATAAACTGGAAATTGAAATTGAAAGAATGTCATTGATGTATTTCCATGCGACCCTGTCTGCAATTTGTTAAAATGGCTGTTTAAACTGGAAATTGAAATTGAAAGAATGTCATTGATGGGTGTGGCAATTATTTGTTAAGGTTTGTGGAGTCAAAACATATAGCTGGCTGCTCATTAATGAGTGTCAGTTCAAACTGCGTGGTCTGCCAATTGGTTGTTGCATTGGAGATTGCCCGGAGTACGTATGGACAGTTTTTCTTCAATGACTGATGGTGATTACACTTACCTGGGGAAACCTTGTTTGAACGGTATTTTGTAGCTGCCAATAAAAACAGGGTGGCGGTCCTCGATCAAGTAACCTTCATGCCATCGATGGTGCTGCCAGAAAAGGAGCTCATCAGGATCTGCAGGGAAGAGGCTTTTGTGGACGGAGCTCATGCTATTGGGAACTTGGGGATTGATATGCAAGACATCGGTGTGGATTTTTATGCCAGCAATCTCCACAAATGGTTCTTTTGCCCTTCTCCTGTTGTTTATCTGTATTGGCCGGCTGTCCATGTTGCCTTATCTTTTGCCCTCCTCCTGTTGCGTTTCTGTATTGCTGGTTGTTTCTAGTGAATATGGAAATGGATTGGCCATAGAGTCTGCCTGGGTGGGAACAGGGATTACAGTGTGCAGCTCTCTGTGCCTGCTGCTTTGGAGTTCGTTGAGCAATTTGAGGGGGTATTGAAGGTATTAGGAGAAGGAACCATAACTGCATTTTAAATATAACCAGTCACAAGGCAGGGCAGCTGATCCCTTTAGGGCACTCCTGAGCATAGTGGCATTAAGCATGGAGTGTGCAGTAACAAAGGAGAATTATAACAATGTACAAAGGCGGTCATCTGTAACTGTGAAATGTTTGTCAAAATGTCCAGCACCATAATAGAAATGAAAACCCTCTGTTTTGTGGAGTAGGTTTGTTCTTGCATGCATGATATTTAATGCTGTTTTTTTATGTTTTTGTCTGAATTTTTCTTTCATCCATAAATTATGCTCAACTGTTAATCTCAACAATATTGCAAGATATTGATTGCTATTATGAAAGATAATTACTGAACGTGTTTGCTGAGTAGGTGTGAATATCTTTAATTTGTGTGAATGTTTAGGAATCTGTTTTTAGAGACGATGCTTAGAGTGTATTTAATAAACTGAAATCAAATTGTTTGGAACTTATTTATACTTCTTAGCACGCTGGCAAAAGTAGTTAATGAAATATGTCTGCCGTTGAAAACCTAAATAACTCTTCTGTAACAATTCGGAACATGATGATTGATTGATCAATAGTATAAATAACATATTGACGCCCTAGAATAGTCCGGTGAAAATGGAACTAACCAGGCGAGGAATAGATGTTGTTATAACAATGTAACAACATACTAAATAATGAAATATAATATAGCAAACTATAGTTACGCTAACATCCCCCCTTATTACATTATTTGGGTAATAAGATAACTACTAGCTATACTAAAATCCCCCCTGATTACATCATTTTGCAATACATAGAGAGCTGCAAAACAATTCAAATTTGACACATGCAAGTGCCTTAGTGAAAATATCTGCAACTTGATCATTGGTGGAGATGTACTGAAGCTGGATTCGGTGCCTTGGAACTTCGTCTCGAATGAAGTGACATTGTGTGTCAATGTGCTTGGTTTTCTCATGATGCATTGGGTTCTTAACAAGGTTCAAAACACCCTGGTTGTCGCAGAACAAGTGTATTGGAGATTTTGATGGAAGACCCATACTTGTCAGAATGCGACACAACCATATCACTTCGCACACAACTTCACGTGCGACGCGATACTCTGCCTTTGTAGATAAGATATCAACCACTTGTTGCTTCTTGCTGTGCCAAGAGACAGGACCAAATCCAAGATGAAATATGTATCCTGAAGTTGACTTACGATCATCATATGATCCGACATAGTCAGAGTCCGTGTATCCTTGCAAGAAGAATTCGTCATTCCTCTTGTATTCTAGGCCATATTCCATTGTACCACGGACATAGTGAAGAACACGTTTTGTTTCTTTCCAATGAGTGGTCTTAGGCTCCTGCATGAACCTCGAAAGATAGTTGACAACAAACACGATATCTGGCCTAGTATTTGTCAGATATATGAGACTCCCAATCAGTTGTCGATAGAGAGTACCATCTACCTGAGGTGAATCATCATATCGCGATAACTGAAGCCCTGATTCCATTGATGTTGCCATTGGCTTATAATCAGTCATGCGATATTTTTCTAACTGTCTTGGCATATTTTTTCTGAGACACTTTGATGTAGTGCTCCTTCTAGTTCACTTCCAGACCAAGACAGTAATGGAGAAGTCCGAGATCTGTCATCTCAAAAGATTTACATAAGTCCTTTTTGACAGTAGAGATCATAGTTTTTGAACTCCCTGTAATAAGCAGATCATCAACATAGAATACAAGCAACACTATCTCAAAACCTTGTTTCTTGAAATAGAGGTTTGCATCTGACGAACATCTCTTAAATCCATGTTGCAGGAGGTGATTATCCATTTTTATATACCAAGTTCGAGGAGCTTGTTTTAAACCATATAAGGATTTGACCAACTTGCACACTTTTTGCTCTTGGCCTTCCACTTCAAATCCTTTAGGTTGAGTCATGTAGACTTCCTCTTGGAGATCACCATTCGGAAAAGCACTCTTGACATCCATTTGGTGAACTTTCCACCCATACTTGTGTTGCCATAGCACAAAGAACTTGAATAGTGGTCATCCGAGCAGTAGGTGCAAAAGTTTCCTCGTAGTCAATGCCTTCTTTTTGAGCATAGCCCTTTGCAACAAGACAGGCCTTATGCTTATCAATTGTCCCATCTGCCTTGTACTTGACTTTGTACACCCATTTGCAGCCTATGGGCTTCTTTTCGTATGGCAGATTGACAAGCTCCCAATTTTTGTTTTTCATCAGAGACTTATACTCAACATCCATAGCAACCTTCCATTGTGGCTCACTAAGGGCATCTTGTACAGAAGCAGGTTCATGTTCATTCACTGAAGACATAAACACCCTATCATCATCTATATCCATATCCTCTGTTTGTCTCTCTGGATCAATAGAAAGCTCCTCAAAATATTGACAAAGATCATCAACCCCAGTAGTCTCTGCTGCTACTCTTTGTTGTCGAGCCATGCTGCGAGTACAAGGTCTATCCAAAGTCAAATCTGGTGGAGTGGATAACTTGGAGTCTCTGATTGTATTTGTATACCATTTTGGATTCTTCTTATGTGGTGATGAAGAATATGAAGAAGTCTAAGGACCTCCAGTATTTGGTGACGAAGGGGACTTCTCAAATTTAGTTTCCACAAGATCTAGGTATACATCAGATGTGCTTTGTGATGTGAAAGCTTCATCAAAAACATCTCTACTGACATGAATCTTCTTAGTCAAGGGATATATCAAACGGTAACCCTTAGAGTGCTCATCATAGCCAAGAAGAATACACTTCAATGTCTTCTCATCTAGCTTCTTCCTTTTCTCTTTCGGTATGTGCATGAAAGCTTTACATACAAAAATGTGTAGATGAGAAATGGAGGGTTTCCTACCACTCCATGCTTCCTGTGGAGTCATACCTTGTAGGGCCTTTGTGGGTTCCCTATTCAACAAATATACTGCTGTGGTGATAGCTTCTGCCCAATATTGTTGCCCAAGACTAGCGCCTGTGAGCATGCAACAAACCATTTCCATGATGGAACGGTTCCTCCTTTCAGCAACTCCATTTTGCTAAGGAGTATAAGCAGTGGTTAACTGTCTTGTGATCCCATGTGCAGTCAAGAATGCAAAAATTCTTTAGAGGTAAACTCCCCCCCTCGATCTGAGCAGAGGGTCTTTATAGAAGTCCCTGACTCCTTCTCAACAAATTTCTTGAATTGCTGGAAGAAAGCAAATGCCTCAGATTTTAGATTAAGAAAGAATACCCACATATTCCGTAAGTAACCATCCATAAAAAAACTAAAAATACCTCTTCCCCCCACAACTGATGGGTGTGAAAGGACCGCACAGATTGATGTGAATCAACTCCAGAGGTTTGTTTGCTCTTGTAGAGCTCTTCTCAAAAGGTACTCTATGCTGCTTTCCTACCAAGTAATTAGAGCACACTAAAAATTTGGTAGAAAGAGAAGGAAGACCCTTTACCATCTCATACTTACTTAGCTCAAGTAAGTAACGAGAACTAAGATGCCCATATCTCTTGTGTCATAGGGAAGTTGCCTCTTTGGTAGAGACTGTCATGGCTACATGTGGAGTAGAGATAGCATGTAAGACAAATAAGCCATGCTTATATGAAGTAGTTGCAATGTTCTTACCCCTCCTGGTAATAGAACAATACTTCTTGCCTCCCTCAACACTAAAATTTACAACCATATCCTTGTCCAGAATTTGTGTGACTGACAACAAATTATTTGCCAATCCTGGAACATCACTTGCCATCAGAAAGAGTGATTGAAACTGTACCTTCTCCTTGAACCTTGTAAGTTTTATCATTGGCAATAGTGACAGGTTTGCCCTCTTTGGCCTCAAAGGACTCAAACCATGATTTGTCGCCAGTCATGTGCTTACTAGTGCCAGAATCAACATACCATATATGATCCTTCTGCTTGGAAACTATGGTATTTATAAGCACCTTGTGTGCCCTCTCAAAATCCAAGTCAGATTCTTCAACAACAACATTCACTCTTGGTTTCTTATTCTTATTTTGTGGTTTGTTTTGGCCTTTCTGTTTAGGTTGTTTATTTTTATGCCAACATCTGTTTGTATCATGACCTTCTTTGTCACAGATCTTGCAATATCTTTTTGTTTGTTGAGGTTGTTTCCCTTTTGAATCTTTGTTATAATTTCCTCCTTTTTGAAAATTATCCTTCTTCTTAGGACCCTTCCTATTGGAATAGAGGGCTATGTTAGAAGAATCATCTTTCTAAAGTTGACGTGCCTCCTCCTCTTGAAGCATATTAACCAACTCAACAAAGGTAACTTTTCGTTGTGACAACTGAAGGGAAGTGATCAACACCCTATAAGAATCAAGTAAAGCTCTCAATACAATTGAGGTAAGGATCTTGTCATCAACAGGTTCTCCCAAAGGGACTTTGGAGCTCTGCTAGGGTTTGATGAGGAAAAACTACTCTGCTAGGGTTTGATGAGGAAAAACTACTCTGCTAGGGTTTGATGAAGAAAAACTACTCTGTGGGGATGGCAACAACTTTCGGAGGAGGTCTAAAAAATTGGAGGAATATCGTGATGGCATTGGGTCCGGCACAAAGAGTGCATGCTCATGATATTTTTTCATCTAAAAATTATTGGAAGGAATAGGATTTTCCAATGCATGTCGGGAACCGCTTGTTAAAGAACAATGGATGTTTGGAACGATGTGAAGCCAGGCTAGTTCTAGTGGTTCAACCAGACTCGGTGGCGGAAGATGTGGAGTATCTAACCAAACATACCCTTATTGGAAAATTTTTGGGCATCCAAATTTCTCTCCCCTTTGTGGAGGCTTGGGTCAAGAAGACTTGGAATCCTGAAGGTGATGTGGAGGTGATGTTGAGTGCGAACAACTATTTTATGGTGGTTTTCTCTTGTATTGCAGATCGTAACAAAGCATTTGAAGGGGGTCCTTATTTCTATAACCAAGTGGGACTCTTTCTTAAACCCTGGCATGTGGGTTTCAACCCATCAGAGGAGCGGTCATCACGGGTTCCAGTATGGGTGCGACTTCCATGGCTCCCATTGGAATTCTGGAGAACTGATATCTTGCATAAGATTGCCCTTCTTCTTGGGAAGCCGGTTGGACCATCACAATAGACAATGGATAAAAAGGTAATCTCTGTTGCTCGTATTTGTGTTGAAATTGACTTAAATAATCCTATTCCAGATTCTATTGAAATACAATTTGGATCAACTACATGGGTTCAAAAACTTGACTATGAAGCTCTTCCATTTCGTTGTCGGATTTACCATGAATATGGCCACCTGCAAAGAAAATGCCCTAAGTTTTTCTCACTTGTGGCTTCAAATCCTGGGCCCTCTCGGTCTGGACAAAGTTTGGATAAAGGAAAAGCCCCGATAAAGGAAGGGGAATGAGATAAGGAAGGTTTTGTTCCGGTAAAATCCCGAAACAGAGGATGAAGGGCAAAAAAAGACCTTAAGGATAGCCAACCAGATGCTCTACTCAACCATTTTGAAATATTAGATGATCTTGATCAGTGCATGGAGATACCTAAAACGTCACTACCTGATGCAAATATAACAAGGCCAAATTAGATGTCTCTTCTTGAGGGGGAACTTAAGGAATCAGATCTAGGGGGTTTAAATGAAGAACAAAGGGCTTTGGATCTGAGTATAGGGGACATGGTTGGGTCTAGCCCTATAAGGGAAACTATTTTGGAAAGTGGTACATATTTAGTTATGCCCTCTCCTACTCAGGCACTGATGCAGTCATCCTTGGACTGCAAAACTCCTACGGTGTTGGGATTGCAGCAAAAAATAATTAAAAAAGTTTTTCGGATAAGAATATGAAGGTGGGTCGGAAGAAGGACCAGGATAAAATTAAGTTAATGGGGGAGACTTTGGTGGAGTCAGGATTGGTGAGAACATTGGACTCCCATTTTTATAACCCCCAAAAATGATTATCCTCTCATGGAATGTAAGGGGGTTGAATAGCATCCCCAGACAAAAAGTTGTTCGTGATTTGGTTCGTGTGCATTCTATGGATGTGGTGTTTATTCAAGAGACTAAATTGGCTATTGATAGTATGTTCAATATTGCTCCCAAGTTGTGGAGAAGGGGGAAATGCCAGTGTATTGGTGCATGTGGATATGCTGGTGGCATCGCTTGTTTATGGGATCCGGTTAAGATATCCCCTCTTACTTGGATTTCCAGTAGATGGTCTATTTCAATGGTCGGGCATGATAATGAATCTGGTGAAATCATCCTACTTACAAATGTGTATGCTCCTATTGATTACAATGGTAAAGTGAATTTGTGGAAGCACATTTGCTTTGTGAGAAGTTTGGTTCCCCTGTACCCATGGATTTTGGTTGGAGACTTCAACTCTATCACTTGTCTAGAGGAGAAACGTGGTGGGGTGGACCGTCTCGAGCCTTTTTCTTCTATCTTTAGTGCTCATATCCAGGCCCTAAACTTGGTTGACATCAAGCCAGATAATGGGATCTTTACTTGGCACAATAGAAGGTGTGGGGAAGCTTCCATCTCAGAGAGACTGGATAGGTTTTTGATATCCGGTTATTGGATGGGTAATAACGAAGTTGCTAGTTCTATGATTTTTGAGGGTAGGGGATCTGATCATTGGCCTATCAAACTCTCTGCTTTGGAGTTAGGGCTAAAAAATAATTCCTCCTTTAAGTTTCAACTTATGTGGCTTCGTGATCCTAAGCTTCATGATTTCATGTGAGGTTGGTGGACCATTGGCAAACCTCCTCATGGCACCGCTATGTATTCCTTTATGAAGCGACTACAATTTGTAAAACATAAATTGAAGAGATGGAATAGACTGAATTTTGGGAACCTTTCCTTGGCTAAGTTGGCAGCTCTTAGGAGGATGGAAGAAGCTTCAAGGAATATTAGAGATCAAGGATTCACGAAGGAGCTTCTTGTTGAGGAATCTGAGGCTACGAAAGACCTTGCTGAATGGGAACTGAGGGAAGAAATTTTTTGGAAACAAAAAGCTCGAGTAGATTGGCTTCAGGAAGGGGATAGGAACACAACCTTCTTTTATAACTCAGTTAAGGCTCGCCGTAATGGTAACCTGATTACCTCTCTTGTGAATTCTCAGGGTGCCCTGCTCTCTTCTTTTAGGGATATTTTAGAAGAGACTAAGAGGTATTTTTCCTCTCTCTTCAAGGAGGAATCCCTATCAGATGATGAGAATGAAAATCTTATTCTAAACTGTATTCCAACGATTGTTTCTAGAGAGATGAATGAGCACTTGATGGGTCCAATTTCCCTTGAGGAGTTGGAAAATGTTGTATTCAAGATGAAAAAAGGAAAAGCCCCAGGCCCAGATGGATTCCCGATTGATTTTTATCAGGAGTTTTGGGATTTAATCAAATTTGATCTTTTGGAGGTGGTCCATGAGTCCCAAAAGAACAAACAGATGCTAAGGGCCCTAAATGCTACCTTTGTGGTGCTTATACCCAAAAAAGAGGGAGCAAATTCCTTGGATATGTTCGGGCCTATTGCTCTCTGCAATGTTGTGTATAAGATCATCACAAAAATTATTGTTGAGAGGTTGAAGATATGGTTGAGAAAAATCATCTCTGAGGAGAAAGGAGGGTTTGTTGTTGGTCGAAAAATATTGGATGGGGTTGTTATTGCTACAGAAGCTATTCACTCGATGGAAACTTCTAAGGAGAAAACTATATTCATTAAGTTGGACATGGCCAAAGCCTATGATCGGGTCAGATGGTCCTTTCTTCATAAAGTTCTTGCTGCTTTTGGATTTGAGGAGGAATGGATTAGATGGGTGATGAGCTGTGTTTCTTCTTCCTCATTCTCTGTTCTTGTTAATAATGAGCCATCAGAGTTGTTTGAGGCCTCAAGGGGATTGAGGCAAGGAGATCCTTTATCTCCTTATTTTTTTATCATTATGGCGGAAGGGTTGGGAAGATTGCTCAAGTCTCAAGTCATGCAGGGTCTCATTCAGGGGTGGAAGTGGGATAGTAGTTTGCCACCTCTTTCCCACCTTCAATTTGTTGATGATACTGCTTTGTTGGGAGTTGCCACTATCAGGGAAGCTAGAAATATTAGACAGTCTCTTGACATATATCTTGGTGCTTCTGGATAGTTGATTAATGAGGACAAGTCTTCTATTTTCTTCTTCAATACCCCTCCTCTTATTCAAGCCAGGATTGCTCGCATTCTAAGATTCCAGGTTGGGACTCCCCCTTCATTTATCTTGGTATTCCAATTTCATCTCACCCTCTACCTAGATCTTCTTGGAAGTCTATGCTTGATAAGTTTAGAAGGAAGGTGAATCACTAGACTTTCAGATGACTATCCACTGTAGGTAGAGTGTTGCTTTTAAAATCTATTGTTCAAGCTTTACCCATTTATAGATGTTTTGTACAAATAGCTCCCTCTCACTTCATCAAGGACATGGATGCTTTGTCAAGACAATTTTTATGGTCTGGAAAATTTGATCAATCTAAATGGAGTTTGGTTAGGTGGGATTCTATATGTAGGCCGGTGCAAGAGGGAGGCCTTGGGTTGCGATAGACAACTCTTTTTGGGTAGGCTTTGGCTGTAAAAATTTATTGGAGATGGTGTACCTCTCAAGATCAGATTTGGGCTAAAATATTATCTTGTAAATACTTGAGAGGTATTTCTGAGGCTAAAATCCCTAGAGTCAGCTTGGTTGGGAAAGGTTCAGTTATCTAGGACACTTTGAAAAGAGGAGCTAATTTAATCAAGCAGGGTTTGTTCTGGATTTGCAATCAGGGATCAAATGCTCTTTTTTGGGAGGATTCTTGGGATGGCCACCCTCCTATCTTGAATCAATATCCTAGGTTACGTTCCCTAAGCATTTTTTTCTTGGAAGCAGGTTGGTCTCGTGTGGAGGACTTTAAAAAAATCTAGTCTTTTGGAAATATGGAGATGTACAAGTGGAAAGATCCACAAGAATGGCCCTAGGGGGACTGGCCAAGGACAGAGAGGTGCTTGCTCTTATTCTTACGGGGAGGCCTTGTTCTTCATTGAGGGGTAAAGATATTCTAGCTTGGAACCCTGATCCTAAGGGAACCTACTCGGTAGCCTATGGTTATCAGGTTCTTGATAAGCAAAAGTATGGGAGTCTTCCTGTCACTTGGTGGAAAAAGGTGTGGAACAAATTTGCCTGGCCAAAATGTAACTTCTTTCTCTGGTTGGTAGCTCGTAATAAATGCCTCACTTGGGATAATGTGAGGAAGAGGGGATTTCGGGGTCCCTCTTTTTGTGTCCTTTGTAGTAAGAATGAGGATGACTCTTCTCATTTATTTTTTCAATGCTCCTTTGCCAGAGACATTTGGCACCATTGGTGGAGCGCCTGGAACCATCCATGTTTTCATGTGTTGTCCCTGGTGGAGTTTTGGAGTAGTCTGGGAAGACCTCCGGCCAAGGCCCCCTTCCTTTGGGTGGCTTGGAATTTGGGCCCTTCTTGCATCATCTGGCAAATTTGGCTCGAACGGAACCGACGCATATTTTAGGGCAGTTATTTGGTTGTTCAATAGATTTGGCAAAGTGTTGAGCAAGGTGCAGAAAAAGTATTGTCATTGTTGTCAACACAGACAGATAGATCAGTTGATGCAGTGGACAAGAGTTCAGAGGTCAGTGAGAGCATGTACAGTAAATTTCTAGGAAGACAGAAGTGGCCCAGATTCACAGAATCAAAGAAAAAGACAAGTAAGAAAACTATCACGATATCACGACATGTTTTCTGTCATGATTTCGCGACATATCGAAGGAGAGAGAAAAATCTAGAAAAGCTATCACGATTTCGCGACATATCGGAGGAGAGAGAAAATGTTGGAAAAACTGTCACGATTTCGTGACATGTTTGAAGAAGAGAATGCAAGTGGAAAAAGCATCACGATTTCGTGACATGTTTGGAGAGAAGGCGTAGGCAAAGAAAAGCATCATGATTTCGTGACATGTTTGGAGAGAAGGCGCAAGCAAAGAAAACTGTCATGATTTCGCGACATGTTTGGAGAGAAGGCACAGGCAAAGAAAACTGTCATGATTTCGTGACATGTTCGGAGAGGAGGCGCAAGCAAAGAAATGTGTCACGATTTCGTGACATGTTTGAGAGAAAGAGCTTAAAAAGAAAAGTGTCACGATTTCATGACAATTTGCAAGAGGAAGCGCTAAGGAGAAAAAGTGTCACGATTTCGCGACATGTCGGGTTTTCGCGATCCGATGAGAAGAAAAGCGCTAAGGAGGAAAAGTGTCACGATTTCGTGACATAATGCAGGAGAGAGAGTCCGATAGAAAAAGGTGTCACGATTTCGTGACATGCTTCATTTTCGTGGTCCAAAGCGAAGAGAAAGAGGAGAAGGATGAAGTGTCGCGATTTCGTGATAGAAGCAAAATGAAGGAGCATGGAAGGGGTCATGATTTCATGACAAATTCAAGGAGGAAGAGCTAAAGGATAAAGTGTCACGATTTTGTGACATGTTCTTTCATGGGCCAAAGATAGAAAAGGATAAGGAGAAAGTGTTACGATTTCATGACATGTTCCATTTTCGTGGGACAAAGACAAGAAAAGGCACAAGGTAGCGAAAGTGTCACGATTTCGTGACATGTTCCATTTTCACGGGCCAAAGACAGAAAAGGCACAAGGCAACGAAAGTGTCACGATTTCGTGACATGTTTTGTTTTTGCAGGCCAAAGACTGAAAAGGCACAAGGCAACGAAAGTGTCACGATTTCATGACATGTTCCATTTTCGTGGCCAAAGACAGAAAAGGCACAAGGCAGCGAAAGTGTCACGATTTCGTGACATGTTCCGTTTTCACGGGCGAAAGGCAAGGAAGTGCAAGGAGGCAAAAAATGTCGCAACATGTCATGTTTTCACGGGTAAAAGGCGAGAAGAGCACAAAGAGATAGAAGTGTCACGATTTCGTGATAGGTCGCAACAACACGATTACGAACAGTTAACTGGAGTCAGTGTGACAGTTACAGGTGTAGTTAAGATAGAAATCATGCAAGCTATTTTAAGAACTGTCAAAGAAGGAGAGATCGAATAGTCGCATAAATAGAATCAAAAAATGCATGCATGCACAGAAAAGGATACGAACAGTCATGACCAAGAAGACGAATAGTCATGGTAGAGGTATACGTTGCATGTAACGTGTTTAACGAAATACCCACTCTATATATACAAAAGGAGTTACATAAAGAAGCAGTTACAGTTGACAAGTGGCAAAAGAGAATGTTAATAGACTACATGCGAGATTACAGAAGTGATAGAAGACGAGGAGTTTCAATGAGAAATATTGTTATAAAAGGGTAGTTGTGTGGAGAATTGTGTTGCTGCTGTAAGTGAGAAATTGCTACGTAAAGAGGGTTAGAAGAGGGTCGAGAGAGAGATAAGCAGAGCCGTGAGAGCGTGCAGAGTTTGATTAATTGTAGACCGGTCAGGGTCATGTAAACAATGAAGGCATTTTTATGTCATTGAAATAATTCAGAATTGCAGTCCAAGTTGGTGCTTGGCATTAGGGGTTGGTGCTCCTATCTGTTGCAGTGAGAAAAATAAGGGGTTGGTGCTCCTTCCAGTGGGTGCTTGGTAAAGTGTTTGTAAAATTGGTGTTTTGCAAAGGTTGGATTTGGATTGGAGTCCAAGCGGTCATTTTTGAGGAGTAGCCAAATTGGTGAACCTCGTTACATTGTGTGTTGTGGTGTGCTCTCTTGTGAAAATTGCTTTACCTATTTTTAAGTTCTCTTTGCTTCAGCTTTAAGTGTTGTAGATTTGAATTTTAATAGCTATGCTGATTCACCCCCCTCTCAGTGTCATTGTGAGAATATCAATTGGTATCAGAGCTAGGTTCCTGAACAAGCTTAATCAGCTAAGGTGATCTTGGAAGGAACACAATGGCAGGTGGTGAAGGATTCTCATCAAACAAAGCTCCTTTGTTCAATGGAACTAATTACTCATTCTGGAGACTCAGGATGCAGACATATTTGAGTGCATTAGGATACGACATTTGGGAGTCAGTAGAAAGTGGATACACAGTACCAGCTACTCCTCCAACAGATACTGTTGAGAAGAAAAAGTTTGAGAATAACTCCAAAGCAAAGAATGCCATAATGTGTGGGCTAGTAGACAGTGAACTGATAAGGATCATGAGCTATAAATCGGCAAAAGACATGTGGGACAAACTGAAGAGCATCCATGAAGGAGACAACAAGATCAAGGAAGCCAAGCTACAAACGCATCGAGCACAGTTCGAAGCATTACAAATGAATGACGATGAGAACATAGAGGCCTATATGCTTGAGAGTCAATGGAATCATTAATGCAATCGAGAGGACTCGACGAAGAAATCGAAGATGCGGTTGTCGTGAAAAAGGTACTTAGAACTCTTCACAAAAGATTTAATTCTAAAGTTTCTGCAATAGAAGAGGCTAAAGATCTAAATAATTTTAGCATGGATGAGATGCATGGTTCTTTGACTGCATACGAAATGAGAATAGGACAAACTAAGCCCATAGACAGAGAAGCTGCTTTTAAAGCACACAAAAATATAAAAGTTGAACAAGAATCTGAGGATGAAAAGACATCGGATGAAACGGAAGCTAACTTTGTTCGAAAACTTACAAAGGGAAAAGGAAAATATAGAGGAAAGTTACCGTTTAAGTGCTTCAATTGTGGAGGGGTCGGTCACTTTGCAGCTAAGTGCCCAATGAATGAGAAAACCAAAAGTGATGAAGGGTCACACCAAGAAAGAAGTGACTGGAAGAAGAAACCAAATTTTAGAAAAAGCAACTTCAAAAAGAAAAGTTTCATATCCAAGAATGTCAGCTCTTTTGAAGATAGCTCGGGTGAAGATTCGAAGAAGAAATAGGTGAAGCTCTGTTCATGGCATTTGAAGAAGACAAAATAGAAGAAAAATAGGAAGGTGACACAAACATTAAGGATGAGGCTGAAGTATATCTAGAAGGAGAGTTGGTTGCTGCACTTAAAGAGTTGAGTACAGAAAGGAAAAAGAATAAAAAGGTCTCAAGAAAGCTTGAGGATGCGAATGACATAATAAACACTTTGAAAGTACAGATAGAAGAATTTAAGAAAATGTCCGAAGAACTCGAAGTGCAGTTAACCATGAAAATAGATGAGTGCAACAAACTGGAAGAAGAGATTGTTGTCTTAAGAATGCGGCTAGAAGAAAAGAATCAAAAATTGAGTTGCTATCACAAACTTGAAGGTAGTTCTGCGAAGCTTGAAAAGATTATAAATAGTCAGAGGACTACAGGCATCAAATTTGGCTTGGGCTTTGTCGAAGGAGAATCGTCAAGTGCATCAAAGGCCATAACTGTAGAACAAGTAAAGAAAGAAGACAAGATCAAGGTTGATCAAGGAAAAATGAATCAGGCAAAAGAAAGCAACAGTGCCAGGCACGAGAAGAGTGCTGACAATGAGGGATTCATAAAAGTCACACATCAAAGGAGAAGAAAATTTGTGGCTCCTACTACAAAATGGCAAAGACCAATTCCCGAGGTTCAATCATTCCTTTTCTGGTTATTGTTTTAAATGCAATGCTTACGGTCATAAGATTTTAGACTGCATTCATAATATAGGACAAAGAAATTTCACCAGTAGAAATGTCTTTTCACCCTTGATGGATTATGCAGTAGAATGCTATAATTGTCATAACTTTGGACACATTGCAAGAAACTGTAGAAGCACATATGCAACAAACAAATATCAGGGAAGAAGATCTCAACCAAACAGTTTAAGGCAAAACAGAAAATTCCCAGAAAAACATGCACAGGCTACTGACAAAGAAAAGTCTAAACAAGTGACCAAAACTGTAGCCAAACCAGAGTGGAAAGAAAAGGAGCGACCCAAGGAAGAAAAGGAATCCTTGATTGTTCAGACAACATTCAAAGCACAGAACAAACCTGCACCATGGATATTGGATAGTGGATGCTCCAACCACATGACAGGAGATAAACAAAAATTTGAAAAATTATAGAAATATGAAGGGGGCTCTGTAAAGTTTGGAAATAATGATGGAGCCAAGATAGTTGGCAAAGGATCGGTCAAGATAAGTGATGGAAAGATCAATTCCAAAGAAGTTCTGTTTGTGATTGGTTTGAAGCACAACTTACTGAGCGTAAGTCAAATCTGTGACAGAGGTCATGAAGTCATCTTTAAGAAGCAAGGCTGTGAAGTAAGAAAAGCACACAGTGGGAAGGCGATAGCTACTTGGATCGAGGACTTCTGGAAATCTATATACTCTCTCAGAAACTTCAGAAGGAGCATGCTTGATTGGACAGGAAGATGAAAATTGGTTGTGGCACAAGAGGCTCGGTCATATTAGCTTTGACAATCTGGTAAAAATAAGTTCAAAAAGGGCAGTAAGAGATATACCCACCATTGGCAAACCAGTAAATAGCATATGTGCTTCATGCCAAAAAGGGAAGCAAACTAGAGCCACATTTAAATCAAAGGAATACTTCACCAGTAAGCCTTTAGAACTAATACATACTGATTTGTGTGGACCCATGAGAACACAAAGCATAAATGGTGACAAATACTTTATGTTGTTCATAGATGACTACTCCAGGATGACATGGGTACTATTTTTAAAGCTTAAATCGGATGCCTTTGAGATGTTCAAGATTTTTAAAAAATAGGTTGAGAATCAAACTAGAAAAAGAATTAAATGCCTAAGATCAGACAGAGGAGGAGAGTTTATCTCAGAAGAGTTTGCAGAGTACTGTCAAAAATATGGGATCAGAAGACAGTTTTCAGCAGCAAGGACACCTCAGCAGAATGGTGTTGTAGAAAGGAAGAATAGGACAGTGCAGGAAATGGCACGGACAATGTTGGCTGAGAACAAAATAGCTGACAAATTTTGGAAAGAGGCAGTCCATACTACGGTTTACATCCAAAACAGGTGCATGCTAAGGATGCATGAAAGCAAAACACCTTATGAGCTGTGGTTCGGCAGAAAGGCAACAACAAGATATTTCAAAGTGTTCGGCAGCAAGTGCTACATCAAACGAACTGAAGATAATCTCGGTAAGTTTGAAGATAGAGCTGACGAAGGTATTTTTCTTGGTTACTCGACAAAAAGCAAAGCCTACACATGTTACAACAAGAGGCTAAAGAAAATTGTGGAGAGTGCTGATGTTAAAGTTGATGAAGGTAGAGAACGAGAAATTACTTATCAAGAAAACTACCCTATTTATGAAGAAGTCATTGAAGGAGATGAAGAAAAGGAAACAGAAGAAAATCAAAAAATTGACCCAGATGATTTAAGAATTGACTCAGAAGAAGAAGAAAACAAGAAATTCAAAACAGGCAGCTGGCAGAAAAATCATCCCAGAGAACAGATTATTGGGGACCCAACAGTTGGTATTCAGACAAGAAGAGCAGTAGTACGGAACTACTCTCTATTATCCAGCATTGAGCCCAAAAATGTTGCTGAAGCAAGCACAGATGAAAGTTGGATGAAGGCTATTAATGAAGAACTAGATCAGATTGAGAAAAACAAAACACGGGAGTTAGTACCAAGGCCGGAAAATAAAAATATAATCGGTACTAAATGGATTTTTTGAAATAAATTGAATGAAGATGGACAGGTTGTAAGGAATAAAGCAAGACTGGTTTGTAAAGGCTATGCACAGGTTGAAGGTATTGATTTTGAGGAAACCTTTGCACCAGTAGCCAGACTAGAGGCAATCAGAATGTTTCTAGCTTTAGGAGTTCATAAAAATTTCAAAGTATATCAAATGGACGTAAAATCAGCATTTTTGAATGGAAAACTGGAAGAAGAGGTTTACATTGAGCAGCCAGATGGTTTCCAACTCGGTGATAATCCCAACTTTGTTTGCAAGTTGAGGAAAGCTTTGTATGGTTTGAAACAGGCACCCAGAGCATGGTATGCAAGGCTTGGATAACTATCTGATTCAACAGGGGTTCAAGAAAGGTTTGGTGGACAACAATCTGTATGTCAAAACAGAGAATGGCCATCTTATTGTCCTTGTTGTTTATGTAGATGATATCATTTTTGGCAGTAGCAATGATAAGTCTTGTAGAGACATAGCAAATAAAATGAAGAAAGAATTTGAGATGTCTATGATTGGTGAACTTTCTTATTTCCTCGGACTGCAAGTCAATCAAAGTGAAAAGGGCATTTTTATCTCTCAAGTTAAATATGTGAAAGAAATGTTGAAAAAGTTCACAATGGAGGATAGTAAACTTGTTAGCACTCCCATGACAACAGGTTGCAAGTTGAGCAAGGATGACAAATCTCTAGATGTAGATCAAACCATGTACAGGTCTATGATTGGAAGCCTATTGTATTTGACAGCTACCAGACCAGATATCTTACAGGCAATATGCATGGTAGCAAGATTTCAGGCTAGTCCCAAAGAGACTCATGTGACAGCTGTGAAGAGGATTTTTAGGTACCTCAAGGGTACTATGGAGTATGGGTTATGGTACCCAAAAGGTAAGGACTTCACTCTTATTGCATATTCCGATGCAGATTGGGCGAGGATGTATTGATGACAGAAAGAGTACCAGTGGAGGAGCATTTTATCTTGGAGACAGGCTGGTAGCATGGCACAACAAGAAACAAGAATCAGTCTCTCTATCCACAGTAGAGGCAAAATACATTGCAGCAACAACATGTTGTACACAGATATTATGGATGAGACAAACCCTGAAAGATCTTGGTATTCACTTCAAAGAGCCAATTCCGGTTAAATGTGACAACACCAGTGCTATTAACATATCAAAGAATCCGGTTATGCATTCTCGAACCAAACATATTGCAATCCGGTATCACTTCTTGAAGGATAAAGTTGCAGAAGGTGAGGTCAAATTGGATTTTGTTCCAACTACAGAGCAAGTAGCGAGATATATTCACAAAACCATTGCCCAAGGAAGTTTTTGAGTACCTTCGGAGTAAGTTGGGAGTGGTCACATTTCCCAAGAACCGACTATCAATTGGGATCACATTCTCGGGGGGAGCATTTATGCCTATGTTTATAGTTTTGCTCATATTCATGATTTTTGCTAACTATAACAATGTGTGTCTGAGAATGTTGTGCATAGACTCAGGGGGAGTCTGCAGCAGCCCTTTGGTATTATTGTCAAAGGGGGAGAAGAATTACAGGAGATTGCATGAGTGTTGCCAACAATTCCAAAGGGGGAGATTGTTGAGCAAGGTGCAGAAACAGTATTGTCATTGTTGTCAACACAGACAGATAGATCGGTTGATGCAGTGGACAAGAGTTCAGAGGTCAGTGAGAGCATGTACAATAAATTTCCAGGAAGACAGAAGTGGCCCAGATTCACAGAATCAAAGAAAAAGACAAGTAAGAAAACTATCGCGATATCGCGACATGTTTTCTGTCACGATTTCGCGACATATCGAAGGAGAGAGAAAATGCTGAAAAAATTGTCGCGATTTCGCGACATATCGAAGGAGAGAAAATGCTGGAAAAACTATCACGATTTCGCAACATGTTTGAAGAAAAAGCGCATGCAAGGAAAACTGTCACGATTTCGCGACATGTTTAGAGAGAAGGCGCAGACAAAGAAAACTGTCGCGATTTCGCGACATGTTTAGAGAGAAGGCGCAGCAAAGAAAAACTGTCATGATTTCGTGACATGTTTGGAGAAGAAGCGCAAGCAAAGAAAACTATCACGATTTCGTGACATGTTTGGAGAGAAGGCGCAGGCAAAGAAAACTGTCACGATTTCGTGACATGTTCGGAGAGGAGGCGCAAGCAAAGAAATGTGTCACGATTTCGTGACATGTTTGAGAGAAAGAGCTTAAAAAGAAAAGTGTCACGATTTTGCGACAATTTGCAAGAGGAAGCGCTAAGGAGAAAAAGTGTCACGATTTCACGACATGTCGGGTTTTCGTGATCCGATGAGAAGAAAAGCGCTAAGGAGGAAAAGTGTCACGATTTCATGACATAATGCAGGAGAGAGAGTCCGATAGAAAAAGGTGTCACGATTTCATGACATGCTTCATTTTCGCGGTCCAAAGCGAAGAGAAAGAGGAGAAGGATGAAGTGTCACGATTTTGTGACATGTTTTGTAAGCAAAGAGAAGGAGATGGAATGAAGTGTCATGATTTCGTGACAAATTCAAGGAGGAAGAGCTCAAAGGAAAAAGTGTCACGATTTCGCGACATGTTCTATTTTTGTGGGCCAAAGATAGAAAAGGCACAAGGCAGCGAAAGTGTCACGATTTCGCGACATGTTCTATTTTCGCGGGCCAAAGATAGAAAAGGCACAAGGCAGCGAAAGTGTCACGATTTCGCGACATGTTCTGTTTTCGCGGGCCAAAGACAGAAAAGGCACAAGGCAGCGAAAGTGTCACGATTTTGTGACATGTTCCATTTTCATGGGCCAAAGATAGAAAAGGCACAAGGCAGTGAAAGTGTCACGATTTCGTGACATGTTCCATTTTTGCGGGCCAAAGACAAAAAAGGCACAAGGCAGCGAAAGTGTCACGATTTCGTGACATGTTCCGTTTTTGCGGGCGAAAGGCAGGGAAGTGCAAGGAGGCAAAAAATGTCACGATATCGCGACATGTCATGTTTTCACGGGTAAAAGGCGAGAAGAGCACAAAGAGATAGAAGTGTCACGATTTCATGACAGGTCGCAATAGCACGATTACGGACAGTTAACTGGAGTCAGTGTGACAGTTACAGGTGCAGTTATAGATAGAAATCATGCAAGCTATTTTAAGAACTGTCAAAGAAGGAGAGATTGAACAGTCGCATAAATAGAATCAAAAAATGCATGCATGCACAAAAAAGGATACGAACAGTCATGACCGAGAAGACGAACAGATCATGGTAGAGGTATACGTTGCATGTAACGTGTTTAACGAAATACCCACTCTATATATACAAAAGGAGTTACATAAAGAAGCAGTTACAGTTGACAAGTGGCAGAAGAGAATGTTAATAGACTGCATGCGGGATTACAAAAGTGACAGAAGACGAGGAGTTTCAATGAGAAATATTGTTATAAAAGGGCAGTTGTGTGGAGAATTGAGTTGCTGCTGTAAGTGAGAAATTGCTACGTAAAGAGGGTTAGAAGAGGGCCGAGAGAGAGATAAGCAGAGCCGTGAGAGCGTGCAGAGTTTGATTAATTGCAGACCAGTCAGGGTCGTGTAAACAGTGAAGGCATTTTTATGTCATTGAAATAATTCAGAATTGCAGTCCAAGTTGGTGCTTGGCATTAGGGGTTGGTGCTCCTATCTGTTGCAGACGAAAAAATAAGGGGTTGGTGCTCCTTCCAGTGGGTGCTGGTAAAGTGTTTGTAAAATTGGTGTTTTGCAAAGGCTGGATTTGGATTGGAGTCAGTCATTTTTGAGGAGTAGCCAAATTGGTGAACCTCGTTACATTGTGTGTTGTGGTGTGCTCTCTTGTGAAAATTGCTTTACCTATTTTTAAGTTCTCTTTGCTTCAGCTTTAAGTGTTGTAGATTTGAATTTTAATAGCTACACTGATTCACCCCCCCCTCTTAGTGTCATTGTGAGAATATCACAAAGGATCTTGTATATGGTTCAAGAAACCATCCATAGAAAATGTGATGCGGACCCTCTTTTGGATTCTAAGGAGGAGAAGGTACAACAAGCCCTTGGTCTCTTTGGGGATGGTGTGAAATCTTCTAGCCCTAGTAGGGTTCCTCAGATCAGCAAGAAGGTTAGGAGAGATGGTAGGTGGAGGCCACCCCCTAGAGGAGTTTTAAAATTAATATTGATGGATCATCTAGGGGTAATCCTGGACATGCTGGCATTGGCAGTGTTGGGAGAGATTATACTGGTGGTATCAGTTTTTTCTTCTCCATTTATAAATGTGTTCACTCCAATAATTTTATGGAAGCTCTTGCAATTATTGAGGCCTTGCGAAGGGGGTTTTCTCTTGGCTAGCATAGGATTATCTGCGAGTATGACTCTCAAATTATGGTTAATCTTTTAAACAGTAAAAGAGTGGAGGAAGTTAATTGGCAGTTGGCCTCTATAGCCATTCAGATTCTTAGAATGAGTGAAGAGTTCAAATTTATATCCTTTGTGCACATTCCAAGGGAATGGAATGTGGTTGTTGATTACCTGGCCAAAAGGGCTTCTAAGCTGCTGGATCCTTGGAGTATCGATAATTGGGAGAGTCCCGTCTGGGGACTCTCAATGCCTGTGGGAGTTGATCCACAAGGATGTACAAACTTAATGTGGTTCATTCTTGTTATATTTTTCGGGTGTCATTCTAGTCTAGTGGTTTTAGCTTGTTTGGCTGTTTATTTGAGTCCTAGTTGGAAGCTCAGTTGTACTCTATAATCCAAACTTTTTATCAATAAATTTTTACCTCTTTATTAAAAAAAAAAAAGGTTCTCCCAAAGAATTCAACTTTGCTTTCAACTCAGATACTCTACAAAGAAAGTGTTCAACTATCTCTCCCTGCTTCATGCTCAGACTGTATAATTGAGATTGAAGGGATAGAATAGTGGAATATAGTTTTAAGAGCATCCCATGCCTCTTTATTATGTTTAAAGTCAACAATATGGGGTTGAACTTTATTAGACACAGCAAGCAAGATGATCACTTTTGCTTTGATGTCTTTTTTGTCAAAGTCTTTCTAATCAGCAGTTGGAGTTGTAGCTCCAGAAGCAGATGAAGGTCTTGGTGTTGCACCAGATACAACATCCCATAAGTCATCAATTTCTAGGATTACCTTCATCTTGTTTTTCCATGGTGTATAGTTAGGACCTTTCAACAACTGATGAGCATTAATCATTAATTTTGCAGACATTGTGAAGGTTATTTATATCACCAAATGGTCCCCCTTTCGATATACCTTAATGCCAGGCCATTATATCGTACAAAATACCCGCCCTTACGTGAGGGAGACTATAGGTATTTTGAAAAATCAGAGAAATTACCCACCCTTACGTGAGGGAGACTATAGGTAACTTCAATGATCATACAATAATTGGTACTTAGGCGGTATTGAAAGGGAATCGTCTCGTTGATGGCACCTACCATAGAAAGTCGTCAATCCTCATGTGTGGGGCGTAACTTCCCCTAAACACTTTGGATTTTAGAAATTTCATCAAGATTTATGCCTAAACACAAGAACGATTAGGATAGTGGATGGAGTAAAAAAAATGCAAAATGACATACTTATTCCTCCCCGATGATTGATAAAGAACAAGCTCAGATGTCATTTTGGTAGCTATATTAGACAGTGGATACAGTAGCGCAATCACGACAGCATTACTTGTAAGTGCTGACCAGAGGTATCACAAATACCGAATGTTGCAGTGCAATAAATTGCACAGATGGGTTTTATTTATTCCGGGGACTTTAGGGAGTGAATTTGATTTTTAACTTTCAATGAAGTAGTGCAAAAAATGGAAAATGCAACATACAACATAAAAGTGTCGGGCGCTGTCGAAAATGAACCTTTAAAATAATGTCAAATTTACTTTTTCAAATACTGAAAAAATTACTCACTTTCCCCCCTTTGATTTTTGAAAGAAATAGGCCCCCCCTTAAGTTTTTGAAAAAAAATCTCTTTCTAAAGCCTTTTTTTTTTAATTCTTTATTTAAGTTTAATAAAAAAAATTACTTTATCATAGAAACAAATTATTAAACAAAATAATTGAATAATGATAAAAGTAATTAACTTTAATATTAAACTAAAAAAAATAAAAAAAAACTTTAAGAAAGAAAATTGATCAAAAAACTTAGAAAAAAGAAAATTTTATACCTTCGGGGAGGGGTCGGCGGGTTTTGACCTCGCGACCTCGGGACTCCCGGAGTCTCCACCGCTCAGCCCACGACCAAGTGGGCTAGCGGGCTGATCCAAAAGGATCAGTGGAGCCCTCCTATATGAGGAGGCTCCTCGAGCCCCTTGCTCAAAGTGGCCACCACTCCTCCACTCGACAGCAGCTCTCTTGGTGATGGCTCCGCTCGGCAGCGGCTTGTGGTGGCACCCTTTGGTGGCAGCTCCCACAGTCGCGTGTCCTGGCAAAGCTCGACGCCTCCTTGAGCTCTGCAACAAATCCACATGAACCACTCGAACTACACAAACCTGGATCCATGATCTGTTGTCTACAACTTCTGTCTGAAACGCACGATTCACTGCCTGCAACACTTGATTGAAATGCATCGTTGACGACTGGTCAGGGGAAAAAATAGTTGCCAAAGGAGATCCAAAAACTAGATGAAAAAATTAATCCGGCCAAAATGCTCGGATTCAACTGTTTAAACCAGCCATAGCTTTAGAAAAAATTCCCATCATTCTAAAACATAACGAAAAATCTGAATTGATCTACAAAATTGATGCCTCTTCGCAGGGTGACGGGATGCCAGTTTACAGGTTTTAAAACTTTATCCCACATATATGTGGGAGCGGGAAACGTGAGTGTTAATATTGAGTAACACTCACGTAGTGGGGTGTCTCCTCTTGGGGAGACACTAGCCCACTTAGAGCCTTACCCGCATGAGGCCACTTGGCTTCCATGCTGGGGGGGCTCGTCTCCTCCTGTAGGGCCACTTGGCTTTCGTTGCGGCTTCCGTTGTCCTCCGTGGTTGATTCTGCTTTCGTTGTCCTCCCTAGTCAAATCGACCACCTATTTTGACCTTAGGTAGTAGATTGAGTCGAGTCCGTTGTCTTAGGTCGTAGATCGTGTCCAGTCGCCTTAGGACGTATATCGTTGATATTCACACAATAACACTGAGAGGGGGGGTGAATCAGTGTAACTATTAATATTCACATCTACAACATTTAAAAATGAAGCAAAGAGAACTTGAAAACCAGAAAAGCAAATTGAACAATAGAGCACACCACAACACTCAATATACCGAGGTTCACCAATTTGGCTACTCCTCAAAAATGACTTCTTGGACTCCAATCCAAATCCAGTCTTTGCAAAATACCAATTTTACAAACACTTTACCAAGCATCTACTGGAAGGAGCACCAACCCCTTAGTTTTCTACTGCAATGAGATAGGAGCACCAACCCCTAGTACCAAGCACCAACATGGACTGCAATTCTGAGCAATTTAAAATGACATAAAAATGTCTTCACTTATTACACGACCCTGATTGGTCTGCAATTAAACAAACTCTGCACACTCTCATGGCTCTACTAATTTCTCTCTTGGCTCTCTTCTAACCCTCTTTTCACAGCAATTTCCCTCTAACAGCAGCGAACATATTCTCTGCACGACTGTCCTTTTATAACCTCTTTTTCTCATCGAGACTTTTCGTCTTCTATAACTTTTCAATCCTGCATGCAGTCGAATGACATTCTCGAGCTGATCGAATTCTTTTCTCCTCTTCATAAGCGGCTGTTCGAATCCTTGCAAATACGGCTGTTTGAATGCTGTAAATACATCTTTTTGAAAGCTTTTCCGATCCTTCATATTTGGCTGTTCGAATTTTGCAAATACGGCTTTTCGAATGCTGCAAATATGTCTTTTTGAAAGATTTTTTGATCCTTCATATTTGGCTGTTCGAATTCTACAAATACGACTTTTCGAATACTTTTTCGATTCTCCATATGTGATTCTTCGAATGCTTTTCCAATCGTGCATATATAGCTATTCTAGTGCATGTCTAACACCTGTCAATGTGTAACTGCTGATCTGACTTCAGTTACTTCTTACGTAATTGGCTGCATGTTGCTTTTTCGACACGTGTCACCTTGCATGTTCCTTCAGCATTTTCCAGCCAACCTGTTACCTGTCACGAATTCGTGACATTTCTGCCCAGTTGACTTTTTCTGGGCTGTTGATCGCGAAATACTAACTTGTCGTGATATCGCGACACTTTTTGTAGCCGTACGCCTTCATGCCCTTGCTGTCGTGAAATCACGACCATTTTGGCTTTTGAAAGCTTTCCCACCGTTCATGTCACGAAATCGTGACACTTCGAACTTTTGCTGACGTCATCCTTAATGTTGTCACGAAATCGCGACGCTTCTGGCTTCCAGCGGCTTTTCTTTCACCCTGTCACGAAATCATGACATTTTCAATTTTGCTGACGTCATCCTTAGCTTTGTCGCGAAATCGCGACACTTCCGGCTTCCAGCGGCTTTTCTTTCACCCTGTCGTGAAATCATGACATTTTTAATTTTGCTGACGTCATCCTCAGCTTTGTCGCGAAATCGCGACGCTTTCGGCTTCCAGTGGCTTTTCTTTCACCCTATTGCGAAATCGCAACATTTTCAATTTTGCTGACGTCATCCTCAACTTTGTCGCGAAATCACGACGCTTCCGACCTCCGTACAAATCTTGCTTCATGCGGTAGTGAAATCGCTACACCTTTGTGCCTTGTGCTTTCGATTTGCTTCAACTTTGAGTTCTGATCTTTTGATTGGTAGCGAAATCGCTACACCTTCACATTGTGCATTTTGGACTTATAGCGAAATCGCTACACCTTCTTGTTTGTGCTATTTGACACGTAGCGAACTCGCTACACCTTTGAGTTGTGCTTTTTCAACTTGTAGCAAAATCGCTACACCTATGTTTTGAGCACTTTTGACATAGCGAAATCGCTACACCTTTGCTTTGTGCATTTTCGACTTGTAGCGAAATCGCTACAACTTTTTTACTTAACACTTTCTCCCTGCTTCAGCCCGCGAAATTTCAACATGTAGCGAAATCGCTACAACTTTTCGACTTAGCTTCTTGGCCTCCAGCATGTTGCAAAATCGTGACAGTTTGCCTTGCGTCTTCTCTCTCCTCTGACTTGTCATGAAATCGTGACATTTTTGATTGCGCATTCTCTCTCCTCCGACCATGTCGCGAAATCGTGACAATTTGGCATGCATTTTCTCTCTCCTCGGCCATGTCATGAAATCGCGATAATTTGGCATGCATTTTCTCTCTCCTTGGCCATGTCACGAAATTGCAACAATTTGGCATGCATTTTCTCTCTCCTCGGCCATGTTGCCGCGATAATTTTTCTTGCATTTTCTCTCTCCTCGGTTATGTCGCGAAATCGCGACAATTTTCCTTTCTGCCTTCGGACCTCTCAACCTGTCGCGATATCGTGACAGAAAACATGTCATGATATCGCGACAGTTTTCTTACTTGTATTTTTCTACAAATTTTTGAATCTGGGTCACTTCTATTTTTTTGAAATTCACTCGTACTTGATCCGATCGACTTCGGAATTCTTGTCCATTGCTTCAACTGCATCAATTGCTGTCTGTGTTGACAATAATGACAATACTTTTGCTGTACCTTGTTCAAAAATCTCCCCCTTTGGAATTGTTGGCAACACTTATGCACTCTCCTGTAATTCTTCTCCCCATTTGACAATAATACCAAAGGGCTGCTGCAGACTCCCCCTGAGTCTCTGCACACCATTCTCAGACAAATGTTGTTATAGTTAGCAAAAATCATAAGTATAAGCAAAACTATAAGTATAGGCATGAATGCACCCTTTGAGAATGTGATCCCAAATGATAGTCAGTTCTTGGGAATTAATCAACTCTGCTCTCAAGTCTTCTCAAAGACTTACCTCAAATCTATCCAACAAGTCCTCTCACGAACTTGTCTAATCTACTCTCAAGTATTCTCTAAGACTTGCCTCAAATCTTCTCAACAAGTCCTCACTAGAACTTGTCCAATCTGCTCTCAAGTCTTCACTAAGACTTACCATCAATCTGCTCAATCTGATTGTAAACTTCCACAAAATCTCACACTAATATGTCCAACAAGTCTTCACCAAGACTTGCCACAACTCTGTCCAATATGATTGTAATATTACACAAAAGCCCACATTAATCTGTCCAACAAGTCTTCACCAAGACTTTCCACAAATCTGTCCAATATGATTGTAAGCTTCCATAAAAGCTCACACAAATCTGTCCTTAAGCTTTCACAAAAGCTTCCTCTATTCTGCCCTTAAGTCTCCTCTAGGACTTACTCAAATCTGCTCATAAAATTTCACAAAAGTTTATTCAACTCAACTCAATGTATCATAGAAAACCTCTTCAATCACACAAACAAGTTTCACACAAAATATTGTTTTAATCTCACAAAAACATATAGAAAATGTTTAGAGACTCAATATGCTTCTCACTCACAACAATACTTAATCACTTTCAAAATATCTTGTTTAACCACAAAAAAATATAGAGAATGGTTAGAGACTCAATATGTTTCACTCTTGCACAACACTCAATCACTTTCAAACTCTCTTCAAATAAATTAAGAATAAAGAACAATTTGTTTCACAAAAATTGAACTATCACTCCAACACTTTCGATCAACTATGCTCAATTAACTCCACTCAACCAATCACTCAATGAAACACAAATTGCTTATAGATCCTAAACAAGTGTTTCATAATGCTTTCAACAACTCATACTATGGAAATCAACCTTGACTCAAGATGATTCCAAAATCATATAACAATGATACTGATGATATTTTCACAAACCCTAATCATGCATATGAAAGCTTACTCAAATATTTTTAACAATTCTTATCAAACAATCTCACATAACAATGATACTCATGGTCTTTCTCAAAACCCTAGTTCGAGATAGTTCTTAATTTCTCACTCAAATATTCTCACAAACATTTACCAGTCATGCACATGAAAGCTTACTCAACAATGCTTATCAAACAATATTTTCACTCCAACTTAGCATTTATAACATCGAACAAACAATATTCCACTCATAAGGATGATATGCCCATACCTTTTTTTTGATGAATATTTGATCTCAAAACCTGTCCCAATCACACTCAACCTCTTTGACAATATCAATGGTTAGATATCACAAATCTATCCTTAATATTTTCTTTCAAAAATATTTCACCATGCCAAAATATCAAAAATCAACTATGCCTTATTTCTCCTTTCAAATCAATTTTTATAATATCACTTTATTTCAACAAATAACATCTAACACCCTTGGCACACCTTTTTACTCCTTTTATAAACTTTAATTACCAAAAAAATCAACCACCAAAATTTTAAAACTTTTCTTACCCTTTTATCTCTCTTTAATAGCTCATAAACCCTTTTAAATAAGCAAATTTAAACTTAAGAAAACCTTTAGGAAATTAATTTCCTCCCTTACAAATTTTGGATGCAACTTAAGACTTTGACAATTTTAGCGCATACCTTGTAATTTATCCAAAAAGATCTTGGCAGGATTCGACACTCGATCCCCTTCTCCCAAGTGCCTCCGCACAGCGTGCGTCCACCAAGTGGGCTACGTGCCCTCACGCGATGGTTGAGGCTCACGCCTCCATATTTACCTTCCTCTAACGATGTAAAAATTAAAATCAAACTCTGTAGTCTAAAAACCACTATTGCATGGATCGAACCCATGACTTGTCACCTACGAGCAACTTAGCGCAACCCTGGCTACCAACCGTGCTACCCAGCTCCTTGCAATGTAATATGCACTCCACTCGGCCTTGTTCCTTGGTTACCTCCTTAAAGGGTTAAACACATGCGATTCTTCCCTCTCACACCTTGGTGCACGACTTCCTTTTACATTCGATGGATCACATGGATGATTTTCTAAGGTGGGATTTAACCCTCTTTTATATGCATTACAATGTTTTTTTTTGGTAGATAAGATACTATAGCATTAATACCGGGTTTTACAGGTTGAACCAAAACCTTTTATATGCATTAGAATGTTTCAACCACATCGACGCTTTAATTATTTTGAATTCGAATTAATTCGAATTTTGAATTATGGCACTTTTAAATTAATTTAAATTTAAATTTTACCTTAGGGTAAAATATTTAAATTTAAATAATTTAAACTTAGGGCTTTATAAACTTTTACATGGGTCTTTTGGAGGAATAATAATTTTATCATTGCTTGGCCTTCGTTTTTCTTCACACCAACTTGTAACTGGAAATATTATGATATATTAATATATTATTATTTCCATTAACCTACTTCTTTGCCTTGCTGGAAAAACCACTGGAGGACATTAATAACATCAAAACTTGGACATCAACCTTTTGACATAAATGCATGGATGACAAACCTTGCTCTCTTCTTGACATCAATGATAACAAACCTTGGCCATATTTCTAGCAGTTTTAGAGAGAAATATACCTTTATTTGATTGTGAGATTTGCAAACCAAGAAATAAGGATAGCTCACCAAGCATTGACATCTCAAATTCACTTTGCATACATTTTGTAAATTTTTGACACATCTTGTTGTTACTACCTCTAAAAATAATGTCATCCACATAGACTACTATAATTACCTGATCATTTCCTTTATTATTGATGTATAGATTGCTATCAGCTATACGTTTTATGAAACCTTGTTCTTGGAGATATTTATCCAACCTTGAGCACCAAGTCTTAGGGGCTTGCTTTAGTCCATAGAGAACCTTCTTCAATTTACACACATAATCTGGCTTGTCTATTAGTCTAAAACCATATGGTTGCTCAATGTAGACCTCTTCTTCTAGGTAATCATTAAGAAATGTTGATTTTACATCCATTTGATACACTTTAAAGTTTTTGAAGCTTGAGAAGACCAAGAACATTCTTATGACCTCAAGACAAGCAACAAGAGCAAATGTCTCTTCAAAATTAATTCCATCTACTTGTGCATAACCTTTACACACAAGTCTTTCTTTGTTTCTGATAACCTGACCATCTTCATTCAACTTATTTTTGTAGACCCATTTGGTACCAATTATGTTCTTGTCTTTTGGACGTGGGACAAGTTCCCAAGTCTCACTCTTCTCTATTTGATCTATCTCTTCTTCCATTGCCTCAATCCAATATATATCTTCACTTGCTTCATTAAAATTCTTTAGCTCAACTTTAGATAGTAACGAGAAGTTGACATGTTCACTTATTCTTGTTATTTTCCTCATTTTTCTCTCATCTAGATTCCCAATAATTAGAGTTTCAGGATGGTTCTTTTCCACATACCTGGATGGTGTCTTAGGTGGTGCCTTTCTTGAGATTGTCTCATCTTCTTCAGTTTCTTCACCTTCTTCTTCTTTGCAACTTTATCCTTCTTGATATATAATCTCTTGAGCTAGTTCTCTTAGATCTATTTCTTCATCAACTCTTACATTTGCACTTTCCACAATTATATGTGATATTTTATTGTAGAATCTATCGGCTTTGCTCTTAGTGGAGTATCCAATGAAGATACCCTCATCACACCTGAAATCAAACTTACCCAAAATTTTCTCTTCTCGTCTAATGTAGCATTTGCTTCCAATTTTTTTGAAGTATTTTATGGTAGCTGGTCTTCCCTTCCAAATCTCATACAAGGTTTTATGGTGATTTACTCTTACTTGAGCTCTATTGATGACATAAATAGTTGTATGAATTTCCTCTCTAAAAAGCATCAAAAATATTATACTCATTTAGCATAGCCCTAGACATATCTTGAACAATTATGTTCTTCCTTTCAAGTACACCATTCTGTTGTGGAGTTATTATTGTTGATTATATCTCTTGATTCCATACTGTTCAAAATTTTTTACAAATTTATTTGAGGTGAATTCACCTCCTTTGTCTGATCTTAAAAACTTGATCTTTTTTCTTGTTTCATTTCTACAAGTGCCTTGAATACCTTAAACCTTTCAAATGCTTATAATTTTTCTCTCAAGAATGTTACCCAAGTCATTCTAGCATAATCATCAATAAACAACATGAAATAATTCTCACCTTGTAAACTCTTTGTCCTTGTAGAGCCACATAGATTAGTGTGAATTAGCTCTAAAGGTTTGGATGAAGATAATTCCTTTGATTTGAAACTTGATCTTGTTTGCTTACCATGCTGACATTGTGCGTAAATTGTGCTTGGGGGTTTTGCTATCTTGGGAAAATATTTGACTGCCTATTTGTTGCTTATTTTCACTATGTTGTCGAAATTCAGGTGGCCCATTATCCTATGCCATAACCAACTCTCGTTTATTGTGATAAAAATCATTTTTCTCCCTTAATTTTCTCAACATGTAGAGATTATTTGTAGTTATACTGGCGTCTGTAATAAGCTTTCTTGTCTTGGATTTCTTGATATCACATCTATTTGGGTGAAATGTGAGTGTGTGCCCTTGATCACATAATTGACTTACACTTAGTAGATTGTGCTTTAATCCTTCAACATATAACACATTCTTTGTATTCGATCTTCCATTATCTAGGCTTAGGGTTCCTTTTCCAACAATTCTAGCTAAAGCATTATCACCTAGTAGGATCCTAGTTCCTAGCAAACTAGAAATAATGAAATGAAGTGCAAAGACAATGAAATAGGATAGAATCACTATTTTAATAGAATCACTTTTTACACTGGAGGATAATACCAACCAATAGATAAATAAATACTTAATTGTTCTTTTATGAATGAGGAGTTCTATACCTCTCTCTTATTATTTATATTATCCTAGGGTTATGAATGAAAGGACATGACTATTCATATTATAATAATATAATAATAAATGAATTAATAATATTAATGGTTAGGATTAGGATCCTAACATGCCACCCTCCTTAAAAAGAGCTTTGTCCTCAAAGCTCAAAGTAAGGAGCTTCATTGCTTGTTTTCCAAGTTGAATTTGTGCAAGTTCTTGTACGATCTTAATGTCTCTTTTTCGAAGGCAGGGATATCTTGAAAGTTGGAGTGTTAATGGGGGGTTCCTAGGGAAAATAGTAGAATATTCCTTTAGAGAATCATGATGACAATGGGAGGGAAACCCTTGGGGTTCTTCAAACACTTTAGAAGGATGCATCAAAAGTGGTGGTAATGCTTCCAAATCCATTTGTGGTTCCTTGGTAGAGCCAACGGAGAAGGAGTGTGTAGTCACTCTCCGTTGGTTTCAAATAGGTTTGGTCATGTGGTGAGAACTCACTATTGGTGAGGAAGGTGTGTATAGGTCTTGTAGAATGCATATCTGACCGACATTGATCACTTTAGGTATGTCTACCTCATCCTTGCTTGGTGCATCAATCACTTCCAACATATCAACCCTATTGTTATCATTGGTGGGATCAAATATTTTAGGTATTTCTTGCTCATTGTCCTTTTTTTCCACATCTTCCTCCTCTTTCTTATCTTTCATGGCTTCCTCATCATTACCATTTTTAGTGCTATCTTCAGGTTTATTCATCACTATGTTTACCTCAATCATATTTTCGTCATTGGGAGAACTCCAAGGAATGGTTGCATCCGAAATATATAGTGCAGATGTAATACATTGATGATTGCGAACAAATTTCTCATTACAATGAAAACAAAAACCTTTTTCGTGTTGTGCCTTCACTTCCGCGGGGTGAATACGTTTAATGGGTACGAGTTGGGTAAGTATTTGAGTGGTGTAAGCCATTTACGTAGTCATGTTGGAAGTTGTGTCTAAATTTACCAAAATGGTCACAAAATCATCGTGAGACAAAAATTGCTAAAATATTGTTGGTAAAATTTGCAAAAAAAATGATCAACAAATGCTGCTAAAAAAGTCGTCAAATTCTTATCAAAAAGTCATCGACGATTTCTTGTCAAAAAATCATCAACTTCTTATCAAAAGTCATCATCAATTTGTGCAGCAAAAAGTCGTCATCGAAATTAGTAGCATAAATCATCGCAATTTGTCGCAAAAATTTATTGTCAATGAACAATTTTGTAATAATCCCTTCAATATTTATTACAATTAAGCTTGGAATCATGATAATTTTCAATGGGAATATGGGAAGGATTCGGGGAAGGGGGGCGGTGTGGGCGAGGAGTAATGGGAAGGTGACAAAGAGCCTGGTAAGGCGCGCGACGTGTGGACAGAGCGTGCGGATGAATAACAAGGGCAGCGGTGGTGGAAAGTGTCGTGCGGAAGATCGGAGAACATGACCAAACGTCACGCTTCATTATATGAGCATAGGGTATTTTAAATCCAATGTCCTAATCAATGTGGGATTTTATCCCAATGTTTTATTTTAAACGCCTTTTCTTTTTTATAATATCCGATGTCGCGATTTTAAAAGACGATGCCAGCGATAATTTTAAACCTTAATGTTATATTTTTTTGTTTTTAATATATATATATATATATATATTTATATCATTTCTTCGCTACGTTCGCGGTGATGTAAAACCTTAAGCTCGATTACCGGAAAATATTCAACCTTAGCTTGTTGGGTTTTCTGTACATGTTGCAGAAAATTGACTTCTTGCAGTAATTAATCGTTTTCTTCATGATTTAATCATGCCTGAAGTGATCAATGTCGGTCAGATATGTCTATCTGGGATGATTTCAATGTTCGGCCGCGATATGGGAGAATTAATTGTAGAGATTTTGAAGCTTATCTTTTGTGCGTTTCTCTTATGCTGAATTTGATCCGCTTGCTGGCCACGAATTGCACGAGCCGATTTGAGGTTTTTATCCCTTGTTGTTTTAGCTATTTTCAATGTGCCCTCAATAGTTGAAATTAAATAAAAACCTTAGTTTTAATTAAAAAAAATTAAACTTTATCGCCGGCTATTTTATATCTTGCCTGAAAACCAACGCAGAGCAGTAATCTGATCGATTTTTCGTGATTTGAATATGGTTGTCTATATGGTTTATTTTCAAGATTTAACAAGGATCGGTGGATATGTTTTGAAAAAAATTATTGATATCTTCGCCTGTACTTCGTAGTGAGTCGTCCATTTCTGTTTGGCCGCCGAAATTATTCAGGTGCGCTTGAGAGGGATTATAAAACGGTAGTTGTCTGATAATTTAAACCTTTGCTTTAAATTAAAATTATTCCTCGCGGTAAGTTGGGCTTTCGTCGGATTTCTAAAGCCTCTAAAACCTCTGACGAAAGACGATGGCGTCGTTCGCAGATTCGATTTCTTTCACCGTTTGCTCCCTGAATATGTCACAATGGTTTTTTTTTCCAGTTGCTGTGTTTGACAACCTTTTCGCTGGATTGGCTATAGAGGGTTATGATAATAATCCTGCTGCTTAAAATAGTGACAATTGGCGGCGGACAATTTTTGACCAGGGCGACGAGGTACGCTGGTCTGCAACAGATGGTGGACCAGCGATTGGTGGTCACTTGGTGGTATTCAAACGATAATCCCCTGTGCAGTATTCAACAGAACCATAACTCTAGGATTGTAAAAAAAAATAATTTTATCCACGTGGCAATTGGTGGAATAACTTAGGTTACACCTGACAATTTGATTTTTCTACAGTTTCGCTAATTTGACGAATGGAATTTTTTTTTCTTCTTCTAGCGTTCCTTCCACGTCGGCTTCCGTGAGTTTTTGGATGATGAAAAAACGTCAAGACTTTATTTTATATTATATATATATATATATATATATATATATAGGATGTCACCGAAAAAAATTTAGACGTCACGCTGCCGCTGAACTTTCTTGGCAATTTCAAGATTTTTCTTTGATCTGTTGCTTGGCCAGAGGTTAAGAATGATTTATGATGTCCTTTTTAAAGACTTGGATCAAGTTTAGAACACGGTTTATACCTATTTTTGTCCCTGCAATTGTGATATGTCTGCGCTGCTTGCTGCACGTTGGCTGCTGGAATTTGTTGGTGAGAGTCAAACAACTTTTTTAATGTAATTTGGCTCCACTCGCACCAAAAATCTGAATCTGGCAAAATTTACGATGAAATTCGTGATCGTAGATGCGAAAAGTTTAGAGCACGAATTAGTTGACCACAAATCGATTTATCTTAAAAGATTGGACTCTTGTGAACAAAATATCTCTAGTGGTTGCAATACTTGTAATGCTGGTGATGGCGATGATAATGGCAGCACATGCACAGTCTGAGGTGAGCTGCAATGGTGTGTTGCAGGTATTTGCTCCCTCGTTTATGGACCGATGAAAAACTTTAGGGTAAATAATTTTTTTTTTTGGTTTGCCAAAAGATTCTCTTTGGTCTCCAAGTTTGACAACAACTAATAATATTTACGTCGTCCGAGATAGTTTAATTTTCCTTCTCTATCACGTCGAGGTACGTTTCAAAGACTTGCTATACTGGAATCTTCTGCGCTGTTAGTGTTCTTGACGTTGGATTGGTTAGCGCTCTTGATACCCCTTGGTGCTCTATGTTGAATTTGATAGTGGTTTATATGAAGGTTGATCTGAATTAGCAGAAGTGTGATGATAATGACAGGTGAATTAATAGTGCAGTGGGTTAAATGACAGTGATGAGCGGAGGGAAAAAAAATGGCGATTCTGATATAAATGGTAGGAACCTAGTTTTTAGAAAACCGGAAATAATGAAATGAAGTGCGAAGACAATGAAATGGGATAGAATCATTGTTTTAATAGAATCACTTTTTATACTGGAGGATAATACCAACCAATGGATAAATAAATACGTAATTGTTCTTTAATGGATGAGGAGTTCTATGTCTCTCTTATTATTTATATTATCGTAGGGTTAAGAATGAAAGGACATGACTATTCATATTATAATAATATAATAATAAATGAATTAATAATATTAATGGTTAGGATTAGGATCCTAACATCACCAAATTTTATTGTGTTTCCATTTATTTCCTTGAGAGAGAAATTTGTTTTTGTCATCTGTCATATGGCTTGAACAACCACTATCAACAAACCACTGATTTCATTCATTTTGCACATGAAGAGCCATTTGTACCAACATAGACTTCTCCTTTTCTTGTTCCATTTTCTTTCTCCAACCTTTGGAGGATATATCTTTTTGGACAGTTTGACCTTCCTCTTTCTTGCAGAGGTGAAATCCCCCCTTGATCTAAGCGGAGGTTCTTTATAGAAGTCCCTGACTCCTTTTCAACAGATTTCTTGAATTGCTGAAAGAAGCCAAATGCTTTAGATTTCAGTTGAATAAAGAATACCCACATATTTCGTGAGTAATCCACAATTAACTAAAAATACCTTTTACCCCCACAACTATTGGGTATCAAATGACCAAACAGATTGATGTGAACCAACTCCAGAGGTTTCTTTGCTCTTGTAGAGCTCATTTCGAATGATACTCTATGCTGCTTTCCTTCCAAGCAGTCAGAGCAAACTGGCAATATGGTAGAAAGGGAAGGAAAACCCTTTACCATCTCATACTTACTTAACTCAAGTAAGTAACCATAAATCATATGTCCATATCTCTTGTACCATAGGGAAGTTGCCTCCTTTGTAGAGACAGTCATGGCCACATCTGGAGTAGAGATAACATCTAGGGAAAATATGCCATGCTTATATGAAGTAGTTGCAATGTTCTTGCCTCTCTTGGTAATAGAACAACACTTATTGCCCCCCTCAACCCTAAAGTTTACAACCATATCCTTATCCAGAATTTGTGTGACTGAGAACAAGTTGTTCGTCAATCTTGGAACATACAGAACCTTCTCAATATGGCACTTGCCATCAAGAAGAGTAATATAAAGTATACCTTCTTCTTGAACCTTGTAGGTTTTATCATCGATAATAGTGACAGGTTTGCCCTCTTTTGCCTCAAAAAACTTAAACCATGATTTATCGCCAGTCATGTGCTTACTGGCTCCAGAATCGACATACCAAATAAGATCCATCTGCTTGGATACTGTGGTAGTCATGAGCACTTTGTGTGCTCTCTCAGAATCCATGTCAAATTCCTCAAAAACAACATTCACTTGCTATTGTTTATTCTTTTGTGGTTTGTTCTGGCATTTCTATTTTGATTATTTATTCTTATGCCAACATCTGTTTGTATCATGACCTTTGTTGTCATAGATATTGCAACATATCTTTTTCTGTTGAGGTTGTTGAGTTTGTTTCTCTTTTGAATCCTTTTGAGAACTTCCTCCCTTCTGAAAATTACCATTCTTCTTGTTCTGCCCCTTCCTATTGGTGTATAGGGCAGTGTTAGAAGAATTGTCTCATTGTACTTGGCGTGCCTCCTCTTCTTGAAGCAAATTTATCAACTCAACATAGGTAACTTGTCTCTGTGATACATGAAGTGAGGTGATCAACACTCTAAAATAATTTCGTAGACCTCTCATTGCCACTGAGGTAAGGAGCTTATCATAAATTGGTGCTACCAAGGAATTCAATTTTCTTTTCAACTCAAACACTCTGCAAAGAAATTTTCAACTATCTCTCCCTGTTTCATGCTTAGACTGTGTAATTGAGACTAAAGAAATAGAATGGTGGAATCATTCTTTCCTTCATATATAGTTTTAAGGGCATCCCATGTCGTTACTATTTTGATAGTAAGCAATATGAGGTTGAATTTCATCATAAACAACAAGCAAAATGAGCACTTTTGCTTTGCTATCTATCTTATCAAAGTCTTTTTGACCAACAGTGAGAGTTGTGGCTCTAGCTATAGATGAAGGTATTTTTTTTGTTCCAGAAACAACATCCCAAAGATCATCCATATCTAGGATAGCCTTCATTTTATTTTTCCATGGTGTATATTTTGGACCTTTCAACAACTGATGAGCATCAGTCATTGGTTTTGCAGACATTGTGAAGGTTCCTTATAACACCAAATGGTACCCCCTTCGATATACCTTAATGCCAAGCCATTATACAATACAAAATACCCGCACTTACGCAAGGGAGACTATAGGTATTTTGAAAAACCAAAAAAATTACCTGCCTTTATGTGAGGGAGACTGTAGATAATTTTAATGATTATACGATACGTGGTACTTAGGCGGTACTGAAAGGGAATCACCTTGTTGATGGCACCGACCTTAGAAATTCTTCAATCCACATAAGTGGGGTGCAAATTCCCCTATACACTTTGGATATTTGAACTTTCATCTGGATTTAAGCCTAAACACGAGAGTGATTGGGGTAGTGGATGGAGTAAAAAATAGCAAAATGGCAAACTTATCTCTCCTCGACGATTAATAGAGAACAAGCTTAGACATAATTTTTGGCAGCTATATTAGGTTGCGGATACAGTAGCGCAATCACGAAAGCTTTACCTGTAAGTGCTAGCCAGAGGTATCACAAATATTGAACGCTACAGTGCAATAAATTGCACGAATGGGTTTTAATTATTCTGGGGACTTAGGGAGAGAATTTAATTTTAAATTTTAATGATGTAGTTCAAAGCAAGTAAAAATGTAACATACAACATAAAAGTGCCCACAAAAATAAACCACTAGGTGTGGGCGCAGCCGAAAATGCACCTTTACAATAATGCCAAAATTTGCTTTTTCTCAAAAAATTACTCTCTCTCCCCTTGATTTTTTGAAAAAAATACCCCCCTTTTAAAACTTCTTCTTATAAAGCATAAATTTTTTTTTTTATATCTAAAGTTAAATATATATAATATATATATATATATATATATATATATATATATATATATATATATATATATTATCCCATATAGTAAAAATTATCTTATTAAAAAAAAAAAATTAAACTATAAAAGAAATAATATAAAATATTAATTTTTAACTTTAGAAAAAAAAATATTAAAAAATAACTTAAAAAAATGTTTTACCTTTGCTTTGGGGGGGTCGGCAGGATTCGAACCCACGACCTCAGGCTCCCAGAGCCTTAACCACTCGGCTCACTCCTAGGTGATCTAGTGGGATGATTTGTAATAGATCAGGCTCTGCTCTTATTTTAAGAGCCTCCACGAGCCAAAAGGCCCTCATGGCGACGCTCCCTCCTCATCCACTGCTCGAGTGGAGCACGGGTGGTGCATGGGTGGCGACGAGGTGGTTGGATCATAGACAACCAAAACTACCACCAAAATTACTCTGTAAGGATCATTTTGGATCATTTTATACTCTACAATTAAATACAACCAAATTTTTACCTTAAAAATTCAAGAATGAAGCAGAAAAACCTAAAAATTGATCGACCATTGACGCCTTGCATGATGAAAAAATCAGCTCTGGAATATTTTTAAAGGATAAAATCAATTTTTAATCCAGCCAATCTACTCCGATTGGCTTCCTTATTCTAGAAAATCCCACAGAATTGAAAAGCACTGAACACAGTGATAAGGAAAAATACCAACTGTGTCACAGTTTTGACGTCGATGATGCGAAGAGTTGTAGGTGACAGGCGCGGTTGATTTCTTCAATATCGAGGCAGATAAAATATTTATCCCACATTGATGGGATAGTAAGGTATATAAGGTTTTAAAATAACCTTTACTCCACAAAGGAGTATAGCCTCTCGGGGAGAGGCTCTCTCCTGAGAGGGTCATGGGTAAGCCTCGATGTTGGCTCCCACAACGTGTTGGTCGCCACGCTTAGCCCCTTTCGACCGTATGGTTCTTTGCTCCTTTGTTCTTTCGATCGTATGGTCTATGCTCCTTTGCTATGTCGACCATATGGTCGATCGCTCCTTTAGTTGATCGTCGTTCACTTCTTTCGATCTAAAAATCAATTTTTCGAGAAATCCAATCAAACTTGATTAAATGTTTTTTTTCTCTAACTCGATTAAAAAAATTTCATAATTTCCAATCAAGATTTAAAAATATTTGCTCATCTAGAGCTCTGCTACTACGAGATCACTTCGAGAGAAATGAGAGTGGCGGAGGTCAGGCTCTGATACCATGTGAGAAGTAGAAAAACAATTCAATTATTTGATAAAGTATGAATAATACATTAGGGTCAGGATTAGTTCGGAGGTTGTGGAACCACCCGAGACCAATATAGGCGTAGTTGTAACAAAATAACAACTAGCCTAAATTAATCAATTCTAACAATATAAGATCGTTAGGATTGAATTAAATAATGAAAGAAATATTGAAATATATTCTAACACAAATCACCACACACAAAAGAGACAAATATTTTACGTGGAAACTCCCTCTAGGAAGAAAACCACAACAAAATATTGCTTATATATTTCTTCAATAAATTTTGTGGGCACCAACCCACAACAGACACCAATCCCATATTCCAAGTTCATGGACACTAATCCACAGGAGACATCAATCCCCTATACAAGTTCATGAACACCAATCCACAAGAGACATCAATACCCTAGCTCTAGTTCATGGACACCAATCCATAGGAGTCACCAATCCCTTTGCTTAAGTCTGCTCCAAAACCTGCTCACAAAACTTTCTCTAAAAATTGCTCACAAAACCTGCTCAAATATGCTCCAAAATATACTTACAAATCCTACCTAAATCTGTTCCAAAATATTGCACGTAAACCATGCTCAAATATTCTCATAAATGCTTCTCATATACTTCCAAATCCAATCATAAACAATGCACAAATTTGCATTCAAATATGATCTATAATTTTCTTTTTGTTTTTTTTTGTTTTTTATCTAAATTCCAAATCAGCACTTAATATCCTTATCATTCACTATTAAAATAAATCCTTATATCTCCCCTTTACAATTTGCAAAAATCAAGTCACAAGATTACACCTTATATTCCCATTTTATAATTTGCAAAAATCAAGTCACAATATTACACCTTATATCTCCTATTTTTTATCATTTGTAAAAATAAAATCACAATACTATGCCTTATATCTCCCCTTTTATTAAATTTAATAAAATAAAATTTATAAATACCTTGCACAATCACGGATGGGATTCGATCCCTTGACCTCTAGACGTGCAACACCCTAACACAGGCTCGTGACCAGCTATGCTAACGCATCACATGAAACCAAAAGGTGCAAACATAATATTTAATTCCTTCATTGCTCTATCTTAAATTCTTCAGCAAAACGACGTCGAAGAGATTCAACCCCTTAACCTTCTGCAACACAAAACCCTAGTTCGGGTTAAGTAACCAACTAGGCTAACCCAATGGATGAAACAAAAGGTACACGATATAATATTTAACTTCATATATGTGCTACCTCAAATAGTAAAACACACCAAAACAAGTGCCAAGGGGTTTTGACCCTTAAACCTTATGCACCGCAGTGCCCTAGCACAAGCTAGGCTATCGATTGGTTTGATCACTTGGTTGAGATAGAAGTGGTATGAACTAATATTTAAAGTCTTCTTTCCACCTGCTATGCCACCAAACTTACGCTCCTATCGTCCCTCCTACTACTCACTGCCGCTCTCCACTCGATAGATATTTCTTCAAATCACATACATTTTCCAAAGTGAATTAGAAGCTCATTTTTATATGCGTTTCCATGCACACCCAACGAAGTCGGTCCAACATTTAAATTTTTAAATTTTCAAACTCTTTTGCATGGTGTGCTCAAGGAGGTCGGTCCATCATTTGAATTTTTAAACATTTAAATATTTAAACTTTTAAACTATATTTAAATCCTTTGATTTAAATATAAACCTCCTTTAATATTTAAATATTAAAGCATATAAAATCACCTTTGCTTTGAAAACATTAAATCACTTTTGAAGATATCTACCTTGAACATTAATGACAACTCAACATTTCATCCTTGAAGATATTTCTGCCTTTGATATCAACATTTCATCCTTGAATATATTTCTGCCTTTGACATCAATGACAAATCAATATTTCTAACACATGTTTACATGTACTATATTTAGAAAAATAAGGTAAACAATTAAACAATCTAAACATCCATAGTTGCATGAAAAAATTGTAGAAAATTATTGAAAGAGATTATTCTATGAGGTGCGCAAAATTATAGCAGACTTGTTGTAGAGTTGTAGACAAAGAAAACAAAGTAGCAATGGATCAAAAAATCCAAACCTGATACCATTGAGAAGTTACAATGTTGCTTGAAGTTTGTGGAAATATTTCAACGGGTAGGTTGCATGTAATTCTTACATAGGATACTTGTAGGAGAATTCACCAGAACTTTATGAAATAACTGGGCTACCATTAATGGAATGTGTATCGAGATAATTCCCATTGTGCTTAGTCAAATTTTAGAATTACTACTATAAGGAGTAGAACTAGTAAAATCCTTTTAAATCACTTTTATGAAATTAGTTAAATTTTTTAAAGATAATGGGGATCCAAAATCCCAAATGCTAATGAACAAAAATATCTATAAATGGGTTAAGCATAGCAGTTTGTTAAAACTCTGGGATGAGGTAGCCATTTTTATTATCAAGTATTTGACTTGTGATTTTTTTTATCCAAGAACCATATAAAAATTCTTACTCACCTTAGATATAGTGTCCACAGGCTAGAGGTTAAACTAAATATTTCTCTATACCTACTGTATCGCTCCAAATTTTTTGCATCCTTACCTTCAGGCTATAGGATTCGTGCTCGGAAGGGGGATGCGAGAAGGATGGGACAATACCTTGGACTGAGAGGCCCTTTGAAGGTCGCGCCTCTCGGGGGAGGGGTATAAGGGTGAATTTTTGACGGATGGTGGGTTCACCAGGAAACTTTGAGTGGTAGTTTCCACGCATAGGTTGAGAATGGGTTTGATGTGTTCATTTTTATATTCAATTATTCATATCCTAGGTTTGGCCAAGATGAATCTAAACTATTCTATATGCCAATGTTGATTTATATGGATACAGAAAACATGAATAAGTGCTAAACATAGAAAGTATGCTAAATAAGATAGAATGTACCTGATTTCAGATGTTTGATGTAGATTTTGAGGTTTGTAGAAGTCTAGATCGTTCTCAAATCTTACGTAATCATCTGCAATTGCACAAAATCATCTCAGATCACATTCGGTCATCTGAGATCAGATGAGATCATCATCGACTTGACGAATTCATTAGAAACCTGCAATCACAGAAACAGATACCAAATACCAAAAATACAACTGCAAAAGCAAGGGAAAATGATAGAAATGATAGTAAATTTACCTAAATGATAGATCCAAATAACGATTAAAGGAAATGCATTAATTTAATAATTTATTTTAACTTTAGCATGCATCTATGCTAAATGAGGTGAACTCCAGAATGTAGGAATAAAATAAACTAAGTTAATGCATAAGAAAATGAAGAGAGAAGATAAAGAAATGCAAACAAATAAAGAAATATTGCTAAAAGTAAAAGAATGCTTAAGAGACTGTCTTAGGGCTATGTGTTGTGATGATAAAAAATGATGATGGTGATGATTTGTTTTTAGATTTCCATGAAAATATTATGCATGAAATGTTAAAAATATGATTTTTTTTTGCTAGGCATAAATTCCTAAGTGTGATAAAATTTTGAACAATTCCTTAGAAATTATACCATCGTTGCAAAATTGAATGTTGACATAATGAAATGAAATAGAAAAAGTGTTCGTTCTTTTTAAAGCACAATTGTGTAACATAATGATATAAGCCATATGTTTTTGTAAATAATAATTAATGGGAAATAAAATTAGAACAATGGTTTGCGCTAGGCATAGAATTATAAGTATAGACTTATACCATCATCGTGAAATCCAATAAAGTAATTTTATTGCGTAATTTGATTTTTGATTTTGAGATAAAAAATATATATAAACGTGACTTTATTGCTAGATTGTGAATATGTTGTTTGAAAGAATTTTTGGATTTTTGAAAACAATGTATGTAATTGTTTTTATACTAAACAGATATTCTTAAATAAGAAGATGAAATTATTCCAAAAAAGAGGTGCAAAAATATTTTAAATTATCTCAAAGGCAAAATGTAGATTTATAAGGAACCCTCATGTGCATATGTGAGTTCATTGCTGATCTTGATTTATCATAATGATACAAAAATCTCTCAAATACAAATGTGTGTGCAATTGTATTGTTTATTTACCAATTTTGAGCAAGATAATTTGATACAAGTAATTTGAATTAACCAAATAAGTGTTCGTTGACCATGATTTATATGCATGTAACCATACCAGACTACTATGTAAGTCGGGTCATCAAGAGCTAGCTGATCCATAAGCAGACATAGGTCTGTACAAAAGAAGGTCGCTAATGTAACAGACATATCACCACACTAGGAATTACCCAAGGCCAAGCGGGTTGGGCACAAACCACCTGTTATGGGGCTTACCTCATAGTTTTCAAATAATTGAGAATTCCAGGGATTCAAGCTCATTCACTCTTCTTTTCTTTTCAAAGAGTAGGGAAAGGGATTTTATTGCTTTTTGCTTTTGCTATTTCTTTTTTCTTTTTTTTTTGTTGTATTTTTGCATGGAACTGAGATAATACTGAAATATTGCTGTGATGGTACAAAATAATATTTTTCTTTTCTCATTTTCTTTGACTTTTCTTTTTCTTCCTTTACTAGGGATACTTTCTCGGATTGGCTATGGAGCAAGGGATTTTTATTCTGGGCAGGGGTGAGCTTGTCCTTTTGTCAATTCTCAAAGATTCTAGACCATGTGCATGATAGGATAGCGGGGGAAACTTTTCACTCAAGAAACCATTTCTACTATGTAGCATCATATCGAATTTGCAATGAAATCATTTTAATGTGAAAAGATATGCTTGGTTCAAGTAAATAACAAGACCAGTTCTCTATGCTAAAAATTTTATTTAATTCAACTGTGGACTTTGATATAAGAGAGATTAATAATCATACCAAATAAAATCAAGATATTTATGCATGTGAGTGTGAAAGTGCGGGATTCCAAATAAATACTAATTTATCCAAAATAACTAAAAATATGACTACAATACTTCAAGAATTGATAGGTACGAAAATAAAAGATGTTTTTGAAGATTTTGATGATTTTGATGTTTTTGATTTTTTTATGTTTTGATTTTAATTGATGAATTGAGAAGATACACAATGTGATTGTTTTTGAAATTTTTATATGGATGACTAAAATGAAACAACATGCAAAATAACAATATATACAATGATGAAATGAGCAGATTTTATGCATAATAGCATTTAAGATGCATAATATTAATAGGTTCTTTAAGATCTTTACCATCTAAGGTAGATAATCGGTATGTTCCCGATCCAAATTTAGCAGTGACGATATACAGTCCAAGCCAATTGGGCTCGAATTTACCTTTAAGATCTTTAGTTACATTAGTATTTTTTTATTTTCTTTCAATACAAGGTCGTTGATCTCAAAGGATCGATGATGAACTTTCTTGAGGTATGCTCGCTTGATCTTGTTTTGGTAGGCTCGAAGATGTTCCAAGGTATTGATGTGCTTCTTATCTAGGAGTTCTGTTGGTCCGGCTTTCATGCACACCCCGGGAAAAAAGGGATGAAGGCAAGGAAAGCTCCGGAGACACCCACGGGACTGATCCCACTCATCTTTAGGATCTAGCTGGTTATCCAAGGTGCGAGTTACAGAGTTGGGTCGAATGGCAATTCACTCTTTTCCACTTCTGGAATAGATTTCGATATGGACTGCTCTGTTACCTTACAGGGGGTTCCTGAACTTGTTCAGTAGTTGCAAAAGTTGTTTATCAGATTTAACTTGAATTCTTGATCTAGCTCTCATGGGTCAGCAGATTTAAATAAAAGGCAAATAAAGAAAATAAAAATGGATCATTCACGGAAAGCAAAGAGAGGGTAGGGTAAGGCGAGAAAGAGAAGTTTATCAAACATCAATTGTAAACCCTAAACTGTCAATCTTATCTATGCTATCGACTTCACAACAGAACAAATCCCGGAAGAAAGTGTCCAATCGGTCTAAGATCACTTTCAACTAAGAGCACAAGGCCGAGTGAAACAGATCTAGCAGAAAATCATAAATCCAAGGGCAGCTGGTTAAAATCGGTATCTTTCACCGGCAGCCTAGCTCGCACAGTGAAGACAGAGCAATTAGAACAAACTTAACCTCAAATATGTAATTTCCCCTAGCAGACAATAGAACAACTGAAGCCTAACAGCATATTTAATCTTGACAATGGCAGATTTACGACATATATCTAACAAACTTTAAATGGAACGGATAACAAAAGAAGATACACTTATCACACTCTGCAAAAGATTAGGCTCCTGGCCATGCTATCAGAGAAAAGCTAAAGCACATCAACTCCAAGTCCGGAAACAAAGGATTTCACAAAATTTGCAAGAAATTGCTTATAAGCCTTTATTTCTAAGTCTCCGCCTCCTGCGATTACATTTAGAATTTGTATTTATAGACTCGGGACGGACCTCGATCTTTTCCAATATATCTTGCTCAAACCCTAAATCTTATCGCACTTAAACCCTAGGACCCGGGTTTTACAATAAAAATCCATTTAAAAATCAAAGTCCGGATAGAACTTAACCCTTCTGCAAATCAGGCAGTTAGCTACCATAAATGGAGAAGATAAAATCAAATGCAATTTGCATTCATTCGCAGCTGCAAATAAATGCTTTCATTAATTCTGCTGGTGAGCCGGATGAGTCACCACTTCTCCATCAATTCGATCTCCGCAAATCCATCCCTGTGTTGAAATGGTCTTCATGCTATCAAGTCTGCAATAAATTTGTCGTTGAATGCTCTCACCGGCAGCTTCTCTCCTAGCATGGCGGTCCTTGACTAAATCCGCACTTTATCTTTGCCTTTATGGTCTTTCCGGTTGTCCCGTAAGTGCCAGGTGGAATCCTGCATGAAAGACAAAAAGATGCATTAGATTAGCATTTTAATTAAAATCGAAGCTTAAAACATTAAAAACAGATTAAATTCGCAAAATAAGCTTGCATGTCGGCCTTTGTTTGTCTCATTCACGCTTTGACACGTGTCGCTACCCCAGGAAGCCTTCTGTTTCCCGTCGGAATGCACTTTCAGGTCAACTATGACTTTCTCTCTCCTGCCGCGATTCTGCGACATGTCGCGATTTCGCGACATGTCGCGAAATCGCGACCCTGCCAGAGCATCGGCAACTTCCTCCCTCGTCGGCCGCGAAAACGCGACATGTCGCGATTTCGCGACATGTCACGAAATCGCGACCCTTCCTGGCCTCCGTACGTTTCTTGATTTTCAGCCGCGATTCTAGAACACGTCGCGATATCGCGACAGTTCCTCTACCTGCATGCGTTGACCGCGTTGACCGCGATTTTGGAACATGTTTCTGACTTAACCGATTTTTCATCCTGCAGCCCACTTTCTCTCTCCTGCCGCGAAAATGCGACATGTCGCGATTTCGCGACATGTCGCAAAATCGCGCCCTCCGTCATGACTCGCTTCACTCTCCCAAAAGCGTCGCGATTTCGCGACATGTCGCGAAATCGCGACCTTTCGCCACTTAGCCGCATTTTGACTTACCTGTCGCGATATCGCGACATTTCCGAAAATGGAAGTGTCGCGATATCGCGACACTACCAAAAATGGAAAGTTTGATTTTTCAGTGAATTTATGCAACTGTTTTCTGGATTTTCTCGATACCGGTGCAAGATTTTGCTTGTGCATGAATGATTCTAGCATGTAAAAAGTGAATTCTTGGATAACACAGCTAGAATGCAAGAAAAAGCACAACTTTAAAAAGGAGGCAAGCAAATTTGGATTTAAAACTGAAAATGACCAAGAGGGTCCCTGCTGCAAAAATGGAAGTTCATAATTTTCTAAGGATGGAATCTCATTTTTCAGTGGGGGTGTGTTGCTTATCAACAAATGGCGATATCTGCGGGTAAAATAGTAGCACTATTTTAGAACCCAAGACTCTGGTTTCAAAACAAAAAGACCATGCATCATGCCTTGCCACGAGGCATTCTTCACAATAAATTGATCGCTAACTGCCAGCTGTTAAAATTTCCCAAGGACATACTAGGCTGGATTACTTCAAGGAAGATTTCTGATGTGCAATTACAAAGGGTATAGAACTTTCTTCAAGGATGACTCGAATTGAATGATAAACTTGGATTAATCAACTTTTCTAGATTGTAAAAGGGGAAACCGAGTAGAGCTCCGTTTACTAGTTTAGCTTTTACAGACCTAGACAGAGTTACCCTTTAGATTTACACGACCCAATTTACAACTGTAGGGCAGAATCTAATATTGGCTGCCTCTTTTGATCATATAACTCTTTTTTTTCTTTTTTCTTTTTTTTTTTCTTATCTTTTTTTTTTTTATCTCTCTTCTTTTTGAAATATATCACTATCTGGAAGACCTTAGAGAAATTACAATTTTCTTTTAATATTTGATCAATCTGGAACTGTTTCAGTCTAGGCATTGATAGCCTCTGGTGACACCCAAATAATTGCATGAACCATAGTCCCCTCTTATAACCAGCTTTTCTTGGATTCCCCGGGAGTTCCTCCAACTAAACAGCATAGCAATTTTTCTATCATTAAAACAACTGTGGCAAGTAAGACACAAGATCCAATCATCTCTCTACCTTCATCTTGGATAACAAAATAGTTCCACAGTTTAGTGCAAGCAGACTATCTCAATTAGAATAATGAGCAGAATGGGGAGGCACTGGATTGAGGATTTATCAACTAGGAATAAAACAATTTTCAGCGAGCTGACTTTTCATTGATTGCTCGGGCGAGAGGTTAAAAAATAGAATTTTAGAAGCCAAAGGACTTTGTACAGGCTTCCAAGGACAGGCACAGGCTTCTAAAGCAAGACAGAATAAAAACTGCACAGACTGCAAATAAAACTGCACAAGCAACTAAGACTAAAACTAAAACTGAAGACTGTACAGACAAAGGAATAAAACAAACTGCAAGGCTATTTACAAAGGATGCAAAGCACAGCTGTACAGGCAGCAAAATTAAGCTAAAACAAATAAACTAAGAACTGAAGCAAATAAATTAAAACTGCACAGACAACAAACAAAACTGCACAAGCAACAAAATAAAACTAAAACAAAAGACTGTACAGACAACAAAGAAAAGGAAAAGCAGGGAAGAAAATAAAAACTGTACAGGCAATAAAAGAAACAAACTAAAAGAACTGAAGCAAAGTAACTAAAACTGCTAAACTGCAGCAAAGCTAAACTGCAACAGCACTGAAATAAACTTAAAGCAACTGAAATAAACTAAAATGCAACTGCACAGACATATTAAAAAAATAAAAAAATAAAATAAAAATAAAAAATAAAAAATAAAACTGCACTGAGAACAAGGATTAATCTAACAAACAAACCTGTACAGACAGCACCCAATTAAAACTAAAAAGAAGCAACTAAAGCAACTGTACAGAGCTATTAAAAGAACTAAACTAGAACAAAACAAAACTTACGGAGCTATTTACAATATGTACACATGTTACAACCTTTTTTATAGCTTACTCAAATGATACATTGGATGGAACAGCAGAAAAATAATGCTTCAAGTATTGGCCATTAACAGGGAGGTCCAGAAAATTACCATCCAGGTCTTGAAAGCGGAAAGCATTGTTACCCAATATTTCAGCAATTTGGTAGGGGCCTATCCACGGTGGTCGCAACTTTGTGTGCTTACCCTTCTTCTCATGGGCCTTGTCCCACAGAAGCACTAAGTCTGCCAGCCTGAAAGCCTTCACCTTGGCTCTCTTGTCAAACCACCGCTTGACAGTTTCTTGGTGTCTGCTGAAGTGCTCCAGGGCTTGGAGTCTTTCATCCTGCAAGTTAGTGAGGTCTAAAACACGGGCTTCAGCATCATCATGACCTTCAAAATAATCTAAGGCAAACTGATAGGTAGGCAATTTCAAGGAGATGGGGACAATTGGCCGAGTACCATACAACAAAACAAAGGGAGAGGTCTTAAGAGCCACTTTGTGTGTTATCCGAGTCAGCCCACAAGTGCATATTTCAACAATGTATGCCATTGCCTGGGTTTGTCTGCTGCAGACTTTTTGATGGCATTCATTAAGTTCTTGTTTGTTGACTCAGCCAGTCCATTGCCTTGGGGATAATAGTTGGATGAGAATCTGATAACTATCCCCATCTGGTATGCCCAATCTGCAAACTCCAATGATTGGAAGGCGGGCCCATTATCACAGACCAAATTCAGGGGAACCCCAAATCTAGTTATGACATTTGATTCAAGAAAATCAATAACTTCCTGGGCTGTACTTCTTGTAGTGGCTGCTGCTTCAACCCACCTTGTGCAATAGTCATGAGTCGTCAGCAGCATATTTATGCCTCGCCGAGGAATTCGGGTTAATGACTCCCACAAAATCAAGTCCCCACTTGCATGAAAGGTTTGTTTATCACAACCGGTTGCAATGGCAGAGCTCGATTTGCCTCTTTGGCTGCAAATGTCTGGCACCGATGGCGAGGTTCGACATGTTGATGTGCATCCTTAAAAAGTGTAGGCCGATGATAGCCTTGCTCTTAATATTTTATGTGTCGTAGCGAGATCTTGATGAATGCCCCCGCCCCTAGTTTTTCATGAAAGCTAGCCATGACTTCACCGACTTCATCGGGAGAAATGCACCTTAGGAAGATGCCAGCATAATTCTCCCTGTACAGAGTACCTGCCTTGAGGAGATAGTGAGAAGCTTTTAACTTTAATGCTCTCCTTTGAGTTCTGTTCAAATGGGATGGGCAAACCCCAAACTGTAGCAGATGAATGATATCCCCATACCAATCATCAGATTCAGAGTTTAATTGATTAACTTCCTGCTGTGGAGGCACTTCAGCAATGTGTCTAGACAAGCCAAGTCCTCTGATCAGTTTAGCAGGCCTAATCTCCAAGTCATATTCTTGCAGCCTGGTGACCCAATTGCCCCTCAGTTCACCCAACTCATTCTGACTTAGAAGGTACTTCACAGCTGGGTCTGGCACTATGGCATGAGTTTTGCTTCTGAGTATATAATGTCTGAACTGCTTCACTGCCCTTACCAAAGCATAAGCCTGTTTGTCTAATCTAGAATATTTCGGTTCAGCTCCCTTCAAATTAGTGCTCTTAAAAGCAATTGGATGTTCTCCCGTATCTCTCCGTTGAGTCAAGACCTGCAGCAAGTGTATGTTCGGAAGAGAAAGTGTACGAGATAGAAATCTGCATCGAAATCCGGGCTTACTAAGACTCGGTGCTTGTTTAATGGTTGTCTTGATTTCTTGAAAAGCGGTCTTAGCTTCAGTGGTCCGAGCAATGCAGGCGGTTTGCTTTAACATATCATTCATTGGTTTAACTATCTCTCGCAAAGCTCGAGATAAACTTTCCGACAAAGTTAATCTTTCCAAAGAATGATCTCAACTCTTTCTTGGAGTTGGGAAATGGTATGCCGGATATGGCCTCAACTCGCTCGGATCCATGGAAATGCCATCCTTTGTGACCAAATGCCCAAGCAATTTGCCTTCTGTTACACCAAATATGCATTTCTTTGGATTCAAAGAGATGCCAAACTCTCTGCACTTGTTAAATACAGACTCTAAATGCTTGACATGGTCAAATATGGATTTGGAAAAGACTGTTAGATCATCCATGTAAACTACAATACATTTGCCCATAAGCCCCTTGAAGGCATGGTCCATTGCTCTCTGAAATGTTGCTCCTGCATTTATTAAACCAAATGGCATCCTCTTGTAAGCAAAAGTACCCCACTTAGTTGTAAAAGCAGTCTTCATTCTATCCTCCTTCTCAACTAGAATCTGATTATAGCCTGAGAAACCATCCAGAAAAGACATCATCTCCGAGCCATTAACAATCCGTAGTACTTCATCCATAGAAGGCGGGGGATAGTTGTCCTTTTCGGATGCTTTGTTCGGATTCCTAAAATCCACACAAAGTCTGATTTCCCCATTTTTCTTCCTTACGGCACCGGATTTGCCACCCAAGTAGAATGCCCGATAGGAAAAATAATTGCTTGCACTCAAGAGCTTCTCCACTTCTTTCCGAATAAGGGGTTCTAACGAGCATTAACATGCCTCTGTTTTTGTCTGAAAGGCTTGCAATATTTTTTCAAAGGTATGATGTGGGTGTAAACTTTTGGATCAAATACCTTTAAATCCTTGTATGACCAAGCCATTACATCCTTAGACCTATGCAGGAAATCAATCATATTTCTCTTTATCTCTGGATCACAGTCCTTTGCCAACTTGATGTTCCTTGGATCCTCTTCAGTTCCTACATTCAAATTTTCAGTATCATTGTCTGTGGTGCCCACATAATCCTCAGAATTCACCCTTTGCCTGATCTTGTCAACATCGAATAGCCTCTCCAGCTCTACCATTCCCTTTGGGATTCTGTTGTCCTTCAATCTCATGATTCCCCTGTCATCATCTAGCTGTTCCATCAGGGTGTCCCTTTGGCCCTCATCAATTATAGCATTCTCAAAGGTATTGGTACTCTGCAGAAAGTTCACAATCTGTTGATCATCTGAGAAAACTTGAAAGCTGTCAATATTGTTTGGAACTGAAGGACAGGGGACTAGCTCAATTGAAAACTTATCCCACTTAAAATCTTCCAATGGCCTTAAACTTGCAGCTGAAGATGCCAAGACATCTCGCATGTGAATTTTGTTCCCCGGGTATATGTGTTAAGTTAAATGCATCAAAGCCTTCCACAAGATCCCAAGCTCCGTGCTTGTATCCCTTCGAGATAAGAGGCTTTACACTGAAACTTACCCCCGACCCGGCTTGCCACTAATTCCGAATCGGTGAAAACTTGAATGTTCTTCACATTTTTATCCAATGCAAATTTTAAACCTAAAATCGAGCTTCATACTCGCTAAATTATTAGTACATGGGAACTGCAGCGGTAAGACATAAAAAATGTCCGACTTTGAGGCCCTTTGAGGACCGCCCCTGTTCCAGAACCCTGCTTACATCTGGCTCCATCCACATGAAGTGTCCAAACTTCATTAGTATGTACAGGATGAGCTTTGTTAAATTTATCATTGTGCCCAGTTGTTAAATTGTAGACACCAATGTCTACCTCTGCAATATTGACAGTCTCATTTGCAGCATTGTACTCTGTAATGGTGTGTTTGTACCTGGGTTCTCTGTCAACCCGCAATTGATTAGCCACACCCTTCCATGGCAACCACATGTGTGAAAAGTCTGTTGCCAGATATCCATTCAGAGACTTAGACCAATCCCTACTCAACAACATTCCATACCCCACCGGGATATCCACAACTTGGATTTCGATCTTATGTTGAGCCCTTGGCTCAGATGCCAATTGAATGTGAATGTTTTGCAGCTCTCCCACAACCTTAACTTCTGACTTGTCCAATTGGACAACTCTCCTCTCAGACTTCATTGGGGTCAGCCCCAACTGCTGACAAATTGCCAATGGCATGACATTAGCAGATGCACCTGAATCCACCAAACAATTATGTAAGTTCTTCCCAAAAATTCTGACAGTCAGTAAAAATGGGGGAACTTCAGTCTTTTCCTTGTACATGGCCAGATTGGCATTGGCTATTTTCTTCCCTTTATCCACAGGTTTAGCAACAGGGCCAGAGTATGTCTTTATCAGATTGTCTCTCTCGCTCCGAAATCCGTGCCGACTCATGCGAGTAATGTTAGCCTTAATCTTTTTCATATCCTCCACTATGTTATATCCTTTGTTAAGTGGAGGAATAGCAACATCTGGTACTCTTTGAGCTCCTCCCTTTGGTGGGGGTGGATTATTGCTTGGAGAGGGGTCAGGAGGAATATTGTGAGAATTATCAGGAGGAGTTGATGTGGTATTTGGCTTAGGATTCCTGTTCCTCAGGTTGTAGCTATCTCTTCTTGATCGCTGAAAGCCTGTACTTCATCCATGGGCATTTCAACTACATTCTCAGATTCATCCAGGAAAGAAAAAGAATCCAAGACCATAGCTGCACTGTGTCCAGATGAACTTGGGCCCTCAGCAGTTCTTTGATTTTCAGGGGAGATCAAATCTCCTGACAAAGCTTCAAATGCATTGCAAAATTCCACACAATCTAATTCCCCATGTTGAGAAGTGGCATGAATTCTGCACCAGTTGGGCAGAGCCAAATCACAGATGTTCACATCATGAGCTTTACCCTTGTAATCTTTATTAGGCTCATATGGGGGCCTATTAAATCTGTTTGGTTGGTATGAATATCTGTTGGGATTGTCTCCAGTAGAAGTTTGCCTTTTAAAACTCAAAAAATCATTGGCCGACTTCCGAACAATCTTTGAAACTTCTTCAATCCTAGCATTGTCGACCTCTTTTACGGGGTTCAGTACATTCTCAACAGAGTCTTGCACTAATGGTGCTCGCTGATGGTAAAGTCCGACAAACTCGGCAAGCATCATCTGATGTGGGATAGGATTGAGTATAGGAGCAGTCTGAGTGATCAGAGGAGTTTGTTGAATATTTAAAGGTCAGGGTCCCAACTGTCTTTCCAGGATTAAAGCTTCTTTATAAGCTTCTGTCAAGTTGGTAACAGTGGCATCCCTCTTCAAGAAGACAGAGGTCATTGGGTCCAGAGAGTTCCTAAAAATCTCTAATGCCAGGTCAGCATTCGGTACATAATAGCCAGTGAGTCTACCATAAGCTTTCTGGAATCTGACATTATAGGATCTAATAGACTCATTCAGTTCTCTTTTGATGCTAGAAAACTGCTGATATAAAATACTGGGGTCTATCACTTCCCCGAACTGTGACACAAAGACTTTTTCTAAGTCACTCCAACTGGTGATGGAATCATTGGTAAGATTTAGAAACCAATCATAGGCTCCCTCCTGGAGAGTGAACGGGAAGAGTCTGCAGGCAACATCCTCATGCCAGTACATTTAATAACTTCAATGCATTCTTGAATGCAATTAAGTGTTCCTCTGCAGCTTCTTGTCCCATCATGTTTATACCTAGGGAGGTATCTTTCCGGATTTCTGGGCAAGTCATGGGCTATACCCGAAATGTTCAAAGTCGTGGAGCCCAACCAATTTGCCATAGCTAATGGATTAACAGGGATATTCCGAGCTCGGTTGGAGTGACTATCAATGGTGATAAAATTGTCCGTGATAGAGATGTGGCTCTTCCGTGGCTACTTCTTCTCGGAGTTTCTAATTCGGGGACAAGGAGCTCTCCAGCTCTGGGTGGGACCTTGTTACCCCGTATGTAGAATCCAGTTTTCACAGGTATTGACAAACTCTGCAGTTCTGAACAGGTTCTGTATTTTAGCAAGTTGAAATACTATATTGACAACGATTGACAACAACCCGACAATTTAAAAACTGCAGACAATTTAAAAACTGCATTAACAATTTACAGTTCTGAACAGGTTCTGTATTTTAGCAAGTTGAAATACTTAGAAACGCGACAACATCGCAGACAATTTAAAACGCACCGACAATTTAAAACGCATTAACAATTTATAAAACTGTACTGACAATTTATAAAACTGTCCGGAGTTCACTGTGGGTCCTTCAAATGTTGTTGTTATGCCCTTACAACACTTGAACTGAGTTCGGCCCTCCTTCTAGCGCCAATTAGGTGTTGGCTGAGGAGGAGGGGAAAATTGGCTACCAGACTTTGGATAAAATACAGTTTTACAGTTCCACATACAGTCGGATTTCTCAACTCAAGTGCACTAAGAACAGATGTTCTGTGGCCCTCCTTCTAGCGCCAATTAGGTGTTGGCTGAGGAGGAGGGGAAAATTGGCTACCAGACTTTGGATAAAATACAGTTTTACAGTTCCACATACAGTCGGATTTCTCAACTCAAGTGCACTAAGAACAGATGTTCTGTGGCCCTCCTTCTAGCGCCAATTAGGTGTTGGTCCGGCTTTCATGCACACCCCGGGAAAAAAGGGATGAAGGCAAGGAAAGCTCCGGAGACACCCACGGGACTGATCCCACTCATCTTTAGGATCTAGCTGGTTATCCAAGGTGCGAGTTACAGAGTTGGGTCGAATGGCAATTCACTCTTTTCCACTTCTGGAATAGATTTCGATATGGACTGCTCTGTTACCTTACAGGGGGTTCCTGAACTTGTTCGATAGTTGCAAAAGTTGTTGACAATCAGATTTGACTTGAATTCTAGATCTAGCTCTCATGGGTCAGCAGATTTAAATAAAAGGCAAACAAAGAAAATAAAAATGGATCATTCACGGAAAGCAAAGAGAGGGTAGGGTAAGGCAGAAAAGAGAAGTTTATCAAACATCAATTGTAAACCCAAACTGTCAATCTTATCTATGCTATCAGCTTCACAATAGAACAAATCCCAGAAGAAAGTGTCCAGTCAGTCTAAGATCACTTTCAACTAAGAGCACAAGGCAGAGTGAAACAGATCTAGCAAAAAATCATAAATCCAAGGGCAGCTGGTTAAAATCGGTATCTTTCACCGGCGACCTAGCTCGCACAGTGAAGACAGAGCAATTAGAACAAACTTAACCTCAAATATGTAATTTCCCCTAGCAGACAATAGAACAACTGAAGCCTAACAGCATATTTAATCTTGACAATGGCAGATTTATAGCATATATCTAACAAACTTTAAATGGAACGGATAACAAAAGAAGATACACTTATCACACTCTGCAAAAGATTAGGCTCCTGGCCATGCTATCACAGAAAAGCTAAAGCACATCAACTCCAAGTCCAGAAACAAAGGATTTCACAAAATTTGCAAGAAATTGCTTATAAGCCTTTATTTCTAAGTCTCCGCCTCCTGCGATTACATTTAGAATTTGTATTTATAGACTCAGGACAGACCCTGATCTTTTCCAATATATCTTGCTCAAACCCTAAATCTTATCGCACTTAAACCCTAGGACCCGGGTTTTACAATAAAAATCCATTTAAAAATCAAAGTCCGGATAGAACTTAACCCTTCGGAAAAACTGTGCAGTTAGCTACCATAAATGGAGAAGATAAAATCAAATGCAATTTGCATTCATTCGCAGCTGCAAATAAATGCTTTCATTAATTTTCGCTGGTGAGCCGGATGAGTCACCACTTCTCCATCAATTCGATCTCCGTAAAGCCATCCCTGTGTTGAAATTGTCTTCATGCTATCAAGTCTGCAATAAATTTGTCGTTGAATGCTCTCACCGATAGCTTCTCTCCTAGCATGGCGGTCCTTGACTAAATCCGCACTTTATCTTTGCCTTTATGGTCTTTCCCGGTTGTCCCGTAAGTGCCAGGTGGAATCCTGCATGAAAGACAAAAAGATGCATTAGATTAGCATTTTAATTAAATCAGAAGCTTAAAACATTAAAAACAGATTAAATCCGCAAAATAAGCTTGCATGTCGGCCTCTGTTTGTCTCATTCACGCTTTGACACGTGTCGCTACCCCAGGAAGCCTTCTGTTTCCCGTCGGAATGCACTTTCAGGTCAACTATGACTTTCTCTCTCCTGCCGCGATTCTGCGACATGTCGCGATTTCGCGACATGTCGCGAAATCGCGACCCTGCCAGAGCATCGGCAACTTCCTCCCTCGTCGGCCGCGAAAACGCGACATGTCGCGATTTCGCGACATGTCGCGAAATCGCGACCCTTCCTGGCCTCCGTACGTTTCTTGATTTTCAGCCGCGATTCTAGAACACGTCGCGATATCGCGATAGTTCCTCTACCTGCATGCGTTGACCGCGTTGACCGTGATTTTGGAACATGTTTGCGACTTAGCCGATTTTTCATCCTGCAGCCCATTTTCTCTCTCCTGCCGCGAAAATGCGACATGTCGCGATTTCGCGACATGTCGCAAAATCGCGCCCTCCGTACGACTCGCTTCTCTCTCCCAAAAACTGTCGCGATTTCGCGACATGTCGCGAAATCGCGACCTTTCTGCCACTTAGCCGCATTTTGACTTACCTGTCGCGATATCGTGACATTTCCGAAAATGGAAGTGTCGCGATATCGCGACACTACCAAAAATGGAAAGTTTGATTTTTCATGAATTTATGCAACTGTTTTCTGGATTTTCTCGGTACCGGTGCAAGATTTTGCTTGTGCATGAATGATTCTAGCATGTAAAAAGTGAATTCTTGGATAAAACAGCTAGAATGCAAGAAAAAGCACAACTTTAAAAAGGAGGCAAGCAAATTTGGATTTAAAACTGAAAATGACCAAGAGGGTCCCTACTGCAAAAATGGAAGTTCAGAATTTTCTAAGGATGGAATCTCATTTTTCAGTGGGGGTGTGTTGCTTATCAACAAGTTCCAACTGACTAAATCTGCCAGCATGATATTCATCTCCTACTTCAGTATCTTGAAGTAGCAAATCCAAAGAAGAAATTTCTAATTCAAAGGGAAAAACTGTTTCAGCATCATAAACCAAAACAAAAGGTGAAGTGCTCATGGGAGTATGAACACTAGTTCGATAAGCCCACAAAGAAGGATATAATTGGATGTGCCAATCACGGCCAAATTTATTGACCAATATTTTGAGGATTTTGATTAATGTTTTATTAGATGCTTCTGCTTGGCCATTACCCTGAGGATAATAAGGAGTGGACCAACAATGTTGAATTTTATATTTTTGACATAATTTTTTGACATATTTATTTTTGAAACAAGCTCCATTATCTGAGATGAGATTTGTAGGAATTCCAAACCTACAAATAATTTGATTAAAAATAAACTTGGAAACTTGGGTTCCAGTGCAAGAATCTAAGGGCATAGCTTCAACCCACTTCGTGAAATACTCGGTGGCGGTTATGATGAATTTGTGTCCATCATATGACACAGGGTTGATTTTTCCAATGATGTCTAAGCACAATTTTGAAAAGGGCCAAGGAGACGAGATAGCCTGCAGTTCTTATGTAGGGGCATGGACAAGGTTAGCATGTTTCTGGCACTTGTCGCAATGGCACATGTAATCATGTGCATCCTTCTCCATGGTAGGCCAAAAATATCCTATCCTAAGGAGCTTCTTAGAAATGGCGCTACCACTAAAATGTCCCCCACAAGATCCATCGTGGGCTTCACTCAAAGTTGATCTAGCTTTGTCTAAATTCAAACATCTCAATAGGATGCCTTCAAAAGATCTCCTATACAAGGTATTGGCAATAATTATGAAGTGACTTGCTCGTCTATGTAATAACCGGCGTTGGTTGCTATTACAACCTTCAGAGAAGGTCCCATTTTGAAGAAAATTAAATATATTAGTGTACCAAGGTTCAGGAGTAGTTTTGTTGATTAGAAACACATCCAAAGGTTCTAAGCATGATTTATTTGAAGGGGGTTCCTGGAGTCGACGAATAATAATGTTAGCATATTCGTCATCTAACTCCAAGGGCAAAAGAGATGTAGCTGCAGCCATAGCATTAACCGCACGATTGCTAGTTCGAGGAATAACTTCCAAAGTAACTTAATCAAATAAAGATAACAATTGTAAAACATATGCTTTATATGGGCACAATTTATCATCTTTGGTCTGATAAACATCATTAATTTGATTTATGACAAGTTGAGAATCATCAAAAACTAATAGATTTTTAATTTTTAGTGCCAAGGCAGCTCATAATCCAAGGATTAGAGCCTCATATTTAGCAGTGTTATTAGTACAAGCAAACGTTAATTTAAAGGACAAAGGTATAATATGTTTCTACAGAGATATTAAAATAATACCTGCACCATCCCCACTCATGCATCGGGCTCCGTCAAAGTATAGGGACCATTGCTCTGGATGGTCTGCCTCTAATTTAAGGCATTCATCAGGAAAGTCAATGATGAGGGTATCGGTAGACTCTAAGGGTGCAACATCTAATTGATATGCTATGATTTGACCCTTAATGGACTTTTGTCCTATAAACGTGAGTTCAAACTCACTTAGTGCAAGAACCCACTTTGTTGTGCGACCAGATAAATACGGTCGACTCATGAGATACCGCAAAGGATCGAATTTAGCAATAACATAGGTTTTCTGACTAAGCATATAATGGCATAATTTTTGTGTATAAAATACAAATGCTATACATAACTTCTCTAATTCTGTGTAGCGAGTTTCATAACTGATTAAGGTTCGTATAATGTAATAATTAGCACACTCTCTTTTCTCATCATCAAGTTAAGCTAACATAGCTCCTAAGGAAAAATCTGAAGCAAAAATATATAATATAAATGGGCGATCAGATCTAGGTGGTGAAAGCATAGGTGGGTTAAGGAGATATTATTTGAGGAGTTCAAATGCTTCTTGACATTTGTCGTCCCAATGAAAAGAGACATCTTTCTTAAGAAGCTTAAGAAAGGGTCCTGTTTTGTTCGCCAACTTATCGATGAAGCGACAAATAGCTTAAAGCTTACCTTGTAGACTCCGTAATTTAGATATATTTGTGGGTGCGGGCATATCAGTGATAGCCATGATCTTGAGAGGGTCAATTTCAATGCCACATAAAGAAACTATAACCCATAATAATTTGCCAAAATTAACTTCGAATATACATTTGGATGGATTTAGTCGGATAAGATATTCCCTTAACCGATCAAATAATTTTCTCAAGTCATCTAAATGATCATCTTCTTTGATGGAACAAGCTATAATATCATCTACATAATCATGTAGAATATCATGCATCATATCATAAAATATATAAGTCATGGCTCATTGATAGGTTGCACCTACATTCTTTAAACCGAATGACATCACTTTCCAACAAAAGGTCCCCCAAGGGGTAATAAAGGCTATTTTAGCCTGATCTTCAGGAGCTATCCTGATCTGATTATAACCAAAAAATACATCCATTAAGGATATCATTCCACTCCTAGTAGTAAAATAAATGATTTGATCCATGTTGGGAAGAGGAAAATCATCTTTAGGGCATGCAACATTAATATCTCTAAAGTCTGTGGAAACCCTAACTTTGGTAGCTTCTTTCTTAGTTACTGGAACTACATTCGAGATCCATTTAGCATAATCAATGGCTTGTATAAAAATAACCTTCAGGAGTTTTTCTAATTCCCCTTTGACTAGTAAGGCCACTTTAGGATGCATTTTTCTAAGTTTTTGTTTAACAAGTTTAGCATCCGGATGGACTACTAGGTGATGCATAGCTACAGAAGGGTCTAATCCTGGCATATCTTCATATGTCCAAGCAAAGAAATATTCATATTCCTTAAGAAATGCAATGTATTTATCCTATTTGTCTTGACTCAATTATGATCCAATGTTGATTATGTGAGGATTATCTTCGGTTCCAATGTTAATTGTTATGACGTTTTCTACTTCCATGTGTAGACCTCTCAAAATTAGGTGGGGCGGGTGAAACGTCCAATTCTTGTAGCTCTTCCAAGGTTACCTTGGATAATTTGTCTTGAGGAGTCGTGGCCTCAAGCTGGGCTATACTAGGTATAGAGCCATCAAAATAAAATCCGTTATGCAATAATTCCTCAACGGAGACATCATGGAAGATATCTCCCTCCAGCTCATCGTCTGATTCAGTGATCATCTCAGGGTAAGCTATAGATAGCATATTACATGTAAATGACTTATTTATTAAACACAAGGCATCATGTTTATCCAAATAATCTTGGTAACATATGAGTTGGTCATCATCCTCAAATGGGAATGGATGACCTTTACTAGGAAATAGGCCCACACCACATCGGGCAGGCCATGGTTCTACCTCAAAGGGTTCTTTCATACCATTCTGGAAAGGTCCCAAACCTTTCCATTTATATCCCAATTTAAGAATTATAGGATTAACTTTAATATACTCATTAGTAAAATAACATCGAGCATATCCATGCAAAGTAATAGTGATAAGTTTTGAAGCACTTGTTGAAAGTTTTAGTTTGCTCATCATTCTAGGGATGGTATGCAAAGCTCATCTTGAGTTGTGTCCAATGTATCTTGAATTTTTCCTACTAAAATAACCAATTAATATTGATTCATGATTAGATACGATGGACTAAGGAGAGCCATGAAAGAAAAAAATGGATATAAGAAATATTTGGGTAACACTTAAGGCCTTGTAAGGGTGGCTAGAGTATAGAAATGAGCATACTTATAGAGAAAATACACCACCATGAGAATGAATATATTTCCTTCAGAATTTGGGAGCCCTTCAATAAAATACATAGAAATATTTTTTAAATTAGTGTTCAAAAATATTAAGATCTTGGAGTGTGCTCAGTTTGCAAATAGTTTCACCCTTAATGCACTAACAAGTGTCATATTTTACAACAAAATTCTTGATATCCTTTTCTATCCTTATATATAAAATATGTATTTATCCCATTCATATGTCATTAATAATCTTGAATGTCTTTTAATTGGAGAAGAATATATTTCCTATAGTATATAATAGTGGAGTAGCAAATTGTTAGGGATATTAATGTGGCCCTAGTGTCGTAGATGTTGTTCATAGCATGTATATATTGGGTAAGGTTCAAGACTAGTTTGAAGTTATTGAATTAATGGTTGTAAGGTGTACTCTTGGGTTATTTCTCATTGTATATATTTGGTCCTTTGTGGGAGTGGAGTAGATATTTCACATAGCATACCATAGTCCTCATATTGGTAGGATAGTGCATTAGGAACTAAATTTTCCTTTCTCTTATTATAAACAATTTCATAGTCATACTCCAATAGTTTGGTAATTGATTTTTGTTGTTTGGGCATAGATACAAACTACAAAAGAAAATATCTAAGGTTGTGGTGGTATATTCTAATGGAAAATATCACCTAATAATATAAGGCCTCCATTGGTTAGCAACATGTAAGATCACCATCATCTCCTTCTCACAAGTCAATTATCCTAGCTTTTTGTCTCATACTGGCTTACTAATGAATGTCAATATTTTCCCTTCTTACATAAGAACAACATCAATTCCATATCTGGAGATATCAATTTCAACCATAAATGGCTTGGGGAAATTATTCATAGCTAACATGGGAGTAGAGAGCATAGTTTGCTTAAAGTACAAAAAGGCATGTTCAATGGGTTTTGACCACAAAAATAATTTTTTCTGCAACATAGTCATCAAAGGGGATGCAATATTTCCATAGTCATGGATTTTTTTTTATAATAGCTAGTGAGGAGTAGGAAACCCTTAAGACTTTTGAGAGTATGTAGTTTGGGCCATTCTCATTTTGCTATAATATGTTTATGTGTAATTTGCTTTTGTTAATGGATCATCAAACAAAGTGCATTTTTATGATAAAATAATTATGTTAAATATTTCTCTATCTATTCCACCATTCCAATGATGAGTGTAAAAATCCTACAAGTAGTTATTAGTAATATTAGATAAGATAAATGTACTTTAATTACAAGTACTAAGATTTATCACTTCCCCTATTTGATGTAAGTAACTAGTTTTAAGAAATGGTCTACCATTGTATCTTGATTTTAATCTAAATATCTATTTCAAAAGAGCACAAGGTATGGAATTCTAAGGATATTATTTTTTTAAAAATATTGGTATTTATACCCTCTATCATATATTACTCTCAAGAGTTCATTAGCCAGTCTCAATATTACTTCCTCCAACTATGATATGTATGGAAATGTAAAAACTAGCAAACATGTATTTTGCTTAAAGTATAGAAAGGCATGTTCAATGGGTTTTGACCACAAAAATAATTTTTTCTGCAAAATAGTCATCAAAGGGGATGCAATATTTCCATAGTCATGGATTTTTTTTATAATAGCGAGGAGTAGGAAACCCTTAAGACTTTTGAAAGTATGTAGTTTGGGCCATTATCATTTTGCTGTAATATGTTTGTGTAATTTGCTTTTGTTAATGGGTCATCAAACAAAGTGCATTTTTATGATAAACTAATTATGTTAAATATTTCTCTATCTGTTCCACCATTCCAATGATGAGTGTAAAAATCCCACAAGTAGTTATTAGTAATATTAGATGAGATAAATGTACTTTAATTACAAGTCCTAAGATTTATCACTTCCCATATTTGATGGAAGTAACTAGTTTTAAGAAATGGTCTACCATGGTATCTTGATTTTAATCTAAATATCTATTTCAAAAGAGCACAAGGTATGGAATTCTAAGGATATTATTTTTTAAAAATCTTGGTATTTATACCCTATATCATATATTACTCTCAAGAGTACATTATCTAGTCTCAATATTACTTCCTCCAACTATGATATGTATGGCAATGTAAAAACTAGCAAACATGTATTTTGGTATCATAGTATAGAAAACCATAATTAGTTCAAAATTATACTAGAAAAATACTTAGGAGAATTTGAGAATTGGGAAAAATTAAGGGAAGAATCAACAAAAAATTGACAAAAAAATAGAAGAAAATGTAATTTTCATTGAAAAAAGTTTTTTTTTTTGCATATCACAATGAATTAACATTATAAAAATTAAATATCAATGTTGTAAGACTTTCAACTTAAACTACACATGAAAGTGACAAAACACATCTTAAATAAGGAAATTTTAATGTGTCCAAATTTTAAATATTATTGTATTTCTTATAATATAAAAAGGTACAAATTATAAAATGTGTCATGAGTTATAACAAATATGATGTCTTAATATATTTGAATGCCTTTGCCCTTTTACCTAGTATAAGCTCTAGTCTATCTTTGTCATTGTGCCCATGGTTCTTCTTGTGCCTTAGTTGCTAACACCCACCACCACTTGTGATAAAACCATTAATACCTTCATTATATGAACTAATTTTTTTCCTTATTTGTATTTTGGTGCAAAAAGGATGATGCAAATACTAATATGGGACTTCAACAAATTAACTTAAATGGTGATTATGATTGGTTTTAACTTTTTACTTGGGTGGTTATTGGTGGCTATCAAATTCCTTCAAATTGCAAAAGATTCGTTGTTAGAATACCCTAATGTTTTTTGGTTGGTGTGGCAACAGGTAGGTAGACCCCTTTCTCTAATTTACAACAGGCAAAAATGAAGCAAATTGAAAATAATTATAGCATTTTCTCTACTTGTGCAGCTACAGTTGACTTTTTATCATGGGAATTGTGACTTTTTCAAACAATTGCTATTCCCAAATTTTTCAAAAACTTGCCAAAAAATTATGCATTTCTAATTTTTATGTGATTTGACTCAAAGTTTTGGCAAAATTTAAAAAATCAAGAAATTAGTATATTTTTTGGCAATTTTTGTAACTTTGTTTGGTATTATAGAATAGTTAAATTAATTTGTAAAGTGACTAAATCTATCAATCCAGTTATTTTCCATAATAATATTATATAAAAATATGATGTTAGGTTTTGCTAGCAATTTAAATGTATTTTTAAAAACCTTCCATCATGTAATTCTTAAATATGTTTTGTTGCTTAGATATTATAATTGCTTTTAATCTAACAAAATTCTCATTTATGGTTTGAAAATTTTCTCAAAATTTAAATTATAGGGCTCTCTAGGGACATTGAGTTTGAAGTTAACCAAAATAATGAGACGAGGAAGTATTTCATAAATATTTAGATAGAATTGATGACCATTAACCAAAATATTATTAAACATGGATTGTGAAGCTAGAGAAACACGTGATAGTAATTCAAAATCGAGAGAATAGTTATTACTAAAAAATTTCATTGTACAAGATCTAGCAGTTGATACTAATGATAGACCTTGTGAACCTTTGATAAACCTAATAGGGGTGTGAGATCTAATATATTCATGTTTTCATGTTTTACATAGGTTTAATATAAACATTGTTTGCTTGTTATGTTGGACTATAATTGCTTATTATAATGGGACTATGGATTTTTATCTTCCAATTACTATGTTTTTTACTAAAGTTATCCTTTTAGAATATGGGATAATCATGTTCCAATTTTACTTCATGTTATATGTCCTTAGGCATGTGTAACTTTTTGGTTAAAAACTGAGTGTCAATATTTTGATTAAGTTGTCCATCATCAAATTTAATTCACATCTATATCTTATATTTCAACATTTTTGATATAATGTAGTTATATTATCTAAACATTATAAAACACATATCCTAATATAATAATTGCATATTATTATATTATAAATATTATTTCATAACAAGAACCATAATATGTGTAGCACCCTAAAATTGGCGCAGTAAAATTGGAATAATTACATTCACCTTAGTAAATAATTTTAAATTCAAATTTAACCTCCCAAACCGCCCGTTAACCGTCGAGAAACCCGTTTCCCCTTTTTTCACGCGCCATTTTTAGAGGTTGTTTTGACCGTTTGACGATATCGTCGCCGATCAGACGATATCGCCCCAGATTTGACGATTTCGTCTGGACTAGGACGTCCAGACGATCTTGTCGCAAAACTGAATTTGCATAGATAGACTCTGTTCCAACGGGTCTCCAATTCGGGCAGAAGCGTGTCTGCGCCATTGGGACCCTTCCCCGTTGGAGATCTCCCAAATTGGGATGATCTCCAACCTCCCAACAACTCCCCTATGCCTATTTAAACTCTAGGACATTCCCTCCCCAACCCCTGGCTGAATTTTATCTGCAAGTTGAATCCCTCTGCACTAAAACACCTTAATCTTATTTTTGCACTAGTCCTATAGCAGTTTTTATGCGGGTACACCATTGATTTTCAATCGGAGCCAGCACCCATCGCCGTCGACGAACCTTGTCAAGATCGGAGGCGATCTGTCAAATTCGAGACGATTTCGTACTGATGCGAGACGATCTCGACTGCAGTCCACATCGAGGCAATCAGTGCCCGGAGTTTGCTTTTCTTAACTTTGCCTCAGTTATTTTGTTTTACAAATTAGATAATCTATTTAGTTTTTATCCTATTTTGCATCTGGAGTTCACCCATCTAGTCTAGATTGCATGTTAAGCTCATAATCTGCCATTAAAGTACAACAATTTACTTTAATTTCTATTTTTAAACTTTGTTCAGTATTCAGTTTATTATTTGGCATATTTTGCCTCTGTTTGCACAATAGGAATTCTTGTATTTTGCATCTGTTCTCTGTTTTGCAGGTCTCTGACGAATTCGTCTGACGAATTCGTCAGATTTCAGACGATTCTGTCAGTCTCAGACGAATCTGTCAGATTCGGACGATTCTGTCAGATTACAGGCGATTACGTCGAATTCCAGACGATCCAGACTGCTTCAAGCATCAGAAACTTCTTCAGACTTCCGGATCAGGTAATCTCCATTGGCCTCCTGCAAATTCTCTATTTTTTGCTTTCTACTCTGTTTGTTGTATTCATTTAAATTGCATTTTCATATAGATTAAGTTAGATTCATTCGGCCAAACCTAGGATGAATGCTTAAGGATAAAACGAACTCATCAAAACACATTCCAAAAACCTAGGCGTGGAAACTGCCGCCAAATGTTTCCTGGTGAACCCACCATCCGTCGAAAAATCACCAAAACACACCTCCCTTGAGAGGCGGGACCTTCGTAAAGTCCTCTCGTCCGAGGTACCGCACCATCCTTTTCCCATCCTCCTTCTGGGCGTGGATCCAATAGCCTGAAGGTAGGGATGCGAAAAATTTGGAGCGATACATTTTGGTGAACCCGACGTGAATGCATCATAACCTTTTGAAAACAAAAATAAAAAAAATAAAACAAAAAAAAATTAGAACATCTAAAACTTAGATGCATTTTAAAGCTCTTAAAGTTTGAAATCATGTTTAGATGGTAGCTCCTAAAAAGAGGTTAGCAGTTACTATAAACGTAGAAAACCAATTGGCAGCTATAGAAGTTAATTATGTCCTTAGTATCCCTGAAACAAGTAGAAATCAATCCTTGTGGGACGAACTTGTCAGGAGACTTAGTCTCATCTCATCTAGGTCCACACAACTTAAACAGATCAAGAGGCTAGTCTTGGATAGAATCCTGGATCCTCATCAATTAGTGTTCTATCATGAACTTCAGAGAGCCTGCCATAGATGGTTAGCCTATAGGAGAGCTTTAGTATCTTCAGAGTTGTTCAGCTTCGAGGAATACCTCGAGAATGCAGACATTGTACACCGATTCTTAGGCCTTGTAGAAGACCAAGAAGTTGTTCTTACAGATAGGGAAATATGGAATAGAGTTCCTCGTCTTTGTGTTATATCGAGAGTATTGCCACGAGCTTTACTTCTATCAACCAGCATCTGAGACAGACAATATCACCATAGCCCTTTTCATCAAATTCTTAAAAGAAAACTTTCAATTTGAAGAAGAACATTTCATGACCCCTGAACAACTCGAACCTATTAATGATATTCATAAATTGTTCATAGAATATTAGTTCATTTACTTTCAGCTTTATTATTATTGCGTGCATTTATTGTTTTATTTGCTGTCTTTATTGTATTATTTCAAAAATTAAAGAAAAACTAAAAAAATCAAAAAAAAAAAACATAGCAAAAACTTAAACATTTCATTTCAAATATTGCATTAGGTATATATAAATATATACCTTTTAATTTGTTGCATATATATATATATATATATATATATATATATTTTATATATATATATATTTGCTGAAATCAAAACTTAGCACCATGCCTAAACTTAGGAATGGTAAAGAAACTCTAGGAGAAGGAGAAGATTGGTTACAAGATACAACTGAAAACCCAAATGTCCTTCTTGGAGATACAAATCCGGAAGGAGAAACTCTAGGTCAGTCAGACGAAGACTTAGGTGAAGATAAGGAACAAGAAGGAAGTGTTAAAGAGAATGAATCCTCATCCCCTAGAATAGCTCCAAATGGGGGCATCACTTTTGACAACGCAGAACATTTTCAAAAATTTCTCAATCAAAATATCGACATCCTTAATGTAGCAGTCCGTATTGATAGAGGGGAAGTTAGTGACGCTCAAGCAGCTATAGAACGGGCGCTTGATATACACACTAATCCTTTATCTTTTGTTGATCAAGAGAGTGATAAGGGTGGACCATCCAATACGGATATGGTCACTATAGCCCAAGCCATGTCAAAACAACAGGTTACCCAACCTCCTAAGGAACTTGTTACTCAACCTAAAACCACTCCTGCACAAAAGAAAATTCCCTTCACTACTTTGTTCCGCCAAACTATTGAGCAAAATGCTTTAAATAAACAGAAATCTAAAACAAAGCTAAATACAAATTTTCAACAATATGGAACACAACATAATCCAACTTCAAAATTCCTCCATAACATTTTTCCTACTAAAGTTTTACACAATAGTAACATGGCATCTAATCTACATGTTCCTCCATCCTATGCTCATAAAACTCATGTCAATGCCCTACCGAATCAATATGGGGGGCAAACTAGTAATCTGGAAGCTATGGTGAAACAATTGGCTTCACGTATGGACCGAGATAGATCCCTACCGTCCCTCGTACAATTATCGAGAGATTTGTAGCCAACCATTGGATCCCATAGTGGTAGCTCAACCATACCCTAAACATTTTCCCATGCCCGTCCTGCCTATATATAAAGGAACCGAAGATCCCATAGAACATCTTCGCATGTTTAGGATAGCATGTCACGACATATCGCATGACGACTTGCTATTACTAAAAATGTTCCCCAAAAGTTTAGGTGGAATGGCATTAGAGTGGTACTATCAATTGCCCACTCACTCCTTAAGAAACTTTGAAGAAACAGTTGAATCATTTGTTCATCAATTTAGTGCCTACATCGAGAGACATGTAACTATTAAAGACCTATACAATTTAAAACAAGATAAAGATGAATGTTTTGCTGATTTCTTGGCTAGATGGAGACAATTGATAGGAAAACTACACTTTGTGCTACCCTATAGGGAAATGCTAGACATTTTCATCAATAATTTACAAGAACAACTCTCTTATGAGCTATCAACAACTACTTTGACTACCTTCGATCAAGCTATAGACTTAGCTCGAAGAGTAGAAGATGCCCTCATTAGGAGAGGCCAACTTAGGAAGAAGGATGATGAGAAAACATCTAGAAATCAATATAAAAACAAACAGGTTGTCGGTGATGGAGTCACTGACAGCAGAAATGTTGCTAATGTCAATGCAACAAAGACAACAAAAAAATTCATATTGAAACCCCCTGACAAGCCTCCTCGAGAATTCACTAGATTAAACCAACCCTTGTCAACCATTTTACCTCAATTGCTTGAAAGAGGTTTAATCCAATTACCAGCTATCCAGGAACTGACCCAAGTATACCCGGATATAGAGCTGATTTGCATTGTGACTTTCATAGAGGACCTGGACATTCTACCAACGCTTGTAAGAGATTGAAACATAAAATACAAGATTTGATTGACAATAATGAAATGGAAGTGCAAGCCTTCCAACCCAAACAAAACCCTCCTAATAATACTCAAAATACTGTTCCCCAAAATCAAAATCAAAATGCCAATCAAACTTTAGACATATTTCAACACCCTTTACCACGACATGGTAAAGAGGTAGCTAATCAAATTGAACATCATAATGTTCCCCCTCCTACCCGATATGTAGGAACCATTAGCGGACAATTACCTATTCAGGATTCTCAAATATTTGACACAACCTTATCCCTGGTTACAACCAGGCCCTTACATAATTTTCAAACTTCTGATTCTAGTGATATAGAGTCAGATAGTGAAAGTGAAGTAGACACTATTCAATCGAATAGTTCTGAAAATGAATCAGATCCTATTCAACTTTGTCACAGATGCTAATGTTCCGGAAGAACCATTTCCCAGAAGAGTCACTACTCGACCTTCTTCTAATGAAGTCCTTCCTTATGAACAAGCCATAAATTCTCAACCAAGACCGTTTCAACGTCGTCACTATAACATTGTAGGTACCATCGGAGTCGTTACTCGACAACAAGCTCAAAATTCTCAACAAGAACCAAACCAGAACGATGGATCAGCTCCATTCGTTCTGAAAAATCCCAATAAAGGAAATCATGCTCCTATTGTTCAACCCAAACCTCCTTATAGCATTAATGAGCAATTGTCTAATACCACGGCTAGAATCTCCCTTCTAGATTTATTAAGATCCTCTCCCACACATAGGGATGAGTTGATGCTTACATTGAGCCAAATGATGGTACCTCAAAACATTCAACTTTGAAGCTATGGCCAATACTATCATCACTCGAGAGATTGATTGTATTGACTTTCGGGATAAAGATATCCCACAACACGGTTTACACAAGGATAATCCCTTGTACATTCTTGCTCTAATTGGAGATGTAGGCTATCAAACGAGTCTGATTGATAATGGCTCATCTCTAAACATTTGCACCTTTGACTTCTACCAACGATTTGGTTTTAGAAGTGATGAAATGAAGAAAAATGATATGATTATCAAAGCTTTTAATGACAAAACACAAGAAACGTGTGGAGTCATTACCCTCCCATTGCAAGTTGGCCCTAGAACCCTAGAAACAACCGTGTTTATTGTACATTGCCCGACATCGTACAATATACTTTTGGGTCGCCCTTGGATTAACGCCATGCGAGCAGTCCCATCAACTTTACACCAATGTGTGAAATTTGAGTTTAAAAATCAGTTGGTCACTATTCATGGTGACCCTAGACCTTTTGATATGTGTGCTTTGGCAGAACCCGTTGGAGTGCAATTTTGCCCTGCTCTGTCATCCACACATTCTAGTTCTTCTTTTTCATCTAAAACTGTGAAACATAAACCCATAACTTCATCTATTCCTCCTCCATTAACTTCATCTTCCTATAAAGACCAACAACCTTCTAAACAAATTTTAGAATCTCAAAAGGATCTCAAATCTACAACTAATCCTTCAACTATTATTCCTATAAATTCAAAACCTTTAGACACATCCATCATACCTTCCACACCTCAAGACATAAGTAATAAACCTTCTACATCTTATGCCCTTTCTGATGAACTTTTACCAGTTTATCTACAACCTTAATATCAGAAAAAATGAATGCTTTCATGCAAGATTCAAACCTTTTAAATAAATTACCGCCCTCTCCTCGTACTTTGGGCCTCCCACAACCTATGGGAAGTACTTACCAAGTCGGGAGTTGTGCCTTCATTTATAAAGGATATGGCTGGGGAAGAATCCCTCGGAATATCAAAACTCATCATGAGGGATACGCTCGTTGTTATTTTACCAATGATTATGTTAAAGCTAAACCCATGATGCTTAAAATGGGATATAAAGGGAAAGGCTTAGGACCTTTCCAAAATGGCATGAAAGAACCTTTCGAGGTAGAACCGTGGCCTGCCCGTTGTGGTGTGGGCTTATTTCCTAGTAAGGGACAACCCTTTCCTTTTGAGGATGATGATCACCTCATATGCTATCAAGATTATTTGGATAGGCATGTTGATTTGCCTCTTAAAAATCAGTCATTTTCATGCAACATGCTATCCATAGCCTACCCTGAAATGATTGCTGACCCCGATGAAGAGTTGGAAGGAGATATCTTCCATGATGTCTCTGTTGAAGAGATGTTGCACAATGGATTCTATTTTGATGGTTCTATACCAACTATAGCCCAGCTTGAGACCACTAATCCTCAGAATGAATTATCTAAATTAACTTTACAAGAATTACAAGAGCTGGGTGTTTCACCCGCCCCACCTAACTTTGAAAGAGATCTACACATGGAGGTAGAAAATGTCATTAAAATTAATATTGGAACTGAGGACAATCCTCACATGATCAATATTGGATCAGAACTAAGTCAACAAAAATAGGAACAATACATTGCATTCCTTAAAGAGTATGAAGATGTCTTCGCTTGGACATATGAAGATATGCCGAGGTCTAGACCCTTACGTCGTCATGCACCATCTAGTGGTCCATCCGGATGCTAAACCGGTTAAACAAAAACTTAGAAAAATGCATCCCAAAGTGGCTCTGCTAGTCAAAGGGGAGTTAGAAAAACTCCTGAATGTTATCTTTATACAAGCTATTGATTATCCTTGAATGGATCTCAAATGTAGTTCCAGTCACCAAAAAGGAAGCTACCAAAGTTAGGGTTTGCACAGATTTTAGAGATATTAACGTTGCATGCCCTAAAGATGACTTTCCCCTTCCAAACATGGATCAAATTATCGACTTCACTGCCGGAAGTGGGATGATGTCCTTAATGGATGGATTCTCCGGTTATAATCAGATCAGGATAGCTCCTGAAGACCAGGCTAAAACAGCCTTTATTACCCCCTGGGGTACCTTTTGCTGGAAAGTGATGCCCTTTGGCTTAAAGAACGCCGGTGCAACTTACCAACGGGCTATGACCTACATTTTTCATGATATGATGCATGATATCTTACATGATTATGTAGATGATATTATAGCTCGCTCTCTTATTGAAAATAATCATTTAGATGATTTAAGAAAAGTTTTTAATCGATTACGAGAATATCTCATTCGATTAAATCCAGCAAAATGCATATTCGGAGTTAAATCCGGCAAACTATTAGGGGTTTTAGTTTCTTTACGTGGTATCGAAATTGACCCTCTCAAAATTGCGGCCATCAGCGATATGCCCGCACCCACTAATATATCTGAATTACGAAGTTTACAAGGTAAACTTCAAGCTATCCGATCGCTTCATTGATAAGCTGGCGGACAAAACTGGTCCCTTTCTCAAACTTCTTAAGAAGGATGTCCCTTTCAATTGGGACACAGAATGTAGAGAAGCTTTTGAACTTCTCAAACAATACCTCCTTAATCCGTCGGTGCTTTCACCGCCTAAATATGATCGCCCATTTCTTCTATATATTTCTGCTTCAGATTACGCCTTAGGAGCTATGTTAGCTCAACTTGATGATGAAAAGCGAGAACGTGCTAATTATTACATTAGCCAAACTTTCGTCAGTTATGAAACCCGCTATACAACGTTAGAGAAGTTATGTCTAGCAGTCGTGTTTGCTACGCAAAAATTATGACATTATATGCTTAGCCAAAAAATGTATGTCATTGCCAAATATGATCCTTTAAGATATCTTATGAGTCGCCCTTATTTATCGGGTCGCACAGCCAAGTGGGTTCTTGCTCTAAGCGAGTTTGATCTCACATTCATAGGACAAAAGTACGTTAAGGGTCAAATCATAGCGAGATCAATTAGTCTCTGCACCCTTAGAGTCTACTCATCCTCTCATCATCGAGTTTCTGATGAATGCCTTCAATTAGAGGCAGACCATCCTGAACAATGGTCCTTATACTTTGATGGAGCCCGATGTATGAGTGGGGCTAGTGCGGGTATTATTTTAATATCTCCGCAAAAACATCTTATTCCTCTGTCCTTCAAGCTGACCTTTGCTTGCACCAACAATACTGTTGAGTATGAAGCTCTAATCCTTGGATTACGAGCTGCTTTAGCACTAAAAATCAAAAACCTCTTAGTTTTTGGGGATTCCCAATTGGTTATAAACCAAATTAATGAAGTTTATCAAACCCGAGATGATAAACTTCGTCCATATAAGGCCTATGTTTTACAATTGATGTCTTTATTTGATCAAATTACTTTGGAAGCCATTCCTCGAACTAGCAACCGTGCAGCTGATGCTATGGCCGCAGTTGCATCCCTCTTGCCCTTGGAGTTAGACAGACGAATATGCCACTATCATCATTCGTCGACTCCAGGAACCCGCTTCAAATAAGTCATGCTTAGAGCCTTTGGATGTGTTTCTAATCAATGAAACTACTCCTGAACCTTGGTATCTGAGACATATTGGATTTCCTCCAAAATGGGACGTTCCCTGCTAATTCTAATAGAAACCAGCGTCGGTTATTACGTCGACGAGCAAGTCGATTTGTAATAATTGGCAATACTTTATATAGAAGATCTTTTGAAGGTATCCTATTAAGATGTCTAAATTTAGAAGAATCTAAATCAGCCTTGAGTGAAGCCCACGATGGATCTTGTGGAGGACACTTTAGTGGTAGTATCATTGCTAAAAAGCTCCTTCGGATAGGATACTTTTGGCCTACCATGGAAACGGATGCACACGAGTATGTGCGTCATTGCGACAAGTGTCAAAAACATGCTGACCTTGTCCATGCGCCTGCACAAGAGCTGCAGGCTATTTCGTCTCCTTGGCCCTTTTCTAAATGGGGCTTGGATATTATTGGTAAAATCAATCCTGTGTCTTCTGATGGACACAAGTTCATCATAACTGCCACTGAGTATTTCACGAAGTGGGTTGAAGCTATGCCTTTAGCTTCTTGCACTAGTTCACAAGTCTCTAAATTCATTTTTAATCAAATCATTTGCAGGTTCGGAATTCCTGTGAATCTCATCTCTGACAATGGAACTCCTTTTAAAAATAAAGATGTTAAAAAATTATGCCAAAAATACAAGATTCAACATCGCTGGTCCACTCCCTATTATCCTCAGGGTAATGGTCAAGCAGAAGCATCTAACAAAACTTTAATCAAAATCCTCAAACGATTGGTCAATAAAACTGGTCGTGACTGGCATATTCAGTTATATCCAGCCTTGTGGGCTTATCGAACTAGTGTTCGAACCCCCACGGGCACTTCACCATTTGTTTTGGTATATGGTGCAGAAGCAGTTTTTCCATTTGAATTGGAAGTTCCTTCTTTGGCTCTGCTACTTCAAGATACCGAAGTAGGAGATGAATATCGTCTGGCAGACTCAGTCAGCTGGAACTCTTAGATGAAAAATGCATCAATGCTTTGGAGCATCTCCGTGCATACCAAAACAAGCTTAAAAGAGCATATGCTAAGAAAGTTCGTCATCGATCCTTTGAGATTGGCGACCTTGTTTTAAAAGAGAATAAAAAAAATACAAATGCAACTAAAGAACTTAAAGGTAAGTTTGAGCCCAACTAGCTCGGACCATACATCATTACTGCAAAATTTGAATCAGGAGCATATAAATTATCTACCTTAGATGGTAAAGAACTTAAAGAACCCATGAATATTTTACATCTCAAACGTTATTATGCATAAATTTGGTCATTTCATCCATGTATATATTTGTTCAAAATTACTCTCTTATATTTCTTTCAAATTTATATACAATCCAAAAAACATCAAAACCATTTATAAATCTCCAAAAATCTTCAAAACTATCTATTGCATTTATTTAAAGCACTTGTTAAGTTCTTTTTGCTCAAAAACAAAAATCTAAATAAAAATCTAACAACAACTATATGCTTGACTCTTTCGAAACCAAAACAATATACAGAAGAAAGAGAGAGTCAACATTCTCCAACTTCTCAAAAATCATTTATATATATTTTCTTACAATTATTGCAGTTATATGTTTCAACTTATTTTGGATACAATTAGCATTTATTTGGCATCCCTCACTTGCACACTCACAACAATAAATATCTTGATTTTATCTGGCATGATTACTAATCTCTCTTATATCAAAGTCCACAAAATTCAATTAACTAAAGTTTGAGCATAGAGAATTGATCTTGTTATTTACTTAAACCAAGCACATCTTTTCACAATAAAATGATTATATTTGTAATTTCCATGTTTTGCTACATAGTAGAAGTGATTTCTTGGGTGAAAAGTTTCCCCTGCTATCCTATCATGCACATGGTCTAGAATCTTTGAGAATTGGCAAAAGGACAAGCTCACCCCTACCCAGAATAAAAATCCCTTGCTCTACAGCTAATCCGAGCAAGTATCCCTAGCAAAAAAAAAAAAAAAATTCAAGAAAAAGAGAAAAGAAAAATGTTCTTTTATCGTTACAGCAATGTTCCAAGCATTATCAAGCAAAAGAAATACAAAAAGCAAAAGCAAAAGCAATAAAATCCCTTTCCCTACCCTTTGAAAAGAAAAGAAGGGTTGATGAGCTTGAATCCCTGGAATTCTCAATTATTTGAAAACTGTGAGGTAAGCCCCATAACAGGTGGTTTGTGCCCAATTTGCTTGGCCTTGGGTAACTCCTAGCGTGGCGATATGTCTGTCACATTAGCGACCTTCTTTTGTACAGACCTATGTCTGCTTATGGATTAGCTAGCTCTTGATAATCCAACCTACATAGTAGTCTAATATGGTTATATGCATCTACATCATGGTTAATGAACACTTATTTGGTTTCTTCAAATCACTTGTATCATAGTATCTTGCTCAAACTTGGTAAATGAACAATACAATTGCACACACATTTGTATTTGAGAGATTTTGTCTATCATTCTGATAAATCAAGATTGGAAATGAATTCACATATGCACATGGGATTCCTTATAAATCTAATTTTTTTTTTCAAAATACTTTGAAATATTATTTTTGCAACTTGTTTGGAATAATCAAGTACAATTATTTACCATAAAGACAACTATATAGTAGAAAAATCACAAATTTCTTTCAGAACATATCATATATATCATATCGACTTTCGCGACGATGGTATAGTTCTAAAACCAAAATTGGAATTTTATGCCTAGCGCAAGTCCTCATTTTCATATTTTCTGTTCATCAAAAATCAATCATGCAATAAAACTATCTATTTTCTTTGATTTTCGCGATGATGGTATAAGTCTATACCTACATATTCTATGCCTAGCGCAAACCATTGTAACAATTTTTATTCCCCCATTTATCAAAACTCATAAAAACCATATGACTTCATTTTATTACACAAATTTTGCTTTTCAAAAGAATGCACATTTTCATTATTTCATGTCATTATGTCAACCTCCAATTTTGCAATGACGGTATAATTCCTAAGGAATTATTCAACAATTTTATCACACTTAGGAATTTATGCCTAGCAAAAATCATTTTTTACAAATATTTCATGCATAATATTTTTATGGAAATCTGAAAACAAACCATCATCATCATCATCATTTGCATCATCACAACAAAGTCTTAAGATGGTCTCTTAAGCACTCTTTCACTTTTCACAATATTTCTATAAATGGGATTAGCTTGACGACCGAGTGAGCAGCGACTCCATGAAATGGTCTATAATAGCGACAATGTCCTTTGAAATTATTGTTAAAAGTCCCCTTTTCTTTTATCAAATCATTGCATCACAAACAACCAATTTGTTACATCAGATTATTTCATCAATATTACAGCATGACATCAAAAGGTATAAATTCTTTTCCAACGACATAATTACAAGCATTATCAAAATCAATCAATCAAAGCATCATCAATATACTCATAACATAAGTCATATGACCAAAAATATCTCATCTATATATATATCTCAAAAATATATATGTACATCATATCGAGATAGATTGGTATGCCACAATCGATATCTTGGCATACTCAATCAAGTGTCCTCCGAGCGAGTGTCTCGAGAGCCCCTAGAGCTCTCGGCCCTCATCTCCTCCCCCGCCCTACGGAGGACGAGGTGGTCCCATCGCGGTATGTGTGGTACTGCGAGTCCTCGTCGTCGATCGAGATGAGCTCCTCGATGACCCCTGTCCTGATCGGATCTGCTATGGCGGCCTAGCAGCTGTACCCTCTGGCCCTTCGGCACTGCCTGGTAGTATAGAGCCTGATAGAATGCGGTCTGAGAAACCGACCGCAGCAGCTCTTGAGTGCTCACCCCTCCACCCCGTGCCCTGAGACGTGCATTCTCGTCTCGCAGCTGCGACACCTCAACCTGGTGTTGTGCGGCCGCATCCTGTAGTGTCCGCACCTGAGTCTGCGGATGATCTCTCTCTGCCGGAGAGTAGCCATCTCGCTACTCTCTCCTATATCCATGCCCTTGCCCTTATCGGGCGATGGTGGCCTCTGTGGAGATGGGGGTCTCGCCTCCCTCCTCTCCCTCTCTCTCTGCCATGGCCTCTCTTGTGCTGTGGCCTCCTCTCGATCTCTCCCGCCGTGACCCTGGGCTGCCTCTATCGTCGCTCGGCGCCGCCTCCCTATCCGACGCATGACCGCGTGGATCGGGCCCTATGCCCTCGTCATCCGAGGAGGGCGGATGCCTGCATACCAGGCATCGTAGCCATCGGCTACTCTGCGTCGTCCCCATCCCTTTGGCTGAATGGGGGCATCATCTGAGTCCTGGCTCCAGAATCGCTGCATGTCTAGGAGCCCCGCTAACAGTGGTGTTATCCCGGACGGTCCGGGAAAACTCATAATCCCTGAGAGATGGGATCCCCTGCTGTAGACCGAACTATCGCAAAACTCGGTCGTAGCGGTGGAGCTCCACCTCTCCCCTCTCCATCCTCAGCCAGCAGACTCGTTTGATGCGAGCCAGCTCCTGTCCATCCTCTTCCCACCCTGGATGCTGCCTCCACGGCCTCCAAGTGATCTGGTCCGGGACAAGGTCATCCAGTAGTCTCCGGGACATCGGCAGGTCGATCCGTCACTGTGCCCCTCTCCGGAGCCACTAGTAGAAGACTCAGGGCCTCTCCCCGTCTACCCTTGTCAGTGGAAGCCCTATCGGCCTCCGCATCGCAATGTGCTCCCAACACCAAACCTATAGAAGCGATGTCATAACTAGACATCGCCCGCCCTTGTACACGACCCCGTAAAGGATCCCGTACAGTCGGCATAGTACAAAGCTGTCCCATGAGAACCTGTACCCGTGGTACCGCATATCGTAGATCACATCTACCAGCATCCATGGCACCCTGCACTTGCTCTGGTGGCACAGCAGAAGTCCACCAACTACTCCAGCCAGAACCCGTGTCAGTCTAGATGCCCCAGGCATCTGGCGTAGTGCCTCGATGTTCACTCCGCCCTTCTCCAGGGTGAAGCTCGGGTCACCACATAGCCGTCCCATCGCGTGGCCCTGATTGGCCGTAGGTGTGATCATCCGTCCTTGTATGGGGATTCTCAAAATCCTCCATACGTCCTCTAGTGTGGGAGCCATCTCCCCTGTCGGTAACCGGAAACATGAAGACCCCGGATACCATCTCTCTGCTAGGGCTGTCAGTAGCCCCATGTCTGTGGACACCTGCGGCATCTACGCCACATGCTGCAAGCCGGCCTGTGCCGGCAGATCCCGCTCTGCCTGTGTGAGAGCAGACCAAGTCGTCTCTCAGTCCGTCGTACTTCCACTCTCTGCTTTTTAGTAATCCTCTCTGCAAACATAAACAACAAAACAACAAACAATAATTAATCAATAAATTCCAGTAATTAATAATGCAACTTAAAGATCAATTTTTTGCAATTGATGATATCGCCCACTATTGGACGATATCGTCCCAAATTTGAGCATAATCGTCTCCGATTTCGCAGTTCGAAATCGTCTCTAATTTGATGAAATCGTCCCCCTTTCGACGATTTCGCCCTCGGGCGAAATTGCCGAAATTGAGACGATTTCGTCGAAATCGGGACGATTTCGTCCCGACGACGTCGACGGCCAAAAACGGCCGCGATGCTCCAAATTCACTTAAAAATTCATCTAGAAAGCATGTAAAAGCAACTTAAATCAATCTAAATTGAGTTTAGACCCTTACCGTAGACCGCGTCGGACCTCTGCAGATCTGTGCGCTGTCTCAACCATTTTTTTGCTCCAGAGCTCTAAAAACGAGTAAAATGAACAGTAACAATGAATTAGGGTTTTACCCTATTTTTCTTAATTTTATTCAACAATAATTTTTTTTGCTTTTTCGCGTTTTTACCTCAAACGTTCGATTTGGGTAAAAACACGGAGAGGGCACCATAGTAAGCTGTCGTACGATTCGACCAAGAATCGTCGCCTAAAAATGGGAATAATTTTTGCTTTCTCGTAGATCGAGAAGAACTCTTCTTTAACGCATTTTCTTCGGAAAATTCGCTAAAGAGGGGGCAAAATGTAGCACCCTAAAATTGGCGCAGTCAAATTGGAATAATTACATTCACCTTAGTAAATAATTTTAAATTCAAATTTAACCTCCCAAACCGCCCGTTAACCATCGAGAAACCCGTTTCCCCTTTTTTCGTGCCATTTTTAGAGGTTGTTTTGACCGTTTGACGATATCGTCGCCGATCAGACGATATCGCCCCAGATTTGACGATTTCGTCTGGACTAGGACGTCCAGACGATCTTGTCGCAAAATTGAATTTGCATAGATAGACTTTGTTCCAACGGGTCTCCAATTCGGGCAGAAGCGTGTCTGCGCCGTTGGGACCCTCCCCCGTTGGAGATCTCCCAAATTGGGATGATCTCCAACCTCCCAACAACTCCCCTATGCCTATTTAAACTCTAGGACATTCCCTCCCCAACCCCTGGCTGAATTTTATCTGCAAGTTGAATCCCTCTGCACTAAAACACCTTAATCTTATTTTTGCACTAGTCCTATAGCAGTTTTTATGCAGGTACACCACTAATTTTCAACTGGAGCCAGCACCCATCACCGTCGACGAACCTGTCAAGATCGGAGGCGATCTTGTCAAATTCGAGACGATTTCGTACTGATGCGAGACGATCTCGACTGCAGTCCACATCGAGGCAATCAGTGCCCTGGAGTTTGCTTTTCTTAACTTTGCCTCAGTTATTTTGTTTTACAAATTAGATAATCTATTTAGTTTTTATCCTATTTTGCATCTGGAGTTCACCCATCTAGTCTAGATTGCATGTTAAGCTCATAATCTGCCATTAAAGTACAGCAATTTACTTTAATTTCTGTTTTTAAACTTTGTTCAGTATTCAGTTTATTATTTGGCATATTTTGCCTCTGTTTGCACAGTAGGAATTCTTGTATTTTGCATATGTTCTCTATTTTGCAGGTCTCTAACGAATTCGTCTGACGAATTCGTCAGATTTCAGACGATTCTGTCAGTCTCAGACGAATCTGTCAGATTCGGACGATTCTGTCAGATTACAGGCGATTACGTCGAATTCCAGACGATCCAGACTGCTTCAAGCATCGAAACTTCTTCAGACTTCCGGATCAGGTAATCTCCATTGGCCTCCTGCAAATTCTCTATTTTCTGCTTTCTACTCTGTTTGTTGTATTCATTTAAATTGCATTTTCATATAGATTAAGTTAGATTCATTCGGCCAAACCTAGGATGAATGCTTAAGGATAAAACGAACTCATCAAAACACATTCCAAAAACCTAGGCGTGGAAACTTCCGCCAAATGTTTCCTGGTGAACCCACCATCCATCGAAAAATCACCAAAACACACCTCCCTTGAGAGGCGGGACCTTCGTAAAGTCCTCTCGTCCGAGGTACCGCACCATCCTTTTCCCATCCTCCTTTCGTGTGCAGATCCAATAGCCTTGAAGGTAGGGATGCGAAAAATTTGGAGCGATACAATATGTTTGTTAGTTCTTCAATAATTTAATTATTAAAGTGTCTAAGTGGACTAGGAATGTATTACATATACTCATGGATAAACCATAAACTAATTTCCTTATTATTTATTTTCATATTCTAAATGTATTAGAAAAATTGGGCTAATTATAGATTTTTTAGTTTTATGAAGTTAATATTAAAATAGTAAGAAAATTATGCTTGAGTCCCCTAATGGTGGAAACTTTGGAACATTGAATAGATGTCCAACTTGGGGGGCAGGGTAGGGATGTGCACTATGCTTCAGTAACTAGAGTATAGTTTAGGATAACCATATATTAGGTAAACAATATCCATCTCATATGGTCTATGGCATCATGAATGTTAAAAACTACTATTTTATCATTTTGTATTTAAATTAATAATATAGGTTGAAATTAAATTTAAAAATAAAAATAAATTTATATTATAGGTTTTATGTAATGTAATAAGGAGGTTTATAGGAAATAGTGGCCCAGGTAAGCCCTTTCCACCCCTTTTATAAAATTCTCCTTCGTAATTCCCTCCAATGAAATTCCTTTGAATGTCTAGCTTCAGTCTCATATTTTTTTAGAGTTTGAAAGAAACATTCTAGATACAAATCCTTTAATTCCCAAGACTGTAGTATTAGGACTCAAAATTCCTAGAAGCCTATCCTAAAAGAAAAACCAAATTGGGAAAAGATCCAGTTACTCCAGGGTCGATGACTAGAAACCAAAAAAATGGAAGTATTGATGTTGGCATAGAACGTAAAGTTGGTAAACCTTCCAATAAGGATATCAAGAAAAAAAAAACAAAAATAGATATTTTAAATAAATTGATATTGAATTTATAGGGAGGAAAAGAAAATCTAGAAAATATGATAAATATAGCTTCCTTCAGATGGCAAATTCCCCTATTTTAGGTAGGGGAAATAAACATGTCTCTTAACCTTGCAAATAAAGATTTTATTTTGGAACATAAGAGGCCTGAATGGTCTCTCCAAGTAGAGACTACTAGCTTTAATAAAAAAATATGTTTCACTACAAATACTCCTTCAAGAAACAAAAGTGGAGGAAATAAACATCGATAAGGTTAATAATATTATCTAGAAAGATCTAGATTTTGTAGCAAGTCATGCCCAAGGGGCTTCAGGGGGAATCTAATACCTCTAGGATCCTAAAAATTGGATGGTACGATGATTTCCTCAGATAGATTTACAAATATTCTCTTTTTCTACAAGGAGTCAAAGATTTTTTGAGATCCCTAAGGAGTAAAATTACAATAGTAGCTAAATTTATTGAAGAAATTACCATGATTATGGAGAGGATTCAGTGGAATAAGAAATATGTAGAGGTGAAGAATGATTCTGGTGAGGATGAAGAATTTCATGGATGATGGGATTTCGTTGTTTCATATGGATCTCTTTTTTCATATGTTCTCTTCTTGATACTCTTGTTTTATATTTCTGGATCCTTTCATTAGGACTACTCCTTCTTTGTATCATTTTAGTTTTACTTTACTAAGTTTTAGTTTCTGGTTTGTAAAAGGTTCAAGGAACCTTTCAAAACACCTTTTTCTATCTAATAAAAATAAAATTATATTATTGGTGGGACAAATAATTATAGAATATGGATACACATCCACATTATTTAGGACCAAGGGATGGGTAATAAATTATTCTAGATCATTTTTTTCTTGATACTGATAGGATCTTCTTCCTTATTTTTCTAAGGTTCCTCATTTTAATGTTTTGCTTGATCCTCATGTGTTGTATGTGTTGATTGTTCTAATTGTATTGTGTGTGGTTCTATGTGTTTTATTAGTGTTGCATGTTTAGATGTCATTGCAATTGGTACTACATAATCCACTATCACATTGTATACAAGTTGCTACATGTTTCTCAAGTGATGCATATTATAAATGTGTTACTCGTTCATCCAATGCTACATATTCCATTGGTGCTACATATTTGTCTATCATTGCATATTCATTTGCTACTATATATTCACTTGGTACTACAAATTTAGTTGGTGTTGCATGTGTTGTTGATGTTGTAAATTTAGTTGGCATTACCTACCCTATAGGTATTGCATTCTCTTCTCTTGTGACAAGTTCAATTAGTGTTGGGTGTTCAGGTGACATTGCACATCTTTTTGATGATACATTTTCACCTGTCATTACATTTTATACTTGTTTTTGATCCCTATTCTATATATCATCTAGTTGGTATATCTTTAGTACTCCTTACCATAGCTAGATTTCTTTACTGGCCACTTGATCTGCTCTATATTTAGATTCCTATGTGTTGTTACCATTGCACAACTTACCCCAAAATTGGGGATCCACCATAAAATTGGAAATTTTTAGAATTTTTGTTCATCCTTTTTGAGATTTTTTTTGGCATCTTGTTTACCATTTTGTGTCATAAATTAGTTGGTTTTAATGTTGCTTTATGTTTTTCTTAGATGTCATTTTTTCATGTAAAATTAGTTTATTTTCTTGATGTTTTGATGCTATTGTTTAATGTGTAGTGTTGTGATGTTTATTGTTTAAGTTTAGAATTTTTTTTATTTTATTTTAAATGTTTTAAATTGGTTAAAATATTTAAAAGGATGAAATTTAAAACATTTATATTTAATTTAATTTAATATATTTTTGATAAGATTTAGAATTTTTTTTTTATGGTTTTGCAGGTGTTCAAGGTAAGTGGCATGATTTTCAAGGTGGACCAGCGGACTCAGCACAAGGTAGTCAACATAGTCAACATGAGTGGCCTTCGAGGCATCAACAAATAGATTGGTGAAGAGGTGCTTTTAATGGGTGAACAACTCATTTTAATGCATAGTGGATATTGGCAATAATAAAGTGCTTAATCCCTCATTTACGATTGAATGTGGGATCAAAAATAGGAATAAAAATATGTTTGGTATTTAAACATTCATGTGATGAAGTCAAATATTTATAACATAGATAGTGGATATGTTCAGTAAATCCATTTCTCTCCTCAATGTAAAGAATGGAAATCATAGAAGTCATATTCATGTCTTAACGCTGGATATTGGGTATACATTATAGTCATGGGAAGCATATGGAGATGAAAATCAGTATAGCCAACAATGTGAAATAAATATTGCTATTTTAAACACAAAGTATTTTCAACGATGGACGGGCCTGAGAAATATATTGTGTAATGATGATTCGCTTCTACTAGAGATTTTCATTGTTACTGAGCAGTTCTTGCTCACCAAATGTTTCTTTTCCAACGATGATTGCTGGTGATATAATCCCCACGATAGTATTCCTGGAACTTAGCAAAGAATATATGAATAGTAAAGTGATGGTAATTATTGGACTTCAACACAATGATATAGATGGTAGTTTCAAATTGACCTTCAATTTCACAAATACTGTGTCACAGCCTGTATACAAGCCATTCATAAGATGCATCGACAACATCAAATTTGGTCTAAGTTGATCTGTTATCAATGCAATGAAGACAAATATTGGTTGATCATGTTACATTATTTGTTATTATGATATTCATGTTTTTGGAATAGGGAAAGTTAGCCAACAAATATGTCAAAGTCCCTAGGTACACCATTCATAGTTTGAAATTATTTTGTAACCTTCAACATGGTTAAAATTGGAGTATCCATTTTTCTATTATTTATCATCTTGATGCAATGGTTAAAATAGTCTTCATATGAATATGATATAGGGAAGAAAGGCTTACTCACATAAAATCTCTAATGCACTCTTCATTCTCATTGTGATTCCCCATGTGAGGCTTGCGACAATGGAGTTGTAGATGGTGACTGTAGTAATTTTAACAAAGCTAAGATGAGAGATGAAGACATGAGTGAAAACATCGTGTTATATACAAGTGTTATTGAGGGAATTTGAATGATATTCGATATGTCAATTTTGATCTCAATAGGAATGAAATGACAATTGTTGCACAACATATGAATAAGGAATATACATTAAGTTTATTATGAATATAGTCAATCTATTATAAGATCGAGGGTTAACGTATTTACAAAGATTAATAGGCACATGATAGTATTGATAATAAATAAATCATTTATCAAGTGAATGGTACACGCCTAGGGAAGAATGAATTTTGTTATACCCAAAGTGGTATAAACTGTGTAAACTAATTAGGAAATGATAACAAAAAAATTATCCTGCAATTATAAATAATATTTTGAAAGCCAAAAGAGAGATCATATGATTTTGGAAGAGATATACTGAAGGAATAACGGAATATAGCCAAAGGATTTCCTCCCAGGTTACACAGAGAGGGCTTCATTGTTGGAGAATAGAGAGTTTCTAGAAAAGCTTATTGTAAGATTTTATTAATATATTCATTTCATTATATTGAGACATGCATGTTGATGATGTTTTCATATGTTTAATGATTTGATATATTTCAATTATTTTTCCCTAGAAGGTCACACTTAATTTAGATTGAATTGGGTTAATACTGGTTGATCTAAGTTAGGTTTTATTCCAGGAATATTTTTGTTTACTGTTTTGTAACCTACATTTAAAATTTCATTTTCATTTTTATTTTTCTTACTCTAAACTTTTTATTTTTATTTAAATTTCAAATTCATGGGAATCAAAACCCTAATGTTATAATCTAAAGTTTAAAACTTATCATTAGGGAAAATGTTTATTTCACATTTTTAATTTCACAACATTTCATAATTGGAAATAAACATTAGCATTTTAATTAAATTGTTCAAATAATTTTTATTAAATTTTTAACCTAAAGTATTTGGACATAGTTTAATTAAAATTATTTTCTAAGGTTATAATTAAATTTTTGCACTTTATAAAGTTGATTTTGGCAAAATTTAATTATTAACCTAACATTTGGAGAATGAATCTTATGGACATCACATTGCATGTTATAAATCAAATATTGAAATTCCAGGCCCCTTGTTAATGGTTATGTGCACCTTGAAGTTATTTCAACATTATTTTCACACTTTTCAAGCACACTTTAATACAAAACCTTGGAGAAACTAATAGTTTTATTTGCAAGAGAGGATTACTTAATGGGATCCTAACTATGAGTGTATTTTCATAATCGGGTGAAAATATCACTCAACAAAATTAGCGCTAGAAGGAGGGCCTGAAATCATCTATTTTGATTTAAGCATTTAATTTTGTTCACACTTGTTCATTTTTTAAAATTAATGCTTGGATACATTACTTGAATATTATGTTTTGATTGATACATTTCAATAATATTTGAGAGTTGTGTTTCAAAGCATTTAAAGTTCAAAATATTGTTGATTATTTTTAAAACTAGAAATTAAAGAGATAATCACAAGATCCAAGTCCACTGGAGATACAATTTTTTAAAGTCTTTCTCCTACTCTAAGGTATAAACAAAACAAAGTTCAAACAATTGTCATTCCATGACCTGTTAGCACTTCACATCAAAGCTCTAACATTCCATTAATCACACACTCATCAGTTTCTATGGTTGTAAATATTACATAGATGGGAACTCAGAGGAGTCCCTTAAACATTCCAGGAGATGTTCATGATATGCCTAAAAATGTAGACAAGTATTTGCCCAAATATAAACATGATGGTACAAGGTTAGTAGAAGAACACATACAATCTTATACTAATGCTCTAACAAGATTTCAAGTAGAGCATGAGGACGTAGCTTGTAGGTTATTTCCGTTAACCCTTGATGATATTGCTTATGATTGGTATATTTATTTACCATATGGATCTATTACTTCTTGGACACAGTTAAGGGATGCTTTTGTTAATCAATTCAAATTTGCTATAGATCTTGCTAGTGTCTATCTTCAATTTGCATCAACAAGAAGGGAACCAAATGAACCATTAAGAATGTTTAATACTAGGTTTCATAAGATGTATTCATGACTAACTGCTCCTTATGCTCTTGTAGAACCTGCTGCTATTCAAATGTATTTTGGAGCGTTGGATCCATTGACTGCTATGTTTGTTAGAAGAGCAGGTCAAATTGCAACTCTTACTATAGCATACACGAAAGCTCTCATTGTTGAACAATAATTAATGCCTCAAAGTCATGGGATAGGTCAGTTACCATAAATCAAACATCCTGGTATGTACAATCAAATTCCTATGATTAATCAAGCTTTATCTCAGCAAATGCCCATGTTAAACACAATTCCATATGCTACAACACCCACATATCCAACAACACCTACATATCCAAATAATCCATTATTTTTAGAAAATCAGTTCACTGCACATAAAACAGTTGAAAACAATGCACATGCTATGCCTATTTTTGGAAATGTAACACCTACACAAAATGCATCATCTTTTCAAAATTTTAATGTTCATCAAAATAATCCAATGTTTCCACAAACATTCCAAAATCAAAATAGTTCAGTTTATCCAAACACTTTGCCAAATCAAAATGTTCAAAATGTAGTACCAAATCAGAATGTTCCAAATTTTGGAAATCCAACTAATCCTACTACTACTGCTATTCCACCTAATGAGTCTAATTCAGAAGTAACAAATTTAAGAAGGATGGTACAAAAGTTAAGTAGTGATATGGTTCAAATGCAAAAACAAACACCACAAAATTCACAACCAAATAGAAATTTTACTTTTCAAAGGAAACAATGGAACACAAAACCAAATAATGGGGGTGTACCAACTCCTATTGCTAATCAAAATAATGCTTCCACTAGTTCTAGTCAAAAAACTACTATTGTTAATATTTCTGATGTGGTTTTGGATAATTGGTGCAGATTGCATAATACTAAGGAACACAATAAAAATGAATGCTCAAGATTCAAAATTGTTGTGGACATTCTACAGTAGGAAATGGATGATTTGGAGTTGGTACCTGATGAGGACATTTCTAATCAAGCCAGTTCAAGTAAGGATAAAGGAACTACTTTTGTTGTAGAAACATTTGGTCCAAGTGATGATGATGAAGAAGAAGATGATGAGGTTATAGAAGAATAAATTCAAACATGTAGGCAATATAAAAATGGGAGTCATAATTATTATTTGAGAAGTAAGCGTAAATATTATAACACTACTTCTAATACTCCTAATAGTTCTATCGTTCCTCCTGATGTTAAATCAAATAACAATCATATTCCTCCATCTCCTTCTGATGCATCTAAATCAACACAGAAAATGCAAAATAGTAAAAAGATAACTTATAATATTGTTGAATATCTTAAGAAAACCAAAGCTAATATCACTATGTTTGAAGTTGCACAATTATCCAATCAACAAGAGTTATTAAGCAATGCTTTTTATAAACAAAGTAAAAAGGAAGTTAAGAAGACCACAAAGGAACAATATGTTTCATGTAAAGAAAAAAGGAAGCTCTTCCTTTTCTTTTGACTATTAGAATTGTAGGTAAAAATTTACATAATTGTCTTATTGATTCAGGAGCTTTAGGTAATGTCATACCTTTTGTTGTTTGTCAAAAGTTAGGTTTTAAACCTTTACCTTCAAATAATATTGTTGTTCAGTTGGATAAAACAGAAGTGAATGTTGTAGGTATGCTTAAGAATATTCATATTCAACTGTCATTAGAGCCTAGAGTTCAACAATTTGTTGACATTTATGTTGTTGATATCCTTGACAAGTATGGTATGTTATTGAGCAGGGATTGGAGCAAGAATTTGAATGGGTATATCTCTACAAAATTTTCACACATGTGGCTACCTTGGAAAGGTGTAGCCAACCAAATACAAGTGGAAAGGGAGCCTAGACTCAAGAAAATGATTAAAAAATATAATAAGGTATCTAATGGACACTGAGTTATACATGTATGCATTAGATACTAAGGTGATTGCAAGTGAGTCTCAAGTAGAATTTCCATCTTGTAAATCATTTATTGAAGATAATCTTGTTTGGATGTTGAAATTCGATGGATCTAAATCCAAGCAAGGTAGTGGTGTTGGGGTTGAACTCATAAGCCCCAAAGGTAAGTCCTATTTCTTTGCCTATAGATTACAGTTTCCATGCACATGCAATATAGCAGAGTATGAGGCATTAGTTTTTGGTTTACAACTAGCTTTGAATAAAGGAATTAAATGTTTAAAAGTTTTAGGTGATTCTCAGTTAGTTGTGAAGCAAGTTAAAGGTCAATATTCCTATCATGACAAAATACTAATACATTACAGGAATAGAGTTAGGAACTTAATTGATGAATTTTTGGCCTTTAATATTTTATTAATATCTAGAAAGAAGAATCGTATTGTAGATTCGTTAGCGATTGTAGTAGGTACACTCAACCCTATTGATAATAGAAAATTAAAAATGTTTTCAATTGAGTTAATTCCTTGTCCTTATGTACCTGATAATGTTAATAATCTACAGGTATTTGAAAGTGATAGACATATTTTTAGTTTTGTAACTAACTCGGGTATCTTTGAAAATCAGGTGATTGATGAAGATCAAAGGTTGCAAGAAGATGTAGATGAAGATAACGAGGTAACAACTAAAGTAAACTCAATCCCTAAAGGTATGATTTCACTTGAGAAATTTTTGATATTGGTTACAAAACTAAATAGTGTGATAAGATTTCACTGCCAAAATATGCCTATGATGCTTTTAATATTGGTAATAATGATGATCCACAAAACATACTCATAGGCAAAGCTTGCACACATAATGAAAAAGAATAAATTATGCATGCATTGAAATATTATAAATATGTCATTGCATGGAGTTATGAAGATCTCAAAACTTATAACCAAAACATCATAACTCATATCATTCCACTAAAGCTAGATGTCAAACCATTTAGGCAAAAATAGAGACTAGTTAACCCATTATTGGAGCCCCTCATTGGAAAGGAGATCAAAAATTTATTGGATGCTAAAATCATATTTCCTATTAGGCATTCAACATGGGTAGCAAATATAGTTCCAGTTAGGAAGAAAACTAGAGAAATTAGATTGTGTATCGATTTCATAAATCTCAACAAAGCATCACAAAAAGATAATTATCCTTTACCTTCTATTGACCACATTTTTTAGATGGTTAATTGATTGGAAATGATGTCATTTCTTGATGGTTATTTAGTTTATAATTAGATACTCATTGATCCTAAGGATAGAATGAAGACAACTTTTATGATAAAATAGGGAACGTTCACATATAGGAGAATGTCATTTGGTCTACTCAATGCAGGTGCCACATTTCAATGAGCCATGGATTATGCATTCAGGGATTTGATCGATAAGTGTATTGTGGTTTATGTAGATGATATACCTATATTTTAAAAATATAGAGTTGATCATGTTAAAGATTTGAGAAAGGTACTTCAAAAATGTAGAGAACACGAAATTTCCTTAAATCCTAAAAAATGCATCTTTGGTTTAACTGAGGGAAAGTTGTTAGGACATGTGATTTCAAAGGATGACATTTCTATTGATCCTGAAAGGATAAATGCAATTCAAAATATCCATTTTCTAGATAAAGAGCTTAGGTATTTCTTTGGAAAAATCAATTTCGTTAGAAAATTTATATTTGGATTTGTTGAAGTAGTTAAGCCTTTAAATGATATGCTGAAAAATAATGCTAACATTGATTGGACTTATGAGGCTAATACTATTTTTCAAAGTATCAAATATGCTATTTCAAAGGCTCCTATTTTGGTAAGTCTTAATTATAAAAAGTCATTTTTCATTTATTCTTTTGATTTTGAGCACTCCTTTGCTAGTGTGTTGACTCAAAAGAATGAAGGTAATTATAAAATCCTATCACTTTCATGAATTCACCTTTTAAGGATGCATAATTGAAGATTTCAATTTTGGATAAACAAATGTATACCTTGTTTAAAACTGTTACAGAATTTAGGCATTAGATTTTACATAGCAAAGTATTTGCTTTTGTACCTGATCCTACAATAAAATCTGTGTTGGAAATTTGAGCAAGTTTTATTATCATTGATGTCAAGAAGTTTGATGTCCAGTTTCATCGTCATTAATGTCATAAGGTTATTTTTCCAAAAGGCAAGGAAGTGGTTAAAGAAAAAAAGATATAATATTTATTTTAAATATTATATGCCTAAAGAGGCCTAAAATATTGAAGACCCAAGGAAAGAGAAGCATGTTTTAAAAGAAATAATAATATTATAATAGTTAATATTATAATATTCAGGCAAAAGGATGAGCTGAAGAAAACAAGGTCCAAGGAATCATTAAAAATAATCTATCCTTGAAAAGACCTAGTGAGCAGATTATAAAGGTTATTATTTAATTCATTTAAATTAAAATATTTTAACCTATGGTTAAATTTTTTAATTTAAATAATCAAAAGGCGCCAAAGTTTTAAATTTAAATTTGAATTGAAATTCAAAATCGCATAAGCCGATGTGTTGGAGTGCAAAGGGAAATGTATAAAAAGGGGAAATGATTTTTCATTTAATCTCCAATGCAATTTTCATATGCCTAAGATAAAAGATTAATCGTGCGCTGCATTGAGAAGGAAGAAGAGGATTCACATGTTTTAAAATTTAAGGAGGCAAATTTTGGATTAAATTTGTGTGGAGTGCAAAATCGGTTCCAAAGTGTTGGGTAGCATAGACGGTGTGAAGAACACAAGCTTATACTGAGAGGGGGGGGTGGATAGTATAAAATCACTTTTTACTTTTCTTTCTTAAACAATTTTATTCAATATAGTAGTGGAAATATCAACATCAGTAATCAAAGCAATGCATAAATCACCACACACAATTGAGACACCAATTTAACGTGGTTCACCCAATGTGGGCTACTCTACGGAAAAAATAATTTTTTTTTTAATTTGTGGAAAACATCCCAAAATGGATGCCACTTTCGGGTAAGACCCAAGGAGGCAGGGGTACACGGAGAAAATATTTCACTAAAATTTTCTTGACAAATATCTTGGGAATCCTTCCCCATTACAATGTTTATGGACCTCTGTCCAAAGGAGATACCAACACCCTAATCAATTTCATGGATGCCTATCCATAGGAGACACCAATATCCTTTGTTGGTTTGCGGGTACTAACCCACAGGAGACACCAATATCCTTTGTTGGTTCTTGGATCTCTATACATAGGAGAACTCCTTTTCCTCTGCTTTGGATGGTGATCCTCTTAGAAAACTACTACCTCCACTACTGTGGCTTGTGGATCTCTTTCCACTAAAGACCTCTATCCTCTCTTCCCTGGCTATTGGATCTCTATCCACTGGAGACTATTATCCTCTTCTTTATCACCTCCAAAGCTTACTCTTAGCTCTACTCAAATCTACACTAAACATTATCCTTCGGTCTAGCACAAATTTGCTCAATCTCTATACTCAAATATGTACTAAATATTGTCCTTCAGTCTAGCACAAATCTGCTCAATATCTATCCTCAAATATGCACTAAACACTGTACTTTGGTCTAGCACAAATCTGCTCAATATCTATTTTCAAATCTATCCTCAAGCCTTAACATAAAGCTTGATCCAATCACTAGTAAAATCTACTAGATCTACCCCAAATCTTAACTCAAGGTTTGAACAAATCAATCAATCAAATTTTCTCTAAAGTCTTCTCAAAGACTTACCTCAAATATGATCAAGAAGTCCTCACTAGAACTTGTCCAATATACTCAAAAAGTCTTCACCAATACTTACCTCAACTCTGCTTGTAAGCTTCCACAAAATCTCACACAAATCTATCCACAAGTCTTCACTAAGACTTGTATCAAAACTTCTCAACAAGTCCTCTCTAGAACTTGTCCAAATTTGATTGTAAGCTTTCACAAAAACTCATACAAATATTTCCTTAAGCTTTCACAAAAATATTCAACTTTGTCCTTCATTCCCCTCTAGGAATTACTCAAATTTGTTCAGAAGCTTTCACCAAACCTTGCTTAAATCAATTACAAAACTTGCATAAAAAAACTCAACTCAATCTCTCACATAAAATCTCTTCAATCACTCAAAAAAGTTTCACTCAAAATCTTGTTAAACCACAAAAGCATATAGAGAATTCTTAGAGACTCAATATGTTTCACACTCACAAACACTCAATCATTTCCAAATTATTTTCAAATTTATTAAGAATAAATAATAATTTGTTTCACATAACTTGAACTATCATTCCAACACTTTCAATCAACTATGCTCAATCAATTCCACTCAACCAATTACTCAATGAAACACAATTTTCTTACAAACCCTAAACAAGTGTTTCATAATGCTTTCAACAACTCACACTATGGAACTCAACCCTAGACTTAAGATGATTCTAAATTCATATAACAATGATACTCATGATATTTCACAACCCTAGTTCAATATAGTTCTCAATTTCACCCTCAAATGTCTTCACAAACATTCACCAATCATGCATGTGAAAACTCACTCAAACATTTCCAACAATGGTTATCAAACAAAATATTTTCACTCCAAATTAGCACTCATAACATCCAACCCAACAATATTTCACTCACAAGGAATATGTGCCCATACATTTTTTTTTATGGAGAAATGACCTTTAAACTTGTCTCAATCGCAATCAACCTCTTTGCCAATCTCAACGGTTAGATATTAAAAATCTATCTCAAAATATCCACTCATAATTTTATTTCATCATACAAAAATAACAAGTCTCAAGTACACCTTATAATCTCCAATATTTTCAAAATACACCTTCAAATAACACACTTTCACAATAATCCACTTCAGAATTTTAATGCATAAAAAATAATCAAAATAACTCCCTTATATCTCCCTACTCAAAATGCATTATCAAATAATCAACACACCTTTCCAAAAATAATTCAATTCACTTTTAAACCACACTTAAATACTTCACAACCTTTAATTAACATAAAAATAAAATTTTATTTAATCACTTTATATATCCCTAGGCGCTCACAATACAACCTTAGACCACATGAAAATTATAAAAAATTAAAGTACCTTAGCAAACACCTCAGTGGGATTCAATCCTAGGTCAAAATGCCTCCTGTGCTTTAGCCATGGTTACCTTATCGCATGAGTTAAGTGCTCACATGGGAGGTAAAAGCACTTTGAACGCTTTGTATCTTCCACCAACACAAAATCCAAAATGCTTTATCCTTTTGCAGTCATCGAGACTCAAACACAAAACCTTTGCATACCCTATGCCTTACACACCTCAAACTTGTCGCTAGCCCAACCGATTATTTGGTGTTGAGTCTTTATCCCTTTTTCACTTTGTCCTTCGCGTTTTCTGGATGCAGTAAAAAATATAAAAATCCCCTTCTTTATTTGTTCACAAACTTTTCGCATACCCTCTCAATTAATTGCATGCGCTTTTATAATTCAGAGACTTACATTTGTGAGGCAAGCTTTATGGTATTTATACCATATTCTCTTTGCTTTGAACGTCAACAAGGGAATACAAATTTAAATCAAATTTTGCGCCCAACCCAACTTTGGGTTTTAATAATATTTTTTTTATAAATTAATTTATTATATAAATACTATAAATTATTTATAAATTACCTTAGATTTAATTTAACCTTTAATATTATAATTAAATATTATAATATTATTTCCATTGGGCCTAGGTATTTTTCTCTTTCACCCTTAGACCTTTTCTGACCGCCTTTAAAATTATACTGATAAATATTATAATACTATTTCCTTTAGGCCTTTTCTTCAGGGTATTTAATCGTCCTTTTGACCAATGATGTGAAGCTCTTAAACCAAATCTCTTGGGATTAAAATATAAATATGTTAACCCTTCTTTTGCCAAATCCTGCACTGATTCCTAAAACTGACTCTTGACATCAATGACAACACAACTTGACTCAAAATTTCCAACACGGTGCTCAGAGGCTGGTTAAGACATTTGTGCAGGGCAAGTCATGGGTTCAATTTACGTTCCCTTCATTTTGACACACAGAAAAGGTTTTGATTGATTCTGAATTCGTATAAGGCAAGGCATAAAAGGTAGCTTGTGCACTTTGAGTGATGTATGGGTGTGTAGCCCATGTGATAGCTTAGCTGTGGTCTAAGGTGTTGTGGTGATGGAAGAATATGGGTTCAATTTTGGGTGTAGTCATAAAGGACGCAATAATTTTTGTAAATACATGGGCCAAAATTTATAAGGTAAGATTTTCAATTTTAATTTTTTGCCAAGGTTTTAGAAGGCACAAATTACATAGAGACCACGTGATTATTTTTGCAAAGGTGGGAGTCATAAGGTTGATTAAAAATATTTTATTTTTGATTAGAAATATAAATAAAGGAATTGGAGTTATAAGGTGTTAACAAAGGAATTTAATTTTTATTTGTTGAATGTTATTTTGTGAAGTTTGGAGTTCATAAGGTGTTAAAAAAGGAATTTTATTTTTCATGTATTGAATATTATTTTGTGAAGTTTGGAGATTATAAGGTGTACTTGAGACTTGATATTTTTTGTATGGTGAAATAATTATTGAGGAAAATATTTGTGTGGAGATTTTGAGATAGATTGTTGCTATCTAACCTTGAAGTTGGTAAAGAGGATTTAATTGTGATTAAGACAGACATTGAAGAAATATCTCCATCAAAACAAAAGGTATGGGTAAATCATCCTTATGAGTAAAATATTTTTATATTGAATGTTGTGAAATGCAAAAAGTGGAGTGAAAAGGATTGATTAGTATTGTTGGAAATGTGTGAGCAAGTTTGAGTACATCTTGTTGATGAATGATTTAATTTGATTTGATATTGGAAGTATAGTGAAACACTTGGTTAGGGTTTGTAAGAAAGTTGTGTTTCATTGAGTGAATGTTTGAGTGAAGTTGGTTGAGCATTATTTATTGAAATAATTAGAGTGATAGTTCAAGTTTTGTGAAACAAATTATACTTTACTTCTGCATTTATTTGAAAGAGAGTTTGAAAGTGATAAAGTGTTTTATTGAGTACAAAACATTATGAATGTGAAACATATTGAGTCTTTAATCATTCTCTATATGTTTTTGTGGTTAAACAAGATTCTGAGTGAAACTTGTCTATGTGTTGAAGAGGTTTTCTAAAAGAGAATTAAGTTGTGTTTTGTATGCAAGTTCTAAAATTATTTTAGTGAGCTTTTGTGAAATCTTAAGGATAGACTAGAGGTAAGTCTTTGTGAAGACTTGAAAGAAAAATTGTTTCATTGATTTGTTCAAGCTTTGTGTTAAGGCTTGGGGTAAATATGAGCAGAGTTGATTTGTGATTTGATAAAGCTTTGGGTTAAGGCTTGAGGATAGATTTGAGGATAGAGTTTGGTACAACTTTGAAAGCAGAATTATGCCAAAGTAGAGATAGATTTGAGGACAAAGTTTGGTACAAATTTGAGAGCATATTTATGCCACAACAGAGATAGATTTGAGGATAGAGTTTGGTGTATATTTAAGAGCATATTTGTGCCAGACCTGAGACATATTTGTGAGCATATTTATGCTAGATTGAGGATAGTGTTTAGTGCTAATTTGAGATAGATATTGAGTATATTTTAGAGTAGGCTTTGATGGTGACAGAGTAGAGGACAATAGTCTCTAGTGGATAGATATCCATTATCCAGGGTAGTGAGGACAGAGGTCTCCTGAGTGAGGATAGAGGTATTTTCTGGAGATATATCCACAAGCTTGAAGATCATGTGCTCATACTGAGAGGGGGGTGAAAAGTATACAATAAAACTTTTTCCCTTTTAATCCAACTAATATCATTAGAAATATTAAAGCAATAAATATCACACAAAACATCACACACATGAGAGACATGATTTTACATGGTTCACCCAATGCGGGCTACTCCACAGAGATTTTTTTTTATAAATTTTTTTCAAATAAATTCTCTTGGAATCCTTTCCTTATAATGTTTATGGACCTCTGTCCAAAGGAGATGCTGATCCCCTAAATCAAGTTCATGGAACTCTATCCATAGGAGAACTTCTTCTCCTCTACTTTGGTTGGTGATGCTCTATAAGACTATTGCCTCCACTGCACTGGCTTGTGGATCTCTCTCCACTAAAGACTCTTATCCCCACTCAGAAGACCTGTCCTCACTACCTTGGCTAATGGATCTCTATCCACTGGATACTACTATCCTCTCTACACTGTCACCTCCAAAGCTCTATCTCAAATATGTTCAACAAGTCCACTCGAAACCTGCTCAAATTTGCTTAATAGGTCCATTTAGAACCTACTCAAATATCCTCAATAGGTCCACTTAGAACTTGTTCAAATATACTTAATAGGTCCACTCAGAACCTACTCAAATCTGCTCAATAGGTCCACTTAGAACCTACTAAAATATACTCAATAGGTCCACTTAGAACCTACTCAACTCTGCTCAATAGACGCACTCAGAACCTATCCAAATATGCTTAACAAGTCCACACAGAACTTGTCCAAATATGCTCAACAAGCGCACGCAGAACTTAACCAATCTCATGGAAACATAAAGTGAATTTTTAGAGACCCAATATGTTTCAACTCAATGCTCAAACACTTTCTCAACTCAAATCAGAATATAGGATAGTTTGTTTTATGGAACTTGAACAATCACTTCATACAACCACTTGACTAGGCTCAACCAACTCTACTCAACCAATCACTCAAGAAACAACCCTTGCTCACAAACCCTAGTCCAAACATATAACAATGTTTTCAACAATGCTTAACAATAAATCTCACATAACAATGATACTCATGTTCTTTTCAAACCCTAGTTCAAGTTCTTTGCACAACAACTTACTTCAATAACAATGCTCATAAAACAATCTTCACATAACAATGATACTCATGTTATTTTCAAACTCTAACTAAAATTCTTCATGCAACCAATGGCTTCAACAACAATGCTTATCAAACAAGGTTTTAACTACAACTCTTTATTCCAGAAAATCTTGAAGCATTAACTCAAACACTCTCAAAAAGGAAACCCTAATCAAGTCCTTTTCACTCCAAACTTATTTTTAGAAAACCATACAATCAACTCAACTATGGAAGAATTTGCCCATACCTTTTGCTTGACAAGGAGTAAACCATACAAATCTGCCACACTCACAATCACTTCTTTACCAATCTCAACAAATATTAGAAGATAATAATTTTCTCAATGAATCACAATACAAAAATATATCAAACAAAATACACCTTATCACTCCAAATTTAAAATAATATCCAACACCTTCATAATAACATTTTTGGAAAATCCCTTTAAAATAAAATCAACACTCATAAAGTCTTATTCCTCCAATATGAAAATATCACAATTTAAGACTATTAAAGATAAAATCAAACTCCTTATAACTCCAAAAACTATTTCCAACAAACACAAATTTCCAACTAGAAACCTTTTCAACTATTTCCAACTAGCAAACCTTTTAACTCCAAACTTTAGGCAATATTAAAAATAATCAAAATTTAATTACCTTGCCTTTGGAGGTATTCAAACCCTAAACACAACCCATGACCAACACCTTAGCCACGACTCTAATCACCACTCGAGCTAACCACTTGTTTGGGAAGTGAAGAGCACAACGTGCTCTATGAACCTTCCTTTCTTCGCCAAAGATAAAAATGTGCGCCTTCCATTTGTGCTTCAACACAATGTAGATATTGTCATCGCATTTTGAAGACAGGCTACTCAACACCTCAATGTTTTAGCCAATTCCTCCTTGCCACTAGGCCACGCTATCCAGTTGGATCTAAAATTTTTGTCGCTTTCAAATTATTCCAATCAATGCCACAAGGAAATACGAAATATCTATTTTCTCATGAGCTTCCTCTTTCGTAGTTCACATGCAATCATGTTTTAAAGCAAGGATAATTTTGAATGCCTTTAAGGCATGGTATATATAGCCTTTCCACATTTATGCAAACACGTCAGCGCTCCTCCAACTTTATTCGACGTCGGTGCTCAAATTAATTTATAAATGATTTAAATTTAAATATTATAAATTAATTTAATAAAACCTTTGGTTTTATTAGGGCCTTCTCTAATTACACAACTTGGTATTAATGATATTTATTTATAAAATTTAAATTCCTTTTGAATTTAAATATTTTATAAAATAAATATTAGACCTCCTTTTAACTTTGCAATAGGCCTCCTTTGGTTTTTATAAAAAACTTTTTAACTTATGATCCCATATAATATTAAAATATTATGGAGCTCTTTTGCCTTTAACTTTTGCACTGTTGAAGCCTTTTCCTAGATATCAGTGACAACTTTGATGACTTTATTTCTTTTCAAATTCTTTGACATTAATGATGACTTCATCTGGTGACATCAATGACAACTTTGAATTAGGGACTCAAAATGTCCAACAAAGCTAGTGTAGGGAGGAAAGAAATATTCTATAAGAGCACCAACCATAGTAGAGGAGAAAGAGTTCTCTTATGGATAAAGATATATGAATTAAAGTAAGGGGATTGGTGTCTCCTTTGGATAGAGGTCCATAAACATTATAATAGGGAATTGATTCCCAAGAGAATTTATTGAGAAAATTTATAAAGAATATTTTCTTCGTGGAGTAGCCCACATTGGGTGAACCACATTAAATCATGTCTCTTTTAGTCTAAAAATACTACCTCTAGAAGACAACAAAGATTTTACAACATGGTGCCATTTTGAGAAGCTCGATGCAGTCTATTTTTGAAATGCAACAGAAGGAAAAATGGGCTAAGGAGAAACAATGTCGCGATTCTACGACATGTCAAATTTTTGTGGTGAAAAGGCACAAAGAGACCAAGGAGGTGAAAAGGTCGTGATTTTGTGACATGTCACATTTTTATCAGTAAATCAAAAGACAAGTCTAAGACTTGAAAGATGTCGTGATTTGGCGACATGCCCAAATTTTGCCAAAAATAATAGAAGAATGCCCAAAAGGTAAAGGACATCAAGATTTCATGATATGTTGCATTTTTGTGGCTACATAGGGAAGAAAGAGCTGAAGATATGAATACGTCATGATTTTGTGACATGTTCCATTTTCGCTGAAGCAGAGGTTAGAAAAAGTAGAGGGTTTGAAGATGTCGCGATTTCATGACATAATAGTTGTTCCTGACAGATATATTTTTAGCAACTAAAACATGCCCTTACACCAAAATTTTGATTTTTGAGGGTGTCAAATGATGGAGAAGTATCAAATCTATTAGAATCTAGTTATAGAAGATCTTTGCTTATTATTAGAAATTGTAGTTAATTTATTGTAATTGATTTGAAAATCAAGGATGTACTAGTTGTAAAGATACCCATATTAGGGTATATATAGTGGTAGACGCATTCTAAAAAAAGGTCAACTCTTGGATGTTTACAAGATTGAATGGCCATCTTCTGGATACAAGCAAATAAAGTCATTCTTCTATCTGGCTTCTAATTTTCTATGTGCAAGTGTATGTATCTAATTCTTGACTTCTATTTACATTATTGAGTTCTATAATGTATCTGTTCTAAACCTAAACTGTACTTATATAAATCATATTGCTGAAGTTAAGATTAAGTATGTTTATATGTGTTAGATGAAAGTATAAATCACACTTAGAAAGTTATGATTTCTATATGAAGGTGTAAATGAAAGCTTATAATAGGAATGTGTATGTTTTATCCTTGTTGTTGTCTAAACTACACCGTGAGAAAAGCTTCTAGCCTCGGTTATATTTCCCTTTACAAGAATTTCCCTTCTTTCTGTTCCATTTTCTCTAAACAAAGCAAAAAGGAACCAGCCTACTTTGGAGATTAAACAGACACTCCCAAGCTAGATCTATCTACTCAATATTGGTAAGGTCTAAGGCACAATATAATTAACAAAAAGGTAATTTTTTTTCCAAAAGTCTCTCATGTGTGTGATGTTTTGTGTAATACTTACTGCTTTAATATTGTTGATGTTATCATATGGATTTAAAAGCAAAAAGTTTTATCTTATACTATTCACCCCCATCTCATTATAAACTCATGTTCTTCAATTGGTATCAGAGTGGGTCTCTCCATGAAAAGACTAACAACTTAGAGGAAGATCCAATAGGAACTCAAATTATTTTATAGAATGAAGAAGAGACCATGATCGACATAAAAGAGGAATTCTTTGCTACTCTCAGGAACTTGGAAAAGGTTAGAAAAAATTCAAATTTGAAGGATCAAATTCAAGAGGATGAAGAAGCAAATATGAAAATCCTATAGAGTCTCATAGAACTCAAGATAAAGGTAGAAGAAGGAAATAAAAATGAACATGATATGACAGATCTATTAAGATCAAGGAAAACAAAGTGTCAAATATTGGAAGAAAAAATTGTCTCTCTAAAGAATGAAGTTGAAAAAACCAAGTTATAAAAAGATATAAAGTTAGAGAAACAGAAAGAGGAGTCAAGCTCTCAAGAAACAGAGACATAAAATAGAGATAAGCTCGTGACTAATACTTATGCTCTGTCTTCTAATTTTTTGTGTGTAAGTGTATGTATCTTTTTTTTTACTTCTATTTACATTATTGAGTTCTATAATGTATCTGTTCTAAACCTGAACTGTACTTATATAAATCATATTGTTGAAGTTAGGATTAAGTATGCTTATATGTGTTAGATGAAAGTCTAAATCACACTTAGAAAGTTATGATTTCTATATGAAGGTGTAAATGAAAGCTTATAACATGAATATGTATGTTTTATCCTGGTTGTTGTTGTTAGAGTAATATTCCATCATTTGGGATAATTACCTATTTCCTACATTAGGTAGATTTTATATTACCACATGGTAAAAAGTTATTTCTTACTTTTTACCACATATATTTACTTTTTACTACTTACCATGTAGATATTTACTGTTTCAAATATCTAATGGTAAACTATGGTTAATTCCTAAATATCCTAGGTTAACAAACCTAAACCAAACTCTCTACCTCCTATGGTGCATTGGTTAGCATGGATAGTGGGAATATAGTTTGGTATACTATTTTGTAACCTATATATATTGCTTAGTATTTCCTAAGCTAATGTTAATGAATATTTAATTAATCAATTGTCTTACCTTTCCATTTGGCTACATTGGTATCGGAGCAGGAGGGAACTGAGGGAGGAAGCGCATCGGACACCTTTGTTCCAATGGAGAAGGCGAAGGCTCATCTTCGTTCCATCGGAGAAGGCGAAGGCGATTTGGTGACTTTCATTTATTTTCCCTCAGTTCCTAAGATCCTATAGTTTGCTAAGTTGATTTATTATTTTCATTCAATTTCTCTAAGCTTGGAGGCAGAGGAGGTGGACAACTAGATTTTTTTTTCCAGGCCACCTCGACCCCACCTCCCAAGCTCAAGTTGTGGGGAGGGCCCGTAGGTCAACCCACAGGAACCGGCCCGCAGGTCAGCCCGCTAGAGCCGGCCCGTAGGCAGATAACCGGCTAGGTCAAACCCTCGATGATCTCAGGCTACCGCCTTCGATCGACCGGGTAGTTTATCTGTCGACGATCGCCCTATGGCGGCCTGAGCAGGAGCCTTACTAAGGCTCCCGCCACCAGGGCTAACACCCCCGTGATAAGCCAGTGGGAGCGCTTCAAGGGTAGGAGCGCCCTCATGCTCCCACGTGGCTTCTCCTGACTAGGAGTGCCACGAGGGCAGGAGCACCCTCTCACTCCCGATGGAGTCGACAGACACAGGTGACCCTACATCCAGACACAAGTGACCGTAAGATCGACACACTTGGCGGCCCTAGATCGTGACACGTGGTGCAACCTAAACCTGGCCGACATTCTAAGACACCTAAGCCTCTGACTCAACACACCTGTGGCATGATTTTTGAGGTGACACATGGCAACGAAACAGAGGTGACACATGGCGAGGCCGGATTGGGTGGAGGACTGACACGTGTACGACGCAAAAATTTTTTGTCTGGGCATCAAGCTGCCACGTGGCGAGGAGGCATTGGTTTTCCAAGTGACAAGTGGCAGAGGGGGCGTCGCGCGATTGGTAGGCGATTGCCTACAGGCAATCGAGCTCTTAATCGAGCATTGAGGGTTTTAAACACCCTCGCATCCCTTTACGGGATGCATGTGGGATTATTCCCACGAAAAGGCAATAACATCTTTGCCTTTCTTTAAATAACTGCACGCGGGGCTTCCTTGCAAAGCCGCCCCAGCAGTGCAGTGGTCAGGGGGATCCTTGACGAGCACGAGGTCACCGGATCGACCCCCGCGCGATGACATTTTTGGAAAAGAGCGCATAATGGTAAGAAATTTGGTCAAATTTTTTAATAATTTTTTATTTTAATTGCTTAAATTATTTTTTAGATTAATTTTTTATAATTTTATATAGTTTCAAGCTTTATTTAATCATTTTTTTTCAAAATTTGATTCTTTTAAGGCATAAAACTATTTTAATTATTCAAAATTATATCTCTAAATTTTTTTTTGCATTTAAATTAGAAATACTTAAAGACCAAATTTTCTTTTGCAACTATAACAAATAGATTTTTTTTTTTCCAAATCTTGGAAAATAGAAGACAAGAAACAAAACATATTTTTGTTGCAAACCATATTCTATTGGGAAAATTAGAAAACCTTCCATTTTTCTCAAACACTTGTTAAATTTGCAAACATAAAAGGAGCCAAAATCAAATTCCCTTGATTCTTTACTTGCAAATTTTGGAAAACAAGGAGATTCAAAATTAACATTTTGCAAAACATCAAAAGACAAATTGTGCATTTGTTTTCTCCATAGGGGGATATAAGACATAAAATTGCACATTCTTTTTGCCAAATTTGAGAAGCATTTGAAGTTTTGAATCTATAAAAACTAAGTCGTTTGTCGACTAGTTCTGGAAGCCTTTCAAATGCGGGTCGTGTGTCGACTTGTCTTGAAAGGAGTGCTCGAATTGTTAATTTTGCAAAATAAATGGGGGAAGACAACATTGTACTTCTTTTGCAAAATTGTAAAACAAAGTAGGAGACATAAAAATATCAATTTTTTGCACATCACACATTAATATTTTGTTGCAAAAATTAAAAAGGTGCATTTTCGATTTTACTCGACACCTTCATTGGCAAATTAGGTGCATTTTCGGTTGCATCCGACACCTAGGTGATAAGAATTTTGTGGGCATTCTTGTTTGATTATTGCATTATTTCTTTTTGCAATTATAAGTCATAGAATCAAGAACACACTAAACCCCAAAATTTCACAAATTTGTGTAAATCCTTGCACAGATTTAAAGCCAAAATTCACTTGATATTCTCTCCTAAATCAACAAAACCCCTAATTCACTCTTATTTGTTTGGCTTAATTTCCTCAAAATTTTCATCCTTCTTGAAGGGTGTTGAGGCAGGCGCCATTAAATATCTGTTTGAGTGAATTATCTTTTGGTACTCTTTTAGGGTATATCAAAAGAAAGAACAAGTTTTTTGAAAATAAGGAACCTTAAAAGTTGCAATCCTTTGCACTAAGGGGGGATAATTCCTTTCTTCCTTCAAACACAGATTTTGACAAGAGGGAGATAAAACTTGTAAAGGCAATCACAAAAGTAGAAGTCATCAAAATTATACTTTTTCTTTTAGGCTTCATAATAGCAACCATGCTTGAAGTACTTGCAATAAGGAAGGATGATTTGGTGAAATTTTTTGATAAAATTGCCTAGAAAACATAGTTTTGCACAACTTGTAAAAATGACAACCAAGACACCATTCAGTGTTGGTTTCAAAACAAGCAAAACTAAAAATGGCTAAGGCACATCACAGAAGCCATGTTTCTAGTGAAGTGTCTCATTCTCATTCTGGTTCAAAGACAGCACAGGGAGTGCTCATTGCTAAAACAATATTGTAGAGGGAAAACACATTGTGTCACCTTGAGCAAAGCACCATTTCCTCTCTCTCTTTTTTAGGCTTCATAAATAGCATAAGTTTTTTGTTTGAAGTACTTGCAATAAGGGGTGATTGTACCTCTTTTAGGCTTCATAAATAGCAAACTCTCAATGTTTGAAGTACTTGTAACAAAAGGAGGGAATTTTCTGGTGTAAAATTGCCTAGGAGGCAATATTTGTAAAATCCTTCACAAAGCTTCTTAAGTTGCACATATTTTGCAATTAAGGGGGATATACTTTCTTTTCTTCACAATTTTTTGTAAAAAGGGAAGAAGACTTATAAGGGTGCATTTTCGACAACGACCGACACCTTAGTCATACTTCTTTCAGAAATTAAATACAACATGTTTTGCAACAAGAAGGGGGAACTTATAAGGGTGCATTTTTGGCAGTGACCGACACCTTAGCTACCTTATCTTTTGCAAACTCATATTGTAAATGAATGAACCTCGTATGAAGTGATCTACTCTACTACACCTAGCGATTGCAGTGGTTGGTTACCCATGCAATTCGGTTGGATGACGTGATTACTATAAGGACATTCGTTGGTGTGAAGACAAAGTGAGGAATGACCCACTTTTTGCTTAGGAGCAGCCAGAGCACTGTGACAGAGCAAGAACCAGCAGATCGACATTTTTTCTCACTGTATTGGGACAGTTATATACATTACCCAAATAATGTAATAAGGGGGGATGTTAGAGTAATATTCCATCATTTGGGATAATTACCTATTTCCTACATTAGGTAGATTTTATATTACCACATGGTAAAAAGTTATTTCTTACTTTTTACCACATATATTTACTTTTTACTACTTACCATGTAGATATTTACTGTTTCAAATATCTAATGGTAAACTATGGTTAATTCCTAAATATCCTAGGTTAACAAACCTAAACCAAACTCTCTACCTCCTATGGCGCGTTGGTTAGCGTGGATAGTGGGAATATAGTTTGGTATACTATTTTGTAACCTATATATATTGCTTAGTATTTCCTAAGCTAATGTTAATGAATATTTAATTAATCAATTGTCTTACCTTTCCATTTGGTTACAATTTTCTAAACTGCACCGTGAGAAAATCTTCTAGCCTTGGTTATATTTCCCTTTACAAGCATTTCCCTTATTTTTGTTCCATTTTATCTAAATAAAGCAAAAAGGAACCAGCCTACTCTGGATATTAGATGGACATTCTCAAGCTAGATTCATCTACTCAATGTTGGCAAGGTCTAAGGTGCAATATAATTAACCAAAAGGTATATTTTGTTCCAACAGTTTTTGGCACGCTCGATGGGACCCAAAATCCCATAGTATTCTATAAGTTTTGGTGTTTTTCTTTAAAAACCTTTTTTTAAAACCTGAAGAAAGAAAAAAACCACCTGGCGACTCCATTCAGAGGATTTAGACCTAAGTAATACCTTGTATAAATTATTTGGTTACAAACTCATGATTGCCTATGCGTATGATAACCAAATCCTAAGAAAGAAACTCTAAAGAACCCATCAAGTTCTTTGAGTTACACCTTGGTAGCTTGAAAGCACATTCGATGCTAGCTGCAAGATCTAATACACTTGGTATTAGTGTAAACTTCCTTGTACCTACTATTGGAGTATCCTCAAATAGCTCCATAGTAACAATAAATGCAGTAGCCATCATGGCTACTCCTCTCGTACCAGCTCATCTTGTATAGAATCAAACTAGCCTACTAAACTTGGCAACCCAAAATCAAGTTACCTAGGCAACCCTGAAAGCTTTGCCATCATATGATGGGATAGGTAAAATGGTAGACGAAAATTGCCTACACGTTTCGTCATTAGGAGCAGTTTATAACATCACCCAAGAAGATGTGATGGTTAGTTTACTGGTCATATATTTAAAAGGAAAAATGCTCCATTGGTATAGAGCACTCCCTTCGGGATCCATCACTTCTTGGGTGATACTTGCTAGCCATCTGGTTGATGAATTCAATGTACATGTAGATATGTTCTCATTACTCAATCAATTCATAATCATTAGAAGACATCCATAGGAAGATATTGTAGATTTCAACATTAGGTTCACACATACCTAGGATAGAGCACCTACTGGGTTAAAAACTACCATAGAGCAAGCAATATATTATTATTTGAGAGCTTTTGATTCAGATATTAGTATGATTATATGACAATCATATGTTTTAACTTTCCCTGCTATCTATTTAGAAGTAGTTAAAGGAGAATATGATCTTATTGCTACTGGGAAATACGCTCCAAATGCTCCATTGCCAATTTTTCCAAATATTCCCCAAGCTCCAAGTTTAATCCTTCAACACCTCCCCAAAAATGGAATGAGAAACCAGCCATTACGGTCGTTCATTTGCTTCAGAATCTTCTAGAATTACCTCCTATTCCTCTCATTCCCGCATTGCCTACTCTACCTCTCTGAGTAGTCCCCCATGATAATCATATGACAACCATAATAGACACGATGAAAACTTTGTCGAATGATATGTCATCTATGAAAAAGAGAGAAGCTTAATGAAATTTCTAGCCAAGGAGATTTCCCAAGATAACCAGATATGGGGCTTCGACAAGTGTCAGAGGACAGGAAAGAAACAATGTCATTTATGCTAATGAAATAGGAGATAATGGAGCACCCTCTAACTCAGATTATTGGTGTTCCACGTGTAATGACCATCATGGAGAATATTCATGTATGTTTCACCAGCATCATGTGCAAAGCCTAGCAAATGAGAGGGCAAAAGAAACAATGAAAGGTCATGTAAACATGATCAAAGAAATTATCACAATTTGGCAATACCATATGTAGAGCACGTTATAGTCCTGACAAGGTCGGGAAGGAAACCTATACAAGTTTATCCCCAAGCACTTCAACCGTTAAGTTTCCCTCTAGCTCCCAGAGATACCCCTCAGAAGGATCAGTAAATTGAAAATAGACTCTCTAATCCTCCTTAGAGTTCTATTTCGGCACCAAGGAGAGATTTTTCTCCTAGAAAGGAGAGTGAAACTCAAGATAAAGCAAGAAAGAAACTTAGATTCCCTTCATTAACAAAAAGGCAAAGAACATAAGCAACTCATGGTTATAAGAATAAATATGATCCATCCACCAGAGAAAAGGAGAAAAGTGTCGAGACACCTTCATTCAATATCATCGAGGAGATGAAAAAGACTCCCTCAAAAGCTAGCATGTATGACGCTTTGCAGTTCACAGGGCAGATTGACCTCCTTCATAAATCTTTAAAATTGATGAATCGTAAGAGCAAAATCCTCTCTTTTTCAAATTCTATACAAGTTAATGTTACTTCTATCATATGAAAAAATAGATCACCTCCTTTCTATTTGTCTCTTCAGATGGAAGGGTGGGTAGTACATAATTGTATGATTGACTCAGGAGCAGCTACTACAGTAATGCCTAAAGCAATATGTGACATCATGGGAATGGATTACACCAGGAGCCATACAAGAGTGTTGCAGTTAGATGGTACTCTGATAAAAATCGTAGGAGTAATCAAAGATATCCCCATATAACTCCACAGGATGCCCCAAATAGTTGTTATATAGAAAGTTGTGGTTGTAGATATGGAACCATACTTTGGTATATGTCTATACAGATAATTTATAGCAAAAGTGGGAGTTTATTTATCCTTAGATTATTCACATTTAGAAATACCTTTCAAAGGTAAGAGGGTCAAGATTTTTAATGAAAAGCCATCCACTTTTCATGTGGTAACACTAGAAGAAACCATTACTGTGAGTATGATGACCAAAGATATATGAGATATAGATTTGATGGAGAAAACCTTGGAGGAACTCCAATCCGAAGATCAATTTTCTTTAAAAAATTTCAATGCCATGGTGGAAACATAGATAGGGAGTTACTCTATTGAGAAACCAAAAAATCTATCTATCCCTGTCCCTGAAGAGAACACTTCCACTAGCCAACTTTGGAACCTTTACTTTGATGGATCTAGATGCAAAAATGGAGTAGGTGTTGGGATAGTTTTAATTTCTCCTATAGAAAAGGAAAAAAAAATCCGTACATATTGACATGGAGTTGCTCCAAAAACATGGCCGAGTACAAAGCATTATCTTTATGACTTAAAAAGACTAAAAAATTAGGTGCAAAAAAAATACTGGTTTATGGAGATTCAGCTCTTATTGTGAAGCAGGTCACTGGAAAATGTATTTGTAAACAAAATTATTTAAGAGCTTACAAAAATAAAGTGTTGGACCTCTCAGAAAATTTTGAGGCTCTGAACATAAATTCAATCCCAAGAGAAATTAATATTCATGCAGACCCGTTGGCATCCGTAGGATCTAACTTTTGTCTAGTCAGTAATGTCATCAAAAAATCCAAAACAATGATACTTATATATAGGTCTTCTGTGCCTGACAAGGATATCTTATGGCAAGTGTTTGAGAGTGATGAACAAATACTGGATTTTCTAATCCATGAAATGAACTGCTCCAGTGAGAGGGCATTACAATATGAAAAGGAGGAAAGCTTAATCCAGCTAAAAAACAATCACATTCCCAAGGGACTGATCACCCTTGAGAGTCTCATTGACAACAATGATAGAGCAATGGGTCGAAGGATTAAAATTTACAAACATCGATATAAAGATGTGGAATTAGAGCCAATAAAAATGATCAAGGTAGGTACTAGTTTTACGATGGAAGAATTGAATCACGTTAAAGAATTGTGTAAAAAGTATCCAGATATTATATCCTAGACGTATAGTGATTTGAAAGTATATAGGAAAGAAGTGATCCAACACACCATAAAATTGGAAGAAGGAGCTAAGCCCTTCAGGCAAATACAGGCTTGTAAATCCAAAATTGAAGCCTTAATGAAGCAAGAGTTATTGAAACTCTTACAAGATAAAATAATATATCCTATTAAGCATTCTACCTGGGTGGCGAATATGGTCCCAGTTAGGAAAAATAATGGAAAAATCAAATTATGTGTAGATTTACAAAATTTGATCAGATCTTCACTTAAGGATCATTATCCTTTACCTTAGATTGACCCAATCCTTCATATAGTGGTAGGAGCAGAGAGGTTTTCTCTGTTAGATGGTTTTTTTGGCTATAACCAGGTTTGGGTAAAAAATGAAGATCAGTATCAAACTGCCTTCACTACTAAATGGGGAACTTTTGCCTACCAAAGAATGCCTTTTGGGTTATCAATCACCAGAGCAACATTCCAAAGAGCTATGGACGTAGCTTTTGGAGAACTCACAAATAATATTATCATCGTCTATCTAGATGACATGACAATATTTTCTCATGATAAGAGGGATCATGCCACCCATCTACAACAAATATTTAAAAATTATAGAGAATTTAGGATATCTTTGAACCCAAATAAATCTATATTTACTATAGAATAAGGTATATTGCTTGGACATGTTATCTCTAAAGTTGGGTTGTCCATTGACCTTGACAGAGTAAAGGCACTCTTGGAATTTTCACTACTAGTCAATAATAAAGGATTACAATCTTTCTTTGGACAGATAAATTTTGTTCAAAATTTCATCACAGATTTTGCTCAAACTATTAAACCAATAACTGAATTGTTAAAAAGGGATGCACCTTTTAAATGGGAATATCCAAGGAAAGATACCTTTAAGAAGATCTTGGAGGCCATAGCTCGAGCTCCCATTTTATTCAACCCTGACTACTCTCGAAGTTTCATTTTATATGTTGTTGGAAAGCAAGACATCTATGCTGCAATTCTTAGTCAGAAGGTAGCAGATAATGAGGAAAGACCCATAGCCTTTTTGAGTTCTACCATGCACAAGCACGAAGAGAGATATAGTTTTATTGAGAAACATGTGTATGCTATCATGAAATCATTGAATAAATTGAAGCATTTCCTATCCCAAAGCTGCACCATTGTTTATGTAATTCACCCAGATGTTAGGAATTTCATAATACAAGGAGAACTTGGCAAAAAAAAGAGTAATATGGGTAACTCGTATACAGGGATACGATATAGAGATACATCCAACCAAGATAGTAAGAGGTAGAGCTCTATGCTAAGAGTTGTCCAGGGAAGCAGAAAAAGGGAATGTCAAAAGTTAAGGGATGATGGTGAATACCGAACAAGACCAAGTTCAAACTGATTGGATTGATGATTTTGTGAGGTGTTTTCAGACTGGGATATGTATTGAAAATCTGAATGCTTCCCAAAGAAGGAGGTTTAGAACAAAAGCACTAAAATATACTTTTTGAACAGAAGGGTTATATAGAATAAACATTGATGGTATACTATTGAAATGTATTAGTGATGATAAGAAGCGAAAATTATTGGAAGAATTCCATGGAGGCCTCTCGGGTGGGCATTATTCAAGTAGGACAACAAATTTGAATATTCTCAAAGCCAGTTGTTATTGGCCTTCTATTTTTTAGATACATACAAAGTGACTCAGAAATGTGAACAATGTCAGAGGTATGTAGGAAGAAACATAAATGCTCCTATGCCTTTGAATTCTATACAAGTTGAAGAACCTTTCCGACAGTGGGGGTTAGATTTCATGGGAATAATTGAACCAAACTCATCAGGAGGCCACAAATATATACTCACTGCCACAAATTACTTCACAAAATGGGCAGAAGTGGTTCCTACAAATAAATCCAACTCAGAAGTCGTTATAGAGTTTGTGGAGGGTCTAATTACTAGATTCGTCATACCCAACTCATTGATCATAGATAATGGATCTTCTTTCACTGGAGCCAAGATGATTGAGTTTGTTAGTAGGTATGGAATATATTTGAAAACATCTCCTAACTATTATCCACAAGGTAAACCCCATAAGGGGGGTGGAGGTCCAAGGTTCAAATCTCGAGCCTCGTTGGACTGAATGCTTGTGCATTTCCTGGTGCTTTTAGTAGTGTAAAAGGTTTAAAATGATTGTGACATGGTGGTTATAAGGGCAGACTACACGAAGATCTATGTGGTAGCTTCCATGGCGGATAACGTATAATACTATGATAGCCATAAAAGCTGGACAACCTGCCTAGATTCATGGTGGCTACCGATTCCATAGGGTAATGGTGTAGTTGAGTCTACCAACAAGAATATACTCAGGATACTAAAGAGGACGCTAGAAGATAACAAGAGAAACTGGAATTCATTACTTAATCAAACTTTGTGGCCTTACATAATATCAATAAAGAAATCCATTAATACATCTCCATATGCTTTAGTTTATGGTAAAGACATTTTTTTGCCTATTCATATGGAGTTACCAGCATTGAAGTTACTAAATCATATAGATGAAGAGGAAGACTAGCCGATGGATGCCCGATTGATGCAACTTTTGCAATTAGAAGAATCCAGGGAACATGCTTATGACCACCACCAAAAACACATAATAGACACAGCAGGGTGGTTCGACAAAAAGACTACCTTCAGAAAATTCAAAGTAGGAGACCTAGTTTTTAAGTGGAACATAAAGAAAGCAAAGCTAGGAAACCATGATAAGTTCAATGCTTTCTAGGAAGGTCCGTATGAAATCATTTCAGAAAAATAGTTCAATTCTTTCCAACTAAAATATCAGCATGGATGGATTCTTCCTATCATGGTGAACATGTTTCACCTGAAGCTATATTTCAAGTAAAATACAGTAGGGAATTATATGTACAGTATAATATATGCATATAAACTTTGTAAATATTATTGAATTTTTGGCTTAGTAAATATTTTGGTTGGATGCTCACAACCAACTGCAGTTTGACAGCACAATAGAAAATGAAGGGAAAAAAGCATTGTTTTATCATTTCGAAATTTCAAATTCAAAAGTACCACATGGTCCTAAGGAATTTGCAGGAAGATAGTAATAAAAATACCCCTCGAGAAGCATTATTTCCTTCTCACGAAGCTTTCTAAATCGGTCATCGAAGAAATTTCCTGAGTGGACATGTGCCAAAAAATAAACAGGTAAAAGTAATCGTTTGGTCAGGTGACATAGAGTTTGGCAGGTAATATTGCTATTTCCCACGTGAAATTAATTGGTCAGTTAGCATTTCAAGAAAAAAAATTCTAAGAAAGGTTGTGGAAACGAAATTCAAAGAAATCCGAGAGAATCACTTCCACCAACCGCAATTAATGCAATTTATCGCATGTCTTTCCAAAAACAATGTGAAGAAGAAACTAACTTTTCACCTAAGTGAAGTTTCATACTATTACTTGCCATTTCCAACTCCTACAGAGAGAAAGAAGAATATTTTGACTATGATATTCATAGTTTCCAACTTTCTTGACAAGAAGAGGTTTTGAAGCAATTGGCAGTAGTATTTTTATAAGTTAACCACCCGTTAGTTTTCCATGGCTTTGAGAAAGAATAAGAAATAGGAAGCAGCGACTGCATCACCTTTAACACCTTCGGTAGTAAGAAAAATAGAAGAGATGAGTATCAAATTCATAGATAAGGATGCAAGAATAAGTGACACAATTGTGACCTAGAAAGACCCAAGAAAAATTCGGAGCAACATAGCAGATAGAGTGGCTACCAGAGTCTCGGCATCTTCTCCTTCTACTTTCATATTTTATTCATTTTTATATTGGTATGTATATATTCTTGTACATCCATACCCCGAGTTAGTAATGGCAATTGCTAATTTCTATGACGAAAAGGGAAAGAATGTAATATATTGTAATGGGAGGGTTTTATTTACTTTAAACGAAGATGCTTTTATTTCTTCTTTTGGTGTTGGTCATGTACCTTATTTTAAGCCAAAAGCCTTTGAACTCGAATGTCAATCTAAATACTTTGGCCCTTCTGATAAGATAAAGAATTTTTTGGTGTCCCAGTTGAAAGACTTACCTATAGGGGAAAACCCACCTGATCCTCCCATCACTATCACAAAATTAAAAAATCCAAAGCTATATTCCATATCAGCTATGATAGTAGGCCTTAAGACTGATGAAAAAATCCAAAAATGGCAAATTACCTTGGTTGAATGCTTGTCTAACCCCAAAAATTATGAATCTTCTATCATGGATAAAAGTGCGAGGTCGATATTCTTCAACTAGCCAGGTTTCTTATGTTCAGAGATTCACGAGGGTTTGGCTGCTCTTAAGAAAGAGTCTCAATTCTCTTTTTTATTCTTGTCATACTTGATATGATTGTTTTTCTTTTTTATGTCTAAAGAGTTAGATTTTATCTCAGTGAAGGATAAATATGAACAGGGTAGGGTTTTGCCTATTTGTGAATGGACAAATGTGTTATATAAGATAGAATCATTTTATGATTTTAACAGGGAATTCTTAGGCCCTGCTCTAAAAATAATGTATGGGCATATTAGAAGATTAACCCCTAAGGCATAAAAGGTTCTGTAAACCAAATATGTTGAGGAGGGTGATTGGTTTATCCTCACCCAATGGGCTTGTATTAGGTTGTATGGTTTCACTCAAAAACCATTTTTACTTCCCCATTATGTTACAGATAGGTTATTTGCTTTAGAGTATGTTCGACAAACTAAAAAAATAAATGTAAAATTTGGTTTTGGCATTGGGAAGACTAGCACCTATAACATGTCCTTCAGTTTCAAAGGGATCGTTGTATCAAAAAGGGGTCAAAATTAGCATATTGCTCAATATTTGAGAGAATTGGGCTGATTGAAATTCCACATATATGGAAGTATGACCCCCTAGATAGGTTTTCTGAAAGACAAGATATTCTGAATAAAACTGAAATGAAAAAATATCATGCTATAGTCAGGCTAGACATAGAAGAAAAAATAAATAATAGTGAAGATGATGCCTTTGAATAACATATAGAGAGAATGGAACCTCTACCCCCTTGGCATGATTTCTATGAGCAGGTAGTGAAATATGATCCTCTGAATAAAACCAAACATCAGTTAACAAATGAGAAGATTAGTAGAATACAAAATAGGGGGTCGACTGGATAGTCGTGAAGATTCACGAATGGTGGTTGATGAGGGTACAGACATATATGATTTATTCAAGGTACCCATTGAAAAATGATAATGAATTTAATATCCAATATAATTTGCATCATGAATTTTGGGTTGGGGTTTTTCTTGTAAGAATACCTCCCAACATTAGAAGTCGTAACAAGACCAGCCCTGAAGCACCACAGGAGCAAGAAAATGATAAGTGAAAGGGGAAAAAAAATAGTAGCTAAGCAAAAGCTATCCTTGACTTAGAAAAAACCTAGAACTTCTAGGAAACAGTCAATAGAAGAAGTTTTTACCAAAGAGCAGGGGCAGACCTATGACAAAGCTGCTTAGATGATGCTAAAAATGGGGTACAAAGGAAAAGGCCTCAAAAAATGAGGGCAAGGAATGACCGAACCCATACATGTAGAAATGAGGGAAAGGCATCTGGCACTTGGATCTGATGCTTCAAATAAAAAAGATTATGCTTCTAAGGTTGTGAAGTTTGTTCCTCCCTCTGACTCAGTTTTTGAATCTGATGAAGAACCTATAGCTGAAAGAATGAAAATATTAAAGACTCTGGATAAAAAACAAAGGAGAGACAATAATGCTACCCAAAATTTTCCCAATGAACAAGGTGCTCAAGATGTTCAAGATAATAACGTCAAGGATTCTACATGAAATAAACAAGATAAAGTGAATGAAGAAGATAATGTCATAGATGCTAAAGATGTTGAACAAGAAATTTCTCATATTGAAGATATGAGCAGCTCACAAGAACTGGATCAAGAGAGCCAAAATGTAGATGTTGAAAAGAAAGTCCTAGTGAAGTAGGAGGTTGAGGAAGTTGAGAAAAAATAGCGTGGGGAATTCTCCCAAAATGATTGAATAATTGATCTTGATGAAAGCGATGATGAAGATGAGCAGGAAAATAATGTTGAAACGCATGATGATGGTGGAATTAAAAATGAAGAATTGTTAAATAGAAATTATAAAAGTGAATAATAAGAAAGGGATCAACGAAAAATCCAGACGGGACCAGGTGAGAAATAATGGTGAAAGTGTTCTATTGATCAACAATGCATTACATAGTTTTATAGTTCTTGAAAGAACTAAAAATAGACACAGTGGTTGATATAAATCCTCTTAAACTTATTACAATAAACTAACTTAAATATAGCTCTTATCCTAACAACATGCTAATCTTGGACTATGGTCAAACATTGACCAACCAAGCCAAAACCTCAACGTATGCTAATCAAATTAACTAGAAATATGTAAATCAAAACATTAAACTAAAACTAAATACTAGGACTTAATACTTAGGACTAAGGAGAAAATGTTGAAAATTCCAACATTCTCCCCCTTGATGCTAAAGACACTCATGCAAGAGTTCTTTAAGCATCACAAAGTTGGAAGAAAACATTTCTCTTACATTTCCTCCAATCTTGAATCAAGAAATCAGAATTTGTAAAATACTTGTGGTGGCACTCCTTCCACTCTTTATGTGGTATTTCCTGCAAATGCTTGAGTTCCTTCTTTTGTTGATTAGCTCCCCTTTCAACAAAAGTATCTCCTCTTGTGATTTTCAGCAACCACTCTCTTACATATTTATCATTATGGTATTTAAACCATGCTCTCACATTTTGATCTTATTTTACATCTTCAACACTAAACAATACTCCACATGAGTATTTACAATTAATCATCCCACATAGATGATTATACCTTACAATTCTTTCACATATTTCCACACAAAATATTACGGAAAATATGGCCATATAATGACCAACTACATATGCAACATAAAGTTGCTCCTCACACAAATATTCTCTCACAACAATGACTTTACAAGAATCCTTCTCCCAAGGAATTTTGAACACATCATTTTGATCCATGTGACCTAAGTTCTCCATAACTATATTCTCTCCAAGAAGACTCTTCATAAAAGTTGTCTCAATGCGAAAATCACCTTTATTTTCATTCCTGGTCACAAAAAACAAATCATTAATCATAAAAACATTACCTTTAATATGAGTAGATTTGGTGCTTCCCATAAAGCTATTTTGTAGCAGTTCTCCTTCAGGGTATGTTGCTTCAATATCAACCATCAACTCTTCACTAAGAGTTCTCCTCCTTTGTTTAATCCATGTTGGTGTGTTGAAACACCATTCATTCAAGAAATCATACATTCTTGTCTTTTCAATACAACTCTCTTTCTGCAATGTAGTCACTCCAAGTGAGTGATCATCATCCATGAGTGATGTATTATTTGCCATTACAACAAGAAAATCAGCAATCTCATTTTCATTTTCTGTTTCTATCCCATTTTCTTTCTCACTTTTCATCTCCCAAATGAGGGAGTCTTGTGGGGTCTTTTATTCACCCAACACATCCTTCATCCTTGATGAGTGATCTTCTAACAAGAAGCTTATAGCTTCCATTTCCTCTTCATCAAAATTTTCTTGTGGATCATCATCCCACATTACTTTATTTGCTCTTTCAAAAGAGCACACATCCATTCCAAGTGAATGGTCTTAAAGATAAGTGAGCAATGGTATTCCATGAAAATTGCTTCTCCATCATCATATTATTTATTCTCCTCCATGATAATTGTAGATGCATTCTCCATGAAGCATTCTTCAAAAAATAGTTGATTTGGTGTCTTCTCCATAAGACACTCTTCTTCATATGTCTCCTTCATGATAAATTCTTCATCATACACCTCACCTTGGTGATCTTCAAGCAAGGAACACTCCAATGTGAGTGTTTCTCTTCCTTTATCTTCAAATTCTTCTTCCACTCTTGAGTGGTCTTCACAACAAGGTCTTTGAGCAATTGTCTCTTCTATGAGGCATCCATCCTTTTTGCCATCAATGTGAATGCTTTCCAAGCATGCCATTCTTGCAAACAATTCTTTAGTACAAATTTTATTTTCAAATTTTTCTCCTCCTAAAAGAAATAATTGACTATTACAATTTTCCATGCCTATACAAGACATGTCTTCAATGATCTGTGTCTCACAATGACTCTCTCCAAGGAAAGTTGTACAAGGTTGTTCCTTTTTCTTATCCTCTTCTCCATTAAGGGATTCTTTTCTCTATTTCACACAAGGATATTCTTCAAGCATGTCTTCTTCTTCAAGAAATAATTCTCCATTATAAGAATGTATGTATTCTCCAAAAGACATACCTTCATATGAGTCTTCACAAGACTCTTCAAAATTTCCTTCAAAAGGATCTAATTCAGAAACTTCTTCGAGGAAGCAATGCCCCTCCATACTTAAATAATCTTCATGATTGTCACACAAGGCTTTATGGGTGTCCTCATTAAACCCATAAGCATCTTTCAACACTTGTCATGTCATTGTAGCTGATCTACAATTGGCTATGAGAGGAAAAACACTCTTTTCCATTCCTCTCCTCAAATCCATAAGAGCTAAGCAATTTGCATATGGCTGCTCCTTATTCTCTTTTCTCTCCTCAAATTTTAGCTTGCTCCAAGAGGGTTCCTCATAGCCTTCTTGAACTATATGCCATAAGTCTTGAGCCTTCAATAAGGTCTTCATCATTATGCTCCAAATAGCATAATTATCTCCATTGAATTTGGGCACTTCTAATTATTTATACATGGTGGCCATTCTGCAATCCACCACTCATCAATATTCCACCTAGTTCTCAGCAACTCCTTTCCTGTAGACTTATGATATACTTATCTAAAAATCCACTAAATTTCAAAAGAAAATTCACACAAGTGAGAAATATGTGATCAATTTACTTTTGCCCTTTCTAGATCTTAGAGTGTTTTTGAGACAATCTCAATGTTTTTCACATATATCAATCCATACAGCTCCAAATTTTTTGAAAATTGAACTCTGCATTCTTGAGACAATAATCTGAAAAAAATCTAAATTTTTGAAGAAAATTTGCAAAGGTGAAAAAGATGTGATCATTTACTTTTTCCCTTTTTATCACAATTCTGGATCTAGGATTTTTGAAGAAAAACTCAATATTCACACAAATAAATAAATACAGATAAAAATGGCCTGAAATTTTGTCTTAATGATTACTTTATCTAAATTATATTTCTCCCAAAATTTGAGATGCAAATACCCTATTTTCCACCTTATACAACCATTTTATTGAAAAACTAGAAATGCTAATAAAATCAGCAAATTAGCTCCAAATCACCTAAAATTTGGACTACATCCTCTTTATACAATTATCTAACAACCTTAAAAATTTCATAATAAAATACCTCAGGATTCATGAGATATTAATTATTTACTCGAGCTCTTCCTTGCAAATCTACTGAGTGCTGGCCACTTGATTTTCTCTAAAAAAGTGCGTGCTTCAGATCTCTTCACGCCACTCTCCACAGGTTTTGATATGTCTGAGAAAACCTACTTTGATACCAAATGAGAAATAATGGTGAAATTGTTCTATTGATCAATAATGCATTACATAGTTTTATAGTTCTTGAAAGAACTAAAAATAGACACGGTGGTTGAGAGAAATCCTCTTAAACTTATTACAACAAACTAACTTAAATATAGCTCTTATCCTAACAACATGCTAATCTTGGACTATGGTCAAAAATTGACCAACCAAGCCAAAACCTCAACGTATGCTAATCAAATTAACTAGAAATATGTAAATCAAAACATTAAACTAAAACTAAATACTAGGATTTAATACTTAGGACTAAGGAGGCAGTGTTAAAAATTCCAACACCAGGTATATCTCCTTTATTATCTCCTTATTTTCCTTTTACTTATTCCTATTTTAACCCTCCCTCATTTTCTAATATGAAAAGAGATGTAACTCTCCTTTCAAAAAATGGTTTTCTTTCCCAGAAATGGCAACATCTTCCCATTCTCAGCTCGACGTCAATACTGTGTTGGTCCCCATCCCTTTATTTCCCAACACTAGTATTTCAACAATTGAATCTAGGTCCTCCTAGGTTGATGAAAGTCATCCAACTCTATCAAAGCTAAAAAAATTGAGAAAAGTTAGTAAGAATGCTTTGGACTGATGGATATCTCACTCTGTTGAAGACCCTAAGGCACCCACCAACGTTCATGAAATCATTGCCCTGGATCTTGCTACTATGTAGAGGAAGAAAGTGAAATTAACTCTAGTAATAAAGAAATCTAAAGGGGAAATGGTTGTTGAAGACTAACAAGCAGAAGAGATAAATTAAGACATTCCTTAGTTGCCCATGTAAGACAAATGGGGAAAGCCTAAGCTTATATAGGAACTATATATCTACATGGGGGACATTACAGAGAGAAATTTTTGAAAGCAAATGAAAAGAGGAAATATTAAGAATCAATTTTGCAAGAGCAAAAACTGATAGAAAAATCTTTGAAACTGGAAGTTAACAAGTGGGAAGGTAAGTTTGGTATTGCTACCAATGAGGCAACTACATATAAGGAAAAATTAGAACAGGCAGATGCACAGATTCAAGCTTTGAATCTCTAGGTACAGCAACTCCAGCAACAATTGAGAGAATAGCAAAATGTTCTGGTTGGGTTTTCCAAAGAAAAAGTGAGAGATATGAGAAAATAATTGTTGAAATATTTATTGGCCTTAGGTTTGAAAGCACGACATTTATAGCCAAAGTCAAGGAAACAATATAAGTGGTAGGTGAAGAGTTCAAACTTGCAGTTAGTTTTCTACAAAAAAGAGAAGATGTTGCTACCAAGATCCAAATTTTATCTGAAAAGCTACCAGAGAGTATAACAGCAAAAATATGAAGTGAAGCCTGGTATCAAGGTAAGATCATAGCCAAGAACTTCTTCAGGAATTTTAAATTAGTAACCCAAGGGAATAAACTCCTACAGGAGTTGGAAACTGAAGCAAAAGGGTTACTCAAAAATTTAGATTTGGCTATCCAAAGTGGGCTCCCATATCTATGGGATGATAACTCAAATGTCCTTGGTGAAAGTGCACTTTCCTCATTGATGAGCCTCATAAATGCTCATATTTTATATGATTTTAATTAATAATTATGTGGCTATATGATAGAAATTGTATATTTTTATGAATGGTTATGTAATTGTTTGATAAGATTATGTGTGTTATCTAATTTGTATGTTTTAGTGTGTTTTTGTGGAATTGTAGTTGATTTAGTTAGATTTGGATCAGTTGAGGTCTTTTCATGGACCTAAAATTTTGTTTATTTTGGAATTAACGCATGGTATGTAGTCGCCTTACTCTTCAAAGAAGGCACCAACAAAAGGTAGGCGCCTTCCTCTTCTAGGAAGGCACCAATAGGAGATAAGCTCCTTCCTCTTCCAGGAAGGCGCCTACCTTCTGTTGGCACCTTCCTGAAAGAGGAAGGCGCTTATCTCAGGAAGGTGCCAAAAAAAGGCAAGCACCTTACTCTTCGAGGAAGGCACTAACGAAAGGTAGGTGCCTTCTGTATAAAGAAGGTGCTTGATCTACTTAGGCACCTTCCTCATAGAGAAGGTGCCTCTGTTCTTCGCCCGTTGACCAGATAACGCGACGTGGGAAACATTGACTGGTGCAGTTCCAACTCTACATCATGTAAGTTAATTCGAGAGTTGCACTAATATATGAAAACATCCTAACTATGCCAGGTGAAGCACGAACCAATTAGAGAACACACCACCATTAGGAATGAATGCCAATTTTAGCATACGTCGATTACATTTACCATACTATATTTGTTTAGTATGTAATGAATCAACTGTTGTAAACACCTTATAACAGAAGATATGTGGGTGTGCTATATAAAAACACGTAGACCTCTCTGATAAGATATCAAAATATCAAATATAGAATGCAAAATATATAGAGGAGTATAGAGGTTAAGAAGCATTGTAATTCCTTGGTGATTATAATAAAGTTCTAAGAGTTCCTAAGCACGTGTTCAGCTGGGAGGAAGTTGTTGGAGCCTGGGCCCACTCCAAGCCATTATTTCTTCCCTTTCTTTATGTTTTCTAGATAATATTACTGCTTTCATAGGTTTATTTTTGCACTGTTATTTTATGATTGCAATAGGTTTGTTAGTATGCATGTATGAATGTTTTCTTTCTAAAGATTTAATTATTCATACATAATTTATTGAGTAGTGAATGAATGATTGAAAACCTTTGAAACACCCCCCAATAGTAGAGCTAGCGGACTCATCTCAAAGTGGTATTGTAAGTGATCTTGTGTGATACCCTTCGCAAGTTTACGAAGCTCCCTATGTTGATAATTAATGCACAGGCAAGTGAAAAAAATAGAAAAGAATTTAACCTTGTTTGGCCCATAAAATTTTGGCACTATTGTCGGGGAAGCACCTCTACTAGATAAATTGCAATACCTGAAACCTTCCATCTAACCTTGTATGAGTTCTTTGAGAAGAAGAGGAGCTGACGGTCAGTTTGTAAAACAAATTTCTCCAAAACTTGAGTCGGCTAAACACTCTGAGCTCGAACTAGATTCGCCTAACTCATAGCCAACACTCCACTAGAGTCAGGATCCGCACTTTATGTAAAGTGCTTCCTCATCCCGTCAACTTGGGGAAGAACGAACCATCATAAACCCCCTATTTAAAAGGACACCTTTAGAGGAAGCCCTATTGTGGAAAGCTATAGAATATCGGATGATAACACCAGATAACCTTAGAGCCTTGACTCAAAAAATTTTGAACGACCATAAGGCCATAAGTACTACATTAGAGACCACATTTCTTAAAAAATTGCTGATGCATAAGAAGTTTCATCTAGATTTAGCTTCCCGATTGATGAAGGAGTAGGAGATACAAAAATGAAAAACATATCCCGTACTCACCTTCCTACCTTCATAGGATACCCAACCGAGGACCCTGACCTATTCTTATTGAAGTTTGATGTTTTATGCAGGTTTGTGGACTACAAATCTGATACATAGAAGTTGAAGCTCTTTTCTTCCACATTGGATGATGCAGCTCTATGGTGGTTCATCGGTCTGGGAGAGAAACACATTACCACATGGGATCAAATAAAGAAGCTCTTTCTAGAGCAAAATCAAGACTTCACGAGAGCAAGAGACTCCAGAGAGGAAGTTCTGAGCATGACGTAAAAAAAGGAGTCTATCGAAGAGTACTGGGAGAGATTCAATTTCAATCTTCAATGGTATCCTTACGTGAAGCTATCTGATAATCTCTTAAAATAATATTTTTGAGAGGGCTTAACAATGAATCGTTGGAGGCTCTCAACATGATTTTTGGAGGTGATGTCTACCAGCACGCTATGGAAGATATACTACAAATATGCTGAAATTACTCAAGAAGGAGATGCAAGACCACTTCTATAACCATGAAAGTGACTGCTTCAATCACAAAAATAAAAATAGGCAACATGCTAGAGGATCTAAAAAGCAAAATGCTTTTGTATCTAACATTGCATATGGATACACTACTATTAGAGAAAAAGAAGCAAGAAAATGATGCAGCATTAGATTATTTCTACCCAAAATGTAGAGGAAAGAATGCAAAGAACACATGCCCAAAGAACAGAGTCAGAGTATGCATAGTTTACAGGCTGAACCATAAGACCCGATTATACCCAAAATTGCCTTGAAATCAGGAGGATGTTGAAGCCATAGAGGCCTATTTCATAGGCAATCAAAAGAATTGGGCACAACCCCCTCTGAGGAATATACCAACTAGAATTCCATCATACGGGGGAGGACCATACATGTCACAAGGCCCACCTCAACCACCTACCATGGGGTTGTGGGGGACATCACCTTGGTCTAACGCACCCCCAAGAACAACATTCTTGAATCAGAAGCCCTGTATGGCATATCAATATCTAGGGTAGCAGTGGAGATGCCACACTCCATGGAATCTAACCCCACAGAATGTAGTTCTAGCTCACCCCCATAAAAACTTATTGGTCTTTCCAATAGTGAGACCTACGCAGCTACCCACACAATCGATGGAAAATCCAAATAACAGAGTGAATCAGCCAGCATACAATGTGGACGGTGAGATGTATCTGATGTATCATTTTTATCTTAAGTCTAGTAGACAGCTAGGAGTAGAAACATCTTCACTGATAGAATACAAGAAAGATGTAGAAGAAACACCTCTTATAAAAGAGGTGGTAGAAGAAGTAGATGAGAGAGCAAAGGCTCCATTTCCTACCGACTACAAGAACAGAAGAAACTAATGTAGCCAAAGTTTGATATCTTGTCCAGCTTGAAGAACCTCACAGTGACAATTCCACTATTTCAAGCTATCCGAGATGTCCCGATATATACCAAGGTGATAAGGGAGATGTGCCTAATAAGGCCAAGACAAAAATCAACCCAGACTATCAATGTCATGGGTAAATTAATAGATTTGATGATGAGCAAGATGTGTCATCCCAAGCATGCGAATCTAAACAACCCAGTGTTAACTGTAAAAATTGAAGGACATTCCTTGTCCAATACAATGGTCAATCTTGGAGTAGCCATTTACATAATGCCTCAAGATACCATGCAAAGGCTATAGCTCATGAACCTGATACCCACCACAACAGTGATGTAGTTGGTCAATCGATCGACCGTGGCACCAAAAGGAATGCTTGAGGATGTAATAGTGACAGTCAATGCATAGGAATACCCAACCGAATTCCTAGTTTTGTAGTCTAAAACTAGATTGAGTGGCTACCCACTGATCTTGGGAAGGCCATGGCTGGAAATAGCCAATGCTTACATCAGCTATCATGATGGGTTGATGACCATATTTGATGGACAAAATGTCAAAATATTGACCATTTCACCCCCTATGTAGTTCGTCGACTCGTTGGGAGAACCTACATTGACCAAGCATGAATATCATGAGCTGTCCATAATCCAGCAGGTGATGGCATTGGATGAGTTGGCAAAAGAAGAAGACGAGGATGGTGCTATTGTAGAGTTCCTCCATGTAGAATCCTCCATCATCACACCTGGGTCGCCATTGGCTGGCGCCCAAGATAACTATTTTTAGTAGATAAATATTGGGCCAGGAAGGATGTTAAAAATTAGTAGTGGGTTGAATCCCACACAACGGACAAAAGTAGAAGAGCTCTTGGTAAGACACTAGAGGGTATTTTATGGGATTACTCGGATATGAAGGAAATCAACCTAGAGATCTGTACCCATCGAATATACCTCAATGAAAAAGAAACTCTGAGCAGACAACCAAAAATAAGAATGAATCTGAAAATGAAAGACATTATCAAAGAAAAGCTACAAAAACTCTTGTCTGCCAGATTCATCTATCTATTTTTTGATAGTGAGTGGGTTTCACCACTGGTGGTGGTCCCCAAGAAGAATGGGAAGTGGCGAATCTATGTAGGCTATAAAGCATTCAACAAAGCAACAAAGAAGGACCACTTCCCACTCCCATTCATTGATCAGGCCTTGGATACACTTTCGAGGTGAAATTATTTCTCCTTCCTAGATGGATTCAGTGGATATAATAAGATCTAGATAGGAGAAGAATACCAGGATAAGACAACGTTCACCTGCCCATGGGTAATGTTTTCTTATCGGGTATTGCCTTTTAGGTTATGCAATGCACCAACCACTTTTCAAATAGCGATGCTTAGCATATTCACGGACATGATGGGAGATGCGGTCAAAGTGTACATGGATGAATTCATCGTTTATGGAGAAACCTTTGATGAAGTAATGACGAACTTGGAAAGAGTGCTTGAAAGAAGCGAGGGAAATAATATGTCCCTGAGTAATGAGAAATATTTTATGATGATGAAAGAGGTCATCGTATTGGGACACCATCCTTCCATAGAAGGAATAAAGGTTGACAAAAGAAATATCGAGGTCATGAGGGATCTACCCAGCCTCATAACGTAGAGAGAGGTGAGAAGTTTCCTCAGATCTGTCGGGTACTACCAAAAATTTATCACCAAATTTAGTAAGATTGCAAAACCACTACACACTCTATTATCTAAATACGTGGAGTTCAATTGGACGGAAGACTACGAAGAAGCATTTCAATTGCTCAAGGAGAAACTAATATCTGCACAAGTTTTGAGAGGACCATATTGGGCCATACCCTTTCATATCTATTATGATGCATCCAACAATGCGATTGGAGCAGTCCTTGGATAGAAGTATGGCAAGGAATTTTACACCTTTTGATTATGTTAGCAAAAAATTGGCAGGAGTCGAGCTCAACTACACAGTGGTAGAGAAGGATTTCCTTGCAGTTGTGCATGCCATAAACAAATTCCACCATTATATCACCGAATATAAGGTGTTTTTCCACATAGACCATGTGGCCATCAGATATTTAATGAGCAATCCAGATATTGGTGGAAAAATTATCAGGTGGCTCCTACTATTACAAGAATTCGACATAACAATAGTCAACAAACTGAGCAAGGACAACATTATAGCAAATTTTCTATCTAGATTGATACCAAAAAACTATACAATAGTGGAAGACCAATTTTTTGATGAGCATGTGTTCACCATAAAAGAACAAATATTCTGGTACGTAGATATAGCCAATTACTTTGCCATCAGAATAACCTCACCTACTCTCTCCTTTTGAGACAAGCAGGCGGTAATAGATAAAAGTGCATCTTTCCTATGGATTGATGACCTCCTGTTCAAAATAGGATGTGACCAGATCATAAGGAGATGCATAGCAAAACATGAGTTCTCAAAAATACTTAAAGCTTGTCATCATGAACCATGTAGAGGACACTTTACGGGGAAATAGACTACCTATAAAATCCTATAAGTTGGGTACTTTTGGCCCACTCTATTCAAAGATGCAGTCGCATACGCCAACAAGTGCGATGAATGCCAAAGAATGGGTAGACCAACCCATTGTGACGAAATGCACCTCCAACCTCAGGTACACCTGGAACCCTTCAAAAAGTGGGGTATGGATTTTGTGGGGCCAATTAACCCACCTTCAATAGGTAGGAGGTTTATTTTAGTCTGTATAGACTACGTCACCAAATGGATTGAAGTTCAGGAATTAAGGGATTCAAAAGAAATAATGGTTGCTAATTTCTTATTTGCTCACATATTTACACGATTCGAGGTCCCCAGAGAAATAAAAACTGACCAAGGCACTTAGTTCACCTCCAAGTTGATCGAGTAACTAATGAAGCAATACAAATTTTGGCACAACAAAAATACACCCTACCATCCAAAAGAAAATAGGCAAGTGGAGGTGACAAACAGAGAAATAGAGAACATCCTGACAAAAACCATGTAGCAACATAGAAAATATTGGGCTACATGGCTATCGGAGGTAGTATGGGCATACAAAACCATGTGGAAATCCACCACAAGCTTTACACCCTTCCAATTGGTCTATGGGAAGAGTGCAATGATGCCCATCGAGTTTGAGATCAAAATACCGAGAACAACTTTAGAACTAAGTTTGAGCTTGGATGATGCTAAAAAATAAAGGATTCGACAACTGAATCAACTGGATGAAATTTGAATGGATGCTTTACAAAGAATGAAGATCATACAAAAGCAAAGGAAATGGTGGCATGATTGCCACATTAAACTAAAGTAGTTCCAAGAAGGAGAATGGGTGTTGTTGTACGATTCTCGGTTCCAAGAAAGGAAGGGCAAATTAATGCAGAGATGGATGGGACTGTATGAGGTGGTAGAGCTCATCAAGAATGGTATTGTGTGTATCAGAACCATTGATGACAATAATGTTGTATTAACTGTTAATGTCCACTGACTGTAGCCCTACAACACGTCCAAGAATTTACTGGTGGAATGGGGAAGACCCCATCCTTGTGAATCTAGACCAAACTCTCAACAAGCAAAAATGTGGATATGGAGGTGCTCACCAAAAGTAGTTAGTTTAGGTTTTGATTAATTCTTATGGTGTGTTTTGCAAGGATGATGCCTACATGCAAGCTATAGGCATCCTGGGTTCAGGACCTAATAGGCACGTAATGCGTCTAACTGCCTGTATTTTTCTTTCTTTTTGTTTGATTTTTGTAGGTGGACCTGACAACACAAATAAGAGGTATCTGGGAAACTGGGCTTGATTCAGCTTAGCATACCGATGCTGACACTCGTAGGGTAGAATCAACATCTATTCAAGTGCGGGGGTGGGCAACAAACTCTTCTCCAAGAGGAAATTCAGATGCTAGCCCTTGCAGGAAGATGTTGAGGCAGCATGAAGCGAGTTCGAGGAGGCTTGATCATCCTTTCCTGGTTAATAACGACATGGCTACCAAGAAAGAGCCTTGTAAAAATCCTTCATTGTCAAAGAAGACTATCCACTTGAGGTATGATGACTTCCTCATAGAAGAAGGTTCCTGACGAAGGTGGACATTTTTCGTCGTGATGGAGGTTTCGAGTAAGAGGTGAGGCACCTTCCTTATAAAGAAGGTGCCCCATTGAAATAAGGTGCCTTCCTTATAAAGAAGGCACCCCATTGAAATAAGGTGCCTTCCTTATAAAGAAGGCACCCCACTGAAATAAGGTGCCTTCCTTATAAAGAAGGCACACGTTTCCTAAAAAAAAAATTGAGGACCGAGGCACCTTCCACATCAGTAAGGTGCATCCATCCTTGATTAAAAAAAAAAAAAAATGATAGCCAAGGCGCCTTCCTCTTCCAGGAAGGCGCATGTATTCAAAGGTGCCTTCCACTCTAGGAAGGTGCACCCATTCAAAGGTGCCTTCCACTCCAGGAAGGCGCACCCATTCAGAAGCTCCTTCTATAGCAGGAAGGCACCATCATCAAAAAGAGTGCCTTCCACCATCGAAAGGTGCATCCATTCAAGAGCACCTGCAGCATCAGGAAAGAACCATATCAAGTGCCTTCCACATAGGGAAGGCACCATATCAAGTGCCTTATACATTGGGAAGGCACCATTCACCTTCCACATCAAAATGGTACCGAAGAGCACCTTCTGTATACAGCCAACACTTAAAGTTTCATGTATGCCTCGATCAAAACAAGATCATCACATGAGCAGGCAACATTAGATTACCACCATTGCTCGTATGATAGGGAACCACTCAAATCAAAAATCTCATAGAATTATGGGGTGAGATTAGTGTACATATTCCAAAAATGATAGACATATGATTTATAAGCCTATCGGGAGTCTATCTTTGGCATCAACCATTAAAACAACTCAGCAATAAAATCTAATGTAATCTGCGGAAACAAAATACCCATCCCTTGTGTCACAGATCGGCGAATCGACACTCTCCATGATGCACGAGACATCCAATCAAGTACACACATACTCTACTAATATTTTTATGTAATCGTTTGTAAATTATGCAATATCAAAAAATATCGCTGCCATAAAAATCATGCACCCCCCATGGCCGATCGTGCCAACAATGTAGCTTGTGAGGCGTACCTTGCCAAAATTGAAAGCTAGGGTTCAACGCCTTCCTTATAAGAAGGTGCCTTCTTGAGAAGGCAAGGAGAAAAATAGAAGAGCCTAAGGGAAGGCACCATGGGAGGACGATCGAGGAATCATGTGGTAAAGAAAAATGAATCGAGTGATATAGAAGGAATCAGGGGGGTAGTCAGGATGCAATTCGAAGCCGAGGGATGGCTTGAGTACTATATCCTAGTTATTCAGAGCTAGGATATGGAGGCATCCAGGGAATTTACTACCTCCTTGTGGGGATACGTAGCTCAAGTACGAGGGATGGAGATTCTAGTCACCCCTGAACATATCTCATAGGTGACTGGCTTGCCTCTCATAGGCGAGTCCACATACAAGGGCAGAATGTTGAAGCCATACGTCGAATTACTATTGCCATGGGAGAACGTGTAGATAGATAAGGAAGGACTACCAAAAAATAGCCTTCCTATGAATCTGTGAAAGATATTCAAGCAGGTTGCTCGGTTATTTACATTCATTAGGAAATATACCTATTTGCACACTAATCATGTGTAATTCTTGAATCACCTAGTTCATGGGAGGAAAATGAACGTGCCCTTCTACCTAGAAAATGTGTTGAAGGAGGAAGCAGGTAGATACCCAAAGGGGGAACCTTCTGCATTGGCCTACCATGGGCTGATATCAGTGTTGGTCCACCATGCAGAAGCACAAAGGCAGAGTTCCAATGCAAAAGGAGATGGCGATCAGGAAATGTAGGAGGATTTTGTTGCCAAGGTAGGGTGAGCAGAGGATAGCCCTACAACTGAATTAGAGGACATCAAGAAATTGACACTGCCTAATTTTATAGAAGAAAGAGGGCATTCCCCAGTGCCTAAGTATGAAGAAGAAGGGGCACGAATTGCTAGAGGCGATGCCAAATTTTAGCCACTAGAACCAGCCCTTAGGAGGAAACACCTGCGATGACTCATCCTCTCCTCGAAGGAGGAGGAAGATGACTCAGATGTCAGTATTGCATCCCAAACCCTTTGAGAGTTGACAAGCAAGATTTCGTAGGATGTAGGGACTTCCAATGGTAATAATCAAACTGACGTAGCCCTAGATGAGGCCATGGAATGGCAAACTAACTGCTAGATGGCCCCATAAATTCTAGAGGATTACTAGATCAAGCACAGAGAAGAGTTGAAAGAGTGAGCACAAAGGATCACTCAGATCGAGCAGTTGGTCTAGTAGTTGTGGGAAGAGAACCAGAAACTTTGGGCCAAGGGGAAAGAGAAAAGGGATGCATCGACCCAAACTAACTGGGCGATTGAGGTCCTGACGAATTCTCCCACATCAGTAGAATGAGTATTCTCTTTGGGAGAATTCCAATGGATGCCTGGAAAAATAGTCCAGATGCAGGGGAGAATTCCTCTATTTTTGGAAGTGAGGAGAGAAGAAGACCCACAGAGCCCATGATTATAGACCTAAGCGATGCAAAATTGGGTGGAAGCCAACAACCATAGACAGGATCAGAGGTTAAAGAGGAATCCCTTAAACTTGAAGATAAAGAGATAGAAGGACCAACAGGGATGACACCAGATAGATAGGAGGATGGAGAGATAGCTCTAGGGATGTCAGGGTAAGTCCCTTAGAACGAATAAGTCCCCCACAATGAGGAAACAACTATTGAGAAGGAAGAGAAACCTTCCGTCTGAGCCGTCGTAGTTTCTACACAAGAAAAAGGAAAAGGGCCCAGGATGGCTTAGAAAAATGTGAAGGTGAATTTCACCAAAATAGAAGAAGACAAATGGGACATGCAGCCATTCATATAAATGCAAAATCAATTCGAATGGCTGCTCAAAGAAATGACACTAGCAAAGGAGGCTAGGGATTCAACCTTGAGGGTTTGGGGAGAACCTAGTATATTCGTTAATCTAGTAGAGGATAACTAGTTTTGGGAGATTTACGGGTCATCCTGGGATGGCCCTCCAAAATATGGAGGTATTTTGAAATATGGGGGGTATATAGCCCCAAATTGGAACCTGCTACCATTGCAAGGGAAAATACAAGGCTTACTCCTAAAGCAGCCTGATTACACAAGGCCCAAGTGGTTCATATCAAGAGAGATAACTCAAATATCCTTCTTACAGTTGTTAGGATCTTACCTGTGGTAGGCTGTAAAAGTGGTGTTTCAAGTAGCAGCGACCACATTGGCAATACCACCCCCAATAGCGGCTAGGATGAGAAAATTGAATAAGCAGAGTCAGCAACTTGAGCGAAAGCTGACAGTAGCACCTATAGCTCTATGTGAGAAAAGAGGAATCACACTTCCAAATGTTGGTCCACAGAAGAAGCAAACATGAGCCGCAGGTATAGCCAGATCCATCAAAAAACAACAACGATGAGGAGTTAACGGGGCTACTTGCAGTTTTGATGCCATGATGGCATGGCATATGTTAGACATGGTGGGATGATGAGCCTTAATAATGCTCATATTTTGTATGAGTTTCATTAATCATATGTGGCTATATAATAGGAATGTATATTTTTATGAATGGTTATGTAATTATTTGATAAGATTATGTGTGTTATCTAATTTGTATGTTTTAGTGTGTTTTTGTGGAATTGTAGTTGATTTAGTCATATTTGGATCATTCGAGGTCTTTTCATAGACCTGGAACTTTGTTTCTTTTAGAATTAACACATGGTAAGTAGGTGCCTTCCTCTTCAAAGAAGGTGCCAACAAAAGGTAGGTGCCTTCCTCTTCCAGGAAGGCGCCAACAGGAGATAAGAGCCTTCCTCTTCTAGGAAGGTGCCAACAAAAGGTAGGCACCTTCCTCTTCTAGGAAGGCACCAACATAAGGTAGGCACCTTCTGTATAAAGAAGGTTCCTAATATAATTAGGCACCTTCCTCATAGAGAAGGTACCTCTGTTCTTCGCCCGTTGACCAGATAACATGATGTGGGTAACATTTACTGGTGCAGTTCCAACTCTACATCATGTAAGTTAATTTGAGAGTTGCACTAACGTATGAGAATTTTCTACCTACACCAGGTGAAGCATGAACCAATCAGAGAACACACCACCATTAGGAATGAATGCCAGTTTTATCAGACATCGATTACATTTACCAGGCTGTCTTAGTTTAGTCTGGAATGAATCGACTGTTGTAACCACCTTATAACAGAAGATCTATGGGTGTGCTATATAAACACACATAGACCTCTCTGATAAGATATCAAAATATCTAATATAGAATATAGAATATAGATAAGAGTACATAGGTTAAGAAGAATTGTAATTCCTTGGTGATTATAATAAAGTTCTAAGAGTTCCTAAGTGCGTGTTCAGCTAGGAGGAAGTTGTTGGAGCCTGGGCCCACTCCAAGCCAGTATTTCTTCCCTTTCTTCGTGTTTTCTAGATTAACTTACTACTTTTATAGGTTTATTTTTGCACTATTATTTTATGATTGCAATAGGTTTGTTATTAGTATGCACGTATGAATGTTTTATTTCTGAAGATTTAATTATTCATACGTAATTTATTGAGGAGTGAATGAATGATTGAAATCCTTTGAAACACCCCCCAATAGTAGAGCTAGCGGACTCATATCAAATTGGTATTGTAAGTGATCTTGTGTGAGACCCTTCGCAAGTTTACGAAGCTCCCTGGGTTGATAATGAATGCACAAGAAAGTGAAAAAATAGGAAAGAATTTAACCTTGTTTGATCCGCAACACTCATATTTAAAAACTTTTGTTGAAGACAAATCAAAAATAGAAAGTTGGAATGAACCTATAGAGGACACACAAGTAATGGAAATAAAACCTGTTTGCAAGAATTAATATTAAGGCATAAGATAATCTCCTATGATAGAGTGGAAGAGCTTAAGTATATATACCAACTTTTTATTGATTCTTCAGACCTGGATGATGGATATTAGAAGCATGTTTGCAAGAATTATGAAGAGGTAATAGTTGCAGTGGACAAGATCATAAAATCAAAGTGTATTGGCCAGAAGTAGCTGATGGAAGTTGGGACTAGCGCCCAAGATTAAAAAAAAATATTTTAAAATTCCTTTCTGAAGTAGTTAATGTATTTTAGTAAGAAGCCTTTAAGCTATAACGAGAGTTTTGACAAGGTAATGCTTACTCATTCGAAGTGCATTTTTCCTTACTCTTTGCTTTTTGTAATATCTTATTTCTTCATTGTATTTTTGACTCCATTTCCCAATGGATGAAGGTCTTGGATTCTAATATTTTGCCAGAAAAAAATCCCCTGGAAGGTGCAAATAATTTTAGTCTAAAAAGATTATCTCTAGAAGACAATAGATATTTTACAACATGGTTTCATTTTGAGAAGCTTGATGCAGTCTGTTTTTGAAATGCAAGAGAAGGAAAAATGGGCTAAGGAGAAACAATGTTGTGATTCCGTGACATGTCAAATTTTTGTGGTAAAAAGGCACAAAGAGACCAAGAAGGTGAAAAGGTCGCGATTTTGTGACATGTCGCATTTTCATCAGTAAATCAAAAGACAAGTCTAAGACTCGAAAGATGTCACGATTTTGTGACATGCCCAAATTTTCCTGAAAAGAAAAGAAGAATGCCCAAAAGATAGAAGACGTCACAATTTCGTGACATGTTACATTTTTGTGGCTGCAAAGGGAAGAAAGAGTTGAAGATATGAATATGTTGCTATTTCACGACATGTTCCATTTTCGTTGAAGCAAAGGTCAAAAGAATTAGAGGGCTCAAAGACATCGTGATTTTGTGACATAACAGTTGTTCCTGACAAATATATTTTTAGCAACTAAAACATGCCCTTACACCAAAATTTTGATTTGTGAGGGTGTCAGATGATGGAGAAGTATCAAATCTATTAGAATTCAGTTACAGAAGATCTTTGCTTATTATTAGAAACTGTAGTTAATTTCTTGTAATTGATTTTAAAATCAAGGATGTACTAGTTGTAAAGATACCCATCTTCAGGTATATATAGTGGTACACACATTCTAAAAAAAGGTTGACTCTTTGACGTTTACAAGATTGAATGTACATCTTTTGGATACAAGTAAATAAAGTCATTCTTTTATCTGGCTTCTAATTTTCTATGTGCAAGTGTATGTATCTAATTCTTGAATTCTATTTACATTATTGAGTTCTATAATGTATCTGTTCTAAACCTGAACTATACTTATATAAATCATATTACTGAAGTTAGGATTAAGTATGCTTATATGTGTTAGATGAAAGTATAAATCACACTTAGAAAGTTATGATTTCTATATGGTGTAAAAAAAAGCTTATAACATGAATGTGTATGTTTTATCCTGGTTGTTGTCTAAACTACACCGTGAGAAAATCTTCTAGCCTCGGCTATATTTCCCTTTACAAGAATTTCCCTTATTTTTGTTCCCCTTTCTCTAAACAAAGCAAAAATGAACCAACCTACTCTGGAGATTAAACAGACACTCTCAAACTAGATTCATCTACTCAATGTTGGAAAGGTCTAAGGCACAATATAATTAACCAAAAGGTAGATTTTGTTCCAATAGTCTCTCATGTGTGTGATGTTTTGTGTAATACTTACTGATTTAATATTGTTGATGTTATCATATGGATTTAAAAGCAAAAAGTTTTATCTTGTAATGTTCACCCCCATCTCATTATAATCTCATGTTCTTCAATTGGTATCAGAGCGGGTCTCTCCGTGAAAAGACTAACAACTTAGAGGAAGATCCAATAGGAACTCAAATTAATTTATATAAAGAAGAAGAGACCATGATCGACATAAAAGATGAATTATTTACTGCTCTCAGGAACTTGGAAAAGGTTAGAAAGAAAAATTCAAGTGAAGGATAAAATTCAAGAGGATGAAGAAGAAAATATGGAACTCCTACAGAGTCTCATAGAACTCAAGATAAAGGTAGAAGAAGGAAATAAAAATAAATAGGATATGATAGATCTATTAAGATCAAGTAAAACAAAGTGTGAAATATTGGAAGCAAAAATTGTCTCTCTAAAGAATGAAGTTGAAAAAACCAAGTCACAAAAATATATAAAGTTAGGGAAATAGAAAGAGGAGTCAAGCTCTCAAGAAATAGAGACATCAAATAGAGATAAGCTCGTGACTGATACTAATACTCTAGAAATAAAAGACATCAGAAAATAAAAGGGTAAAGAAGAACCATGGACAAGAGTTAATCACAAGAACAAAAGAAGAAGGACTCGTCCATAATTTCCAAGGCACTCAACCAGGTTACATAATATCTTCCATGGCTATTGTTTTTCATATAACAAATATGGTCATAGAGCTGCACATTGCACTAGTTATGTGAAAATAATGTTAATAGAAATTTCAATTTTTTTGCACCTCTGATGAATGATTATGTCATATGTTATAAATGTAATAATTTTGGGCACGAGGCTATATGGTGTAAAATGGTATTTCCAGAGTCAAGTAAAAATAATACAACAACAATTATGAAAGAGATAAAAGGGCATGAGAAATTTAGATCAATGTTAGGACAAACAACTATTCATGTTCAAGATAAAGGAAAACAACGATTTCTTGATAGTGGATGTTCTAGTCATATGATAAGAGATAAAAGTAAATTTATTGTACTCAAATAAACTGGTGGAGGATCGGTAATATTTGGTGATAATGGATCAACAAAAAATTGTGGAAAAGGAACTCTGAGTTTAGATAATGGGAAAACAAAAATAGAGAATGCATTGTATGTTAAGGAATTGAGGCACAATCTACTAAGTGTGAGCCAAATTTATGATCAAGGGCACATGATTACATTTCATCCAAATAGATGTGAGATCAGAAAGTCTAAAACTGGAAAACTCATTGCAAATGCAAATAGAACTACAAACAACCTCTACATGCTAAGTGAGATTAAAGGAGAAAAGTGTTTTCTATCACAATAATATGAGAGTTGGTTATGGCATAGAATAATGACTCATTTGAATTTTGACAACATAGTGAATATAAGCAAAAAATAGGTTGTCAAAGTTTTACCCAAGCTAAAAATGCCACAAAACACAATTTGTGCACAATGTCAACATGTAAAGCAAACTAGAACAAGTTTCAAGTCAAAAGGATTTATGACATCTAAGCCGTTGAAACTAATACATACTGATCTATGTGATCCTACTAGGACAAAGAGTATTCTAGGTTAAAGTTACTTCATATTGTTTATATATGATTATTCCAAAATAATTTGGGTAGCTTACTTGAAAGAAAAGTCATAAGTACTTGATAAGTTCAAGGTATTTAAAGAATTAGTAGAAAATAAAATAGGTAAGAGGATTAAGTATTTGATATCAAACAGAGAAGGAGAATTTACCTCAAATGGGATTAAAAGATAATACTCAACTGCAAGAACTCCTAAAAAAAATGTAGTCAAAAGGAAAAATAGGATAGTTAAAAATATGGTCAAAGCTATGTTGAATGAATCCAAGGTTTCAGATGGTTTTTGGAGATATGTAGTTAATACAACAATGTATATCATCAAGAGGACTCAAATAAGAGTAAATAATCACAAAACTCCATATGAGCTTTGGAAAGGAAGACCAGCCACTATAAAATATTTTAAAATTTTTGGAAGTAAATGTTACATAAGACGAGAAGAGAAAAACTTGGGCAAGTTTGAATTAATATGTGACGAGGGCATTTTTATTGGCTATTACACTAAGAGCAAAGTCTATAGATGCTATAACAAAAGGACACATACTATTATAGAAAGTATAAATGTAACAGTTGATGAGAAGATAAGGTCAAGAGAACCAGTTTGAAAAATTATGTATCAGGAAGATGAAAGTTGTCAAGAAGAGCCACGTGAAGAATCAGAAGAAGAAGAAGAAGAAGAATAAACACAAAGACTTTTTCCTAGGACTCCATACAGGTATGTACAAAAAAATAATCTAAGAGATCTAATAATTGGGAATACATATGAGAAACATACAAGGATAAGGGTAATAGCATCAAATGAGTAAGCAAATTTCTCTTTGTTATCTAAAATTGAGCCAAAAGACTTCAATGATGCAAGTGAGGATAAGTTTTGTATTAAGGTAATGAATGAGGAACTACATCAGATAGAGAAAAGTAAGACTTGGGAACTTGTCCCATGACCAAAAGGTAAGAATGTGATTGGAAGTAAATGGGTATTCAAAAACAAGTTAAATGAATATGGTCAGGTAGTTAGAAATAAAGCAATATTAGTATGCAAAGGTTATGCATAGGTTGAGGGAATTAATTTTGATGAGACATTTGCTCCAGTTGCATGACTTGAATCTCTAAGAATGTTATTAACCTTCTCAAGTTTCAAAAACTTCAAAGTATATCAAATGGATGTTAAATTAGCCTTTCTAAATGGTGTCCTTGAAGAAGAGGTTTATATTAAGAAATCAGAGGGATTCAGTTTAACTGATAAACTAAACTATGTATATAGATTGAAAAAGATACTTTATGGAATAAAAAAAGCTCCTAGAGCTTGGTACTCAAGATTGGATAAATACCTTTAGGAATAGGGTTTCAGGAAAGGAATAGTGGATAGTAACTTATACATAAAAAATGAAGAGAATTATTTACTAATTGTGGTTGTTTATGTGGATGATATCATTTTTGGAGGTAACAATGATAAGATGTGTTAGAAATTTATAAAGAGCATGCAAAATTAATTTGAGATGTCAATGCTTGGTGAGTTGTCTTTCTTTCTTGGACTTCAGATTTCACAATCAAAGAAAGGTGTATTTATTTCACAAACCAAGTATATAAAAGAGATGCTAAAAAAATTCAAGGTAGAAGATTGCAAACCAGTGAGTATCCCCATGGTTACACGATGCAAGTTAAGTAAATATGATGAATCTCCTGAGGCAAATAAGAAATTGTACAAATCTATTATTGGTAGCTTATTGTATGTCATAGCTACAAGACCATATACAATGCAGGCAGTGGTACTAGTGGAAAGGTTTTAAGCAGTACCCAAGGAGACACATGTAGTAGCAGTAAAAAGGATTCTTAGGTATTTAAAAGGAACTATGGATTTTGGGCTCTAGCACCCCAAAAGTGATAATTTCACTCTCATAGCATATACAGATGTAGATTGGACTAGCAATATTGATGACAAAAAAAGCACAAGTGGGATAGCATTCTTTCTTAGAGACTGTTTAGTCTCTTGGTTAAGTAAGAAACATGATTGTTGGAGCCAAATTTGAATCAAACTTTAAAATTCCCAAATTTAAATTTTTTGTTTCATCAAAAGAAGTAAGCATTGTTGGTCTCTTTGCATATTATTAGAGAAGTTGATTTTCCATAAGTTGATTAATTATTTTAACCTTAAACATTGCTAATATGTGCACCTTTAAAAAAAATTATTATATCTTAAAGAGGTTACCAAAATTCAATCCCTTTTAATAAAACCTGACCATTAAAAAGACAAAGGTTTAGTCTCCCGAATCAATAATCATATTTGGACCTAAGTCAATTTTTAAATCATTAAAGTCCTAAGGTATTAAAAGGATTTAATCAAGGGTCATGGTCTAAAAACTTGATGAAAATCTAAGCACAATATTAAGGTCCGAAACATAAGTTTTGAAAAAATATCTTAATTACAACCATGAAGGCATGCACCCCATTTTGTTAAAAATCGAGCACCATAAAAGAAATCCAAGGGTAGCGCTTCATCATAAAAGAATCCAATGGACGCGTTTTATTTGATTAAACAACCTTTTAAAATACTATGGTCAAAAGGAATTAAATTCTAAAAGTTTCAAAAGAAAAATTAATCAAAACATTAAGGGTATGCACCCCCTTTAATTAAGTAGTGATCTAATCAAGTAAATCTGATGATAGCACTCGATCAAGATCTGATCGAACGACAACGCTCTCATAAGAGGGGCATGAAAAATGTAAAAGACTGTAATAATAACTAAAACTGTTAAATGGGATTAGTAAGAGTCTAACGCATCAGATAATAATCCCCCTTTTAGCTTAATCAAAGGTTAAAATCATGAGCCCTTTGGTAACTAACCACGAAGGTTGAAGGAAATCAACGGCTGAGCCAACATTGATCGAGATCCAATGACCGTGCCAAAATCAAAATCCAAATGAAGAAATGGTAATATATCAGGTAATTTGAAGGTGAATCTAAGACTAATCATGTATTAGCAAGGGTAAAATATGTTACTAATTATCCCTCTTTAGGCTTAATCTGAGATTAATCAAATACAATGATGTGCCCCTTCCAGTTATCGAGTGTGCAGATTGTAGGATAGCTAACGACAACACCTCATCAAGGAGAAGTTGGATGGATGCACCTGGCTTAATAAATCACCCTGATATAAAGTTCAAAGGCTTGAGTACCATGGTCACAAAGATATTATATCTACGCTTGACCAAAAATCTGATCCAACAATACGTGTTCATCATGAATTATCAAGGATAAACAAGGTTTGAGGATCCGATGGCTGCGCTCCATCAAAGTAAAATCAAACAGATGCACTTTATCCAGTGGTCATAAAAATACCTTAGGCTATAATGATAATTTTGAATGAAGGCTTGAGGGTATGCACCCCCATTCATTAACAATCAAGCACATTGATCTAAATCTAAGGGTAGCGCTCCTTTCTTACTTAATCAGACGGTGGCACTTTAATGATCCAATCAGAAGATAAGCTGACCAAGACAAAAAAAATATTTTAATGGACTTATGGTTAATATTAAAACATGCACCCTTTTGATTAATTAAGAAGATCCTATGGCGGTGCTCCATCAAAGTAAAATTGAAAAGATGTGCTCTATTCAAGAAATCAATTTTATTAAATATATTGTTCTAAGGTCGGGGCAACAACCTAAGTATAAAGTTGAAAAAACCTTGATTAAATTTTAAAATGCTTTAAAAAGCATCACAAGGTAGCGATTAACTTAGGTTTTAATCAAATGGTCACTTTTTATTATGAGACTAATCCCGTAGGATAAAAGAAATCGATGGTTGCGCTAATCCTCCTCAGTATTCAACGGTAGTGTACAAGTCAAAGGTCCAAGTAATAAAATGATCACATATATCTCCTGACGAATCCAACAGATGCACTCCCTCTCGAAATAATCCAATGGTGACTGTGCAACCATGATACATAAAGGTTTGACTATGAAGGTTAATCATATCTTTTAATCTAAAGCATTCACAGGTTTAATCATATCAACGGATGTGACATCCCCAGAAGATGAATCAACGGTGCTGCGAGCCACAAGAGGGACGACCGATAAAGGATTCCCACATGATTCCCAAAGTCAAAGTGATCGAACAGCTGCACTTGGTTGAACAACTGATCTGGCATTAAGCCACTGATGAGGTAACTCAAAAAACAAAGGTCATGCTTTCCACATGGGCACTAACTTGTAAACCAATTTTAACCAGTATAAATTAAAATTATTTGCTTCGACTGATAGGCTATGGTAAAATTTAAAAAGGGGACGTAATCACCACTAATCCATGTCTTAAAATTTTTGTAATAACATCCTCGTAGGTTTAATAATACCAAAATCAACCATGATAGAACCTGTGATGATCACAAACCAGTAGAATCAGCAGACTTATGTTCTGACAAAAATAATAGGTGTACCATGAGATGTTTTATCAAATAAATCTAAAAAAAGTAAGCCTTCTCGATAATTAGAATTATAGAGGGGCTCCTTCATAGTTCTTTATTTGGCAGTCATAGCATGATAGTCAATGCACTCTTGAACATAACCATTATTTTTAACATAATGAGGAGCAATTCCTAACATTGCAATATCCCTATAGGATAGTGAAGAGGGATTCTCTTCTAAAATAGAAATATTATTTTTTGGAGCATACAGAATCAATCATATTATAAAACAAGATTTCAAAAGAATAAGGGGGACCATCATCGTCATCACCCATTCCTATCTTTTGATAATCCATGTACTCAACATAATTCATAATATGATCATCATCATCAAATGGTAAATGCTGGTCTTTGCTAGGTATTAAACCTATGCCACATATCCTAGGTTAGTTATCGATATCTAAAGACTCTTGAATACCCTTTTGTTGTGGTCTCAAACCTTTACCTATATATCACAAACTAAATAGAATCTATTTATGAAGTAGGTAGTCATTGGAAAGGTAACAATGAGCGGAAGAATGCTCAAAGAAAGAGGGTTTGCTACCACATATATTTTCTTTGAAAGTAGTTTTTACAAATATAAATATACATGTGCCAATATGTACAACATCACCTTTATTATGGGGTAAAATCATGTTTCTAGGTGATGGTGGTAGATTGGCCAGATCCAAAAGACCCTTTTGAAGAAATTGATTATCATGATCCTGAGATGATAAATTTAGGGCATGTTCCTCATATGTAAATTTTAAAATCACTTTGATATCTGATATGAGGAACATCAAGAAACCATTAAAGAAATAAATATATAGAGGTTGAACTCAGATTGGGAATTCTCTATATTTGAGCAAAACTCAAATGGTCGAGGGTCACCCATAATGGTGATAACTTGTTTTTTAAATTTAAAATCTAGGTATTGATAAAGAGTAGGATGGATGGCCTTCATTGCATGGATCCAAGGATATCCAAGAAGAATATTAAAATATGTAGGACAATGTACCACATAGAATAAAGTATCCAATATTTTAGGTCCAACCTTAAGGGGAAGGGATACGATACCACAGGCCTCTTGGGACTCATTGTTAAAATATTTTATGATGATATGATATTTTGTTAAATCTTCCTCTTTTAATCCATTTTTTTAAAATTGATATGTACATGAATTTAGGGAGGAACCATTATCAATCAGGATTCACTTAATAAAGGTATCCCCAATAAGTATGATGATGTAAAGTGAAGAATATTCTTGTGAGTTTGAGGAAGGATTATGATCATCTAAGAATGAGATGCATGTATCCCAAAAGATCCTAAAACATCCATTATGGCACTAGGATAAATATATGATGGAACAAATTTTTGTCTTAGAAATTACATCAAAGCATCTCTATGGTTGGAAGAAGTTTGCAGGAGTTCTAAAATGGATATCTTTGTTGGAGTATTGGCCAACTACTTTTGGAGATAAAATGAAACCCTAGGTTGTGGTTTCAACACTAAAGGTGGAGTTTCTGTATCCAAAATATGTCTAATTATTTTTTGGTACCAAACTAAGTTATAATACAAAATTTTGTCCTTGTGAATTTTGAGTAGGCTGAGTTTGAGCTTGTCTTCTTGTAGTTACCCCATCCATGCCAACCATATTACTATAGGGAGGAGGCTCATTTTGATGAGCCACCTGATTAGCTACTTCCTGATTATGTTTTGGCATTGGATCTTTGAATATTTCCATATCTTGAAATATTGTTGAATCTTGTTGAGTCAAATCTTGATTATTTACTAATTGAGAACTCCCTATATTAATATATCCTACATCGATCAAATATTGAACCACATGTTTCAACTTCTTACAAGAGTTTGTCAAATGTCCTTCCACTAGGGTTATGCATAGCAGCTATTTATTGTCAAATTGGCTAAAATTAGGATTTTCAAAATTTAGAATTGGCTAATATTTGGGACCCTTGATCGGGGCCCATTAGCCAAAACAATTTGGGTGCAATTTTTTTGGGTCGATTCGCCCCAATTTTATAATAATTTGGCCATTTCAAGTTTAAATTTCCAGTATTACCTCAAATAATAGTGAACCTTCTACATGTGTTTTGACACTATTCGTCTGGATTTCAAAACTGATTTACCAAATTTTTATAAATATATTTTTGGACTGGCCCCTTATGTATAACCCTACCTTCCACTATGTGATATGCACAATGATGACCTACCTTGTACCAATGAGATGTAATATCTGGTTGTATTATGGGAGGCAGTTCAATTACGTTGGCTTCTAAAATTTATTTTAAAACTGCTTCCATGGACATATTAAGCTTTGTAGAATTTCCTTGTGGAGATTTTTGAAGTGTTATATTTTGTAGGTTGTTAGTAATATTATTAACAAGCCTACTATCCATTCCACCATAACCTCTTGTGTGTTTATTATTATGTTGAGACTTAGTAGGTTTCTCTTCTTTGAATTTGAGTTGGCCTCTTCGAATAAGAGCTTATTCTACTTTTCTTGCTAAATCAATTGCCTGATCAAAGGATGTAATAGTAGTAGTCTCTAATTCATATGCTAACTATTCTTGTAAATTGCCAATAAATATCTCAAGCATATCCATTGGAGGTAAAGTATATCTCAAGCATTCAACTAAATTTTTCCAACAAGCCAAGAATTCTAAAAAAAATTCCTCTTTACCTTATTTCAAAAACATATTTCATTGTTACTTCCTTTTCAATATAGTCACAAAATTTTTGAACAAATAATTATGTTGTTTCTACGAAGATCTCCAAGGAATAATTAGGTAACCGATAGTACCACTCTATTGCCATGCCACCAAGACTCTTGGAAAATATTTTTAAAAACAACATGTCATCATATATAAGATCATGGCATGTTGTTCTAAATCTTCTTAAAAACTCTATCAGATCTTCTATCCCTTTATATATAGGCAAAACTAGCATAGGAAAGTGTTTAGGATAAGGTCTAGAAGCAACAATGGGATCCAATGGCTAATTACACATATTTTTATAGTTGTAAGTAAAAATTGAAGGCTAAATCATCTCAAATTTTGAAACCAATTGCTTTACCACATTGGTTAAATTATGCATTTTTTATTATTGTTATGCAATATCCCTATATTCCCTAGAGGAATGATATATGTGTGTTGGGAATAAGTGCTTGGCTTAGATTGGATGCATGGAATCTATTGTTATATGCATTACCTTGTGAAAATGGATAGCCAACATTTACTGGGACATAAACAAAAGTGTTGAGATTAGAAGATTGAGGAGGAAATTGAAAACAATTTTGAATGACACTACTAGTTGGAAGGACTTGTAGATTCCTTCCAACGTTGGTGGTTATAATAGTGGCATAAGTTGCCTAGTTTTTTAAAATTGTTAAGATATACTGATTTGGACAAGGGGTTATTTTTATCAAGCATAAGAGAGATTATTAGAGGAGGAGGTGGAAGATTCTCACCTCTTTTGAGATGATCTTCTCATTCCATACCCTCCAATATCTTGTCTCTATTAGCTTTCATGAAGCCCCAAATGTGCTCAAATGATGAGAATATGAACCCACTATTATATCCTTCATAAGGATGAGAATATGAATGTGTTCTTCTGTATCTATGTTAGGATCCTCTCTATCAATCTAATCATCTTTCAGGGGAACATAATCAAATTTAAGGTGCTTTCACTGATTTCTAAGGAAAGGAGCCGTTAGAAGAAGGGAAATAATAGAAGAGAATACTAACAACAAGCACACAAAGAAATAATTTTAAATATGTTATTAAGGATATTCAACCACACAAATAAATTAATGATCTTTTTTAATATTTTTAAAAGAAAAGAAGGTGTTCACATTGGGTTCACCAAAGATGTAGGGGGGTAAAACTACCCTATCGCATACGATTCTTGACTGGATCCACAATATAAATTCAAGGCGATCATTGGGGTATGTTGTTCTCTACACTTGGTGTAAAATAGGAGGGAATGGTTCACTAGGAATGAATTTAAGGACTCACTCCAAATCCATAGGTTTTTTAAAATGTTTGATGTATTCGATTCAAGAAAATCACCTATGTTTGGCATTTTTAGACCTATGCTATGAAATATAAATGATAATGTATAAATATAGAATGCAAGAAGATAAGATCTAACCCTAGAATAATTCTTCCTTTGAATGCTTTCTAATCCTAGGGTTTGAAGACAAAAAACCTTTAAGTAATGGATCAATAGAAGATGCACAAACAATATTAACTCTAAATGCACATTGTATTCTATTTCTCCTTTAATGTCTATAAATCAATTGAATTTGTTTTCTTTTAAATTAGATCTAGGGTTTATGATAAAAATAGAAGACACTCAACAAAAAGCCTAAAGACTAATTATGGCACTTATCTTATTCGGTGATTGATCCAAGATTTTATCTTTTGTCCAACAATATCAACAATTATTTTCCTTATAAGATAACTTGGTAAACACTTGGAAAATATAAGCAGTGTTAGGGAACCTGCTTAGGCCACTATACAATAATACTTGGAGGTGTAACAGTCAAGTCCCCTAGTTTCTTTTAGCTAACATTTGAAAATAGAAATGAAATTTAACCTTTGAAAAGTGAACAAGCATATCACAATACAACATAATAGAATGATAAAACCATAGAACATAATGTAGCAATATTTCTTATATGTAGTCTATAATACAAATCTAGGATCTAGGGATAGCAGTTTGCCCCAAAACGCAATCTGGGTGAAATTGTACCTCGTAACAAGTTATCATGATTTTGCACTGGTAAAATCATGCCATGTAGACACCCAAGCATGATTTTGTAGAAGTGAGGCGAAAAGCCTCATATCAATGCAAAATAATTAATGTGTGATACATAAAACCACAATATGCATACAAAGAGTGAAATCATCTAGCAGATAGCGCAAAAGCAGACATAAGAGTTAAGACCTTCCAAATAGTCAATATCTCCTTAGGGCTCTAACAGAAATCCAGCAAAACAAGAAACAACAAAAAATAATCCAATGCAATAGAAAATAAAACACACTTCATAATTATGAGTTAGCTTGCTTGGAGGAGAAGAATAAGAATACATATCACTTAGCGAGCACTTTAAAAACACTTAAATAAGAGAGCTTGCATGAGAATAATATTTCCAAAAATTACTTGTTGTCTTATTGCCCTTCAAAATGATTTCAAACCCTCCTTATATAATGGATTTGAAAACAGAATGAGCAGGAAAACCAAGGAAAGTTCGCCAAACATGCCAACTTCAAAAAATTAAGGTTTTCTTAGAAGAAAACCCTAAAATGTGAAATCACATCCCGTCAAGGCCAACCGCTTATGCGAAATTGTGTCCCATCGAGGACGACTACAATTTTGCATAAAGAGGAAGAAAACAAATAAAAAGTGGGGGACCTAGCCTTTGCCCTAGACAAGTCTGAGGGGTCTCCCAAGAAAACTCAAGGAAAATATTACCCACTAAAGTGGGTCAATTTTGCATGTCTACAATACACTTATTTAAAAGTCTCAATATTAAAATATTATATTGTAAAATATATACATATAAAAAATGAAAAATTTAAAGAAAAATGAGACAATGTGTAATATGGCCCTATGCATTACTATGTGTATGCATTTCATTAAAGTATTAATTTTTTTAAGTAAGATAATTTGATTATTATATTTAAATAATGATTTGATTTTTCACCTTAAATTTGTAATTTTATATGCATACACTTATTTAAAAGTCTCAATATTAAGGTATCATATTGGAAAATATATACCATATAAGAAATGGAGATTTTAATGAAAAAAAGAGGTGCAATATGGCCCTATTCATTACTACGTCTATGCATTTCTTTAAAGTATTATTATTTTAAATAAGTAAGATAAAAAAAAAATTGGTACATAGGTGAATTGGTTACAACCATGATTTTTAGTAACGGCCAACTTAGGGTTCAAACCATTAATGATTGCTTTCAACAAACTCACTATCTCGTTAATGTTAACCCCACATGAGATGGGGACCACCGGTTACATGGGGTTCGTACCGTTGTCTTCAATCTGGCACATCACTCAAAGGATTCAATCAAATCAGACTACCTATGCTAAGTTGGGCATGCCCATGCGTTTTAAAAAAGTAAAAAAAATTGATTATTATATTTAAATAATAATATTTTTACTTTAGGTTAAACTTATTTTTGTTATAGTTACTATCTTTTATAATCACATATTTTAAATATTTAATTATAATAATTATTTTGATATTATACTGTGTCCCTATCCATTAAACATACTTACTATAACCCATCACTATTAATTTAACATAATTATTATTATTTATTATTTTTAATTAACCATAACTAAGCTAAACCTCCAATATACTTGAATCATATTAAAGGATGGATGCCACTTATAGGTTCTCTTTATGCATCTATCATACAATGAACAAAATTAAAAAAAAAAAAGTCAAGTCAAATTTAAAAAAAAATTAATATTACCTTTCAAATCAAAGTCATTACCTAAACATAATAACATATTTTAAGTCATTATATAATTAAGGGCTTTAAAACATTTAAAATTATATCTCAAGTTAAAATCATGACCCTTAAATCATTACATAAACTTAATAATATATTTTAATTCATTACATAGTCAAATCAAACTTTAAAAAATAAAAATACTCTCAAATCAAAGTCATAATATCCAAATCATTACCTGAGTTTCTTTGATGTGACAATTTTTTTTTCCAAAATTAAAACTTTTCTTAATTAAAAAATCAATAATAATTTTACACATGGCTTGTCTTAAATAGACAAGGTAGGTACAAGTTTGGTTTTTTGTGAAATGTCAAATGCACGATGACCCTCCAAGGCGATGAAAGTTTTAATTATGGATTTTTTTACAAAGAAATACAATACATATTATAAATTATTATTTAGGTAATGATTTGGACACCATGACTTTAATTTGTTGATTTGATTATGTAATGATTTAAAGTACTTAATTAAATTTAAGTAATGATTTAGAGACTATAACTTTGACATGAAAAACAATTTTAATTTTTTAAACTATTTTAAAATTTTAAAACTTAACTTCAATATCTAATAACTTAAAATTATTAAAGAAGTTTCAATTAAATTTTTCTGGCTGGATGACACTTATAGCTCTCCTCTCCCTCTACCCCATCAAATATAAATATTTATAATTTTATACTATCCTTTGATGTATATTGTTTTAACTGAAAATGTTGCTTTGTTTACTGGCAAAAGTCTTGGACAATCCAATTGGATTCTGAAGCAGTTAACGTTATTAAAATAAAAAATTGAAATCAAATCTTTGACAACTATCACCGGTCGTCCTAGAATTGAATTCTTTGCAATTGTAAAAACGTTGTCTAAAACAACATTATTAAAAGAAAAAAGATTCGTCTAGACACGGAGTACACGGCACCGGCCACAACTTGGCAACCTAATCAATTTTATATATATTAAAAAATAAAAATAAAGACTTCACCATGCAATGAACAAAATTGTAGAAAGACAATGATGGCCAGCTAGTGGCATCTTTCTCCTTTACGTACACCATTCGTGACCTCATCAGTGACATCAGAGGCGAAACGCATTCAAATGTATTTGCCTTCTGCTGACACGTAGGAACGTCTGTTAATTAGCAAATACTGACCTACATACTCTACTACGGGGTTAATGAGCTGTAACGCAACCTCCTTAAAATTACTAAATGGCAGCTTCCGGCATTGTGATTATTTAAAAAATTATATTTATTTTATTTGAAAATGTCAAACATACAACTACCACCGGCCGGCCTTGTGCTTATTTTAACGAAACTTTGAAATCAAATCTCTTTGAAACTGTAAAATGTTGTCTAAAACAACGTTATAAAAAGATAAAAATTCGTGTAAACACGGAGTACACGGCACCGTCCACAACTTGGCAATCTAAAAATTTTAAATTTAAATTAAACATTGTCCAATACAATACATTTGAGCGCAACTTGGTATATCGTTTTCTACATGCTTATACTATTTTGAGTTTTTTTTATCATGGGAGACATTTTCAAAGACCATGACACTCTTACGAGACATTTTCAAAGACCATAACACTCTTATGACTATGTTGAATGATAAGTCCCTTGGGCTTGATGGTTTTCTTTACTTGAAGTTTACCGGATTGATCTCCTCAATGTTTACAATGAATTGTTAGCCTGGGTAGTATTATCAATTGTAAAAATATTAAGCTCATTTTCAAAGTTAGCAATTCTGAACTTATCATTGTTAAGAGAAAAAAACTAATCGATTGAATAATGAATTATAATACCTTTATAATAAAGGCTAAAGATGACATATGTCATCATATGAAAAACAAGTGTTATGTACACTTTTCAAAGAAGGAGAAGGGGTAAAGTAGACATTAATTTTAACATTTCTCTTAATGTGTATTTTCCTAAAAAAAGTAAATTAACATTAGAAGACATTCTCTCTTAATGTTGACTTGTATTAAATGATTTGGAATAGTGTTTACGCTCTTGTTTTTTCTCTTGCTCTTTGGCTCTTCTACTTTGAAAAATAGTGCTAGATTCGTGGTGTTTACCTCTAGGTTTGTTGCCTCATGGTCAACCACTCCCTGGGGTATGTTACCTTTGAGTCAACCTTTGTCTTAGTGCCTCAAGGTCAGCCTCTTCCTCGAGTCCGTTGCCTCCATAGGTCACTTACTAGGTTCACCATGGGTATGATCGCTTCAGCATGGTAAATTCTTTATCTAGAAGGTGTTAGTCTATGCAAAAAATACACCTTTATATAAAAAATGTGAGTCATATAGGAATGTTAGATACTACCGAAAGTATACTCCAAATTATAAAATATGGAAGCCATATACTAGAATCCAAATAGAATAATGGAGAAAGAAGAGAATATTTTGAAGTGTTTATGTCTATAGCCTTCAGAAGTTGATCTAAAGTATTTTTATGGAATAGTCTTCGAATAGAGTCTATGGTGTCAAGATTCTATAGTCCCTAGAGCAGTAGGTGTCCTTATGGTGACCTTCTTATCCTATTAGAATGCATGGATAACTAGTCGTTGCATCCACCAAGTGCTATAGAGAAGGTGACTAGGTACTAGGTTCACCTACATTGATGAGGAGTATTGCGTTAATCGAGAGTGCACTGCAAAATAAAAAAAATCTTTGAGGCCCATAAAAGCATATCAAACTGCCTCAAAACTCAAAATGAACACCACGATTGTGTCTTGCTCAAAAACTTCTCTCCAATAAGTATATGCATGACTATACTCGGATCTAATTGGAGCCTCAATTACTAGAGGGAAATTATATCCCTTTACATCAAGAATATTCTCCTAGCATCAATAAATATTCTCCCCCAAGCGAAATCTAATTTTAATAGTTCGCATCATTACAATTTTCCCTCACAGGGAAATAGTGCAAAAAATGTGCCTTTGAAAAATATTAAATGGGATCCACCATGTTTTCACATCTAAATTAAATACAATATAATAAAATAAAAAGGGGGCCATGTGAAACCCACCCACTCTCCATGGTGGAAAATCACTTATGCATCGATCACGTCAAGCCTGTGTGTGCCTACTTGTAGAAGTGGGCGCTTCAACGATCATGCACCAAAGCAGCTGGTTCAAGCAGTCAAAGGGCACCAAAAATATGGGTGCCAAAGATTATCATACATGTCCAAAGGTGCCAAATGGTGCATCTAATGATCACTATGCTTTCACACCATGAAATCTATATCCACATTCATAGTGAAATATTATCACACATGTCCAAAGGTGCCAATTGGTGCATCTAATGATCACCACACTTTATTGCCCTATAGGCTTGAGGGGGAATTGCATATTTGGAAATTCTCCCCTCCCCTCATTGGTGGTGCACCCCCTTTCCTTCCTTTTCAAAAACTTAGGGAGTATACTCTCCATCTTTGATGGATCAAAAACCATATGCTAGAAAAAACAAAAGCCTCCTTCCCCTTTCACATTTTTTTTATCCCTTAGTTTGGTTTGTGCTTGGTTTAAAATTTTTCCATTTTGGTATCTTCGTCTGATGGGGAACCATCGCACGTGATTTGATTATTGGTGATGGTGGTCATGTTATTCCATCTTATGTTGCATAGATCTATTTAGTATTTTTAATGGATTTTTAGAACTATTTACGTCTACTTGCATTGTAGAGGCAATCTGTAGAAGTTGTAGATCCCAATGTGCACAATACACACCCTCAATATGGTGACTCCTAGTGTGGTGAGTGTGGAAAGAACGCGTGCTATCTATTTTACCCCAATATGACTCCCTATGTAGTATATTTCATTCCACTACCATTGTTCCCTTCAATCCCAAGTAGCCATTCATGGGGATGCTTTGTTACACAAGCCTATTTTTGTTTCTCACGATGTGATCTCGAGTTGGTTGAATAAATATCTCCAAATGAATCTCGGCCAACTAATATACCCACATCAACTGTAGACATTCAGATCAGCTAGCATTGGTGTCATCGCCACCTCATGTTTTATTTTCTATCTCTTACATTTCATAATATTTTCATATGTTATCTGTACCTGCACTACGATATTTTTGGTCCATAATTCCAATATGTTGATAGACCTACCAATGGCCAACTCCTATGGCCTTGTCTATATAGTCGCCTACTCTTCACATGGCTAGATTCAAATAAATCAAGCAAAGTTATGGTTATGGGTTATTTTTTATCTCTGTATGCTTTTTAGCCATGATCTGTATGAGATTTCATCAACAAAGGGTCCAATGGGGCCAATGTCACTAGCCCACACCTGGAATTTCCCTATTGTTTTCTCCATCTTCATATTTTTAGGATAGCTTTTGGGAAATCATTTTCCCTCTTCAGATTCAACCAAATCTAGAGATTTGGAGATAGGGCAGAAGGGCATGCTTGTATGTAGATTTGAAGAACTAGGTGTGATGGTGAAACCTACACATTAGTAGAAATTCATCCTAGTCACTACAATATGTTAGCTTGTTGTAGTTCCAACGACACTATTTAACTTATCAATATCAAGAAGGTCAAGGTAGTGTTGATATATTGTCTCTCTCAACCACGTCGGGTAGGCTATGTCCTGGGATCGTAACCTTTGTCAATCCAACATAATTGGTGCTTATCTCTACCATTAATGGGGGGATAGTCTTCAATGGATACCAACCGATGTATTCATATGTTACATGGAGTCAAGCACGTTGCTCGAGGGATAATCGTCGCTCATGAAGATAGCCACCTAGGCAGTTGCATGCTGCTAGCTACCAATGGTAATGAATACATCAAACTCATATGTTATTGATGACGAAGAATCTACCAAGGAAAGGGTAGTTTTGTTTCGTTTACTCTCCATGAGATATTATTGAATCAATTTGGTATTCCCTAATTGAGGCTTAATAGACATTAAAGAAAATCTCGTAAATTTTATTTACGATAAAATATTTGTGAAGTAGGTGCAAACATTATCGAGAGATAACAAAGGGTTTGCGAGGCTTATTAAAACATGTGATGGTTACAAATAGAAAGGCCTAAAAATGAAACGAAGGGTTGCCTATCAAAAGGAGGAAAAGGAAAATAAAGAGTTTTGGGATCCATGGTTGAAACATTATACAAACCATCGAAACAGAGAAGGGCTGGAATTTTTTTGAAAAATAGGGACTTTACCTTTTTATTGTAAATGGAAATGACTTTACAAACATACACCTTGTAAGCAGAATCGGAGGAGAAATTTTTTGAATGTTTTAGGCTAACTATTTATATTTACCTTCCATGTTTTTTAGGCTTATAGATAGTGTTTAATGCAGCTTAATGGTTGCACCGTCGAATGTTTGAAAACATGGAGTTTATTTTTTCTTAGAAGATTGCACCTAGTTTATTTCAAACCGTGTGAATGCAGCTTCGATAAAATTAGGTTACATTAAAAAATTCTCACATCTTTGGTTCTACAAGATAGGGTAGAATTATACTGTTAGTATTTTGTTTTTTAATATTTTCAGCATTCTGGTCCATTTTCCAAATTTTTCTATTTCTATTTTCTAGCCTTACTTTTTTGCATTTTTTAACTTCTGCAAATAAAAAATTAAAAAATTAAAATTCCAAAAATAGATGCATGGATTCCAAGAATAAGCTTTAAAGTTTCATTTAGAGCAGTTTCAATTTTATTTTGAAGGAAGTTTGAAATTCTTAAAAATTAATTTAAAGTTTAGTTTTTTTAAAGGAATTTTGTAATTTCAAGTTTAGCATGATTTCACATTTTAAAGAAAGGATAAATTTCAAGCTTTGCACTTTTGTTTTCAAAGCAATAAATTAACTTCCCTTTATAAAAATTACAATTTCATTAAAGGGGGATAATTTATATGGCATTTCAAATGCTATTATGTTTTAAAGTTAATCATGCAGATTTATTTTCGTTTCATGCTCAAAGTAAGCTAAAATGAATCCAATAATCATTTCATATTCATATTTTAGATATATATTTTAATCTTTTGTTTCATACTCAAAGCAAGATTTAAAGAAGATAAAACTTGTTTAAAATTTATTTAACAAAAGAAGATAAAAACTATCTAAAATGCTCCAAGATAAAAGGAATTAAATAACCTTTACATCGTGGTCATATGAGGGTCAATCACATTTACATTTTCTTTCTTTTAAGTTTCATGAAAAATCAATAGCATAGCATAATAAAGTAATACCAACACAAACCCCTTGTTCATAGTTGCTTACAAATAATTAAGGTATTCTAGTACTTATTTGACACATTTTCATAAACATACAAGCACACATAAGTAAAAGGAACCTTGGAGAAATTTCTATTTCTTTGCAACAGAGGGTTTTCATTTCGATACCTAACTATGATGGTGATTTTTGAGAAATCTTTCTCATTGAATTAATTAAAAAATAGGTATTACAAAGGTTTATATAGTATAGGACCTGAAAAATTCACTAACTATAATGCTAATAATGGAAGATGCTAATCGAAGCAAAACAAAATTTAAACACTCCTTGTTGTTGTCAGTGTTGTCCATGCCGACCATGTCGACCATGCTAATAAAGTAAGAATGGTAACTTTATATGCTAACATTCTCCCCCTTAAAGTTGAGAGAGTTGACAAGAAGGAGTAATTCCAACATTCTCCCCCTTGATGCTAAATACACTCATGCAAGAGTTATTTAAGCATCACAAAGTTGAAAGCAAACATTTCTCTTACGTTTCCTCCAATCTTGAATCAAGAAATAAAAATTTGTAAAATATTTGTGGGAGCACTCCTTCCACTCTTCATTTGGGATCTCCTTCATCATTGATGTTACTCCTCCATAACACAAATTCTTGAGTGTCTTCTTTTGTTTATTAACTCCCCCTTCAACAAAAGTATCTCCTCTTGTGGTTTTCAACAACCACTCTCTTACATCATTATGGTCTTTAAACCATGCTCTCACATTTTGAGCTTCTTTTACATTTTAAACACTAAACAATACTCCACATGAGTATTTACAATTAATCATCTCACATAGATGATTATACCATACAACTCTTTCACATATTTCCACACAAAATATCACAACAAATATGGCCATACAATGACCAACTACATATGCAACATAAAGTTGCTCATCACACAAATATTCTCTCAAAACAATGACTTTACAATAATCCTTCTCCCAAGGAATTTTGAACACATAATTTTGATCCATGTGACCCAAGTTCTCCATCAATGTATTCTCTCCAAGAAGACTCTTCATCAAAGGTGTCTCAATGAGACAATCACCTTTCTTTTCATTCCTGCTCACAAAAAACAAATCATTAATCATAAAAACATTACCTTTAGTATGAGTAGATTTGGTGCTTCCCATAAAGCTATTTTGTAGCTGTTTCCTTCATTGTATGGTGCTTCAAGATCAACCATCAACTCTTCACTAAGAGTTCTCCTCTTTTGTTCAATCCATGTTGGTGTGTTGAAACACCATTCATTCAAGAAATCATACATTGTTGCCTTTTCAAGAAAACTCTTTTTCTGCAATGTAGTCACTCCAAGTGAGTGATATTCATCTACAATTGCCTTTTCAAGACAATTATCAGTCTCCTTTAATGATATCTCCATTACATCATGAAGTCCATTAATGACTATCTCACTATTTTCTAGCTCCCATTTAATATAGTCTTCCTCATACAAAATCGTTTTCACTCTTGATGAGTGATCTTCAATCATGAGTGATGTTTCCTTGGCCATTACAACAAGAAAATCAGCAATCTCATTTTCATTTTATGTTTCTATCTCTTTTACTTTCTCACTTTCCACCTCATAAATGAGATAATAATTTATGCTATTCTCTTCTTTGAGATTCACAAAATCTCTCTTCTCACAAACTTCTTGGGCTGATGGACAAGAAGCAACTCTATTTATCACTTTTGATGAGTGATATCTATTGAGCATGCAACTTATAGTTTGCATCTCCTATTTATCAACAATATCATGGTGATCAACATCCCATATAACTTGAGCCTTACAATCAATATTCACTCCATCTGAGTGAACTTCCATCTTTACATCTTCATTGGCTCTTTCAAGAGAGCACACATCCATTCCAATTGAATGGTCTTCATCAAAAGTAATCCAATAGTCTTTCATGAACATTTATTTTCCATAATCATCTTCTTTATTCCCCTCCATGAGAATTGTAGATGCATTCTCCATGAAGCATTCTTCAACAAATAGCTGATTTGGTGTCTTCTCCATAAGACACTCTTATTCATATATCTCCTTCATGAGATATTACATCTCACCTTGGTGATATTCAAGCAAGGAACACTCCAATGTGAGTGTTTCTCTTCCTTTATATTTAAATTCTTCTTCCACTCTTGAGTGGTCTTCACAACAAGGTATTTGAGCAATTGTCTCTTCTGTGAGACATCCATCCTTTTTGCCATCAATGTGAATGCTTTCCAAGAATGTCATTCCTGCAAAAAATTCTTTAGTACAATTTTCTTTTCAAAATTTTCTCCTCCTAAAAGAAATAATTGACTATTATAATTTTCCATGCCTATACAAGACATGTATTCAATGATGGATGTGTCACAATAACTCTCTCCAAAGAGAGCTATACAAGGCTCCTTCGCCTGTGCATCCTCTTCTCCATGAAAGGATTCCTCATCTTCGTCTCTCTTCTCTTCAAGAAGTTCATCATCACTCTTTTCATCAAACATGTCTTCCTCTTCACTAAAGAATTCACCATCATAATAATGTATGTCTTCATATGAGTCTTGACAAGACTCTTCAAAAACTCCTTCAAAAGGATCTAATTCATAAACTTCTTCAAGGAAGCAAGACTCCTCCTTGCTTAAACAATCTTCATGATTGTCACACATGGCTTTATGGACATCCTCATCAAACCCATAAGCATATTTCAATGCTCTCCAAGCCATTTGGGCTGTTCTATATTTTGCAATGAAAGGAAAAGCTTTCCCTTTCATGCCTCTCCTCAAATCCATGAGAGCCAAGCAATTTTGATATTGTTGCTCTTTCTTCTCCTGCTTTTCTGCACCTTCAAGCAAGTTCCATTGTGGTGGTTCTTCATATCCTTCTTTGACAATGCTCCAAATATATTTGGCCATCAAGAAGGTCTTCATCATTATGCTCCAAATAGCATAATATTTACCATTGAAACTTGGCACCTCCAAGTCTTCATACATTGTGGCCATTCTCTATCTGTCTCACTCTTCCTATTTGTAACAATGCTCAGTAGCAACAAAAAAGCATCAGCAATTCACCAAACTCATTGTTGTCTCCTTTCTGCATAGTTCACGAAACTTAACACAAATTATCATTGCTTTGTGAAACTAGACCTCACATGGTCCTATCCGCTCGGACTGCACTTTCTCCAGTGTGGTTATAGTAGATTTCTTTAGAATTTACAGCCACAACTCCAGTTGAAACATCCTATAGACAAAATCTACGTGGCCTTATGCAGGTAAGGTGAAAAACCCAGCACTGTCTATGCTGCACATTAACAAGTGGGGTTGTCCTCCTACGATCAAAAATAATATGCTCAACACGAGGATCACAAGTTACAATTATGAGCTGCTAATCGTGAGCCTTTCAAAGATAGAAAATACTTGTTCAAACTTTTCTACTGCGCTTTTCTACTTTCCCCCATTCACCTCGGTATCCATGAATATATTTTTTCACATTTTTTTTTAATGATTGTCGCTGCAATCTGCCAATAAACAATGTTTCTCTGTGTCAATGAAAAAGCAGCAGAACAATGTAAACAAACCGCGATATTTGCTTGTCCTTTCTGCGTTGAGATTATGTCTTTATGCACTTCCTCCGTCTCACGTCTAGATCTCCTCCTCCTTCAACTTGATACTTTATGGCAAAGACATCTAGCACAAAGAATTCAGGTTCCTCCTTACAGTAGATAATTCAACATCTCCTTCCACGTAGGCCATTGTTACATTCAACATGGCTTTGCACATGTTACGTTCACTTCAGCTCCCGTCCATGTAAAGCTGGCGATGGGATTACAACGGTCTTTGCCACACAATAACGGAATGGGTTTTCCAATATGTGGAACCATCCTCTTTGATAAAGTCTACTCTCAGATTTGAAGAAATTTTAATTTTTTGTTTTACCATCAGGAGTGATGCCAAAGTCTGGAAGTGACTAGTCAACGCCCGATTGCGCTGGTCAACGCCCGACTGTGCTGGTCAAAGGCAGCGAAGTTCGACTTCACTAAAAAGTCGAGAGGATAGCTCCAGAATTAGCCAAATTTCTAGGGAGTGGCTGGTCAATGCCCAACTACACTGGTCAACACCCGACTGCGCCAGTCAACGCCCAACTGCGCTGGTCAAAGGCAACGAAGTCCGAATTCGCTGCGAAGTCGGGAGCATAGCTCCAGACTTAGCCAAATTTTTGGGGAGAGGCTGGTCAACGCCCTATTGCACTGGTCAAAGATGAGAAGTCGGGTTGCACTGGTCAAAGGCAGCGAAGTTCGACTTCACTGTGAAGTTGGGAAGACAGCTCCAGAATTAGCCAAATTTTGGCCTTTGCAAGATCTTTCTGCCTTGCGGACTTTTTTTGTCTGGAGGCTTGTGCGACTTTGGCGTTGGTTTTCCTGGCTTGGCAAGGACTGTATGGAAGAGAAACACCGGATCTGAGTGCAATGTTTCAGATCTGAGCTCTAACTTATAGAACCAGAATGAAATCGCTCTGAGGCAATTTGTACAGAGAACAATAGACTTTAGCACATAGAAATAACTACAAACCCTATAGATGCCTTAAACAACAACAAACTTTATTCATATAAAACGAGGGTTACAAAAGTCCTCAATTGAGGAAATAATAACATTTGTAGACTAAGCTGCAGGATAAACTAAAAGGAAAAACAAATGTCGAGTCGACTGCTCGGACATTAAACAGATGAGCCACACTGCTCACTGAAACGATCTCCTCTCTTTCTTTGCTCTCTTCTCCACACTTCCACACGCATGTCTGAAAACCCGAACTGCCTTATATAGCCATGGGGATAGGAAGATAGGGTTTGTCCTTTGATAGGTTCTAACAGACCCTCAACTAGGGTTTTGACCAATGGTCAAACTAGCATTAAATCGTCGAACTAGCATTAAATTCTACGGTGATCGGATCTGTCAGACGTCACATCTATAAGAGGGTAGGTGCGACGTCATGTCAAAATTTTTTTGGGATCCCTGACAGCACGAGTGCAGTCCGACTGAGGCATGAAATCTGGGTTAATATTTCTAAAACCATCCTTTAAGCTTGATTTCACGAGCACTTTCACTCCAAGCTGCTCTTGCAATCTACTGAAGTCTTCCTCCTGCAAAGGGTTCATGAAAATATCTGCCAACTGCTCCTTAGATCTGCAAAACTATAGTTGAATTTCTTCAGACTTCACCAACTCTCTGATGAAGTGATAACGAATATCGATGTGCTTCGTCCGGCCATGGAACATGAGATCCTTTGATAGTGTGATGGCCAAATTGTTATCACAAAAAATTGTTGTCGCGCCTTTCGAAGGATAGTTTAGTTCACTCAGAACTCTTCACAGCCAAACTTCCTGGCATGCGGTTGACGTGGCGGCGACATATTCTGCTTCAACTGTGGACTACACAATGATGGTTTATTTCTTGGACGCCCATGAGACTGCCCCTGGTATGAGATGGAAAGCATACCCGAAGGTGCTCTTTCGATCATCGATGCTGCCAGCCCAGTCACTATATGTGAAGTTGACCAGTTCCAACTAGTCCTGTTTGGTGTAAAATAGGCCATTGTTTCACGTCCCATTGACATAGCGCAAGATCCTCTTGCCTGCTTGCCAGTGTGTGTCCTTTGGAGTCTCCATAAAATGGCTGATCAGACTGACTCCGAACATCAGATCTATCCGAGTTGTAGTCAAATACATCAGACTGCCAACTAGCCTCTTGAACAGGGTTGGATCTACATTCCTCCTTGAATCTAGCTTGCTCAGCTTCAAACCTGTGGCTATAGGTGTGATGGCAGGTTTTTTGTCCTCCATCTTAAACCGCTTCAGGAAATCCTTCACATACTTGCCCTAAGAAATGAAGATGCCATCTACCGATTGGTCAACTTCAATGTCGAGAAAATACTTCATCAACCCTAAGTCCGTCATCTCGAACTCCTTCTTCATGGCTATTTTGAACTGGTCGAACAGGACATTGTTGTTGCTAGTATAAATCAAATCATCCACATATAGGCAGACGATAATGAGCTCACCTGCTTCATTTGTCTTCATGTATAGGGTGTGCTCATATGGGAATTTGAAAAACCCATTTTCCTAAAAATAACTATCAATCCGGCTATACCAAGCTCGGGGCGCCTGCTTCAAACCGTACAGGGCCTTTTTCAGCTTTAGGACTTTGCCCTCCTGGCCTTCAATTTTGTAACCTAGTGGCTGGTCTATGTAGACCTCTTCCTCTAACACTCCATTGAGGAAGGCTGACTTGACATCCATCTGGTACATCTTCCAACCTTGTTGGGTTGCTAATGCCAGGATCATCTTGACCGTGTCAAGTCGGGCTATAGGCGCATATACCTCATGATAATCGATGCCTGACTTCTACTTGTAACCCTTCACCACCAGTATGGCTTTATGCTTGTCAACGTCTCCTTGGGTGTTGAACTTTGTCTTATACACCCACTTGACCCCAATGGTCTTCTTCCCTACTGGAATATCTGTCAGTTGCCATGTACCATTCTTTTCAATGGCTTTAATCTCCTCGTCCATCGCTTGCACCCACTTTTGATTTTGACTTGCATCTTTGAACTCCATTGGATCAACTTCGGTAAAGAATGCAAAGTTAGAGTACTCTTCATCTACATGGGTTTGGGTTGCCTCGTATATTTCTTGCAAGCTCCTTGTCTTTGCTGGCGTCACCAGGTTCTGGATTCTACTTGCACATGGAGGCGATCGAGATGGAGTGGTTGTGCTACTTCTGGCACCACTACTGCTGCTAGAAGTTGTAGGTGGCTGCACATGTCCTTCTTCCAAGTCAACAGACTATACTACTGCTGGCTCTGACTAGCCAGTCTCTGACTTCCAGTTCTAGGCTTCATTTTCAAGAAATTTCACATCACGGCTGATGATGAGTTTCTTCGTCATAGGGTTGTACAACCTATATGCCTTCGCCTGCTCACTGTACCCGATGAAAATGCACTTTTCAGCTTTATCATCCAACTTTTGCCTCTTCTCTTCTGGAACATGTGCATATGCAATGCACCCGAACACACGCAAGTGAGCCACACTTGGCTTCATATCGCTCCAGGCCTCATGAGGGATTTTGTCCTTCACGCTTTTGGTGGGAAATCTGTTCGACGAGTAGACTGCACATGTTACAGCCTCTACCCAAAATTCATGCGACAATCCCTTCGCCTTCATCATGCTTCGTGCCATCTTCATGATGGTTCGGTTCTTCATCTCAGCTACGTCGTTCTGCTATAGCGTGTATCTGGAAGTGAACTACCTTCGAATTTTGTGCTGCTTGCAGTAGTTATGGAATTCATTAGAGATGTATTCACCTCCACCATATGTCCTGAGATTCTTGATCTGATATCCACTCTATTTCTCCATAAGAGCCTTGAACTCCTTATATCAAAAAATGCTTCTGAATTCAACTTGATGGCATAGATCCAAGTCTTTCGACTGAAGTCATCTATGAATGTTAAGAAGTATTTGTTATCGAAAAACGTGTTGGTCTGCATCGAACCGCAAATGTCTGAGTGCACTAGCTCCAGTGGCTGTGATGCTCTCCAAGATAGACCGAAAGGGAATGAATCCCTATGTTGTTTGCCGACTAAGCAACCCTCAAAATATTGATTTTGCTGCTCTATCAGGGGTAAACCCTTCATCATCTGCTTCTTGTGTAGTTGATTCAGGCCACTAAAATTCAGGCGACCAAATCTGAGATGCCACAACTAGGTAGCATCTTTCACAACTACACTCAGAGACATCAATGATTCATTCTAAATCTGTAGCAAAAACATTTTGTTCTTTATCATGGACACTGTAGCAATCTGCCCATGCGACTTGTCTCTGATGGTGCAAGCTTCGTCTTTGAACTGGATCGTATGTCCCTTCTGCACAAGTTGTCCAATGCTTAGCAGGTTATGCTTCAGGCGAGGCACATAGTAGATGTCACAGATCTTCTTCCGTTCGCCGTGCCTGGTGCAGATGAGGATTTTTCCTTTACCCATTATGGAAACCTTGTTGTTGTTCCCCATCTTCACATCAGACTAGACTGTTTCATCCATTTGGGAGAACATCTCTTTGTTCCCCGTCATGTGGTTGCTACACCCATTGTCTAAATACCAGACATTCTTCTGGCACTCCTCCTTAATGTTGCAAGTCAACAACACATTTCCTCCTGCCACATTTTTGGTTTCATTCATGTAATGGGCCTACTATTGGTTCTCCTTGGCCATCCATTTTCTACACTATGAGATGTAATGGCTGAACTTCTTGCAAAAATAGCACTAGACCTTTGACATGTCCTTCTGACCAGATCCAACTTACTAATTTTTTGAACTGCCTCTTCCACCTTACTGATGGAAATTACAATTGGTCACTCCTTCACTAGGGTTTGACCGTCCTCCTTTCTTGTTACCTTTCCCACGTCTACCTTTGCCTCTTACTCCGTGAGAACTAGAGGCGTCATGGTGGGAATATTGTCTGCCGCTGTCTTGGAATGAGACCTGAGCCTTGAATGCTTGCTCCAGAGAGGTCTGAGATGAACGGCTTAACCTCTGTTCATGTGTTTGCAATGAACCCATGAGTTTGTATGTCGAGAGGGTTGTTAGATCCCTCGACTCTTCGATTGCTATCACAATCGAGTCAAACTTGGCAGGCAAACTTTTAAGAATTTTCTCCACAATTCTTTGGCTCTACACGATTTCTCCGTTCAACCGCATCTAGTTGATAATGTCCATCGTCCGGGTGAAGAAATAACTCCAGACTTAGCCAAATTTTTTGGGAGCGGCTGGTCAACGCCTGACTACGCTGGTCAAAGGCAACGAAGTTCGACTTCGCTGCAAAGTCGGGAGTACAGCTCCAGACTTAGCCAAAATTTTGGGGAGTGGTTGGTCAATGCCCGACTGCGTTAGTCAAAGGTGCGAAGTCGGGTTGCATTGGTCAAAGGTAGTGAAGTCCGAATTCGCTGCGAAGTTGGGAAGATAGCTCTAGACTTAGCCAAATTTTGGCCTTTGCAAGATCTTTCTACCTTGCGGACTTTTGTTGTCCGGAGGCTTGTGCGGCTTCGACGTTGGTTTGCCTGGCTTGGCAAGGACTGTACAAAAGAGAGAAACACTAGATCTGAGTGCAATGTTTTAGATCTGAGCTCTAACTTATAGAACCCGAACGAAATTGCTCTGAGGTGATTTGTACAAAGAACAACAGACTTTAGCACATAGAAATAACTGCAAACCCTATAGATGCCTTAAAATAAAATAAAATTTATTCATATAAAATGAGGGTTACAGAAGTCCTCAACTGAGGAAATAATAACATCTACAGACTAAGCTACAGGATAAACTAAAAGGAAAAACAAATGTCGAGTCGGCTACTCAAAAATTAAATAGATGAGCCACACTGCTCACTGAAATGCTCTCCTCTCTTTCTCTACTCTCTTCTCCACACTTCCACACGCATGTCTGAAAACCCAAACTACCTTATATAGCCATGGGGAGAGGAAGATAGGGTTTATCCTTTGACAGGTTCTGACAGACCCTCAACTAGGGTTTCTGACCAATTGCCGAATTGACATTAACTTCTATGGTGATCGGATCTATCAGACATCACATCTGTCAGAGGGTAGCTGCGACGTCATGTCAAACTTTTATCGGGATCCCTGACTACATGAGCATAGTCCGACTGAGGTGTGAAATTTGGGTTAATATTTCTAACACCCTCCTTTAAGCCTAATTTCATGAGCACTTTGACTCCAAGATGCTCTCGCAATCTACTGAAGTCTTCCTCCTTCAAATGCTTCATGAAAATATCTGCCAACTGCTCCTTGGATTTGCAAAACTGTAGTTGAATTTCTCCGGACTTCACCAACTCTCTAATGAAGTGATAACGAATATCGATGTGCTTCATCTGGCCATGGAACACGAGATCCTTTGACAATGCGATGGCAAAATTGTTATCACAAAAAATTGTTGTCGTGCCTTCCGAAGGATAGTTTAGTTCACTTAGAACTCTTCGTAGCCAAACTACCTGGCATGCGACTGACGTGGTGGTGACATATTTTGCTTCAGCTATGGAAAACGCAACGATGGGTTATTTCTTGGACGCCCATGAGACTGCCCCTGATCCGAGATGGAAAGCATACCCGAAGGTGCTCTTTCGATCATCGGTGCTACCAGCCCAGTCACTATCTATGAAGTCGACCAGTTCCAACTGGTCCTATTTGGCATAAAATAGGCCATTGTTTCACATCTCATTGACATAGCACAAGATCCTCTTGCATGCTTACTAGTGCGTGTCCTTTGGAGTCTCCATAAAATGGCTGATCAGACTGACTCCGAACATCAGATCTAGCGGAGTTGTAGTCAAATACATCAGACTACCAACTAGCCTCTTGAACAGGGTTGGATCTACATTCCTCCTTGAATCCAGCTTGCTTAGCTTCAAACCTGTGGCTACAGGTGTGATGGCAGGTTTGTTGTCCTCCATATTAAACCACTTCAGGACATCCTTCGCATACTTGCCCTAAGAAATGAAGATGTCATCTACCGATTGGTCAACTTCAATGTCGATAAAATACTTCATCAGCCCTAAGTCCATCATCTTGAACTCCTTCTTCATGGTACGTTTCTGAACTGGTCGAACAGGACATTTTTGTTGCCAGTATAAATCAAATCGTCCACATACAGGTAGACGATAATAAGCTCACTTGCTTCATTTGTCTTCATGTATAGGGTGTGCTCATATGGGCATTTGAAAAACCCATTTTCTTGAAAATAAATATCAATCCAGCTGTACCAAGCCCGAGGCACCTACTTCAAACCATACAGGGCCTTTTTTAGCTTCAGGACTTTTCCCTCCTGGCCTTCAATTTTGTAACCTAGTGGCTGGTCTATGTAGACCTCTTCCTATAACACTCCATTGAGGAATGTTGACTTGACATCCATCTGGTACATCTTCCAAGCCTGTTGGGCTACTAATGCCAGGTTCATCCTAACTATGTCAAGTCGGGCTACAGGCGCATATACCTCATGATAATCGATGCCTGACTTCTGCTTGTAACCCTTCGCCACCAGTATGGATTTATGCTTGTCAACGTCTCCTTGGGTGTTGAACTTTGTCTTATACACCCACTTGACCCCAATGGTCTTCTTCCCTACTGGAATATCTGTCAGTTGCCATGTATCATTCTTTTCAATGGCTTTAATCTCCTCGTCCATCGCCTGCACCTACTTTTGATTCTGACTTGCATCTTTGAACTCTATTGGATCAACTTCAGTAAAGAATGTAAAGTTAGAGTACTCTTCATCTACATGGGTTTGGGTTGCCTCGTAGATTTCTTGCAAGCTCCTTGTCTTCGTTGGCGTCACTAGGTTCTGGATTCTACTTGCACATGGAGGCGATCGATATGGAGTGGTTGTGCTACTACTGGCACTGCTACTGCTGCTAGAATTTGCAGGTGGCTACACATTTCCTTCTTCCAAGTCAATAGACTGTACTACTATTGGCTCTGACTGGCCAGTTTCTGACTTCCAGTTCCAGGCTTCATATTCAAGAAATTTCACATCATGGCTGATGATGAGTTTCTTCGTCACAGGGTTGTACAACCTATATGCCTTCGCTCGCTCATTGTACCCTATGAAAATGCACTTCTCAGCTCTATCATCCAACTTCTGCCTCTTCTCTTCTAGAACATGTACATATGCAATGCACCCGAACACATGCAAGTGAGCCACACTTGGCTTCACACCGCTCCAGGCCTCCTGAGGGATTTTGTCCTTCACGCTTTTGGTGGGACATTTGTTTAGAAGGTAGACTACACATGTTATAGCCTCTGCCCAAAATTCATGTGGCAATCCCTTCGCCTTCATCATGCTTCGTGCCATCTCCATGATGGTTTAGTTCTTCCTCTTAGCTACGTCGTTTTGTTGTGGCGTGTATCTAGAAGTGAACTACCTTAGAATTTCATGCTGCTTGTAGTAGTTATGGAATTCATTGGAGATTTATTCACCTCCACCATCCGTCCTGAGAGTCTTGATATGATATCCACTCTATTTCTCCACAAGAGCCTTGAACTCCTTGAATCTAGAAAATGCTTCTGACTTCAACTTGATGGCATAGATCCAAGTCTTTCGACTGAAGTCATCTATGAACGTTAAGAAGTATTTGTTACCGAAAAACATGCTGGACTGCATCAGACCGCAAATGTCTAAGTGCACTAGCTCTAGTGGCTGTGATGCTCTCCAAGACTGACCGAAAGGGAACGAATCCCTATGTTGTTTGCCGACTAAGTAGCCTTTAAAAACTTGATTTTGCTTCTCTATCATGGGTAAACCCTTCACCATCTTCTTCTTGTGCAGTTGATTCAGGCCATTGAAATTCAGGTGACCAAATATGAGATGCCACAACCACGTAGCATCTTTCTCAACTACACTCAGAGACATCAATGATTCATTCTAAATCTGTAGTGAAAACATTTTGTTCTTTGTCATGGACACTGTAGCAATCTGCCCATGCGACTTGTCTCTGATGGTGCAAGCTCCGTATTTGAACTGGATCGTATGTCCCTTCTGCACGAGTTTTCCAATGCTCAACAGGTTGTGCTTTAGTCCAGGCACATAGTAGACATCACAGATCTACTTATGTTCGTCGTGCCTGGTGCGGATGAGGATTTTTCCTTTCCCCATTATGAGAACCTTGTTGTTGTTCCCCATATTCACCTCAGACTGGACAGTTTCATCTAGTTGGGAGAACATCTCTTTGTTCCTCGTCATGTGGTTGCTACACCCGCTGTCTAAATACCAGACATTCTTCTGGCACTCCTCATCAATGTTGCAAGTCAACAACACATTTTCTCCTGCTACATTTTTGGTTTCATCCATGTAATGGGCCTACTACTGGTTCTCCTTGGCCATCCATTTTCTACACTGTGAGATGTAGTGGCCGAACTTCTTGTAGAAATAACACTGGATCTTTGACATGTCCTCCTGACCAGATCTAGCTTGCTAATTTTTTGAACTGCCTCTTCCACCTTACCGATGGAAATTACAGTTGGTCGCTCCTTCTCTAGGGTTTGATCGTCCTCCTTGCTTGTTACCTTTCCTATGTCTGCCTTTGCCTCTTGCTCCGTGAGAACTAGAGGCATCATGGTGAGAATCTTGTCTGTCGCTGTCTCGAAATGAGACCTGAGCCCTGAATGCTTGCTCCAGAGAGGTCTGAAATGAATGGCTCAGCCTTTGTTCATGTGTCTGTAATGAACCCATAAGTTCGTCTATCAAGAGGGTTGTTAGATCCCTCAACTCTTCGATTGCTATCACAATCGAGTCAAACTTGGCAGACAAACTTCTGAGAATTTTCTCCACAATTCTCTGGCTCTGCATGATTTCTTCGTTCAACCGCATCTGGTTGATAATGTCCATCGTCCGGGTGAAGAAATCACTCATGGACTCGGACTCACTCATCTACAGGTTTTCAAACTCCCTCCTGAGTATCTACAACTTCACCAACTTTACTTTATTGGTGCCCTGGTACGAGCTGGCCAGAATCTCCCAGGCCTGCTTTGCCTTGGTGGCTGATGCGATCCATAGGAATATGGACTCCTCGACCACTTGTATGATGTAGAAGAGGTCCTTCTAGTCCTTCTTCGTGTTCTATTTCAACATGTCCTTGTCTGCTTGAGAGAGGGCGGCTAGTGCTACTGCATCTGCCAGTTCTGGGTAGCCATTCTCAACTAACTCCCATAGCTCCTGAGATTCGAATAGGATCTTCATCTGGATGCTCCAGTAATCGTAATTCTTCCCGTTGAAGCGCAGGATCTGCAACTGTAAGTTTTTGCTACTAGAAGCCATTTTCTTCAGTCTTCGCGTCAAGGGATCAGTAGCTCTGATACCAATTTGAAGAAATTTTAATTTTTTGTTTTGTCGTCAGGAGCGATGCCAAAGTATGGAAGTGACTGGTCAACGCCCGACTGCGCTGGTCAACACCCAACTACGCTGGTCAAAGGAAGCAAAGTCTGAATTCACTGCGAAGTCAGGAGGACAGCTCTAGACTTAGCCAAATTTTTGGGGAGCAGCTGGTCAACGCCCAACTGCGCTGGTCAACACTCGACTATGCTGGTCAACGTCCAACTATATTGGTCAAAGGTAGTGAAGTCCGAATTCACTGCGAAGTCGGGAGGATAGCTCCAGACTTAGCCAAATTTTTGGGGAGCGGTTGGTCAACGCCCGAATGCGCTGGTCAAAGGCAGTGAAGTCTGACTTCGCTGTAAAGTCAGGAGCACAGCTCCAGACTTAGCCAAATTTTTGGGGAGCAGCTGGTCAACGCTCGACTGCGCTGGTCAAAGGTGCGAAGTCGGGTTGCGCTGGTCAAAGGCAGCGAAGTCCGACTTCACTGCGAAGTTGGGAAGACATCTTTAGACTTAGCCAAATTTTGGCCTTTGTAAGATCTTTCTGCCTTGCAAACTTTTGCTGTCCGGAGGCTTGTGCGGCTTCGGCATTGGTTTGCCTGGCTTGGCAAGGACTGTACGAAAGAGAGAAACACCGGATCTGAGTGCAATGTTTTAGATCTGAGCTCTAACTTATAGAACCCAAACAAAATTGTTCTGAGGCGATTTGTACAGAGAACAACAGACTTTAGCACATAGAAATAACTGCAAACCCTATAGATGCCTTAAACAACAACAAACTTTATTCATATAAAATGAGGGTTATAGAAGTCCTCAATTGAGGAAATAATAACATCTGCAGACTAAGCTGTAAAATAAACTAAAAGAAAAAACAAATGTCGAGTCGGTTGCTTAGACATTAAATAGATGAGCCACACTGCTCACTAAAATGCTCTCCTCTCTTTCTCTGCTCTCTTCTCCACACTTCCACACGCATGTCTGAAAACCCGAACTGCCTTATATAGCCACGGGGAGAGGAAGATAGGGTTTGTCCTCTAACAAGTTCTGACAGACCCTCAACTAGGGTTTCTGACAAATCGGTGAACTGACATTAAATAACCGAACTGGCATTAACTTCTGCGATGATCGGATCTATGAGACATCACATCTGTCAGAGGGTAGGTGCGACGTCATGTCAAAATTTTGTCGGGATCCTTGACTGCACGAGCGTAGTTTGGCTGAGGCATGAAATCTGGGTTAATATTTCTAACAAGATCATCTTGTTACGCGTCTCTCGCACCGCATAGCACATCTCAAAAAATTTGGAGTCGTCAAACTATCATACGTGCTCCTCTCATACGCGTTTGTTTTCACGACGTCCCCTACGTCCTCATAGATTACCAGCTTTTCCAACGTCTTCATAGGTGGTTTGACTTGCAGCACCGACGTATAAGCACCTTGCAATATTGCCACATCAACGCTTGACGTGAGCTTCTCAGCACATCATAGTAAAATCCACGCTTCGCCAGCGTTTCTACAATGGCTTTAGCATTCTCTCTTATGCACATATTGGCGGCTCTCCTTGTGCAGTCTCCTCCTCGCCAGGCTCCTTTCATGCCTTCACAGTTGCCAGCTTCCAAACAGTGCGTTCCAAGACGTATTTTCCAGCGCGATTTCACAGACAACTTAACGCAAGATCTCGGCTAGCTATGAAAATAATTCTTTTTTTAAACATGTGACTTTGTTTTATCACAGCACAGTAAATTTTTTTTTTAAATTCTCGTCGTGCGGGCTCCACACAGTGCGAGCTCCACACATCTACATCAATGTTGTATTATTAACAGCGCAGGAAAATAGCTGTCGTCCTCTCATAGATTACTCTTCCGTAGTTTACCTTACAAGATCCAAGACAACCAAAAGAAAAAATTTAAATCCACCGCTCGCAGACCTGCCGTGACAATTTACCTCTTTGACGGTTTACGTCATCCGGTATGAGCATTCATGACACAACGTCTTTCGACGACCTCAAGTTCTCCGCCTGCTAATGATATTCAATCATGCGCACAAAACGATCTTCAAATGTGCAAAAATAGATCTTTTTAAACCACGCGGCATGAATCTTATCTCCTCCAACGCATTCGTATCGCCTTCAATGATTCACATTTATCTCCATTGCTTTCATCAAAGCAACTACAACCTGTTCTGCACGCAACAGACAAATAGTCCTTAATTCATGAAGTCTCCTCATAGACTCCAGTTCATATCACGTCCAGCCAATCACCCGCTGATCATCTTGGCAATTATTTTGTATAATTGACATCTCTCAGCCACCCGTCGTAATCGAATCATCCAACAGACTCACCAAATGGCCACTTCTTTAGAGCATGTTGAACACGCGATCTGCTGTCCTACTTTGTAGCCTACATGAGCTCCCAACAGATCATTTCACGTAGCAGTAGCGTACGCTCCACCATTTTTTTTTCTTGCAAACCAAAACATGCAGGCTCCTTTGTGCTTGAGATAGCAAATTAGACCTCGCTCCACGCTGTGTTTTTTTTTTTTTAATGTTGTTTCACCCGAAGACTTTGTTCTCTCCAAACACTACGTAGGATGTCACAATGAAATCTCCACACAAATTAATCTGCTTAGACCTATCTTCATGTACTTCAGACACGCAGGTCCGCAAATGGCAGTCTATGATCTTCTATGGTGACTACGCAACTCTTCCAAATGAATCTCAGCATCCACGTAATTCTAACATTCTTCCCTGTCGCTGGCTACACGTCTTCTTCAGCTTCCGCTTCATGACTCCTTACAATATCTATCGCACATTCAACAACATTCAACCTCCTTGTCTATTTGCAGGAGCGCTCTCAACAACAATATGTAGGATGGTAGTTTCTACCTCACCAAATAGAATGTCACGTCAAAGCTTACGTGAATCACAACATTATTCTATGATCTGAACTCACACTATTGGTGATGGGCAGATCCTTCTCCATAGGTTTTGATCACACTATCAAACCCAAAAGCTCTGATACCAAATGAGAAACTTGTCTCATTGAATTAATTAAAAAATAGGTATTACAAAGGTTTATATAGTATAGGACCCGAAAAAAAAGTCACTAACTATAATGCTAATATTGAAAGATGCTAATCGAAGCAAAACAAAATTTAAACACTCCTTGTTTCCATCCATGCCGACCATGGCGACCATGCTAATAAAGTAAGAATGGTAACTTTATATGCTAACATTCTCCCCCTTAAAGTTGATAGAGCTGACAAGGAGTAATTCCAACAGTTTTGAAATTGGGAAAAATTACCACTCAACAGTACTCCCTTCTGGATTCTTTTTTAAGATCAAGGCTTTTGTGGCCTTTTATTTTTATATCAAGGCTTCTATGGTATTTTTTAGATCAAAGATTTTGTGGCCTTTTTTAGATAAAGGATTATGTGGCCTTTTGAGATTAAGGTTTTTGTGGCCTTTTCTTCTATGAAGTTGACTTTGTCGATAGAGATGTTCAATCTCTATTCTTTACTATGACTATTTCTCCTAGAGTCTCTTCTGTAGTGTTCTTCTTTTACAATAACTAATATTTGGAATATGAAGGCACTCTGACCTTTCGATAATGAAGTTGAAATATCTTAGATTTCTATTGTTGGATGTTTATCAATCATCTGAGAGTTAGTTCCCTATAGTAATAATAATATTTAGGTAATAGTTACCAAGTTCTAGATATTTTGGATGATCTTCACTAGATGATCTGTCAATCTAGTGGGTTGAATACTAAGTCCTGATCTTCACAAGTTTTCCTATAACTCTATGGAGAGACTCTAGTCAAATACAATTTCAATACTTTTTGAAACTAAGATTTCTTTTAGTCCTCACTTGTGACTCTCTCTAATTCTACCACCTAGAATATTATGAGAATTTTTGATAGTGACTAGTCCAATGGCACATTAGGTTGACAAAAAAACCCAAACTCGATAATAATGGTGGTATTCCTATTGATCTCCTATGACTAGATCTATAGTGGATCTAATACCACTGTTAGATTTTGAGGTAGATCATAATGAGATATGGCAATCACAAGATGCAAAAATATTAAAGAAAGTAAACTAACGAGATTTATAAAATATGTTATAAATATAAATGACAAAAATGAATACAATATTGCTATGGAGGAAATGGACACTCCATGCAAGATGCTACAAAACCATAATGTGCTCCATCACTAATGGATTCATCCACTACTCCTACTACTACCTACTAACTTGCTTATCAAACTCTTACAATGAGGGCCTCTTATAATGGAAGATAGATTCCTGGCCCAACACTCTACCTAGCTGTATAAGGGACATATTGCACATTTAATACTTGCACATTGACACTTGTGCATTTATTACATTGCATGAAGTAACTAGATAACTTCCCCCTAAATTAATATGATGTTCTAAGTATGTACCTAGGAAGGTACATTTACATTATCTAAATTATGTAATAGACTCTAACTCCAACATCTCCTTTATCCTTTAATGTAATTAATATTCTTATTTTCATCATTCTCAAGAGTGCAGGTATTTACCCTACCATCATGCACTGCATTTGTATTAAACTTTCATAGTCTATCCAATAAGGCATGACAAGCATCCATAGTGCATAACATCACATAGTATCTCATCCATATAAAAACCAGTTTGGAACTCTACCATACATTATTTAGTTACCAAAACTTGATGCCATTTTTATAACCATGAGACTCTACATATGTTTGAGTATTCAATCCTCTTCAATCCAAGCTTTTCTACCATCTCTAAAGATACTACATTATCCATATTTGTACTATTAATTGTGAATTTATGACACTTGCCTCCTAATTTAGAAATTATCATGAATATAGTTTTTTATTTTCTCAAGTTAATGAACCTCATTTTTTAGTTTCAATAATACTCTTTCCATCATGAGATATTCTCCTTTTTTTGATTCCTCCATGTGCTTTGATTAAGTAATATTCTCTTTATTTGTTTGTACAATTTTATTATGGGCTTCCTTTCCATGCCCATGATTGCACTTGAGAATAATAAAATGCCCTATGTACTTCTTCTAAGCACCTATAACACTTTATTGTAAAACCATATCCTTTACCTCTTCCAAATCCACCTCATCGTCTTGATAATTCACCTTTTTTCCAAGTATTTTGCTGAAATCACTTTGAGAGTACTAACTTCTCCTTCTTGTGGATGTTGCCCTCTATAATAATTTGATTGTTTTCTTATTAAAGAGGATTATCCTCATCCTCTTGCATTATTTTTTTGCCTATACAACAAATTTTCCTCTTCCTTGAGTGCATACTAATATGCATCTTCAACAGTTCTAATTTGAAGCAAATCAATTTCTTTTTATATGGAAAACCTTAGTCCAATAATACATCATACCATTTTTCCTCATCATATTCAATATGACCATCCCTGATTATCAATTTATAGAATTATATGTATATCATTTCATTCCAATCTCCTTTTGATTAAGGTTTTGAAGTCTTCTGAACAACCCTATTTGGTAATCCGATTGAAGGAATTTAGCCTTCAATTTGGTAACCATTTTCTCCAATGCCATAATATTTCTTTTCCATATATTTATCTTTCTATTTGTGCATTATCCCACCATAAGGATACATACCCCTTCAAATTTTGTATAGTGAACTTCACTTCCTTGGGGTCTTCTACTAGTTCATAATCAAAATATTTCTTCATCTTTGTGATCCAATCAATGAGTTCCTTAGGATTCAAACTTCTATTATATGATGGGATTTCTAATTTTATTTTCCTAACTATGTTAGAAATTATCCAAAGTAATTTAGCTTCCTCCTCTTCACTATCACTCACATCTACTTTAATGCACTTCCTTTTGGTAGTTTTTATTGCATCAAGTTGAGTTGTAATTTTTCTTAGCATTTTAGATATATATGTGGCTCAATGTCCTCATGGTATCCTTATTTCTTATTACGCCATAATTCCTTAGGCACATATCAATCCTAATATCTACTGACTTTTATACCAAAATTATGTAGATGTCCAAATGTAAAATCCTTTGTATAACCAATTACTCCTCAACACATTATTATAGTCCTCATAAAAATAATTTCTCACACCTTTTCCTATTTTATGATTGTATGAAAAACTCATTTTATGGTTATATTCATGTTTGAAGATAGTCAAATATACAACCATGTAATTTAATCATACAATGTACAAATCATGTAATTGTACGATGCTCTTAAATATCGTATGATAATATTTGGGGCAGAATAATAGTGCTTGTTATGATGATGATCTTATAGCTAATCAATTACTACTTATGACAATAATTTATTATATGGAAGCTTCCCTTGCCTGAGATGGTTTCTAATTGAATTGGACAGTATTGAAGGTATCAATCCTTGGCTCATATGATTACTCATTCTAGTTGTATAATTTAATGGCACTTCTATGTAGTTGCAACTCGTTATCATCTTCAATCAATCCTTTGTATAGCCAATAATATATCACCTAATGTATAGATATTTGTTCTAACTTCTCTGGCATTCCAAAATTTTCTTCTTGACTCAAACATTATCTTTGGCATATTTCTAGGATATCACTTAAATGACAATAATTACTTGGACAACAAGTTGACTTGAATACCACTTACTCAAATCCTTTCCATTCAATGACACATCATGATAAGAGATGAATATTGAATGATTCATTTATATTGTATCCATCGATATGGAAATTGTTTAAATATGAACCTAACTCTCCAATATTTGAATGTCAACCATTCGAATCATAACTATGGTATTAATAGGTATCTAGGTTGTATTATTTGAAGTATAGAATTAATTATGTCTCTTGGAAACAACAATCATATGAGAACTCATCTTGTTTTAACCTACACACATTTACTTAAACATACAAGAATTTGTCATGCATAATCTCACAATCTATGAAATTTTTATACACATAATTCAAACATGATAGATTTAGAAATTGAAGGGTGATTGTATTATCAATAGTCTTGAGTAGTCATTGTACTCCTCAACTCCCTGTTCATTTTTCTCTTTGGTCATTTTCCTTCTTTTCATCCTCCAATTGTTTTTTTTGCATCTACCCCTTTATCTTTCGCTTCCTTCCTTCTCTGTATATATTCTCTACCCCTTTCACTTTTTATTTGTTTTTTTTTTTTTCTTCCTCATCCACCTCCATTGCTATGTTTGCTTTCATTTTAATATAGAATTTGGATGGTTACAAATTAAAATGGTTCAAAATTTTTTTTTGTTTGTTTCTCCTACCTATTCCTCTTCCTATTTCAGACACTAAATCAAGTGACAATTACCCTTTTATAACCATTTGGATGCTCCTGCATCACTTTGATATTCTTCTTCTTATATGAACCTCCATAAACACACATAAGAATACCTCTTATAACATGTATTATCACTATGTACAAAGTGTATTAGGCTTGGGCATCTTGAGAAGTAACACATCAACTAAGAAGTTTAGAGTTGTTTGATATGAAAAAGAGGATTTCTTCTTTTATATTCATGACATAAGAGGTTGTATATGTTACAAATCTAATGCATGTCTTGTGTGTAGAGGTTTTATTGGTTCTTTCTAAACCCTTTTTCCTATACTTGAAAATTCTAATAGTTAATTTCAATGATAGTTTTCTTTTGTTGTGAATGTTTTGGTCTAAAAGAATTCATCCCTTTCACTTTTCTTGTGATGACATAGGTGGGAAGATTTTTCCTATGGGTTTATTCTTACTACTATTGAGCTACATAAAAATATTGATTTTATTTATCTCCAATGATCATAGTTGAAAAAGCTTAACTCAGAATAAACTTAACATTATAATTTTGTATATTTTATCAACAATTCAAGGAAACTTAGCAAAAAGAAATCGAGAAAATATTTCAATGGAGAAAATATTCTAAACAATAATTAGAGATTCAAAAAACTTGTTTTTATTATATTTTTATAAAAATATTGCAATTGCAATGCTTGATCATGAAATTCAATCAAATACATCATACAAATTCAAAGTTTAAAAATATAAAATAGTTTTTAGATTACTTTTTGTTTTTCCCTCCCCCCCTTGAACTAGATGGTTGGACTTGAATTTGGAGTAGAGGACAAATTAGAGGCTTATCAAGTATGAGGTCATCATGGTATATCTCCTTTAATCTTCTCAAATGTTCTCCTTCAATCCCTAATGCATCAATATCCTCTATATTAAACTCGATGTTTGATATAATTTCAACAATCCAATCTAATATTAGATCTAGTTCATCTAGGTCAATCTCCTCATAGGATTAATTTAGATCTATTTATCTAGTGTGAAGCTAAAGACTATATTATACAAACACAAGGTTATTTAAGAACTTTTGGGTCAACTTACTATGCTTTCTAGTGTATATAACTATTATTCAAAAAGTGACTAACTACAGAAAACAACTGATGCACCTTTTTGCATATTTTTCAAGAAGATCGAAGTGGCCCATATGCTAAAGATCAAAGAAAAAGCAAAACACCGCAAGGAGAAAAAAGTGTCACGATATCGCAACATGTTGCATTTTCGCGGTCCAAAGCGAAGAGAAATAGCAAGGAGAAAAAGTGTCGCGATATCACGACATGTTGCATTTTCACGAGAAAAAGCAAAGATAAAGAGCAAGGAGGAAAAAGTGTCACGATATCGCGACACTTTGTATTTTCGTGGCTAAGAGTAACAAAAGGGAGAAAGGGGGCAAAAGTGTCACGATATCGCGACATGTATTTTCGTGGCTAAGAGCAACAAAAGGGAGCAATGAGGCAAAAGTGTCACGATATCGCGACATGTTGCATTTTCGCGGTCCAAAGTGAAGAGAAAGAGCAAGGAGGAAAAAGTGTTGCGATATTGTGACATGTTGCATTTTCGTGGTAAAAAGCAAAGAGAAAGAGCAAGGAGAAAAAAGTTTCGCGATATCGCGACAAGTTGTATTTTTGCGACTAAGAGCAACAAAAGGGAGCAAGGAGGCAAAAGTGTCGCGATATCGCGACATGTTGCATTTTCGTGGCTAAGAGCAACAAAAAGGAGCAAGGAGGTAAAAGTGTCGCGATATCGCGACATGTTGTATTTTCACGGCTAAGAGCAACAAAAAGGAGCAAGGAGGTAAAAGTGTCGTGATATCGCGACATGTATTTTCATGGCTAAGAGCAACAAAAAGGAGCAAGGAGGCAAAAGTGTCGCAATATCGCGACATGTTGTATTTTCGTGGCTAAATAGAAGAGAACGACAAAGAAGGAAAAAGTGTTGCGATATCGCGACATGTTGTATTTTCGTGGCCAAAAGCGACAAAAGAGAACAAAGATGTAGAAGTGTCACGATTTCGTGACATGTCACATTTTTGTGATGCAAGAAGAAGCATCAAGCTAAAGACATAGAAATGTCACGATTTCGCGACATGTCACATTTTCGCGGCGGGAGGCAGCAAAAGAGCAAAGTAAGAGACGAATGTCATGATTTCGTGACATGTCTCATTTTCACGGATGGAAGCGGCAGAAGAGCAAAGCAAGAGACGAATGTCGCAATTTCGTGACATTTCTCATTTTTACTGCTGGAAGCGGTAGAAAAGCAAAGCAAGGAAAGAATGTCACAATTTTGTGACATGTCTCATTTTCATGGCTGGAAGCGACAAAAGAGCAAAGCAAGAGATGAATGTTGTGATTTCACGACATGTCTCATTTTCACGGCTGGAAGCGGTAGAAAAGCAAAGCAAGGAAAGAATGTCACGATTTTGTGACATGTCTCATTTTCGTGGCTGGAAGCGGCAGAAAAGCAAAGCAAGGAAAGAATGTCATGATTTCATGACATGTCTCGTTTTTGCGGCTAGAGGCGGCAAAAGAGCAAATCAAGGAAAGAATGTCGAGATTTCATGAAACGCCAACTGTAAAGGAATAAAATGTATTTTTGGCAATCAAAGGCATGCACCGACACCAAGAAGTGATTTCTGACATGATTATCAAAAATCTAGGATAGAGCAGGCTTGCCAGATGATTGAAAATGTGACAGGCTCGTCTAGAATCTAATCTGCAGAGAAGATATCTAATTCATAGAAGACTTGTGTATTATTAGAAACTACAGATGATTGCTTGTAAAATAGTAAGATGTACTAAGAAAAAAATACTCTTTTAGGGTATATATAGGGGTGAGTGACTCCAAAAAAAATGTCAGCTCTTGGACGTTTATAAGCTTGATGTACATGTACTGGATTACAAGCAATAAAAGATTTCTTCTTCTGGCTTCTGAAACTTCTGTGCAAGTGTATGTATCTGGTGTTTTAACTTTTATTCATTCTAAGTTTTATAATGTATCTGTTCTGAAATCTGGACTGTGCACGTATAAATCTTGTTTCTAGTGTTGAACATTAAAATATATTTACATGATTTTAGATGAACATCTAAAAGTCACACTCAGGAATTCATGTTTTCTATAAAGAAGATATAAAGAAAACTCTGAAAGTAGTAATCTGCATCATCAATGTTTGTTGTTGTCCAATATGTACCGTGAGAAAATTTTCTAGCTTAGGCTATATTTCCCTTATCTCTTGTTCCCCTTTTCTCTAAAAAAATCAAAGGAACCAGCCTTCTCTAGAGACTAGACAGATGATCTCAAGCAAGATCTGTCTATTCAATGTTGGCAAATTCTAAGGTGCAACACTATTAATCGAAGGCAGATTTTGTTCCAATAATTTTTGGCACGCCCGGTGGGACCAGCAATCCCGTAGTATTGTATAATTTTTGGTGTTTTACCTTAAGATCCTTTTTGTTTAAAAATCTCAAGAAAAACCACCTGGCGACTCCGTTGTAATTTAGACCATAAAAGAAAGACCTTGTCTAAAAACCTTCTGGTTATATAGCCATATGATAACCAGATCCCGAGCTAGAAACTCTGAAGAACCTATCGAGTTCTTTGAACTAGATATCGAAAGCCTAAAAGCACACCCTGTGCTAGCCGCATGATCAAATTCTCCCGACACCATTAGCACCTCTTTAAAACCTGTTGTAGGAGCATATGCAAGCAATCCCATAGCGGTTGTAACTCCTTTAGAAATCATGGCAGCCACCCCTGCCCCAACACATCTTGTGTGGAATCAAACTGGCCCTTTGAACTTGGGAACACACCACCAAATTCCACAAGCTACACTAAAAGCATTACCGACATTTGACAAAACAGGAAAAACAACAGATGAGCACTGTTTAGATGTATCATCACTAGCATATGTTTACAAAATCACTCAAGAAGATGTAATGGTCAGATTTTTTATTATATCTTTGAAAGGAAAGATGCTCTATTGGTACAGAGCGCTTCCTATTGGATCCATTACTTCTTGGCCAGTATTGGCCGGTCATCTGGTCGATGAATTTAATATACATGCGGATCCTTTCACATTGTTGAATCAATTAACTATCATTGAGAGGCATCCACAAGAAGAAATCCAAGATTTCAACATCAAATTTACCAAAAATCGTACCGCAAGGCCTAAAGCCCATGAAAGAACAAGCTATATGCTATTATTTAAGGGCTTTTGATTCAGATCTCAGTATGATAATAAGGTAATCCCGTGTAACCACTTTTCATGGGATCTATCTAGAGGCAGCAAAGGGCGAAGCTGATCTCATCACTACAAAAAGATATCCATCAAAAAGTCTATTGCCAATTTTACTAGAGCTTTCCCAAGCATCAATTTCTAAACTTCCTGTACTCCCATCAACGTAGAACCTCCCAACTATAGTCGCACCTCCTACATTCCTTGCATTACCAGCTACACCCCTTGCATCAGCTCCCCCCAGTGATCAATACACGACCATAATTGATACAATGAAGACATTGTCAAATGAAATGCCGTCCATGAAAAAGAGAGAGGCTGAAAGGAATTTTTTGCCAAGGAGGTTCCCTTAGGTAACAGGAGATGCATCACAATCAAGCAATAGGGGACAAGAGAGACCGAGCACGGTATATACAAATGAGATAGTGGAGGCCGAGGAGCCTCCCACTGATTCTAACTTTTGGTGTACTACATGTAACGATCCACATGGGGAAAGTTCGTGTATGATACACCAGCATTATGTACAAAGTATAGCAGTTGAAAACAATAAAGAAAAAATGAAAGGCCATGTAAATATAATTAGAGAGAAGGACCACAACTTCATGATGCCTACAATAGAACATGTTTTAGTTTTGACAAGATCAGGTAAGAAACCACTGCAAGTAGACCCTAAAGAGCTTCAACCATTGAATGTTTCCCCTGCTCCCAAGGAAGTTCCCAAAGAAACTCCTAAGGGAAGTCTCCCTCAGGAAAGAAAATATCGGTTTCCAGCCAAAAGTCAAGGGCAAGAAACACACAAAGAATTTATTCCTCGGGGGAAATGAAACCCAAGAACAGAGCTAGGGAAAGGTTGAGATTCCCCTCGCCGACAAAAAGGCAAAAAACCGAAGCTACCCAGGGGATACAAAAATAAATATGAAACTTTTTCCAAAGAAAGAGAAAGGATAGTTGATTCACCTACATTAAGTATAGTAGATGAAATGAAAAAGACTCCTTCTAAGGCAAGTATGTATGATGCTCTTCAAATCCCAGGTCAAATCGATCTCCTATAGGAATCCCTAAGAACAATGAAAAATGGAGGTAGGACTGCATCATCTTCAAAACGGTTCTAACGAACTTGACGTCTACCACTGGTAAGAACAGGCCACCACCCTTTTATTTTTCCCTTCAAATGGAAGGATGGGTTGTCCACAACTGCATGATAGATTCAGGCGCTGCTACCACTGTGATACCCAAAGCAGTATGTGATATTATGGGAATGGAGTACACTATGATCAGTGCAGGCGTCCTACAGTTAGATGGTAATCCAGTAAAAAATGTAGGAGTCATAAAGGATATTCCCATACGGCTACATAAAATGCGTCAGATGACAATCATACAAGAGGTAGTAGTCATAGACTTGGAGCCCTATTTTGGTATGTGTCTATCCAGAGAGTTCATAGCAAAGATAGGAGGATACTTATCCTTAGATTATTCTCATTTGGAGATACCTTTCAAAGGTAGAAGGGTCAAGATTTTTAATGAGAAACCATCTATGTTTCATGTAGAAAATATTGGTGAAACTGACCGTGTAAATATGATGACTGAAGAAACAATAGAAGAAGATCTAATGGAAGAAACATTAGAAGAGCTCCAAGATGAGGACGAGTTTTCTCTACAGAATTTTAATGCCATGATATAAATAGAAATAGGAAAATATTCTATTGAGAAACCAAAAAGAAAATTGATACCCTTCCTAGAAAAGGATGGTTCTGTGAATCAATTGTGGAAGCTTTTCTTTGATGGGGCTAGGTGCAAGAATGGAGCTGACACCGGAATAGTTTTGATTTCTCCAAATGGAGAGGAAAAGGTTTTCTCTTACAGGTTGACTTGGAGGTGCTCCAATAATGTAACAAAATATGAGGCCTTGTGCTTAGGGTTAAGAAAGGTTGAGAAATTGGAAATCAAACAGTTACTCATCTATGGAGATTCAAAACTTATTGTGAATCAAGTCATCAAAAAATGTATAAGTAAACAACATTATTTGAAGGCTTACAGGAACAAAGTGTGGGATCTCTTAGAGGCCTTTGAGGCCCTAAATATAAAGTTTATCCCTAGAGAATAGAATATCCATGCAAATTTGTTAGCTTTAGTGGGAACTAATTTTTGTCTTGTAACTAATGTTATTCAGAAGTCTAAAACTGTTATACTTATATACAGGCCTCCAGTGCTTGATAAAAATATTTTTTGGCAAGTTTTTGAAAATGATGAACAGATACTGGATTTCTTAATCCATGAAATGAATTGCTCAGCCAATCGGGATCTGCAGGATGAAGAGGAAGAGGATATTATTCAGTTAAAAAACAATCATATTCCTAAGGGTCTCATCACCCTTGAAAGCCTGTTTGATAAAAATGATAGAGAAGTTGGCCAAAAAATCAAGGTCGATAAACGAAGATACAAAGATGTAGAGTTGGAGCCAGGCAAAATGATTAAGGTTGGAATTAGTTGTACAGAAGAGGAAGTGAACCAAATCAGAGAATTGTGTAAAAAATTCCTTGACATCATAGCTTGGGTGTATAGTGATCTAAAAGTGTACAATAAAGATGTTATTCAACATACCATAGAATCAGAAGAAAGAGCTAAGCCTTTTAGGCAAAAGAAAATACCAGTGAATCTGAAGATAGAATCTTTGATGAAACAATAATTGCTAAAACTCCTTCAAGCTAAAATAGTATACCATAGTAAACACTCCACCTGGGTGGCAAACTTGGTACCAGTTAGGAAGAAAAATGGAGATATCAAATTGTGTGTAGATTTTAGAAATCTGAACAGAGCATCACTCAAAGATCATTACCCGCTACCTCAGATTGACCAATTTCTACACACAGTTGCAGGAGTAATACATCTCTTACAGTTAGAAGAACAAAGAGAGCAATCATACAATCACAATCAGAAGCATATGGCAGATAGTGAAGGATGGTTCAACAAAAAGACAACTGCCAAAAAATTTAGAGTGGGAGACTTGGTTTTGAAATGAAATGTAAAGAAAGCTAAGCCAGGTAACCATGATAAATTTGATTCTTTCTGAGAGGGACCATTTGAAATTGTTTCAGAGAAACGGTTCAATGCTTTCGAGTTGAAAGATCAAGATGGATTGGTTCTTCCCATCATGGTGAATGCATTTCACCTAAAGTTATATTTTTGTTGAGAAAGCAAAAAAGGAATTATATGTACAGTATAATATAAGTATATTCAGACAATATTTGTAAATATTACCATTTTTTGGCCTTAACAAAAAATTTCAATCACAGCCAATCAGAAGTCGACATTTTTTTTTGAATAGAGAAACTAAGGTATAAAGGGAGTTTTGACGAGGTAATGTTCACTTTTAATCTAAGTGCATTTTCCTATGATATTTGTCTTTCTCTGAAAGATTATTTTTACAACTACGTTGTTGACTCCATTTCCCAATGGATGAAGGCCTGGTTCAAAAATTTTGCAAGCAAAAAATCCCCTGAAAGGCGCCAAGAATGTTAGTCAAAAAGTGACTAACTATAGAAAACAGCTGATGCACATTTTTGCATATTTTCCAAGAAGACCGAAGTGGTCCATATGCTAAAGATCAAAGAAAAAGCAAAACATCGCAAGGAGAAAAAAGTGTTGTGATATTGCGACATGTTGCATTTTTCGTGGTCCAAAGCGAAGAGAAAGAGCAAGGAGAAAAAAGTGTCGCGATATCGTGACATGTTGCATTTTCGCGGGAAAAAGCAAAGAGAAAGAACAAGGAGGAAAAAGTGTCGCGATATCGTGACATGTTGTATTTTCGCGGCTAAGAGCAAAAAAAGGGAGAAAGGGGGCAAAAGTGTCGCGATATTACGACATGTTGTATTTTCATGGCTAAGAGCAACAAAAGGGAGCAAGGAGGCAAAAGTGTCGCGATATCGTGACATGTTGCATTTTCGCGGTCCAAAGCGAAGAGAAAGAGCAAGGAGGAAAAAGTGTCGCGATATCGCAACATGTTACATTTTCATGGGAAAAAGCAAAGAGAAAGAGCAAGGAGGAAAAAGTGTCGTGATATCGCGACATGTTGTATTTTCATAGCTAAGAGCAACAAAAGGGAGTAAGGAGGCAAAAGTGTCGCGATATTGTGACATGTTGCATTTTCACGGCTAAGAGCAACAAAAAGGAGCAAGGAGGTAAAAGTGTTGCAATATCGCAACATGTATTTTTCATGGCTAAGAGCAAAAAAAAAGGAGCAAGGAGGTAAAAGTGTCACGATATTGCGACATGTTGTATTTTCGCGGCTAAGAGAAACAAAAAGGAGCAAGGAGGCAAAAGTGTCGCGATATCGCGACATGTTGTATTTTCGTGGCTAAGAGCAACAAAAGGGAGCAAGGGGGCAAAAGTGTCGTGATATCGTGACATGTTGTATTTTTGTGGCTAAAGAGAAGAGAAAGAGCAAGAAGGAAAAAGTGTCGCGATATCGCGACATGTTGCATTTTCATGGCCAAAAGCGACAAAAGAGAATAAAGAGGCAGAAGTGTCACGATTTCGCAACATGTCGCATTTTCATGATGCAAGAAGAAGCATCAAGCTGAAGACATAGAAATGTCACGATTTTGTGACATGTCTCATTTTCGCGGTGGGAGGCAGCAAAAGAGCAAAGTAAGAGACGAATATCGTGATTTCATGACATGTCTCATTTTCGTGGCTAGAAGCGACAGAAGAGCAAAGCAAGAGATGAATGTCGCGATTTCGCGACATGTCTCATTTTCGTGGCTAGAAGTGGCAAAAAAGCAAAGCAAGGAAAGAATGTCACGATTTCGTGGCATGTATCATTTTCAAAGCTAGAAGCGGTAGAAGATCAAAGCAAGAGACGAATGTCGTGATTTCGTGACATGTCTCATTTTGGCAGCTGGAAGCGGTAGAAAAGCAAAGCAAGGAAATAATGTTGCAATTTCGTGACACGTCTCATTTTTGCTGCTGGAAGCAGCAGAAAAGCAAAGCAAGGAAATAATGTCACAATTTTATGACATGTCTCGTTTTCGTGGCTAGAGGTGGAAAAAGAGAAAATCAAGGAAAGAATGTCGTGATTTCGTGACACACCAGCTATAAAGGTATAAAATGTATTTTTGGCAATCAAAGGCATGCATCGACACCAAGAAGTGATTTCTGACATGATTATCAGAAATCTAGGATAGAGCAGGCTTGCCAGATGATTGAAAATATGACAGGCTCGTCTAGAGTCTAATCTGTAGAGAAGATATCTAATTCATAGAAGACTTGTGTATTATTAGAAACTGCAGATGATTGCTTGTAAAATAGTAAGATGTACTAAGAAAAAGATACTATTTTAGGGTATTGTTGTGGCTGCTCCACAACGTACCCCAAAATTGGGGACCCACCTTTTTTGCATGTGTTCCAAGAAGACCGAAGTGGCCCATAGGCTAAAAAATCAAAAAAAAAAAGCAAAACACCACAAGGAGAAAAAGTGTCACGATATTGCGACATGTTGCACTGTCACGACAAAAAGTGAAAAAGTGTCACGATATCGTGACATGTTGCATTGTCACGGCCAAGAGAGAAAAAGTGTCGCTATATCATGACATGTTGCACTGTCACGGCCAAAGGAGGAAAAGTGTCGCGATATCGTGACATGTTGCATTTTCATGGCCCAAAGCAAAGGAAAAGAGAAGAAAGAAAAGTGTCGCGATATCGCGACATGTTGCATTTTTGCGACCAAACGAGAAAAGAAAGAAGAAAAAAAAGTGTCGCGATATCGCGACATGTTGCACTGTCGCAGCCAAGAGAGAAAAAGTGTCGCGATATCGTGACATGTTGCACTGTCACGGCCAAAGGAGGAAAAGTGTCACGATATCGCGACATGTTGCATTTTCGCGGCCCAAAGCAAAGGAAAAGAGAAGAAAGAAAAGTGTCACGATATCGTGACATGTTGCATTTTTGCGACCAAATGAGGAACGAAAGAACAAGAAAGAAAAGTTTCGTGATATCGGGACATGTTGCGTTTTCACGGCCAAAGACAAAAAGTGTCGCGATATCGCGACATGTTGCACCATCGCGGCCAAAAAAAGAAAAAGTGTTGCGATATCATGACATTTTGCACCATCGTGACCAAAAGAGAAAAAGTTTCGCGATATCGCAACATGTTGTATCATCGTGGCCAAAAGACAAAAAGTGTCACGATATCGCGACATGTTGCATCGTCGCAGCCAAAGGAAGAAAAGTGTCGCGATATCATGACATGTTGCATTTTTGCGGCCAAAAAAGGAGAGAGAAAAAGTGTCGTGATATCGCGACATGTTGCGTTTTTGTGGCCAAATGAGAAGAGAAAGAACTAGAAAGAAAAGTTTCACAATATTGTGACATGTTACATTTTCGTGGCTAAAAGCAACAAAATCCAGAAGGGGCCAAAAGTGTCGCGATATCGCAATATGTTGTGTTTTCGTGATTCAAAAGGGGTAGGCAGGCAGAGGAGCAAGAAGTGTCATGATATCGTGACATGTCTGATTTTTGCCAAGGCAACAGAGCAGTTGACAGTGTGTTGATAATAGTGACGTGGACATAAGGACAAAATCCAATAATTTAAGATGGTCGTTACACACGGAGGGAAACGAACGCAAGCCCATGTGGAGAAAACACAGCGAAGGGCCACAAAATGGAAACCAAAGCACATGCATACAAGGGAAGGTGAAACGAACAGTCAAGGAAGGTGAAATGAACAACCATCGAAAAACAAAATGAACCATCATGGAAGGAGAAACAATTCTTTCAAAAAGTTTAAATACGCCATTCAAAGAGGCCAAGAGGGGGGTCGGAAACCGCTGCAAGCAGAGTTGTAGAGCTGAAGGCGAGAAGGCCATTATGGGCCTGTTTGAGTTGTTTCTCTTCCATAGACTGGTTTGGGAAAACCAAAAATTTTGCTATTGTAAAATGACACATTTTTAATGTAGAAGTGTTCAAAAATTTGCATCTTGTGGGCAAGAAAGAAGGAGATTCTCTTTGCATGCTATGGATTTAATGTTTATTCTTTCATTTTTCAGATTTCGAATTTATAGATAATGTTAATGCTATTTTTTATGGGTTACATTAGGCGAATATTTGAAATCTAAATTTTATTTCGTACCCTAGGAACCAACACTTAGTCTATGGGGATTGTGCTTGTTTTGCAAGTCCAATAGGTTAGGTTGCGTGCATGGAGACCTCACATCTTCGGTTTTGTCGAAATAGGATAGCATCATACTTAATGCATTTTATTTTCAGTTTCTGCATTTCATTTTCATTTTTATGCATTTTATTGTTTCCAGAAATTTTAACTTATTTTCAGGCATTAAAATAAACATTTAAAAAATTTCAAAATCCAAAAAAACAATGAACAATCACTAAAGATTCATGGTGAGATAAACCAACATTGCCCCTTATTAACAGTTACTTGCAATCACTAAGGTGTTCCAAGCATTTAAATTGAAAATCTTTATTTGGGATTATTAATACACATATGCAAATGCTAACGCAGCAGAGACCTTGGAGAAGTTGTTTGTTTAACTTCTATGCAAGAGGGGATTTGGAACCCAAATCCTAAAGGAGAGTGTACTTTCATAACTGGGTGAAAATACCACTTAACAGATTGGCGCTAGAAGGAGGGCCTGAATTGTTTTATTTTAGAGTGATTTAAATGCTAAAGGGATTTAAATGTTGAATATTTCATGCCCTATTGATTATTATCTTTAGCCCTCTTTTAATGATACAACATTGTACTGTTAAAAGGAGGACATGAATTGCTATGCATTGTTCTAACGCTTTTGATTGTTCATACAGGAATAATGTGTTTTGATTTGATTTAAAAAAAAAATTGTCTTAACTAACGAGGTTGTCTCCATGCAATTAATTTCATTTGATTTTAATGGATACACCTCTTGGTTGATGCTAACATGATTATTCATGCATTACATGTTTGATATTTGCTAGTCATTTCATGCTTATTTGTAAGGAATTATTTTGTCTAAAAAATGTATTTGTTGTCGGTATTATGCTCTTCACCTGCGCGTAATGCGATATTGTGAATCAGAAAGCCTACAACACTAGGAGTATGCTCTTCACTTGCGCATATGCGATTTGGTGAATCAGAAACTTACATTTTTAGAATACTACTTTGTCAAGGTTCCTTCTTTCATGACTAACAAATTGATTTTGAATTTATTCTTTGAAGTTCATTAATTGCAAGATTTTCTGTGTGTCGCAGGTTTTATTTGATGTACTGAGAGTTTTTCCAGGTTCTTGTAGGGTTATCATCATCAATTTTGAATCAAATGACCCAACCTCCACCAGCTCCTTGGTACGGAGACCATAACATTCCTTTGAATATTGCAGAGGATATTCACAAGATCCCTAGGAATATAGAGATATTTTTGCCCAAATACAAATCGGATGGACCAAGGACTGCATAAGAACATATTCAGGCCTATAGGGATGTTTTGATAAGATTGCACATTCAACATGAAGATGTGGCTTGTAGACTCTTCCCCATGAGCCTAGACCAAGTGGCTTACGAATGGTATATTTGCTTACCTACTGGTTCCATTACGTCATGGACGCAAATGGAGAATGATTTTTTCAACCAATTCATGTCACCATTAGATCCCATAATCATTTATAATAAGTTCATTACATGCAAAAGAGTCCAGGGTGAGCCAATCCGAACTTTTAATCAGAGATTTCAGAAGTGCTATAATAGAGCAATTCGACATTTTGCCATTGATCCCTTAGTAGCTTTGCAAATATATTTTGGGGCATTGGATCCTATGATGACAATGTTTGCAAGGCAAAATCCTCAAGTTACCACGCTTGCTCTAGCCTACAATGAAGCTATGACCATTGAACAAAAAATGACACCATAGGGTTATGGGTTTTACCAGATGCTTATGGTAGGACAATATGGTCCATATGGTCAAGCTCCTATGATAAATCAGATCATGGCATCACAAATATCAGGCATAAATGCTTTGCCTTATCAACAACCATATTCATCAACACCCGCTTACGCACCCATTCCAATTCAACCAATCACATCCATTCCCCCCATTCCTTCATTTTTGCAAAATAGTCAACAGACTATGCAAGGAGCTAGTCCGGTTAATTCTCAGGCTATAGTTCCTTTCCCCAATCCAATTTCGATTCAAAGTGTGAATCCCTACGCAAATCAAGTGGCTCAAAATCCAACTCAAATGCTAATTCAAGATCTCACCAACTACGCAAATCCTATTGGAACTAGCAATAACATAGCTCAACCAAAAGAGATTTATTCAGAGGTTGAAGAGCTCAAAAATATGGTTCACAAATTGAGTAATGATTTGGTTCAAAAATAGAAGTATGAATCCCATGCCCCTCACCCAAATCTAAACTTCAACAGTAGAGGGAGACAGGTGGAATACGAAGCCAAACAATGGGGGTGTGCCTTCCCCTATTGCTAATCAGATAGATACTTCTGCAAGACCAAGTAACTCTAGTTCCATTCTTAATATTTTTGATTTTGCATGGGAAAAGGGGTGTAGATTGCATAATACAAAGGAGCATAATGAAAGGAATTGTCCCAAAATTTCTATGTATACCCATTGTCTCCAAGCTCAAGTGGATGATTTGGAACTTGTGCCAAATGAGGGTCCACCCCAACATCGACAAGGAGAGGACAACATATTGGTGGTGGAAACTCTATATCGTCAAGAGGGTGAGAATGAGGAAGGTGAAGATGAATGGGGTGAGAAAAATATTGATGAATCAGAAGATGAAGAAGAAGTACTTGAGCGTCACAACTTGAAATTGGAGGATTATTACTATGATTTGTGGAAGAAATGGGAAGAATATTATCAACCTAAATCTTCTAATAAACTTGGTGTGTCAATTAATATGCAGGATAACTCAATTGCTTCCTCACATTAGGATACTATAAATCTTGTACAATTTGAGAAAGTTTTGGAAGAGGAATTTGAATCTCATCAAATTTTGGAACATGATAAGGATTCTACAACCATGAATCAAGAAAGAGAGTCACTTGCTTTAGATTCCTTTGAAGGAAAAGAAATTGAAAATATTGATCCACTTACTTGTGCTACAATGATTACGCCATTTCAAAATGAGGAAACTACAAAACCTAAATCATTTGGGTTTGATATCATTGATGATCCAATTGAAAATCTCACGTTACCCAAAACAAACCAAGTGATTGATCATGGAAATGTGTTAGTTAACCCACCCCTAGATAGACAAGACTTATGGTTTGAAAGGGATGGACATATTTTCAATTGGGTACCTAAGTTTGGTGCCTTTGATAAAAAAGTCATGGAAAAAGAGCAAGTGCTATAGGATGATGAATGTCATGAGAGAAAAGAGGAATTTTCAAATCCTCTTCAAGTAAGGTCAAATGAAAACATGCCAAAGGTAAAGTTTCACCTTTTTGGTTTCACCATGCAAAATTCGAATGAAGATTTACCTAATGGATTGTTTGATTCAAATATTATTAAGGTTATGGCTTTATTGAATGAAAATGAAAGCTTATTTCTACACCATGAATCAAAGTATGGAATGGACATCTTAAAGAATAGACATAAAGGAATTGAAATCAATCATTGTCTAATCAATTTGAAAACTTTAAACTCCACCATAGGATTATTAATGAAATTAAATCAAATTGGTATGGTGAGAGGGGCAAGTGGAGGTTTGTTTCTTTGTTTGGTTTGATCTTGTTTTTGTTGGATTCCTGCAAAACTTGGTATGCGTATCACGTCACATGTCTTTTAAAGAATTCTAATCAGGTTTGGGATCCGGGAAAATTATAATCCAAAATTTTTGCACATTTGTATATATTTTTGGTTTTCGTGTTTTGGTTTTGGATTGGATCTCATTTTTATTTTAAGTTTTGTGTGTTGGTCCTTATGAATGTTGGCTAAGACTAGGAGAATATGAAACATCGGAATTGTATTGCAGAAAGCTCCACGAATATCGCAAACACATTAAGAAATATTTTTAGAACTTGTGATGCATGAAATTGTTAGTTTTATAAATTATGGCAAAGTAGGTGGTTTAATCCATCTGCATTTCAAAAGAAGCAATGCATTCATATCTCATGTTACATTCCACACTGCATATACATTTCATCTTAGTTGCATCTTCATTTCATATACAATCATTGAAAAGGTGTTGAATCCTCTTAGGGTTATTACATAACATATATTAAAATGATCCTAAGGTTGGGAACTGATGCTCGAACTATCTTGAACCAAGCACGTTCTACGCATATTAAAGAGAATCTTGAGTAAAATGGTCAAAACCATACTTGGAAGAAAAGGTGAGGCGAAAGGAATATTTCGTGTCTGTCCTATCATGCAACATAATCCTTAAAACAATGGTTTTTACCACTCCCATAATGCTTAAAGCCTAAAATTAGAGTAGTAAGGATAGGGTTAAATCCTCATCGAACTTAGGTTAAGGATCCAATTCCCCAAAGCTCTGATTTGAACTTCATGGAGTAGTAAGGATAGGGTCTAATTCTCATCTCGCTTAGGTTGAGAATCTGATTCCCCAAAGCTTCTATTCTGCCAATTCAAGAACTTGAAATTACAAAGCAAATATTTTTTGATTCTTTATTAATATTGTATCAAAAGGATCATACTACATGTCCCTTGCAAGGATGGATAGTCATCCCCAAGGTCCAAGAAATTAAAAGTAGAGCCAAATACTGGATTATGGGGTTGATCTCCACCGAGGCTATAGACGCCTGTCTGGCAGTGGAGTATGCTCATGCGTGGCAACATGTATTGTCTAAAAGCAAGACCACTGACTGCTCAAACGGATAGGCTAGCCTGACAGTTTCATCCATAACAGAGTTAAATCATTTTATTCAAGATGAGGTAATAAAATCCAGATCAGAGTAGTAAGGATAGGGTTAAATTCCCATCTCGCTTAGGTTGGGAATCCTATTCCTCAAAGCTCTGATTTCACTTACACTTGCACATGGGTTCAAGATGGTAGTGACGCATAACCAACTTTGGGATCTAATAAATTAATTTAGTATACATATATTTGGTCCTAAGAGGGTTTGACAGTTTTAATATGTTTTTTCATGATACTAGAAAGACTGAGCCTCTGCAAAGTAGGTTGTTATAGCTCTAACATAGTTGTCATACGTCAAATCCTGCACAAATCATTCATAGCCTTGCATACGAATCATAAGTGAAACTGACAATGGAAAGTTGAACGAGTTTCAAATGATAAGGAATGAAGCACATTGCACACACCGAGCTGATGCTTAATAATTCTAATGCTTCATGTATTTCTCGTCTAGTTTTATTTTTGGGATATTTGTTAACGCTTGTATTTGAGTATGTGTGTTTTTAGGTTTAGTTCTCACCAAAATGCTCGGGAGCATTTTCCAATAGAGTCGCAATTTGTTGTGGCTGCTCCACAACGTACCCCAAAATTGGGGACCCACATTTTTTGCATGTATTCCAAGAAGACCGAAGTGGCCCATAGGCTACTAAAAAAAAAAAAAAAAAAAGCAAAACACCACAAGGAGAAAAAGTGTCGCGATATCGCGACATGTTGCACTTTCGCGGCCAAAAGAGAAAAAGTGTCGCGATATCGTGACATGTTGCACTGTCGCGGCCAAGAGAGAAAAAGTGTCACGATATCGCGACATGTTGCACTGTCGTAGCCAAAGGAGGAAAAGTGTCGCGACGATGCAACATGTCGCGATATCGCGACACTTTTCTTTCTTCTCTTTTCCTTTGCTTTGGCCCACGAAAATGCGATATCGTGACATGTTGCACTGTCGCAGCCAAAGGAGGAAAAGTGTCGCGACAGTGCAACATGTCGCGATATCGCATTTTCGTGGGCCAAAGCAAAGGAAAATAGAAGAAAGAAAAGTGTCGCGATATCGCGACATGTTGCATTTTTATGACCAAATGAGAAAATAAAGAAGAAGAAAGAAAAGTGTCGCGATATCGCGACATGTTGCATTGTCGCGGCCAAGACGGAAAAAGTGTCGCGATATCGTGACATGTTGCACTGTCACATCCAAAGGAGGAAAAGTGTTGCGATATCGTGACATGTTGCATTTTCGCGGCCCAAAGCAAAGGAAAAGAGAAGAAAAAAAGTGTCGCGATATTGCGACATGTTACATTTTTGCGACCAAACAAGGAAAGAAAGAACAAGAAAGAAAAGTGTCGCGATATCGTGACATGTTGCGTTTTCGCAGCCAAAGACAAAAAGTGTCGCGATATCGTGACATGTTGCACCATCACGGCAAAAAAAAGAAAAAGTGTTGTGATATCGCGACATGTTGCACCATCGCGACCAAAAGAGAAAAAGTGTCACGATATCGCGACATGTTGTATCATCGCGGCCAAAAGACAAAAAGTGTCGCGATATCGTGACATGTTGCATTGTCGTGGCCAAAGGAATAAAAGTGTCACGATATCGCGACATGTTGCATTTTTGCGTCCAAAAAAGGAGAGAGAAAAAGTGTCGCGATATCATGACATGTTGCGTTTTCGCAGCCAAATGAGAAGAGAAAGAACTAGAAAGAAAAGTGTCGCGATATTGCGACATGTTACATTTTCACTGCTAAAAGCAACAAAATATAGAAGGGGCCAAAAGTGTCGCGATATCGCGACATGTATTTTCATGATTCAAAAGGGGCAAGCAGGCAGAGGAGCAAGAAGTGTCGCGATATCATGACATGTCTGATTTTTGCCAAGGCAACAGAGCAGTTGACAGTGCGTCTGATAATAGTGATGTGGACATAAGGACAAAATCCAATCATTTAAGATGGTCATTACACACGGAGGGAAATAGACGCAAGCCCCTGTGGAGAAAACATAGCGAAGGGCCAAAAAATGGAAACCAAAGCACACGCATACAAGGGAAGGTGAAACGAACAGTCAAGGAAGGTGAAACGAACAACCATCAGAAAAATGAAATGAACCGTCATGGAAGGAGAAAAAATTCTTTCAAAAAGTTTAAATATGCCATTCAAAGAGTCCAGGAGGGGAGTCGGAAACCACTGCAAGAAGAGTTGCAGAGCTGAAGGTGAGAAGGCCATTATGGGTCTGTTTTAGTTGTTTCTCTTACACAGACTGGTTTGGGAAAACCAAAAATTTTGCTATTGTAAAATGACACATTTTTAATGCAGAAGTGTTCAGAAATTTGCATCTTGTGGGCAAGAAAGAAGGAGATTCTCTTTGCATGCTATGGATTTAATGTTTATTCTTTCATTTTTCAGATTTCAAATTTATAGATAATGTTAATGCCATTTTTTGTGGGTTACATTAGGCGAATATTTGAAATCTAAATTTTATTTCGTACCCTAGGAACCAGCACTTAGTCTATGGGGATTGTGCTTGTTTTGCAATTCCAATAGGTTAGGTTGCATGCATGGAGACCTCACATCTTTGGTTTTGTCGAAATATGATAGCATCATACTGAATGCATTTTATTTTCAGGTTCTGCATTTCATTTTCATTTTTATGCATTTTATTGTTTCCAGAAATTTTAACTTATTTTCAGGAATTAAAATAAACATTTAAAAAATTTCAAAATCCAAAAAAACAATGAACAATCACTAAATATTCATGGCGAGATAAACCAATATTGCCCCTTGTTAACAGTTACTTGCAATCACTAAGGTGTTCCAAGCATTTAAATTGAATATCTTTATTTGGGATTATTAATACACATGCAAATGTTAACACAGTGGAGACCTTGGAGAAGTTGTTTGTTTATCTTCTTTGCAAGAGGGGATTTGGAAACCAAATCCTAAAGGAGAGTGTACTTTCACAACTGGGTGAAAATACCACTCAAAAGGTATATATAGGGGTGAGCGACTCTAGAAAAAAGGTTGACTCTTGGACGTTTACAAGCTTGATGTACATGTACTAGATTACAAGCAATAAAAGATTTCTTCTTTTGGATTTCGAAACTTCTGTGTGTGAGTGTATGTATCTGGTGTTTTAACTTTTATTCATTCTAAGTTTTATAATGTATCTGTTCTGAAATTTGGACTGTGCACGTATAAATCTTGTTTCTAGAGTTGAACATTAAAAGATATTTACATGCTTTTAGACGAACATCTAAAAGTCACACTCAGGAATTCATGTTTTCTATAAAGAAGATATAAAGAAAACTTTGAAAGTAGTAATCTGCATCATCAATGTTTTTTGTTGTCCAATCTGTACCGTGAGAAAAGTTTCTAGCTTAGGCTATATTTCCCTTATCTCTTGTTCCCATTTTCTCTAAAAAACTCAAAGGAACTAGCCTTCTCTGGAGACTAGACAGATGATCTCAAGCAATATATGTCTATTCAATGTTGGCAAAGTCTAAGGCGCAACACTATTAACCAAAGGCAGATTTTGTTCCAACAATAACCTCAAGTAGAAACTAATTGCACTCACATATAGAAGTGCTACAAGATTGAATCAAGATGTGGTTAGCCATCCTATGATTAGGTATTTGAACAATGATTCTCCCACAAAAAATCTACAAAAAATAAAATTTAAATTATTAATTTACATTTTTAATTGTGTAATATTTAAAAGTTCAAATATATTAACTTATCACAATGTTGATCAATCTTGACTATTTTTAGGAGGAGGATGAAAACAAGCTTCTCTGAGTGTTTTTATAGGTTTATGACTTGGCATATATGAGGTGATGTTTGGTAGGTCCATCTATCATCCTCTTTGCACAAGTATAGAAAAATCCTAGACTTCTTCATCAAAACTGAGATTATTAGCATAAAATTTTTTGGATTTAAGAAGTATCCCATGACATGAATAAGTAATTGAGTTTCATCATACATCTCTTATCAATGATAAACAAAGTTTTTCATATATGTATTATTTTATATTGTAATAGTGTTTAATTCCCTCTTTTACTCTATCCACCACCTCATATAGATAACCAATTCCTAATTTTCACCATATACAAGGAGAATAACCCTTATCAAAGGTTCTATCACCTACAATTGAATAGTAAAAAATTAGAAACAAAAAAAAAAAATTCAAGTATAATATAAGAGTTTAAATTTAAACAACCAATTACCTTGATATATCCTACACACTCACCCAATGAATCATAAAAAAAAAAAACCTCTAGATCTTCTTTCCCTTCTCTTTTGAATGAAATGATAAGCTATAGTATTTCTTGCTTACTAACATCTACTTTAAGGCAAGTGATACTACTAGGAGGCTCTACAAAATGATGAATTTTGAGGAAAATTGGGTGATCCCTTGGTGAAGAATGTCCTTTCCCTCATTATACTCTTGTTGGTCAAAATGACCACATCCAAGGAGAGATGGAATAAATCTCCTTGAGATACAAAGTATAGAGAAAAGTCATGATGGTGCAACATTTTCATACCCAATGACCAAGCAGGGGCCAAAAGTCGTGATGGCACGAAATTTTGATAACCAAGGACCAAGAAGGGGCTAAAAGTCATGATGGCGCAACATTTTAATGGTCAAGGACCAAGCAAAGACCAAAAGTCACGATGGCACGACATTTTGATTGTCAAGGACGAAGTAGGGGCCAAAAGTCAGGATGGTGCGATATTTTGATAATCAAGGACCAATCAGGGGCCAAAAGTCATGATGGCATGATATTTTGATGGCCAAGGACCAAGCAAAGGGCTAAAATTTGCAATGGCACAACATTTTGATAGCCAAGGACCAATCAGGGACCAAAATTCATGATGGCACAATATTTTGATAGCCAAGGACCAAGCAAAGACCAAAGGTCATGATGGCATGACATTTTGATGGCCGATGACCAAGCAGGGGCCAAATGTCATGATGGCATGATATTTTGATGGCCAAGGACCAAGTAAGGGCAAAAATTGACAATGGCACGACAATTTGATGGCCAAGATGGACTACAAGATCCAAAATATTGCAAGAAGATCAATATAACAAGAATATCCTAACTTCTTTTAGTTAGAAGATCCATCACTCCTTAACTTATTCTGTCAAGAAATAAGAAAATTTGAGTTTTCTATTATGTAAAAATCTTATATATAGAATGAGTGACCCAAAAAAATGGTCAGCTCTTAGGCGTTTACAAGGCTATGTATTCAGACTTACTGAAAGCTAAATAAAGATCGATATTTTGGTTCTTGGCTCATTGGTGTTGTGAAATCAAGTATGTATGTGTTGTCTATTGCTAATTAAATCTTAGTTTGAATGAGATCTACATTGATTATTAATATGAGTTCTTGCATTACCATTTGTTAATATCCATAATTTAATTTCACAAATATAGTTGTATTATCATAAAGCATTCACTAGAGAGTTTAAGTTTCTACGTTTTAGTTTTGTTGTGCTTTTCTACAAAAGGTTGTAGTAGTAGTAGTTGTTGCTTAAAATGTACTGTATTTACTCTCTAGCGTCAGTGATATTTCCCTCTTTATGAATTTTCCTCTCTCCCCCATTTTCCTAAAAGAAACTGTATCGCCCAAATTTTTCGCACCCTTACCTTCAAGCTAAAGGATCCGTGCCCAAAAGGGGGATGCGAGAAATATGGGACAATACCTCGGACGGAGATGCCCTTTGAAGGTCATGCCTCTCAGGGGAGGGTTATAGGGGTGAATTTTTTATGGATGGTGGGGTTCACCAGGAAACTTTAAGCGGTAGTTTCCATGCCTAGGTTGAGAATGAGTTTGATGTGTTCATTTTATATTCAATCATTCATATTCCTAGGTTGGCCAAAATGAATCTAAGCTATTCTATATGAAATTTTTGGTTTATATGAAGAAAATAAACATAAATAAATCCTAAATACAGAGAATATCTAAAGTGGAGAAGAATACACCTGATTCCTGATGTCTAATGAAGATTCTGAAGCTTGTTGGAGTCCAGATCATCTTGAATATGATAGGATCATCTGTAATTGTATAGAATCATCCCAAATCATAGGTGATCGTCTGAGATTAGACAAGATCATCGGTGACCTGATGAATTCGTCATACGAATTCGTCAAAAACCTGCAATCATGGAAATAGATACCAAAAACCAAAAATGCAATTGCAAGAATGATGTAAAATGATAGAAATAACAGTATAGATGCTTAAATAATAAAATCAGATAGCAAATCAAATGGGAAGCACTGTTTTAATAACCTATTTTAAATCTTATCATGCAAATATGCTAAATGAGGTGAAATATAGGATGCAGAACATAAATAAATCAATCTAATGCACAATTACATAGAAAATAAAGGTAGAAAGCACAAACTCGGGGCTCTGGTTGCCCCCAATCTGAACTACAGTCGAAATCGTCTGCACTCATACAAGATCATCATCGATCTCGTCAAGATCATCCAAAATCGTGTTGGATCGCCTGCGACGATCCAAGATTCCTTCGACTGAAACACAATAAAAATCTGCAATAAAATCTAAAAATACAAATGCAAATAATGGGGGCGAGGATGTTCTAATGCAACAAAAAACTAGAGTTGCAGGGAAATGATCAGCCAGGCAGCCAGGGGGATAAACTGGAAAAATCCCAAGTTTATATAGGATTAGGGGGAGGCTAGGAGGTTGGGGATCATCCCAATCTGGGAGATCTCCAATGTAGGAATTACCAACCACGTAGACACGCTTCTTCCCGAGTTGGAGAGGTTGTTGAAACAGAGGCTAATTATGAAAATTCAATTTTGGGACAAAATCGTCTGGACATTCTGTTCCAGACGAATTCGTCCGATTTGGGACGATATCGTCAGATCGACGATGATGTCGTCCAACAGTTAAAACAAATTCTAAAAATGGCACGAAAAATGAGGTGAGCGGTTAACGGGCGGTTTCGAGGTTAAAATTCAAATTTTTAATCTTTTTACTGATGGTTTAACTGCGCCAATTTTAGGGTGCTACATTTTGCCCCCTCTTTAGCATATTTTCCAAAGAAAATGCATTAAAGATCAGTTCTTTATGCTTTACGAGAAAGCAAAAATTTATTCCATTTTTAGGCGACGATTCTAGGTCTAATCATACAACTGCTTGCTATGGTGCCCCATCCGAGTTTTTACCCAAATCAAACGTTTGAGGTAAAAGCGCGGAAAAAAAAAATTAAAAAAAAGGTTGTTGTTTTTAAAGAAAATTAATAAAAATAGGGTAAAACCCTATTTCATTTTTACTGTTCATTTTCGCTGTTTCAGAGCTTCGCAGGCGAAATGGTGGAAACGACACACAGATCGACAGAGGTCCGATGCGGGTTACGAGTAAGGATCTAAACTTGATACATTATGTTTTTAACTTGATTTGTTTTAATTTTTTAATTGAATTTGAAATGTTTTTGGTCATCGTAGCCATTTTTAGGCTTTCGATGATGTCGGGATGAAATCGTACAATTTCGTCAAAATCATCCCTATATCGTCAATTTCATCTAAGGACGAAATGGGAGAAATAGGGGCGATTCCGTCCAATAAAGGACGATCCCTAAATTGAACAAAAGGGAGATGATTTCATCCTACCAAGGACGATTTTGCTAAATTTGGTACGATATCATCCAATAATGGGCGATATCATATTTTTTATGAGATGAAACTGATTTTAATTAAGTTTTAATGATTATGCACTAATGATTTTTTTTGTTGTTTTAATGTTTATTTTGCAAAGGGGATTACTAAAGAGTTGATAATGGAAATACGTGGAGCTCAAAGACGATGTAGCCATGTTCGATCAGGCCGAGCGAGACAGGCTAGCGGAGGTTGGACTATAGCATGTGGCAGAAATGCCACAAATTCCTATAGACATGGGGCTACTGACAGCCCTAGCAAAGAGATGGTATCCAGGGTTGTCTTGCTTTCGGTTACCAACAGGGGAGATGGCTCCCAATCTAGAGGATGTATGGAGGATCTTGAGGATCCCCATACATGGGCTATTCATGACTCCTTTGGTCAATCATGGCCATGCCATGATGAGACTGTGCGGTGACCCAAGCTTCGCCCTAGAGAAGGGCGGAGTGAACATCGAGGTATTGAGGCAGATGCCTGGGGTGTCTCGATTGACTTGGGTTTTGGTAGGGGTGGTAGGTGGCCTACTTCTATGCCACCAGAGTGGATGCAGGTTACCATGGCTCCTCTCAGATGTGGTATGTGACATGAGAGACCATGGTTACAGGTTTGCTTAGGGTAGTTTTGTACTATGTCACTTGTATAGGATCCTCTATGGGGTCGTATATAAGGGAGGTCGATGTATGGTACTGACATCGCTACTACAAGTTTGGTGCTGAGAGCACATTACGATACGGAGGCCGGTAGGGCTTCCAATAACATGAGTTGACCAGGAGAGGCCCCGAGTTTTCTATTTGTGGCTCCAGGGAGGGTCATAGCGACGGATAGATCTGTCGATGTCTCGGAGGTTGCTAGATGACCTCATCCTAGATTAGATCACTTGGAGGCCATGGAGAGAGCATCCAAGGTGGGGAGAGGATGGACAGGAGTTGGCTCACATTAGGCGAGTCTTGTGATTGAGGATGGAGCGGGGAGAGGTAGAGCTCCATCGCTATGATCAATTTTTGAGGTAATTTGGTCTGCAGCAGGGGATCCCTTCTCTCAGAGATTACGAGTACTCCCAAACTATCTGGGATAATACTACACTGAGCAAGGCTCTAGACATGCAACGGTTTTGGATTCAGGACGTTGACGATGCCCCCATTTAGCCAGTGGATGGGGACGACATTGGGGTAGCAGACGGATATGATGCCTGGTATGTAGGAATACACCCTCCTCAGATGATGAGGGCATAGGGTCTGATGCATGCTATTGTACAATGGATGGGGAGGCAGTGCCAAGCTGCTATCGATGCAATGAGGAGTCATGGAGGGAGGGATCAGTGATGGCCTTCTCAGAAGAGACACCGAAGAGTGCCATAGGCTCCGGAGAGACCGCAACAGCCAGAGAGGAGGGAGGAGAGACTTCCTTCTTAGTAGAGGGATAGACCACTATCACCCGATAAGGGCAAGGGTGTCGAGGTGGGTGAGAGCAGTGAGATGACGGCTCTTTGAGTAGAGAACACCCGCCTATGAGCTTAGGTGTAGACGCTGCAGGATGAGGCTACACGACTCAGGGCTTAGAGTGGAGGGGCGAGCATGCGAGAGATAGCACAAGCTATTGCTCAAACTGCATTCTACCAAGGGTTGTACTATCATGTGGTTCTAGAGGGGCAGAGGATACCATTGCTAGCCAAAATTGTAGAGCTAGTCAGGATGGGATCGTCGAGGACATCCTCACGATCGACGTCGAGGACCCGCGATACAACACGAACCTTGATGGGACCACCTCCTCCACCTCAGGGTGGGAGAGGAGATGAGGCTAAGAGCTCGAGGGCTTCTTGAGACTAGCTGCTTATTGGCTATAGACTGTATATTTTTTGAGAGGATTAAGTATTCCAGGTTATAGATTGTGGCATACCAATCCATTTTGATATATGATGTACATATATTTCTTGATATATATATATATATATTATTTTTGTGATATGACTTGTGCATATGTTTTATGATGCTTTAATATTGTAATGGTGGATTGATTATTCATGTAATTATGTCGTTGAAAATATTATAATTTTATGTCATGCCATAAAATTTAAATGAAATAATCTGATGTAAACAAATTAGTTGTTGTGGTGTGATTTGATGAAAAATAAAAGGACTTCTAAAAATAATTTCAAAGTACATTGTCGCTGTTACATGACCATTTCATGGAGTCACCGCTCGCTAGGTCATTAAGCTAATCCCGTTATGAGAGAAATATTGCTACAAGTAAAAGGGTGCTTAAGATACTTTCTTAAGACTTTGTGTTGTGATGATGAAAATTGATGATGGTGATGATTTGTTTTCAAATTTCCATGAAAATATTATGCATGAAATATTAAAAATATGATTTTTTGCTAGGCATAAAATTCCTAAGTGTGATAGAAATTTGAACAATTGCCTAGGAATTTCATCACAAAAAACTGATTGTTGACATAATGAAATGAAATAGACAAGGTTTTCGTTCATTTTAAAGCACAATTGTGTAACATAATGATTTAAGCCATATGCTTTTATGGATAAAAGTGGAAAATAAAAATTAAAACGATGGTTTGTGCTAGGAATAGAATATTTAGGTATAGACTTATACCATCATTGCGAAATCCAAAGAAGAAATTGATGTAATAGTTTTATTACATAGTTAATTTTTGAGTTTGAGATAAACAGAAAATATAAGATGAAGACTTACACTAGGCATAAAATTCCAATTTAGGTTTAGGAACTATACCATCGTTGCGAAAGTCGAAAATATATAAATGTGACTTTATTGCTAGATTTTTGAACATGTTTTGAAAGAAAATTTTGGATTTTGAAAAAAATGTATTTAATTGTTTTTACGCTAAGCAGATGTTCTCAAGTAAGAAAATCAAATTATTCCAGAAGATTTGCAGAAATATTTTAAATTATCTTAAAGACAAAATTTAGATTTATAAGGAACCCCATGTGCATATGTGAGTTCATTGCTGATCTTGATCTATCATAATGATACAAAATCTCTCAAACAGAAATGTGTGTGCAATTGTATTGTTCATTTACCAATTTTGTGAATTACCCAAGTGAATGTTCGTTGCCCATGATTTATATGCATGTAACCGTACCAGACTACTATGTAAGTCAGGTCATCAAGAGCTAGCTAATCCATGAGCGGACATAGGTCTATAAAAAATAAGGTCGCTAATGTGACAGACATATCACCATGCTAGGAGTTACCAAGGCCAAGCGGGTTGGGCACAAAAAACCTGTTATGGGGCTTACCTCATAGTTTTCGAATAATTGAGAATTCTAGGGATTCAAGCTCATTCACCCTTCTTTTCTTTTCAAAGGGTAGGGGAAGTGAATTTATTGCTTTTTGCTTTTTGTTTTCTTTTCTCTTTCTTTCTTTTTTTATTTTTGCTTGACACTGAGATAATGCTGAAATATTTTTGAGATGGTACAAAATGCTACTGAAATAATGCTTCTTTTTATCATGATTTTTCTTTTTTTATTTTTCTTTTTCTTGCTATACTAGGGATACTTGCTCGGATTGGATGTAGAGCAAGGGATTTTTATTCTAGGCAGGGGTGAGCTTGTCTTTTTGTCAATTCCCAAAGATTCTAGACCATGTGCATGATAGGATAGCAAGGGAAACTCTTCACTCAAGAGACCACTTCTACTATGTAGCACCGTTTTGAATTTGCAATGAAATCATTTTAATGTGAAAAGGTATACTTGGTTCAAGTAAACAACAAGATCAGTTATCTATGCTCAAAAATTTATTTAATTCAACTGTGGAATTTGATATAAGAGAGATTAGTAATCATACAAAATAAGATCAAGATATTTATTCATGTGAGTGTGAAAGTGAGGGATTCCAAATAAATGCTAATTTATCCAAAACAACTGAAAATATAACTGCAGTACTTCAAGAATTGACAGGTGCAAAAATAAAAGATGTTTTTGAAGATTTTGATGATTTTGATTTTTTTATAATTTGATTTTTATTTTTATGGATTGAGAGAATACATAATATATATATATATTTTTTCCTTTTGATGATGGAACTGGTGGTATATACAAGATGATCTATATACACTATACAAGGTTATCTGAGTATAGCATGTCTAAGGTTGCTTCAAAATCAAAGGCGGTTTTGAAGGATAATTTGGTTGTGGTGAAGGTAAGAACAAAAGGTGATGAATAAAAGGTAGCGATAACAAAAGCTTTGTTATAATGTAGAATAATGTAGCAAAATATTTGACTTTTATATGTGTAAAATTGATCATGTTACAAAATAAAATTTCAGAAGGATAAGAAGGTTCTTCATTCTTATCACTATCTTCCAAGTCTTGATAAGATGGAGGGAGCATATGTGAAAGATATGCATGGGTGTTATTTGGTAAACAAGGATGATCATATATGGATGAAGAAAAGTGATGGATAGAAGGTAATTGTGACAATGGAGAATGTGTAGAACTTTATGTTTCAATCGTTAAATATTCTTCAAATGAGGTTGGGTCACCATGTATGGCAACAATTTTATTTGCAAGTTCAAACTTCAAACATTGGTGAAGAGTGGAAGGGACAACCCTCATCGTATGAATCCAAGGACTTTTGAGAAGTAGGTTATAATGTGAAGGGCAATATGCTACATAAAACAAAGTATCTAGGATCTTGGATCCAATATTAAGGGGAAGAATTATAGTACCTTGAGCTTCTTGAATTTCATTGTTAAAATATTTTACAATAACATTTGATTCATTAAGATCTTCCCCCTTTAATTTGAGTTTTTGGAATAATTGATAAGTGCATAAATTGAGAGAGGAGCCATTATCTACCATGATAGTTTTAATGGGTGTTTCTTTACTATATCCTATAACGTAAAGAGAGGATTCTTCTTGTGGAGTAGAGGAAGGAATCTCCTCATCATAGAATGAAATATGATTACCCTCAAGAGGGCTTACACCATTAATTATGTTCTTAGGGAAAATATCATGAGGAACAAATTGTTGTCTAGGTATCTTGAACAAAGTTTCCTTATGAGAACTTTGTAATACTTCTAAAATGGATATCTTTGCTTGAGGATTAATCACTTGTTGTTGGCTATCAAAGTGGATTTTAGATTGAGATTTTGATTCTAAAGATGAGCTTTCTATGCTTACATTCCATTTTGGATCATTCTCTAGAGCCAAAGGTAGTTTTGAAGGTTGGTCAAATGAGGAATCCATATCTTGAATATCATATTGAGTTGATTGAACTTGAGGTTGCTCATTCATAGCTTCTGTTACAATATTAGTAATATCATCATGATGGGACACATTAACATGCAATATTTGATTGGTTTCCTATTGTTGATAATTGAATAGGGGTTCTTGGGAGATCCCCATGTCTTGATTGATTATTGGTATTTGTTGTGTAGGAGTTTGATTATTTACTGGAGATTTATAATCAGTTGTAGATTGTAATTCCTTTATATTAGAAAGACCCTCATCAATCAAATCCTGAATTGCACATCTTAAATCTTTACATTTTTGTGTCATATGTCCATCTACTCTATGATATTCACAATGTAGCTTAGGTTTAAACCAATCTGCTATGGTATCAAGTTGTCTTATGGAAGGGAGTTCAATATTATTTGTATCAAGTAAATGCTTGAGAATTATATCCATTGGTTGATTGAGCTTGGTATATTTACGTGATGAAGGTTTTTGAGAGGTTTTTGATAATAGCCTTAGGAATTCAGTCATAAAAGGACTTAATGGTTTCTTACCTCTTTTTTCTTTATTATGGGTAGAATGATGATATGAAGATTGCGAAGTATGATGTGAGTGCATGGTAGGATTGGAAGAATAAGTATTTTCTTGTTGAAATGGATGTGTTGTATTGAAAGAAGAATATTGAAAGGGTGGAGGAGGATTGTATGTGGATTGATAGACATAATATGGATATATGGGAGAATAGATAATATCGTTATGAAGAGGATTGGAAAAGGGATTGTCCTGTTGGGGTATAAATGAAAAATGAGAAAAGTGTGATGGAGGTGATGTTGAATAGGGATGAGGTTGGTCATAATCAACAAATGTATTCGGCTGAATTCTTCCAACATTACTGATGGGCTCATATTGATTTGAGTAAAAACTCATGGTTTCTTTAGTACTTCTAAAAGTAATATTTAGTATCTATTATTTAGAATTGAATCTAAAACTTACAAACTTGAAATGATGATTTTTTTGTGTGTTTTTTTTCTGCATGCATATATATATATATATATTTACATTTTTGAATCATAAAGATACCTATGTTATTCACGTCGAGTTCACCAAAAATGTATCGCCCAATTTTTTCACACCCTTACCTTCAGGCTAAAGGATCCGTTCCCGAAAGGGGGATGTGAGAAGGATGGGACAATACCTCAGACGAAGAGGCCCTTTGAATGTCGCACCTCTCGGGGGAGGGGTATAGGGGTGAATTTTTGATGGATGGTGGGGTTCACCAGGAAAATTTAAGCGGCAGTTTCCATGCCTAGGTTGAGAATGGGTTTGATGTGTTCATTTTATATTCAATCATTCATATTTCTAGGTTGGCCAAAATGAATCTAAGCTATTATGTATGAAATTTTTGGTTTATATGAAGACAATAAACATAAATAAATCCTAAATATAGAGAATATCTAAAGTGGAGAAGAATGCACCTGATTCTTGATGTCTGATGAAGATTATGAAGCTTTTTGGAGTCCAGATCATCCCGGATATGACAAGATCATCTGTAATTATACAGAATCATCCCAAATCATAGGCGATTGTCTGAGATCAGAAAAAATCATTGGAGACCTAAAGAATTCGTTAGACGAATTCATCAAAAACCTGCAATCATGGAAACAAATACCAAAAACTGAAAATGCAATTGCAAGAATGATGTAAAATGATAGAAATAACAGTATAGATGCTTAAATAATAAAATCATATAGCAAATAAAATGGGAAGCACTATTTTAATAACTTATTTTAAATTTTATCATGCAAATATGCTAAATGAGGTGAACTCTAGGATGCAGAACAAAAATAAATCAATATAATGCACAATTAAATAGAAAAGAAAGGTAGAAAGCGCAAACTCGGGGCTCTGGTTGCCCCCAATCTGAACTGCAGTCGAAATCATCTGCACTCGTATGAGATCATCGCTGATCTCATTAGGATCATCCAAAATCGTGTTGGATCACCTGCGATGATCTGAGCTTCCTCCAACTGAAACACAGTAAAAACCTGTAATAAAATCTGAAAATACAAATGCAAATAATGGGGGCGAGGATGTTCTAATGCAGTAAAAAACTAGAGTTGTAGGGAAATGATCAGCCAGGTAGCTAGGGAGATAAACTAGGAAAATCCCAAGTTTATATAGGATTAGGGGGAGGTTAGGAGGTTGAGGATCATCCCAATATGAGATATCTCCAACCACGCAGACACGCTTCTGCCCAAGTTAGAGAGGTTGTTGAAACAGAGGCTAATTATGAAAATTTGGTTTTGGGATGAAATCGTCTAGATGTTCTGTTCCAGACGAATTCATTCGATTTGGGATGATATCGTCAGATCGGCGACGATATCGTCCAACGGTTAAAAAAAATTCTAAAAATGGCATGAAAAATGGGGTGAGCGGTTAACGGGCGATTTCGAGGTTAAAATTCAAATTTTTAATCTTTTTACTGATGGTTTAACTGTGCCAATTTTAGGGTCCTCCAGAAACAAAGGAATCAACCTCCTTTGGATATTGAACCAGGAAGACTCTGTTCTGGCCTGGTCATTCAATGTTGGAAAAGTCTTGGGCACAAACATAACCAAAGGCAGATTTTACTCCAATAATTTTTGGTATGCCCGGTGGGACACAAATCCCATGCATTATACAGATCAAAGCCTTGGTGATTAGCTTTGTCCTGTCAATATTTTTTATATCACATGATGACTCTACACCAAAAAATAACCTTAAAAAATCCCTTACCCAAATCCTGGTCATGAATCGTCTTTCATGATAACCATATGTAAGGCAAAATATTCGAAAGAACCCAGAGTTTTTCAAACTACACCTTGGTAGCCTTTGGGCTAACCCTATTTTGGTTGCTAGAACAACTTTTGCTTACATCGGCAATTTAAAACACTCCCATACTTTCCCTGTAGCCATCATAGCACTGCCACTAGTAGAATTTTAGCTCCAGTCATCCACATAGCCGTAATGGCTAGAAATCTGCCTATTTTGCCTTTACCCCACATGGAACCTTACAGGTCCCTTGAACCTAGCAGTTGAACATCCGATCCTTGTAGCAGCCCTAAAAGCTTTACCTCTGTATAACGGTACTAGGAAGACAACTTATGAGCATTGTCTAGACGTGGCTGCGTTGGCCCCCATAAATGACATCCAGGAAGAGGATGTTATAATAAGGTTTCTGCTAATTTCCTTGAAAGGAAAAATGCTTTATTGGTATAGAGATATTGAAAATTAGTCCATATATAATCAAGTAGGGAAAAAAAATGCACCAAATAAAGATAAACAATGCACGTATCAATTCCTTATCACTAATGAGCACCAAACAGAAGCATGCAAGTAAAGTGGAAAGATAGCAAATAACAAGAAGTAAAGCAAAGCAAATAGATTTCTTATTAATCGAATTGGTAAAATACAGGTTACAATACGTCCCCTTGAGGTCTCAAAATGGGTGATACAAATGTTTACAAATCAGGTGCCCAAGGATCAAAATCCTTCAAGGAATTCAGGAGCGCATCCAATGTCTTTCCTCGTACCCATAATCGAAGTGGGCGATATAAGGTTACCACCACTTGTATCTCTAATCCATATGTCTTATGCTCCTTCCCAATGCACTGTAATGACCCGCACCTATGCACAAGGAAACCAAAAACGTCAAGTAGCAAGTACATATGATAAAAAGCATGTAATCCCCATAAGGGCAAAATGGCTATTAGTGAGAAAATACATCAAACCAAATCCAAATAACAAAATATGAAATGGTATGTATAACGATAGGTTTTGGAAATATATCACTAGAACTTGCACCAAAATTGCATCTGATGGGGCTTCGTAATCCAAGTGACTGTTCCCAACCTACAAAACCCAAGATAAACAATTTTTGACCCTACGCATATCCAAAATACATGAAAATTAGAAAAACTACATAAAATACTATTCTAAGAAAACCCATTTGATCTTATTTGCAATATCAGTCACAGTTTAGGTGTTTTCTCAAATGACCACCAGATACCTGCAAGAGAACCTGCAAAACACTAAAAATGTAATATTTTGGCCAATATAACTCAGAAATACCTAAACTTTGAACTGTAGGATCATATAATAATGTAGAAATTAACTAATTAAAAATAGTAATAAAATCATGCACTAATTTCTATTCATCACAAGGTGGGACGAATAGGACTGTCATAAATTGGGGGGCACCCAAGGGTGTGACGCCCACCGTTTCTTCCTAAATTTTGCCACCAATTTCATTGGGAAATGGTAAAAAACACAATAAGGGGTATTTTCATCAAATTTTATGTGGGTATTCACTCAAATGGTTTGGTTTTGTAAAAATATTGCGCCTCCTAGTTCACTCACAAACCTCCTTCGCTAGGTAGAGATTCTGAGGGAAACATGGGCACAAAAGGATGAAAGGAAATGTTGGTAGCACTCCATTGCTTTGTCCTAAAAATATCCTTTCCTATTGTGTGGAAAATGCATCCACTTTATATCCCAAGGAGGCTTCATGGGTCAAAAATGCATGCGAGGGCATGAGGTGCCACTTGGCCACAGGATGACATGCGTTTGAGGGAAAAGATAATCTCCCAATTTGGCCTCCCTCATGGGCTAGAGCATTAAGATACTACGTGCTCTAACTTTATGGATATTAGGGACCAAAAAATTAACCATTGGCATAAACCATTTGTCCATATTTGACTTTTTTCCAATCAAACTTGCTATTCGCTCCACCTTGGAACAAATAGTAGCAGGGTGTCCAAAAGTTTCTAAAAGTGGCCTAGAACCTTTCAAAACCTTGTGTTAAGTGGTTAGAACCACTATATGCCTCCTGAGGGCTGCCCTAGGGGCCTTGGTGTATCGTGAAGCCACTGCTTATGGTAGCATATTCAGATTGACCAGATTTTAGTGTTTAAAGATGCCCCTTTTTGGGATGTGTTGTGTGCAACACAACACTGAGCAAAAATAGATGACTAAAATGGTCAGTGATTAGGGTTACTCAATAACCTAACCAACTTTAGATGCCCCAATCCTAGAAAGAGCATGCGTCCTTGAATCCTTGATTTTTGATGAGCTAAGGAACTTGATTTATATTGGATGTTGTTCAGTCATGAAATGGGTTTTATTGGTGTTACACATGCTTACTAAATGCCAAGTGTTTTAATTTAATACTTTGTGCTTGTTTGTTGCCCCAATCAGGAGCGTGATTGTCTTTGTCAAAGATTCGTTGGACGAACGCAATTTACACGATTGAGCATGTGCTTGTTGATTTGACTTGAGTATGACTACCTCCTCAAGTGACAAGTTTATGAGGTTATGACTTGTGAGAAAAGTGATGAGTCTCTTGTCCCAAATGACTTTTCTTAAGGTTTTCTTCAGTTGTAATCCTTGAAAAATAGCACAATTTTGAAAGGATTTGGATGATGCTATGGGGGTTTTTTGGAGGTAAGAAGTTGCAAACATCATTCTTGTGGGGCGGTCCAGCCACAATGGCCTTATTGGGGAGTAAAGTAATAAATTATCTATGTATCCATAAGAAATTGGTGTTCCATATTGACCCTGAATGAATTCCATCATATTTGACATGTTTTTGGTGGGTTTCTATGGTGCTTCCTAGAGGAAAGGAATGAAAAAACTCGTTTCCTCGGTGTGGTCCAGCCATAATTTCCTTCTTAGGGATTGAAGAAAGGTTAGTTTAAATAATCCAGTAGTGCTATTATTTACCTCTTGATTATTACAAAAATATGACAAAGATAGAGCTATTTTTGTGAGTTTTTGGACCCTTTTGGTGCATTTTGAAGCTAATTTGACTTATGGATCCTATATTCATATTGGGGTGAAACGAATACAAATTTTGTATTCATCCCAAGGTGGGATGAATGGCCATAAGTGTGTTCATCCCACCCTAGGGAAAATAAGACTGTTGCAGGCCTAAATAAACTTTAAAACTAGTTTTGGCTCATTATTGCATGTTTTCTTTTGCAGTTTTGAGAGGTGAGGAGTGGGTAAGTGATTTTGCATAGCGAAGCGGTGTCAAAATCATTATGCTATCATTATGAGTCAGTAGGCGAAGGTATCCAGTGAAGGAGCTAGTGCGAGGATGTAAATGCTAACTCACATGACCTCAGTTATTACATGTGTAATACTTGTTTTTTTTATTCGTGTTTTTGATGTTTTTATGTGTTTTATCTTTTTGTTAGGTAGTGAAGAGTTGGTATCGCAAATCTATTGTGGAGTTTCCACAACCACCCCAAAATTCTTGGGGACCCACTTGTCATATTTTGATATGAAAGGTTTTTGGTTTTCTTTGGTTTGTAAGAATAGGGATGTTTGACCGTTTTGTTTTAATGATTTTAATTGCTTTGGTTATTTGATATTTAATGATTAATTAATCTAGGCATTAATGCTTAGATTAATTAAAATCTATTTTTATGAATAAGAGTTTAATGTTCTTCATACTATCTAAGGTGATGGAATGTGTTTAACAAAGCAAGGCCTGGCCTAAAACAAAAAGAGGGTACAAAAGGTACAAAGAAATTGAGATAGAAGCCAATATGATATTATCTACCTAATATAATTGCATTAACTATATTATGTACATAATAGTAATATATTTAATATTGTGTTATAAGGTTCTAAAATGTTATCATTATAATAATATTATTATGATTATATTATAATGTTATTATTATAATAATATTATTATTGTATATAATAATATTATTATAATGTACTTTATAAAAGATGTGATAATAATATTTATGATAAGGTAAAGTTTAATATCATTTCGTTTGATTGCAGATAAGGCGATGGTGGCTATTCGAAAATATTCGAAGATATGAGTGGCTAGTCCAAGAATGTTCAGCGCTATGGCAGCGAAGCTTCGCGGAGCAACATCAAAAAATAAGAGGCGGTCCAAGATGGTGTTAGGATTTCAGAAGAACAACATGAAAGGCACCGAAGTTGTCAGTGAAACGATCGAGAGGCAGAGACATGCCATCGAACAAGGAAGGAAGAAGCGTTATTAGGGCAACTTGTGACGCCAAGTGATGGAGTTAAAGGCCAACATCGAAGAGCATGGAAGGTTTTAGTGTTGCATCTATTTCATTACGCTATGGTAGTGTGAGTGTGAGATTAGGGAGTTGAATAGCACCATGGCTGCATAATTTTGGTAGCACCACGACGTCTATGGCAGCATCGATGGCTACGTAGGTTTGGCAGCACCACGAAATCAATGGCAACATCGATGGCTGCATAGGTTTGGCAGTGCCATGGTGAAGATGGTAGTGCTATGGCTATGTAGTCTTGGCAGTGCCATGGTTGCGTCATTGGTAGCGCTATGGTTGCATAAGTTGGACAGTGCCATAGCTACATAGGCAGTGTGATGGTTTTGTTTGGTTACGTGGAAACCAAAGTGTCCAGTATGGGGGAATGCCATCCAAGTACTTGGGCACATTAGTATGGCTTAGGAGAAATACCATCGGGTCTCGGCCTCAAAAAGTGACAATGAAAGTTTTGCTTAATAATATTGGCCTGTATTATTTTAGTTAATGTGAATGTGGTTTGATCACGTTCAATGTTTTAAAGGAGGTCTAAAATCGTAGGGGTTATAAGGTATAGTTAATGCTTTTATCATTCGTTTTATGGATGTAAAGGGGTATTCTTGGGTAGAATTCTTATAAGAGAAAGGGAAGATATAAGGAGTCATGCAGGGTTATGTTTTTGTTGTTACTTTTTTAAAAATAAATAACATTTAGAAGTGTTATGTTTATTAAATCATAGAAAATGATGATGGATTATTTTCTTATATCCATTCATTATTTTGGTTGTGAGAGAAAATGAAGTGAAAGGACTTATAAGAATTATTTATACCTTGCTATCCTACCTTTTTCAAATGGGGTTGGAAATGATGTAACATTCCGAGAAAGCAATAAAGAAAGAGCATTTTTCAGATTTTGAGAGGGTAGCAAACTTTTGTGAGAAAAATCAAAAGGAGGGTTTTTATCATAAAACTAATGTTTTTAGTGTCTTATCATTTCTGCATTTTAGTGACTTCTAGCCATTGTCGTATGCCATGAAATGGGTTGCAATAGGCAAAGGTCAAGATTATGCAATTTATTTATGTTTCCTTTGAGTCTCGCACTTGATTTAATGGTATTGTGCTTATATTGCAGGTCCATTGATTCAGGTTGTTTTATGATTACCTCATAACTTGGGATTTTGCAAGGAGGAGCTTGCTAAACTAATTTAGAATTTGATTTTTTTAGCTAACCAAATTTACATGTTTATTTCATTTACTATTCTCAAAGTTTATTTTATTTCAAGCATTCAAGCATTCCATTCTGGTCCATCCAGAATTTTAGTTTCTTTAATTTCCATTCTCGTCCTTTTCTAGAATTTTTGCTAATTTCCTATTAGTTTCATTTTTTCTGGTCCATTTCCAAAATTATTAAGCTTTCAAGTTATTTCCATTCTGGTCATTTTCCATAATTTTTGCACCTCCAAGTTTCATTAATCTAAAGCTTTCAGATAAAACACATAGTTTAGGAGGGATACTAACCTACTATTTCACATTAAACTAAGATAAGAAATGAAAGCTAACTTTGCTAACTTTGCTAACAATGCTAGCATGCTAACTTCTACTAACCACTATTAGGGTAGTGGTGGCATCAACATAAGGAAGATAAAATGAACCCAACTATCTAAAATTTACTTCATCTTAAAGGCACGAGCATTAAAATGAGGTGGACAATTCTACATTTTGTCATTTGAAACCTTTTAAATGAAGATTAAATACTCTACTAATAGGGATTTAAGGTAGCACCAATTTAAAAAAACCCTAAAAATAACTACTTTTATTTTTAGTTAGATCTTTCAAATCACTAAGCATTGTTTATAACCATTAAAGGCCCCTTGTTTATGGTCACATGCATTATTGAATTATTTCTGGCACTATTGTAATCTTTTAGATATTTTACCAGAACCTTGGAGAAGTTGAATGTTTGTCATTTGGTTTATTTTCAAGAGAAATTTTTCTATTCAATACTCTGCATGTGGTGGTATTTTGCAATTGGGAAAAATATACACTCAACATATTTGGCGCTAGAAGGAGGGCCTTCTTTTATGCTTTGTGATTTATTTTTTTGCTAATGCTAATGCGGTCATTTTTTGTTCAACAGTATTGTGTTTGCAGGTGCAACATGTTACTCTTGACTATTTTGTGAGAAGCCTTAATAGAATAGATTTAAGTTTTCCCAAGCTGGACCCACCTAGACGCATTGCTACTAGGTCTAAAACTGCTGAGGAAACCATTTTTCAAAGTACTTGTTCCAAAATTATGAAATTGAGGTACAAAATATAGGATATTAAAATCTTGTTTGAGCTTTATGATATGTTAGGTTTAGATACACTTTTCCAAGATTTGGAAAGGCTAGCTCTCAGACCTCTGAATCTCAATACCTTCAATGGATGTGCACCCATTAGTTCCACTATAAGAGCTACATCAAGTGTACCCATCTTCGTCATCCCGAGTGTATCAACTACTTTAGTAGGGTCATTACCTTTGGTTAATATGGCCCAACAACAACAAAAACAACAACTAGTTCCCTGGTTTGGTACCCAAAGTTCTCCATTAAGTATACCTGGGGATGTCCATGACATACCTAAGCACCTTGAGAGGTCTATCCCTAAGTTTATCCATGATGGTCCCATTTCAGTTGAAGAGCATGTTCAAATTTACAAGGACCATATGATTAGGTAGGGAGTTAGTCATGAAGATGTCGCTTGTTGACTCTTCCCTAATAGCTTTGACCAAATGGCTCATGAATGGTACAAGAATCTTCCTGAAGGGTCCATTACATCTTAGGCCCAGTTGGAATTTGCCTTTGTTAATAAATTTAGGTCATTTCTATATCCTACCATCATGTATAACCAATTCGTATCATGCAAGAGGTATCCTAATGAACCTATCAAAACATTTAATGCCAAATTCCAAAATATTTACACAAACGTGACTCGTCACTTTGTAATAGACATTGTTGTGGCATTGCAATTATACCTTGCAACCTTAGACATGATGACAACCATGTTTACTAGGATAAATACTCAAGTTACAATGCTGGCCTTAGTCTATCCTGAAGCCATGACTATCGAGAAACAAATGACACCACAAGGTGGAACTATGCCTCAATTTCCCATGTTAGGGCAATATGGCCCTTACAATCAATTTGCCATGATGAATCAAGTTGTGACACCTCATATTCCCATGATGAATGCTTTGCCATATCATCAGTCATACCCATTCACTCCCACGCTTCTGTATTTTTTGAAATACCCTAGTGTTGCCATTCCACCCACTCCAAAAATGATGGTTGCTAATCATATAACCTTGCCAGGATTTGAGGTGAGTAGTACTCAAGCCTCAAATGCCTATCCCATGGTTGCACCTCTTCAGGCCAAGGGTCCATGGTGGACCTAAAACACCCATAGTCAAACCTTAGTGCCTAATCCAAAGGTTTCTAATGTCAGAAATGTTAGTCGATCTAGGTCCATCATGCTCCAGCCACAAGGACCTAATTATGAGCTGGAATAGATCAAGAGAATGACCATAAAATAGGGCAATGACATCATTCGGTTACAAAAATAAGTTGCCCAAAATCACATGCCCAATAAAAATCATGACCATAGGAGAACATGACTATACAATACGTAGCCTAATAATGGACGCGTACCTAATCTGGTAGCCAATCAGGTTGATGCATTAGGATATTGTGATGAGTCAAAGTCATGTGATGAGGAAATGCATCACTGTTTCCATAGAAATTCAGACTCTTTGGTGTCTGAAGTCATTCATTATTTAAAAAATGATGAGATGGAGGAAGATATGAATGTGTTAGGAGAGGAAGAGGATGAAGCTTTGGAAGCCCAGGCTGCTAAAATTTTTGGAAAAGCTAATCACAAGTATTTTACTAGGAGTTCTAAGTATCCCAAAACCTCCTCTACTCCCCCAAACAACCCTTTAGTTCCTCTTGATACAAAAGGTGATGTGAATACACCACCTCAATTTTTGGAAGCACCTAGGACAATGCCAAAAGTGTCAAATCTTGGAACATCCACTTATGACTTGGAAGAAGATATGAAAAGGACCAAGGCCAATATCTCAATGTATGAGGTCTCTCTATTATTGGGGCAGGATAAAATCGTGGGGAAGAGATTAAATTCCCCGAGTCAAATTCATGAGGTTAAATCTGTAGAACCCCAACTTGCTATGATGAAAGAGAAACTAGAGGTACCTCCTTTTCTCATAACTGTTAGGATCGCAGGCAAGAATTTACACAACTATTTTATTGATTCTGGTGCCTCGGCCAACATCATGCCTCTTGAGATAAGCCAAAAGCTAGGAATTAATCATGTTTATTCGAATGGCAAAGTGGTCCAATTAGACAGATATATGGTGGATGTAATAGGTGTTGTAAAATATGTCCTATTTTAGATCAACTCAGAGCCTAGGGTCCAACATTACATGGATATCCTTGTGCCAAATATTGCTACCAAGTATGGCATGGTTTTGGGCAGGGATTGGAGTAGAAATATCAATGGTTATGTGGTGACTGATTCCTCCCATATGTGGTTGCCATGGAGAGGAGTTGCAAACCAAATCCGAGTAGACAAAGAGCCCATAATTAGGGAAATGATTACATAATATAATAAACCCAATGAGATTCAGTTTACTAAAACATAATTAGGGGTTTACAATTTTGACATAGAGGACATAGCCAAAGGGTCCCAAAATGATAATATTTACCATTGTACTTCAAAATAAAACAAGAGGGTGTGGACCCTAAAGTTTTATGGGTCACAAGTTGCGGGATTTGGAGTAGAGCTCACATGTCCTGATAGTAAGCCTTTGCTTTCTACCTACAAATTACAATTCCCGACCACCAATAATGTGGTGGAGTATGAAGCCCTAATTTTTGGACTTCAGTTGGCCCTAATAGAAAAGGTAAAATTCCTCAAGGCATCAGGAGACTCAAAGTTAGTAGTCAAACAGGTCAAGGAGCAATAGACCTGTAGATACAAGAGGTTGAACCTCTATAAAACCAGTGAGGAAATTAATTAATGAGTTTGATGCTTTCAATATTTCCCTCATCTCAAGAAAAAATAATAAAATGGTTGATTCTTTAGTCGTAGCGGCCAGCATGATTTCGCTTGCCGACCATAAAAAATGTAAAAAAAATTCCATTGAGTTAGTGCCTTGTCCCTCCATACCAGATAATATCATGAAATTACAGGTCTTTGATAGTGATAGACACATTTTTAGTTTTGTCACTAATTCTGGTATATTTGAAAATCAGGTTATAGAAGAAGAAGAGAGGAGGCAAGTAGAAATAGGAATAACAGGATTATGGAACGAGATGCCAAGTGATAGGGCCTGTCTAGAAAAGTTGTTTGATATTGGATATCAAAAGAAAAAAGAAAGAAAAATACCATCCCCCAAGGAATCATGCAATTCAATCAATTTGAGGAGTGCAATAGATCCACGTGAAGTGTTCATTGTAAAGGCATGCACACAACAAGAGAAGGAATCAATAGCTTAGGTTTTAGGAGAATACATTGATTGCATAGCTTGGAGCTATGAAGAGATAAAAACTTATGATCCGAATGTAATCATGCATACTATTCCTCTGAAGCCTGATTCCAAGACTTTTAGACAGAGGTAAAGAATGGTTAACCCAATCCTAGAGCCTCTGATAGAGAAGGAAGTGAAGAGGTTGATGGAAGACAAACTCATATTCCCTGTTAGGCATTCCACATGGGTGGCTAATATTTTTCCTATTAGTAAGAAGAGTGGAGAGATTCAGTTGTGCATAGATTTTAGAAATCTGAACAAAGCTTGCCAAAAAGACAATTACCCATTACCCACCATTGATGAGATACTCCAAAAGGTAAATGGGTCTAAAATGATGTCATTATTTTATGGATACTCAGGATATAATCAAATTATCATACATCCAAATGACATGATGAAGACGTCCTTCACCACAAAGTGGGGAACATTTTACTACTGGAGGATGCCATTTGGTTTGTTGAATGCTGGAGCCACTTTCCAAAGAGCCATGGATTTTGCATTCAAGGGGCTCAGTGGTAAGTGCATTATTGTCTATGTGGATGATATTTCTATCTTCTCCAAGAAGAGGGAAGATCATGTTAGAGACTTAAGGAAAGTGCTCCAAAGGTGCAGGGAACATGAAATTTCCCTAAATCCAAAAAAGTGCATCTTTGGGGTAACAGAGGGTAAGCTGTTAGGACATGTCATTTCAAAATATGGAATTGCTATAGACCCATAGAAGATAGCCACTATCCAAGATATTCATCATCCCAATAGCAAAAAGGATCTTAGGTCCTTTTTTGGTAAGATTAACTTTGTGAGAAAATTCATTTTAGGTTTTTTTGAAATCGCCAAGCCCCTAAATGACATGCTGAAAAAAGATGTTCAGATTAAGTGGACCAGTGAGAATAGGGATGCCTTCACAAGCATCAAGAATGCTATTTCCAAAGCCCATGTTCTCATTAGTCCAGACTATGCTAAACCATTTTATATTTACACATTTGCTTTAGATCATTCTTTTGCAAGTGTGTTAACTCAGAAAAGTGAAGGCAACATTGAAAATCCTATAGCCTTTCTGAGTTATCCTTTGAAGAATGCAAAACTGAGGTATTCTATCCTAGACAAGAAAATTTATGTCTTGTTTAAAACTGTAAAACAATTTAGGCATTACATTATGCATAGTAAAGTTTTTGTTATAGTTCCTGACCTGGCAGTAAATTCCATGTTCTTATAGAGTGAGCTAGGTGAAATAAGGGGGAAATGGATTTCCACCCTTCAAGAATTTGACTTAGAGATAAATCCCATAAAGATAGTGCGTGGACAAGGTTTGGTCAAGGCTATCACAAAAATTGACTATTTAATAACGTGACAAAACTACGAGGTTGATTATATCACTACAGAGGAATGGTACATAGATATTGGATATTTTTTGTTGCATGGTAAGTGCCATTCTCATTTGAATTCCACTCAGTGTAGGGCACTGCATTTAAAATCAACTAGATTTCTAATTAAATCTGGTGTGTTGTACAGGAAGAATCATGAAGGAATTTTCCTTCGTTGCATTACTCAAGAGGAAGCAACCCAAGTACTCAAAGAATTCCATGGTAAGTATGGAACTAGACATGGGTCAACAAACACAACAACACACCAAATTATTAGAGTTGGGTATTATTGGCCCCACTTGTTTAAAGATGCACATGCACATGTAAGAACATGTCACATATGCCAAGTGGCAACCAAAAAATATCGGAATGTAGCAATGTCATTGTAGTCAGTGGTAGATACGAGACCATTTGCACAATGGGGATTAGACTTTGTTAGGGTGATAAATCCTAACTCGTTCAATTCCCATAAGTTCATCCTCATCGCTACTGATTACTACACAAGGTGGACAGAGGCTATACCTACTAAGAATGCCACCTACGAGGTTGTGATTAGATTTATAGATAAAAACATAGTCACTCGTTTTGGAATGCCTAACTCCATAGTAAGTGACAACGGTTATGCCTTTTTCTCTTTAGAATTTACAAATTGGATGTACGACAATAAGGTGAGTCTAAAATTCTCTTCCAATTATTACCCCAAAGGCAATGGTTTGGCATAATCATTAAATAAAAATTTATTATGCATAATAAAAAAATTACTTGAAAATAACCCTAGAGATTGGCATAGTAAGTTAAAATTTACCCTTTGGGCAAATAGGACCAGAAGAAAGGAGTCAATTGGGACATCTCCTTGTCACTTATTCTATGGGAAAGACCCTATTTTTCCTACTAATATGAAATTACAAACTTTACATTTTATAAAAGACTATGTTGGGACTGATGATAAACTTGAAACTAGATTAACCCAATTAATGCATCTTGATGAGAAAAGGGAGTAAGCCATAACTCATTTCAGCAAACATCAAGACATAATAAAAAGGTGGTTTGATAAACGATCCAAAATTAAGGTCTTTAAAGTTTCAGATTTAGTTTTTTTATGGGATAAAAGGCATGAAAAAAAGGAGAACATGAAAAGTTTGATTGCTTGTGGCTGGGACCCTATCTAATATCTGAAGTCCTAGGTGAAAATAGTTTCAGATTAAAAACCTTGGATGGAAAATATTTGGCCTTACCCATCAATGGCCTTCATTTAAAGCATTACTTTCAAGCCTAAGGGTAGATTCATTGTATTATATGTACACTAATAAACTTGCTTAATTATTTGTCTTATCAGTTTTATTTCCTGTTTATTTGATCTTGTTTTTTGATTTCAGAAATCTTTGGTATGTCAAAGTGGTCCAGTTTTGGATTTTATTGTAGGATTAAGAGGTCATCCTATATGTATATGAATGTCAACCAAGACTAAAGGGATGTGAAAAATTGGAATCATATGGCAAAAGGCTTGAACATGTGAAATATTGTTTGCAGCTCATGAAGCATGAAGTGGTTGATCTTGCATATCATCCACCCATGTATCAAAGGCACATTCTTATTACATAAACATAATATGATAAAACCAAACACTAAAAGTGTTTTCCAATTATCTTGGGATCAAAGACACAAAGAACATTAAGAAGATCTTAGGTTTGGAAGTTGTTGCCGAAGTTGTCATAGGTCTATCACATTTCTATCCATGTCCAACATCTTGGGTAAAATAATATGAAACCATACTTGGATGGGGATGTGAGGCAAAAAGATAATTCTGGTCTATCCCGCCCTACACATAGTCCATAAAATAGTGGTTTTTACCACTTTCGCAATACTTGAAAGCCCAAAATCAGAGTAGTAAGGATAGGGTCAATTTTTCATCATGCTTAGGTTGAGAATCCAATTTTCCAAAGCTTTGATTTTACCTCCATCACTCTGTGGATCATTGGGTTGTAAGGATCATACTACGTGTCCCTCAGAAGGATGGGTAGTCATCCCAAGATTCAAGAAATCCAAAGCAAAATGTTCACCACTCCGTTTCCATCACACCATTGACTATTGGGTTATGAGGATCATACTACGTGTCCCTTAGAAGGATGGTAGTCATCCCAAGATTCAGTAAGTCAAGAGCAAAATCATGGACTATGGAGGTAACCTCCATCGAGGCTATAGACACTTGAATGGCAGTGGAGTACACTCATGCCTGGTGACATGACTTTCGTAAGATTGAGATTTATGGCCACCATGAGGATAGATTAGCCTGATGACCTCATCCATAACCGGTTTAATTATTTTGGTCAAAGATGAGAGCAGTAAAGGATAGGGCTATATTCTCATCACACCTTGGTTGAGAATCTGATTCCTAAAATTTCTAAGGTACACTTGTACACACTGGTCCTTGATGATGACGGCTCAAAACCAAGCCCTAGATCTAGTCAATAAATTCATCGTACACACAGTTGATCCTAAGATGGTTAGATATTTTTGAGGTGTTTTCTCAAGCCACCATAGAATGTGCTGCTCATGCTATAAAAATTTTTACCCTCAAAGCTCTCCATATCCATTGCCATAATTCTAGTCAGGTAAAATTGATGATGCAATGTGGAAAAGTTATAAAAAAATAAGGTGTGGAGTGCTACACACACCCAGAGCTAATATTGCATGATTCTAATATTTTACTTTTCTTATAAGTCTATTGATATTATTCATGCATTTGCTGATGCTTGCTGCTTTTTGGTTTGGAGTGTGTTTTCAGGTTTTATTTTTGGGTTCTCACCGAAATTCTTAGGAGCATTTCTATTGTAAATGTGAATAGGGTCATCACAAAGGAGGCTTAGAAAAATCTAGCTTCTAGCCTCCAGTGTGAAAACTCCTAGTTTTCTACTGGCTAGGTTTTGTCGGCAAATTTTTAAAATATATATTTTATTCCCCTAAATTGTCGCCAATTCCTTATCCCTCCAAATCTCCCTTCCACTTATTCCTCCGCACCTTCCTCCCCTTATCCCTCCATCTCCCTCCACACTCATCCCCTTATCCCTCCGCCCACACTTCCCTTATCGCTCCAACCTTTCCCCATTATTCCCGCCAACTCCCACATCCTAATACTATATAAATTATGCACAGTTTGTAAAATGTTTGTAAGGTCGAAGGCGTTCGAATAAATAAAAATTTGTTTTTTTCCTCTGCATTTTTTCTGTACGTTTGTTTGACTGCACAGGCGGCTGGATCCGACATCTGGTATCAGAGCCAACGCTGTGCCAGTTCGGGCACGGATCCCGAGGCACGCGGCAGTCGAGGTGACACCTGTAGGCACGGTTCCCGAGGCGAACGCTGATAGGTGGACACGATTTTCGAGGTAGGCACAGAGGACGAGGATCGAGAGCAGGATTGGCTTGGATCCCGAGGTGACTAGACACGACATGTGGCGGCACGAGGATGCGACATGTAGCAAGGGGCGATTGGCGACAGGTAGCTTAGTTGGTAGAGAGAAGACAAAATACTGCCATGTGGCGGATGACATTGGCTACGCATGGACGGAGGTGATTGGGCAGAGCTGGTAAAACACGGCTAGGCTTGACTGCCCGAAGGCAATCAAAGCCTTCATTGTGAATTGAGGGTTAAAAACCCTTGTAGCGCCCACGCTGTGGCGCATGTGGGATAATCCCACGAAGTTTTAAAAAAAAAAAAAACTTTTGCCCGACGTCTGAAATAAATCCATCCGCTCTCTTTTCCATACCCGTCCGAGCGCTTGGCGTGGTGGATAGGTCGGATCGTTGGTTGTAAGGAGGTCCGGGGGTCGAATCCCGCCGGGAGCTTTGCAAAGGAGGTAAAATTTTTTAAATTTTTTTGTTTAACCCGCCACTCAAGGTGTTATAAGGAAGCGGGGTCTTCCTTGTTCCAAAAGCGCCACTTGGTGTAGTGGCTAACGCGGCTGTGATAGTGTTTGAGAGGTCAAGAGTTTGACCTGCCGCCAAGGTATAATTTTTATTAAAAGGTTTTTTGAAATTTTTAAAGTTTTTTTTAAAATTAATAACTCTTTTTTTATAAATTATCTTTTTAAAAAAAAGGTAATTATAAAATTAAAAGGTTATTATTTTTTTAACAAAAAAAAAAACTTTATAAAATTTTCTTGCAAACCTTTAGAGAAATTTTTTTTTGGGAAAAGAGAAAATTAATGTGCCCGTGAAATGTTAGATGTTCCGGTCTGAGGGGTGCTATAATGCACTGCTTTCGATTTTGAGACGAGAGACACCGGAATCCTTTGATGAAAGGGTTCGACGAACTAGTCTACATACAGTGTTTTGTCAACTTGAAAATCAGGTGATAGCTCACCTGAGAAAGCCGGATTCAGGGTACGAGGCAGATTCAGAAGACAATATCTTCGAAAAGAGGATTGAAGAGTCCGAGACTGAGCAATTTGTTTCGGATGTACGATCAAGTGCCGCTACACACCGGGTGTACAAGTAGTCGCATCGAGTGAGAGCTATACTCCACGCTCTCCGAACCTGAACCTGAAGAAGAAGAAGAAGCAGAAGAGGAAGAAGAAGAAGAAGAAGAAGAAGAAGAAGAAGAAAGCAGAAGAAGAAGCAGCAGCAGCAGAAGAAGAAGATCCTGTAGAGCCTGAAATCATTGTCATCAGCAGCAGTTCTGAAGCAGAACTTGAATGTACTAAAAAGGCGAGATTTGATTTAAATCATTAAATCATTCTGTACTGCTTTGTATTTCCAGTTTGCCTCAATAAAAGTTTGTTTTTTAGAAATGGCTGCAAACACTAGTCTACCAATCCCTGAATTTAATGGTAGTGACTATGAATACTGGTCTATAAAAATGAAGACCTTGTTGATAGGAAAAGGTCTTTGGGATGTAGTCGAAGAAGGTTATACAGAACCAACTGCTGCTGAATGGGCAGCTTTCTCTAATGCTGATAAAAAGGCAAGAAAAGAAGCACAAAAGAATAATGCTTTTGCCCTTTATCACATTCATGTTGCCTTAGATAAAAGTATCTTCCCTAGGGTTGCATCTTATGTAATTGCACAAGATGCATGGAATGCCCTAAAAGAAAGCTATAGAGGTAGTGACCAAGTGAAGCAGGTAAAACTGCAAACTTTGAAACGAGATTTTGAGAATCTCAAGATGCAAGAGAATGAAAGAGTCGGAGATTACTACGTGCGAGTGAAAGCCGTAGTCGACAAAATGGTCACACTAGGGGAGGATATTAAGCCAGAGATGATGGTGAAGAAAGTGTTGAGAACACTTCTTCCTAAATGGAATTCTGTTGCAATAATTATTGAAGAATCCAAAGACTTAACCACATTGTCTTTTGATGCATTAATTGGTTCACTTCTCTCACATGAAGAGAGGTTACAGGAAACTCCTACCACCAGCTATGGAGGAGATGACAAAGCTTTTGCCACACATGAAGGAAGAGGTAGAGGCCGTGGCAGAGGTCAACAAAGAGGCAGAGGCAGGAATAATCAAAGAGGGGGAACTCCTAACAGAGGAGGATCATCCAATAGAGGTGGAAATCGGAATAGAGGAGGACAACGAACAATATAGAGGGAAACAATCCGGCAAAGGAAAAGGAGGAGACAAATCAAAACAAGTTTGCTACAATTGTGGCAAACCCGGCCATTATGCTCGAGATTGTTGGTCAAAGACTTCGCAAGGAAGCAAGAAGCAACCAGAGCAATCGGCTTTGGGAATTTTGGAGAAGAGGAAGAGTCCTCAAATCTCTTTCTTTCTTATGGCCGACAGAGCAAAATATGAATGATACATGGATTTTGGACACTGGGTGTTCAAATCACATGAGTGGCAAAGAATAACTCTTTGCTAAGTTAGACTCCTCATACAAATCCAAAGATCCGGTTGGGAGATGACAAGTCATTGGCAGCTTGAAGGCATTGGAGCCATGGAGGTTCCAACGAAAGAAGGCATCAAGCAAGTAAGTGATATCTATTACACACCTCATCTTCAACACAATCTTCTAAGTGTTGGTCAAATGCTTGAAAAGAATTATAAGTTGATTTTTGATGAGGGTAAATGCACCATTTTTGACAAGAACAATAGTAATAGAATCATTACACAAGTGCCAATGTCAAAGAATAGATTATTCCCTTTGAAGTTTGGCCAGCCAGGAGGAAATAAGTTAGCAAATGTTGCAATTACCAATCCAAGTGTCCTATGGCACTTGAGATATGGTCACTTGAATTCAGCAAGTTTGAAAATGCTAACTTCACAAGCAATGGTAACTGGACTTCCCAAAATTCAAGATAGTAAGGAAGTCTGTGAAGGGTGTGCCTTGGGCAAGCATGCCAGATCAAAATTTCCTCATGGACAAGCATGGAGGGCCAGCTATCCTCTTCAGTTGGTACATTCAGACATCTGTGGTCCGATGCAGACCAAGAGTCTAGGTAACCACTCTTACTTCCTACTTTTCATTGATGATTGCACAAGAATGTGTTGGATATATTTTTTGAAGCATAAGGATGAAGCATTTGCATGCTTTGTTGATTTTAAAGCAAAAGTTGAAAGTGAGAGTGGATATTCTGTAAAATGTCTTAGATCAGATAGAGGAGGAGAATACTCCTCTAATCAGTTTTTGAATTTTTGTAAACATCATGGCATCAAGAGGCGCTCACTAATCGCCTACACTCCACAAAAAAATGGTGTAGCAGTAAAGGAAGAATCGCACCATTGTGGAGATGGCAAGATCAATGCTTCGGACAAAGCATTTGAGTAATGCATATTGGGGAGATGCAACAAGGACTAGTGTTCACATCTTGAACAAAGTCCTACTTCAAGTTTGAAAGGGAAGACACCTTACCAAGCTCGGTATGGTAAGAAACCAAATGTGAAGTATTTCAGAGTATTTGGTTCATTGGCATATGCTCACATTCCTGATGAGCTGAGAAAGAAGTTGGATCCAAAGAGTCGAGCATGCATTTTTGTAGGATACTGTGAAAACACAAAGGGTTATAGACTCTACAATCCTACGACTCGAAAGATAGTGGTTTCAAGGGATGTGATTTTTGATGAAGGGGGAGAGTGGGGTAAGCCCCAAATATTCAGTGATGTTGAAGCCACTGATGTACGTTGCTCAGCAGGTGCAACCATAGCTCCCACATAAAGGAAAGCAGTCTCCTCCCACACATCCTCCAAGTCCATCTTCTGATTCAACTTCTTCACCAAGTCCTTCTCCACAGCGATCAGCAAGTTCCTCACCAATGGACATTGATGTTCCATCCAAAGGTAAGAGAACTTTACAGTATCATCCATCATCTCAGATGTTGGATAAAATTTTTTCAAGAAGATATACTAGGAGTCAAGCTAGTGAAATGGAATCTGTTTTACACAGATTAGAAAGTATGCACTTGTATGGTGATGATGAATCCCAAGCAGAACCTAGGGGAGATCAAGTTAACTATGCTTTGTTAACTAGTGCACAGACTTGAACCTTCTAGTTATGAGAAGGCATGTACTCAAAAGATTTGGCAAGATGCCATGAAAGAGGAGATAACCTCTATAAAAAACAATGACACTTGGGAGCTCGTGAAGCTTCCGAAAGGAAAGAAATGTGTTGGATGTAAATGGATCTTCAAGACCAAGTTTAATGTTGATGGAAGCATTGAGAAGCATAAGGCAAGATTAGTGGCAAAGGGTTTTACTCAGAAATATGGAATAGATTATGAAGAGACTTTTGCTCCTGTAGCCAGACAGGAGACAATCAGAACAGTTCTTGCCTTAGCTGCACACAAAGGATGGAAAGTCCAACACATGGATGTGAAGAGTGCATTTCTCAATGGTTACTTGACAGAAGAAGTGTATGTTGAGCAACCACAGGGATTTGAAGTGCAAGGTAAGGAACACCTTGTTTACAGATTGAAGAAGGCACTCTATGGTCTTAAACAGGCACCAAGAGCTTGGTACTCACGCATTGATGGGTACTTCAAAGAATATGGGTTCACCAGGAGCAAAAATGAACCCACACTCTACTACCTAAAGCAAGGTAAAGACATCCTCATAGTTTGTTTGTATGTGGATGATCTCATTTTTATGGGTAGTAATGAGAAAATGAATATGGAGTTCAAACACTCCATGATGACGCAGCTTTGAGATGAAGGATCTTGGCTTAATGCACTACTACCTTGGAATGGAGGTTCATCAGTCAGATATAGGGATCTTCATCTGCCAACATAAGTATGCTTAGGATATGATCAAGAAGTTTGCTATGGAGCATTGCAAACCAGTTGCAACTCCACTTGGACATGGGATCCAATTAAGCAAAGATGATGGAGCACCAAAAGTTGATGTGACCACTTTTCGAAGCATGGTTGGGAGTTTGATGTTTCTCGCCAACACCAGACCGGATATTCAAGATGCTATATCTCTTGTTTCTAGATTTATGTCTAACCCCTCTGAGCTGCATTTGCAGGCAGCTAAAAGAATTTTGAGATATGTGAAAGGTACATTGGATTTTGGAATCCAGTACCATAAATGTAACACTATCAAGCTTGTAGGCTTCAGTGATAGTGATTGGGGTAGCAATATTGATGACAGGAAGTCAACATCAGGAAACTGTTTTAGTCTTGGATCAGGACTAATAACTTGGAGTTCAAAAAAGCAGACAGTAGTAGCGCTATCTTCAACGAAGTTGAGTATATAGCGGTTACTTATGCAAGTACTCAAGCCTTGTGGCTAAGGAAAGTACTAGAAGAGATTGGAGAACAACAAAGTGATCCGACCCGAATCTACTGCGACAACATCAGTGCCATTCAATTGGCATATAATCCTGTCCACCATAGCAGAACGAAACATTTTGATATGAAGTACCACTTCATCAGAGATATGGTGGAACATGAAATTGTTGAGCTTCAATACTGTCACACTTTGGAGAATGTTGCAGACATCTTCACCAAGGCGATGACTAAAGCTCAATTTGTAAAGCTGAGAGACTGTGTAGTCAGTCCTCTCAACTTTAAGGGGGAGAATGTTGTAAATGTGAATAGGGTCATCACAAAGGAGGCTTAGAAAAATCTAGCTTCTAGCCTCCAGTGTGAAAACTCCTAGTTTTCTACTGGCTAGGTTTTGTCGGCAAATTTTTAAAATATATATTTTATTCCCCTAAATTGTCGCCAATTCCTTATCCCTCCAAATCTCCCTTCCACTTATTCCTCTGCACCTTCCTCCCCTTATCCCTCCATCTCCCTCCACGCTCATCCCCTTATCCCTCCGCCCACACTTCCCTTATCGCTCCAACCTTTCCCCATTATTCCCGCCAACTCCCATTTCCTAATACTATATAAATTATGCACAGTTTGTAAAATTTTGGTTTTGTAAGGTTGAAGGCGCTTCGAATAAATAATTAATTTGTTTTGTCCTCTGCATTTTTTCTGTACGTTTGTTTGACTGCACAGGCGGCTAAATCCGACAATTTCCCAGCAGAGTCCCCATTTGTTGTGGAGTTTCCACAACCACCCCAAAATTATTGGGGACCCACTTGTCATATTTTGATATGAAAGGTTTTTGGTTTTCTTTGGTTTGTAAGAATAGGGATGTTTGACCTTTTTGTTTTAATTATTTTAATTGCTTTGGTTATTTGATATTTAATGATTAATTAATCTAGGCATTAATGCTTAGATTAATTAAAATCCATTTGGATAAATAAGATTTTAATGTTCTTCATACTATCTAAGGTGATGGAATGTATTTAACAAAGCAAGGACTGACCTAAAACAAAAAGAGGATACAAAAGGTACAAAGAAATTGAGATAGAAGCCAATATGCTATTATCTACCTAATATAATTGCATTAACTATATTATGTACATAATAGTAATATTTTTAATATTATGTTATAAGGTTCTAAATGTTATCATTATAATAATATTATTATGATTATATTATAATGTTATTATTATAATAAATATTTTTGTGATTATATTCTTCTAAAATGTTAATATTATAATAATATTATTATTGTATATAATAATATTATTATAATGTACTTTATAAAAGATGTGATAATAATATTTACGATAAGGTAAAGTTTAACGTCATTTCATTTGATTGCAGATAAGGCGATGGTGGCTATTCAAAAACATTCAAAGACATGAGTGGCTAGTCTAAGAACATTTAGCGCTATGGTAGCAAATCTTCACAGAGCAACATTGGCAAAGAAGAGGCGGTCCAATATGGCGTTAGGGTTTAGAAGAACAACATGAAAGGTGCTGGAGTTGTCAGTGAAACGATCGAGAGGCAGAGGCATGCCATCAAACAAGGAAGGAAGAAGCATTATTAGGGCAACCTATGATGCCAATTGATGAGTGTCGTTGAGTCTCATCATTTAATCTCAATGATTTATCAATTCGGGGTGGTGTCCAAGGCTATCTATGATAGAATGCTAGGGCAGAGTACAATTCAGGCATTCAGATTTCAAGCATTTATTGGTGAAGCAGATTTTGGTTTAGCCTTTTGGTGTCACACTAAACCTAGTCTGAAGAATGAAAACTAAAATAAATTATAAGAATTGAAAACTAAATCTAAATTGTAGAATTTAACAATTAACTACAATTGCATGAATTGAAATTGCTAAATTGAAATCTAATCTACTTTTGCAGAATTGAAATCTAGTTACTCTTGCATAATTGAAATTTCTAAATTGAAATCTAATCTACTTTTGCAGAATTGAAATGATGCTTGTAAATGAAACTTATTCTAAAAACACTTGTCAATGCCCTGCCATAGAAGGTCGTCAAGCTTCTGCTACAGGAATTGACAGCAAAATGAAATATGCTAAAAAATGAAAAGTTGCTAAAATAGAAAGCAGGGAAAACATGGAAAGCAAATGAAAAATGCTTAGTATAATTTTTTAGCTGACATACACACAAATGTTGTACACAAACATAATAAAAAAACATAAATCACATAATACAAAATAAAAACAAAAAAATGAAATCTGGCAAGCAATCTATTAATTCTGCTGTAGCAAAATTATAGATTAAAACCTGCCATAAAATCCCTCCTTCTAGATCTGAAAGTGGGCCCATACTTCCTGATCTAGAAGGATGTGAAAAGCACTCATTAACTAATTAACACTCAACAAAAAATCATAAAATAGCTACACTTTTATTGATGATAAAACATGCTGAAAATTGTTATAGAAAATTACTGTACAGTCCTAATTGCTGCAATTGAAATCTCTCCTCTATTATAATTCCTAATTGCTCAACCAAAGAGGGATCTATGTTATTTATATAAATATTTACAACATATCCCATGCTCAAATCAGCCTATGTGCTGCTATACAATGATTTGCCAATAATTCTGAATCTCAAATAAATGCAAATTTGGACAGATTATGTTGCAGTAGTAGTCATTGGCCCTTAGAAAGCATATTCAGTGGTGGGAGTACATGGGATGAGTCTAGAAATATCTCACACATCATTATCCACTTCAGAATATGCCATTCCTATCTTGCAAACAACTTTCTATTATGCTATAGTTTTTCTGGGTTTATCCTAGAAGAGAATCAAAATTGATCTTTTCCATGAATGGTGGCTTTGGACGGTAAGGACGAAAAAATCAGATGGGAGATATTTTCACTTAACTTTATCAACCTTATTATCTCCTTTTCCACCACCAAAATTCAGTCAACAAGTCAAAAAGTACATTCTATTTTCATTTCGAAGATAAGTGGCTCATTCCGAAGACACTGCAATTCTCATTTCGAAGACATTGTGTTCATTTCGAAGATATTTAGAATGACCAACTGTGTTGACTCCAAATGGTTTTGGCTGCATTTCTAAGGTGGATTAGTCCTCAGGATCAAATTTCAATAGTCTTCATTCTTCCTTGGATGTGAATTTCATGCCTTGCCATTCATTGGTAGCTTGCTGAAATTTACAAGGTAAATTACTGTATTTTCCAGTTCTGCTGCACAGTTGTAAAATATTGGCATTTTTTAAAAATTCAAACAAATTAGAACATGGAAAAATTATTCAAATATCAACATGAATGAGTACATCAAGTTTTTACTAAATTTATACACTTCATTCACCAAGTAACCATGCTGAAATAGTGCAACAATGCTGCACAATTGTCCCTGCTCTGTTATATCCTGTTGCTGCCTATTTAGATCATGTGGGAATGCTTCTAAATATTTCAGATGTCTTCTGTAGTCCTTATTAGCTCATTCCATCCATATCCTCATGCTTTGCTTGACAACTTCAAGGTGTTGCTATAAAGTGACAGCTTGCTGATTTTTATATGGCTATTTTTTTTAGATTTTTAGATTTATGATAGTCCTAAACTTTTGTCTTCAATGTGGATTTGAAACAAGTTGAAGGGTAGGAAAACATTCAAAAACCATTGAGAAGTTAATGTATATCAGCATAGCACATTTGGTTAATTGAAATACATGTTCTTACTTGCTACTTAATCAAGCAAAATCAGTCACAAAATGTTGAAAATAGTCAAAAACAGAGATATAGTATTCTTAACATAAAATCATGTAAACACTTAACAAATAGTATATTTTAGTCAACTATTTGGCAATTAACTTATCATATGGTAGTCAAACATTGTGCAATAATGAGGCATTTTTGGGCCTCATCATCCCCCCCAACTTGAAATGATGCATGCCCTCATGCATCTTAGTAGGCCATAGTAATATGCAGGTTTTATTCTTATGAACATCCTTTGCTACCTGCTAACTGAGAAATTGCTCCTTGTTGCACTATATCAAGTGGAACCGTATTTGGCAGATGCACTACTACTGATGGAATTTTCTGTTCTTAACAACATTTCAGCCTGAATGCTTATTTTTGTTGTTTGCACCTTTTGAACAAAATTGATAATTTTTTTTTTTATTTGAAATTCTTGAGGGATGTATTTACTTGTGGTAGAGCCTTATAAACCTCAATATTTGATGTACCCTACTATTTTTGCTATTCTGTAGCATTTTTAGCAATTTTGGTATAGTTTCTGCTCATTCCGAAGATATCCTGCTCATTTCGAAGAGACTGTATTCTCATTCCAAAGATGTCTGTTCATTTCGAAGAGACTACATTTCTCATTCCGAAGATGTCTGTTCATTCCAAAGAGATTACATTTCTCATTCCGAAGATGTCTATTCATTTTTAAGAGACTGCATTTGTCATTCCAAAGATGTCTGTTCATTCCGAAGAGACTGCATTTCTCATTCCGAAGATGTATGTTCATTTCGAAGAGACTGCATTTCTCATTCCGAAGATCTTCAAAAAATATAGAAATGACCTCCTGTGCAAAAGTTAGCTATAGATTCTATTGTGGGTCCATATCTAGAGTGTATAAGCCTTCCATAACATCAAAAATCCCTTCTTCATTCTTTTGTTTAGATGTTATTCTTTGTTTTGTATGTTGTTGTTTTATTCTAGTAGTACTAAAATAGAACCTTCGAGTGCATTTTGTTGATTATCCTCCTTCAATTTATCAGACAATTATGAGATATTAAATTACAGTTCTCCTTCTAAAATTTGCCCTACAAATTGAAATAGAATTGCTGCCATGTCTGTCCCAAAATCAAGTTTTTGCATAGTTTTGGAATTTCTATGCAATTAAGGGCATAAGGGGGTGTTTCTTGACATCTTGAACATGTTCCTATTTTTTTTTCAACTTGTCACTATTGTATGAATAGTTTGTGCCAAATACCGACTATCATACACTAAATGCTAAATGTTTACTATGAATTATATGCAAGAAACACATACCTTACTGTCCTGAAAATTAGTCATGCACCTTACAAGTCGCTTTTGATGATTGTTAGCAGGCTATCTGAAAACATAAACAAACATAACACATGTGTAGTGTGAGATTTGTACAATGGTGGAACAATGATGGGTAGATCAACAAGGCAATGCATGCCAAAAAATTGGTTTTCATGCAAGCCAACTCAATAGCACCTCCAAGAAGGTTTTCACTACTGAATTATTCATTTTTTTATATATATTTTTTTCATTTTTTATTTTTATTTTTTTCATCAGAAGAGGCTGTCATTTCTGGTTTTCAACAAACTTTTGTCCTTTTTTTTTTTCAAGTGCTTCAATCAGAGAGAACATATCTGACTCTTATTTGGATAAGACCAATCCTTATTCTACAAAAACATGTTAATTGTTGTATGAAAACACCATATCTTTCTATTGAAACCTGCAACATTGATGCAACCTTCCTTACTAGATGACCAATAAGAATCTTCCTACATCATCATTGCCTCCTTATTGCTGGAAATGAAGTATTGGCTCCATTGTTCCTCTTTCTTGCTGAAATTGATGCTTGTCCTCATTTATCCCCATTTTGTGGGACATGCCTTTGCTACAAATTTTTTCTCTTTTCTTTTTTTTCAAATTTTCTTGTCTTGCTTGTACCCAAAAAGGAAGTTCACAAACAAGACTATTCTTCTTTTTTCTTTTCTTATATATATATATATATATATATATATATATATATATATATATTATTTTATTTTTATTTTTTGGTCATACTTTTTATCATCACTCTGAATCTGATATTGAAGAGAAATTATCTTCCATTATGTGTACATCCAATGGAATATCCTTCAAGAACTCCTCCTTAGTTAATGGTGCATGGTATACCCGAAGGCAATGTCCATTCACCACTAACATCCTCCATGAATTACCAATGGGAGAAAGAAGCACTTGCTCCATATCTGAAAACTTCTTCAATCAAGTGTTGTCCATGGCTCCTAGTCTGCAAAATCTTGTCAATCTGTTCTTGAAACAATTAAATACCAATTCCCAAAAGATGTTAAGTGCTTATATCAAGACAAAATTTTGATATACCCTTGTAATTCCATGTAAAGAGATTGAAATATTGTTTCAAAATAGCAACAATTTTGCTTTTTGTTTATAATTCAACCAGCTAATAATGTTCAAGAATTTTCTTGGCTGCACTTCAATTTGTTTCATTCCTAGGAGGACAGATTTTACCCCTTTGTAAAATGGAAGTAAATTTTCTATGTGTAGTTTTTCTAGTTTTTCTCCTTTATCCAAGGCTAATTTTTGTGTGTTTGGACTAAAGGTTTTCTGTGTATCTCCATTGATTTTTGTCTCTTCAAGCTTAGGTAAGTTCTTGTTTTAGCACAGTTGGATGTTGTTGCAATCAATAACATTTCCTGCAGGTTTTTTTTTTATACCAGATTTAGCTACATAGACAGGGGTTGCCTATCCTGTATTATTCGGACTAATCACAGGTTGGGCTAAAAAAGAAATATTTTTGGTTTGCACAATAATACAAGAAGTGTACAACTTTAGCAGATCAACTACTTGTCGGTAGGATCACCTCTAATGAGATCAACCATTGTCTGTGTAGGCTAAGAATTGCTAGGTTGCGGTTTAGCATGGTAAAATCCTAACAATATTTAAGTAATAATGGAAAACTCTAGGATCATCATTAAATTGTAAACTCCTATTTTGATTGTGCAAAAGTTTTTTTGTGATTTTTTTTTTTTCAGCTTACATAGACAGGGGTTGCCTGTCCTGTATATTGGCCACAGGTTGGGCTGAAGGTGGTGGTTGATTTACTTGCCCTGTTTGTTGTTGTTGGGAAATCTCTTTGAGAAGAATTCAAACTAGGCAATTTAACCCCCAAGTGTGAAGATCACCTCGTTGTAGTTGCTTGTTTTGTAAATGAACTGAAATGCAACTATCAATAATTATTATTTATACCAGCTATTACATTCAGATTTAACTCTAAACTTCATAACTTAGCACAATAATAATTATTTGACTGATTTTAACCTCTAAAAACACCATGTTTCCTAGCAATGGTGCCAAAATGATGAGTTTCGTTGAGTCTCATCATTTAATCTCAATGATTTATCAATTCGGGGTGGTGTCCAAGGTTGTCTACGATAGAAGGCTAGGGTAGAGTACAATTCAGAAATTCAGATTTCAAGCATTTATTGGTGAAGCATATTTTGGTTTAGCCTTTTGGTGTCACACTAAACCTAGTCTGAAGAATGGAAACTGAAATAAATTACAAGAATTGAAAACTAAATCTAAATTGCAAAATTTAACAATTAACTACAATTGCATGAATTGAAATTGCTAAATTGAAATCTAATCTACTTTTGCAAAATTGAAATCTAGTTACTATTGCATAATTGAAATTGCTAAATTGAAATCTAATATACTTTTGCAGAATTGAAATGATGCTTGTAAATGAAACTTATTCTAAAAACACCTGTCAATGCCCTGCCACAGAAGGTCGTCAAGCTTCTGCTACAAGAATTGACAACAAAATGAAATATGCTGAAAAATGGAAAGTTGCTAAAATAGAAAGCAAGAAAAACATGGAAAGAAAAGGAAAAATGCTTAGTATAATTTGTCAGCTGACATACACACAAATGATGTACACAAACATAATAGAAAAACATAAATCACATAATACAAAATAAAAACAAAAAAATGAAATCTGGCAAACAATCTATTAATTCTGCTGTAGCAAAATTACAGATTAAAACCTGCTATAAAATCCCTCCTTCTAGATTTGAAAGTGGGCCCATACTTCCTGATATAGAAGGAGGTGAAAAGCACTTCTTAACTAATTAACACTCAACAAAAAATGATAAAATAGCTGCACTTTTATTGATGACAAAACATGTTGAAAACTGTTACAAAAAATTACTATACAGTCCTAATTACTGCAATTGAAAACTCTCCTCTATTCTAATTCCTAACTGCTCAACCAAGTAGGGAGCTATGTTATTTATATAAATATTTACAACATAGCCCATGCTCAAATCAGCCTATGTGCTGCTTTACAGTGATTTGCCAATAATTCTGAATCTGAAATAAATGCAAATATGGACAGTTTATGTTGCAGTAGTAGTCATTGGCCCTTAGAAAGCATCTTCAATGGTGGGAGTACATGGGAGGAGTCTAGAAATATCTCACACATAATTCTCCACTTTAGAATATGCCATTTCTATCTTGCAAACAACTTTCTATTATGCTACAGTTTTTCTAGGTTTATCCTAGAAGAGGATCAAAATTGATCTTTTCCATGAATGGTGGCTTTGGACGACAAGGACGGCAAAATCAGATGGGATATATTTTCCCTTAACTTTATCAACCTTCTTATCCCCTTTTCCACAACCAAAATTTAGTCAACAAGTCAAAAAGTACATTTTATTTTCATTTCGAAGATAAGTGGCTCATTTCGAAGACACTGCAATTCTCATTTCAAAGACATTGTGCTCATTCTGAAGATCTTTAGAATGACCAACTGTGTTGACTCCAAATGGTTTTGGCTGAATTTCTAAGGTGTATTAGCCATCAGGATCATATTGCAATAGTCTTAATTCTTCCTTGGATGTGAATTTCATGCCTTGCCATTCATTGGTAGCTTGCTAGAATTTACATGGTAAATTACTGTATTTTCCAGTTCTGATGCACAGTTGTAAAATATTGGCATTTTTTTGAAAATTCAAACAGATTATAACATGGAAAAATTATTCAAATATCAACATGAAGGAGTACATCAAGTTGCTACTGAATTTATACACTTCATTCACCAAGTAACCATGCTGAAATAGTGCAACAATGCTGCACAATTGTCCCTGCTCTGTTATATCCTGTTGCTGCCTATTTAGACCGTGTGGGAATGCTTCTAAATATTTCAGATGTCTTCTGTAGTCCTTCTTAACTCATTCCATCCATATCCTCATGATTTTCTTGACAACTTCAAGGTGTTGCTATAAAGTGACAGCTTGCTGATTTTTATATGGCTATTTTTTCCAGATTTTCAGATTTATGATAGTCCTAAACTTTTGTCTTCAATGTGGATTTGAAACAAGTTGAAGGGTAGAAAAAAATTCAAAAACCATTGAGAAGTTAATGGCTATCAGCATAGCACATTTGGTTAATTGAAATACATGTTCGTACTTGCTACTTAATCAAGCAAAATCAGTCACAAAATGTTGAAAATAGTCAAAAACAGAGATATAGTATTCCTAACATAAAATCATGTAAACACTTAACAAATAGTATATTTTAGTCAACTATTTGGCAATTAACTTATCATATGGTAGTAAAACATTGTGCAATAATGAGGGATTTTTGGGCCTCATCACCAATTGATGGAGTTAAAGGCCAGCCTCAAAGAGCATGGAAGGTTTTAGTGTTGCATCTATTTCATTACGCTATGGCAATGTGAGTGTGAGAGTAGGGAGTTGAACAGTGCCATGGCTGCATAGTTTTGGTAGCACCACAACGTCGATGGCAGCGTCGATGGCTGCGTAGGTTTGGCAACACCATGATGTTGATGGAAACATCGATGGTTACATAGATTTGGCAGCACCACGACGATAATATCAGCGCTATGGTTGCATAGTCTTGGTAGCACTATGGCTGCATCATTGGCAGTGCTATGGCTGTGTAAGTTGGACAGTGCCATGGCTACATAGGCAGTGTGATGATTTTATTTGGTTACATGGAAACCAAAGTACCCAGGATGAGGGAATGCCATCCCAGTACTTGGGCACATTGGTATGGCTTAGGAGAAATACCAACAGGTATCGGCCTCAAAAAGTGACAATGAAAATTTCGCTAAATAAGATTGGCCTGCATTATTTTAGTTAATGTGAATGTGAGTTGATCACGTTCAATTTTTTAAAGGAGGTCTAAAATTGTAGGGGTATAAGGTAATGCTTTTATCATTCGTTTGATGGATGTAAAGGGGTATTCTTGGGTATAATGCCTATAAGAGAAAGGGGAGATATAAGGAGTCATGTAGGGTTATGTTTTTGTTAGTTTTTTAAAAATAAATAACGTTTAGAAGTGTTATGTTTATTAAATCATAAAAAATTATGATGGATTATTTTATTATATCCATTCATTATTTTGGTTGTGAGAGAAGATGAAGCGAAAGGACTTCTAAGCATTATTTATACCTTTCTATCCTACATTTTTCAAAGGGGGGCTGGAAATGATGTAACATTCCGAGAAAGAAATAAAGAAATAGCATTTTTCAGATTTTGAGAGGGTAGCAAACTTCTGTGAGAAAAATCAAAAGGAGGGTTTTTATCATAAAACTAACATTTTTAGTGTCTTATAATTTCTATATTTTAGTGACTTCTAGCCATTGTATTATGCCATGAAATGGGTTGCAATAGGCGAAGGTCAATATTATGCAGTTTATTTATGTTTCCTTTGAGTCTCGCACTTGATTTAATGGTATTGCGCTTATGTTGTAGGTCCATTGATTTAGGTTGTTTTATGATTACCTCATAACTTGGGATTTTACATGGAGGAGCTTGCTAAACTAATTTAGAATTTGACTTTTTAAGCTAACCAAATTTGCATGTTTGTTTCATTTAATGTTCTCAAAGTTTATTTTATTTCAAGCATTCAAGCATTCCATTGTGGTCCATCCAGAATTTTAGTTTCTTTCATTTCCATTCTGGTCCTTTTCTAGAATTTTTGCTAATTTCTTGTTAGTTTCATTTTTTCTGGTCCATTTCGAAAATTGTTAAGCTTTCAAATTATTTCCATTTTGGTCATTTTCCATAATTTCTGCACCTCCAAGTTTCATTAATCTAAAGCTTTCAGATAAAACACATGGTTTAGGAGGGATACTAACCTACTATTTCACATTAAACTAAGATAAGAAATGAAAGCTAACTTTGCTAACTTTGCTAACATTGCTAACATTGCTAACATGCTAACTTCTACTAACCACTATTAGGGTAGTGGCATCAACATAAGGAAGATAAAATGAACCCAACTATCTAAAATTTACTTCATATTAAAGGCATGAGCATTAAAATGAGGTGGACAATTCCACATTTTGTCATTTGAAACCTTTTAAATGAAGATAAAATACTCTACTAACAAGGATTTAGGGTAGCACCAATTTAAAAAACCCTAAAAAGAACTGCTTTTATTTTTAGTTAGATCTTTCAAATCACGAAGCATTGTTTAGAACCGGTAAATGCCCCTTGTTTATGGTCACATGCATTATTGAATTATTTAGGGCACTATTGTAATATTTTAGATATTTTACTAGAACCTTAGAGAAGTTGAATGCTTGTCATTTTGTTTCTTTTCAAGAGAGATTTTTCTATTCAATACTTTGCATGTGGTGGTATTTTGCAATTGGAAAAAATATACACTCAACAAAACAGAAGCTATTTGGGACCATGCGAGATGCCTTGAATGAGGCTGACTAGAAGTGGCTTGATGCCTTGGGGCTCAAGCAAGTAACTCAGTTGGAGACGATGATAGACGGTCAGGCTTATTTGACAAATTTTATTAGCTTATGGTACCCGTGCACCAACACCTTCCATCTACCAATGGGAGAGATGATGGTGACACTAGAGGACATCTATTAGATTCTAATGATTTTGATAAAAGGGGCGACCTATTTGGTCATTGCACTGCAACCTGAGGGGTGCAATGCTAACGAGGTGCTTTGGGGAGGATGCAAATGTGATGGATATGGACTATCAGAATGGTGGTATCTTGGTGGGGTATTGGCATGAGGAGGGGTTTTTGGGGGTGATACATGCACTTATAATGACTCATCTCCAATATTCTCCTTCCAGACTCATCAAGATCCAGGTTCTTATGGAATCTATTAGAGCTAGTGTACGCCCTGGTGGGGTGCACCATGAAGGAGCCACTGGTGATGGCATGTGGGACTACCTTGTTGGCATAGATCTAGGATGAGTTATATGAGATCCGCTACTGTAAGTGAAAGGGCTTAGGTTGTAGCTTCTTATTGTAGTGTTGGGGGTTGTAGCACATAGTTGTGGGGTGAACACATGGCTTACCCTAGACAACCTGGGCACAGATAGTGAATAGGGATATAGGATATGGTATCTTATGGTAGATGGTACAAGAGAGACGACAAAGTTGGCAATTCATAGGTGATGTGGATCACTACACCGATCTCTTCTCTCATCAAGCACTAGGGTAGGTGTTATGGCAACCATACAAGGATTTTTTGATCTAGGCAAATGTTGGAGAGTAGCTCCAATAGGTGATATGGGATAGATGGGTAATTGCATGGCATGGGACTGAATGGGAGTACTTCCCATTTGCTCAGTCATAAGGTAGTTTGGACTACATAAGTGGTTTCCTAGAGATCCCGTAGTGTACCGACACCACGAGGATGAGAGGACACTATTATGGCCTTCTGTCGAGGAGGTGGGTGAGGATTCAGATCTTGTATTAGTTGTTCCTGATGTGGATGACGTCAGGACTACAGGGGAGTATGAATCATGGTGGGTGATGTATTAGTGGTGAGGTGCAAGGGCCCTAGGGGGTGAGGTAGTTGGGGCAATGGATGAGATGATGATGGATGATCTAGATGAGGACCAGGATGAGGGTGATGAGCAAGGAGATCTCCTAGATTTGGGAGATCAGGGTGATGACATGGGTGTGGAGGATCATGGGGCACAAGTACCACCGGGTGCACAGGGTGACCAATATATCGATTTATAGGCTGAGCTAGCCAAGGTTAGGTAGGAGAGAGATCTCCTGTGGCTACAGACATAGGAGGACCAGACTGAGATATCCTCCCTACGAGTGTAGCTAAGAGCTTAGGGTTCAAGGCAGGAGGGATCCAACGCTAAGAAGATAGAGATGTTGCAGGCAGAGGTGTTATGACTGTAGTCAGTGGTGGATACCTACTAGGTGTAGGGATAACATAGGCAGACCTATGTGGTTCGATTGGAGATGGAGGTGGTACAACTTGGGAGGTCACAGTGGAACCAGACTACTAGAGGTAGTGTGAGTCGTAGCACCGATCCTTTGTGATCATGGTTATGGAGACTCGTGGGATTATTTTTGGGTTTTTTAGGATGCTTAGCATCGTGAGGTCCGAGGACCCACATTATTGTAGTCTACGGACATTTTGGAAACTATGATGTACTTTTTGTTTTACCCCATATATATATATGAGATTTTGTTGTGGTCATCATGTGTTTCATTTATTGCTTTATTGTATGAATGCAATGTGTGTATGGATTTATGATTATATGTTAGATGGTTAATATGATGCATATGGATGCAATGAGATGGTGATAGATAGATATCATGTATGCATGTGTATTTGGACTTGGTTTTATTTGTGGCTATCTATGTGCGTGGATGCACAATGAGATGGAATATTTGATTGATTGATAAAAATGAATTGTGGCTAATGATTTGACCTACTATGTTAGCACCATAGACTGTACAAAATACATTAACGCTCTTTTTATTTCTTTTTTGTTTTTGTATTATTTTTGTGTAATGGAAATGTGGTAGAAATGAAATGATTGACATGAGATGTTAGAGAATGTCGATGAGGTTTTTATGAGACTCAAACACTCTATCTGATATGATCAAAGGTTGTATACTAACTATGCAAGAATTTTTGACAATGTATGAATCTGCTAGGACGACCAAGGTACTTCATATCCCTATGTGTGCAAGTGAGTTCATTTACGTGAGACACATAAGGATACTGCTAGTTCCAAGTAGGTTCTCAACCAAACCTATACTGAGGATCACCCAATGAATGCCACAATCCAAGGTTTTATACTTAGTTATATTAGACCACTATGCAACCTAAGCTACCACAATCTAGCTCATCCTAATGCAAATATTGGTCTATGCAAAGGCAAGATGCTATTATGATAGACATGTAGTCATGCATAAGGATACCACCAGTGTGAAGTAGGCTATCAACCAAACCTGTACTGAGGATCACCTTATGGCTTTCCAAATGATAAGAATTCTAGGGATTCAAGTTCCACTTCTTAGTAATTTGGGATACTTGCTCCGTAGGGATACTTGGGATACTTTCTCAGTAGTGATGATAATCACTATTTTTTTTTGAGCAAGGGATTTGTTGAGTGATTAGAATCACTGTTTCTTGTGCTTTTTGACTTGTGCACTTTTTGAATTTGTAATTTTGAGTTTGTACTTTGATTTTTACAATTTTTTTATGTTTGCAAATTGTTGGGAATTCTTTGATTTTATTGAGGAATTGGAATTTGTGGGAATTGGGGATTTTTATAGTGGTGAAAACCATTGTTTAATTTGGGGGAATTAGGTAGGGAAGAGTTTGTCCTTTTGCCAATTCTTAGCATTCTTGGTCCATTTGCAAAGGGGGATGAGCAAGATAACCATTTCACTTATGGTAACCTAGTCCGCTATGCAGTTTTCATATTTCCTTTCGTAAAACTTGGATTATTAATGTGTAAATGTGTTTGGGATCTGCTGTACACAAGGCATAATCTAAGCAAGAATCTACCTCCTAAAAATCAAGATAGCTTTTTACAAAACCTAAAGAGAAGCTAGAAATGGTTGAGTGACCAAAAACCCTAATGACATTCTAAAACAAATGATTAGGTGGAGTGGTGGACACAAATGTGAAATATGGAAAATTTAGGTGAAATGATGATTTCAACACTGAACTATGATTACTTTCACAACACTGATTTTGAATGATAAGTAGTGTACCATCATGGTACTAGATATGCATGAGAAAATATAAAATGTAAAGTGCTAATGATGAGTATACCTAAATGCAAGCGATGATAGAATGCAATGGAATACAATGTGATGAGATGCAATATTTCTAAATTTTGATGTTTTGACAATTGTTTTGAAATGCGATGCAATGCAATGTTTTTGTATTTTGATGTTTTGATGATTGTTTTGAATTTTTGATATATATATATATATATATATATATATATATATGTATGTACATGTGACCAATGGGCTTATTGGGAGCCATTGGGACATTTTTGGGAACGAAAGGGCTTATGGATGCCTTTGGGGCTTTTTGGTTGACCTGGATGGTTTTAGACCACTAAGGAGCATTTTTGGTTGACCAAGCAGATTGTAGGCACCCTTGGAGTATTTTGGGGTGGCCTAGATGGTTCTAGACTGCCTAGGAGTATTTTATGTTTACCAAGCGGGATGTAGGCACCCTTGGAGCATTTTGGGGTGACCTAGATTGTTCTAGACCACCTAGGATAATTTTATGTTGTCCAAGCGGGATGTAGCCACCCTTGGAGTATTTTGGGGTGACATATACAGTTCTAGACCACCTAGGAGCATTTTAGGTTGACCAAGTAGGATGTAGGCACCCTTGGAGCATTTTAGGGGTGACCTAGATAGTTCTAGACTACCTAGGAGCATTTAAGGTTGACCAAGCAGGGTGTAGGCACCCTTGGATCATTTTGGGGGTGCCCTAGATGGTTCAAGACCACCTAGGAGCATTTTAGGTTGGGCCATACTGCCCTAGGCATGGAATGGCTACAAATGAAGGATATTCAAGGGTTAAAGGTCCTTGACACCTTCAAGTGAGGCTAGGTGATAAGTTTCAGGTCCTATATGACTAGTAATGACATAGGGACCTAGCCAATTTGTCACAAACTTGTCCCTCAAATGGGGCAGTAAATTAGAATTTTGTTTGTTTTTCTTCAGAAAAATATCACCAACCTAAAATTCTCGTAGGCGGATTTTCATATTTAAGGCTCTCTTAAGTTACTCTTGATAAATGTGTAGGTGCTCGAGAGAATTAATACAATTTTCATCAAGCAACATAAGTTGATCTAGGCGAGCCTACCGTGCGATGTCATCATCAATGAACTCTTGCATGGATATGTGTAGCGGTGGTATTTCGAGCTCTAGAGGTATGACCACCTTGACGCCATACACTAGTGAAAATGGAGTAGCCCTAGTGGGCATCCGGATACTAGTGCGATAAGCCCATAGATCAAGGGGCATTTGTGTGTGCCAATCGATGTGATTCTCTCTAACAATTTTCTTGAGAATGGTAATCAGTGTTTTGATGGAAGCCTTTAGTTTCCCATTTGCTTACGGATAGTAGGGTGTCAAAAAACTGTGTTGGATATTATTCTTTACTATCAAAGCTCGCACATATTTGTTTTTAAATGATGTCCCATTATCTGAAATGATCTAGGATGGAATACCAAAATGACAAATGATATTATGCAATAGGAATTCTGCTATATCACATATGCATAGCAATATCACTCTAACATTGGCTAATAATAGCCCATGTGAAGAATGTGCTTAGCAATGGCCATGCCACTAAAATGGCCACCACATGTATCGTTGTGTGCTTGGGCGATTGCCCAAGATGATTCTTGATGCTTTAATAAGCGAAGGAGGATTCCTTCATAGCTCTGACAATACAGAATGCCTCCTAGCAAGACATATTTTGTGGCATTATATTTCAAATTATTTTAGCGATGTGCGATAATCTAGGAGGGAAGTTACCAAGATTTAGGTATTACCTAATTTGTGCTGACCAGTCCTGTTGTGAAGAAGCCTCGAGTACATGAATGACCTGTCCCTATTAAAGTTCATCCCTAGTGAATGCTGATCATAAGAGAACTTGTAAGAATAGCATTTTACGACTATCAAAAGGGTTTTTAGGGAACAAAGTTCCCCAATCATCCTGGTTCAAGTGTTCGTGAATGTGCGAGAATCTCTCTTGGTGAGGTTCAATTTGAATCAAGTGGACTTTTGATATGACTTGGTCGTTCTTGCACTCAACTGAAGATTGTGAGAGTGTTTTAATCTGAATGGTTGTCATATGATCTATAGGGTCTTGCAATATCAAGGACTTGAGGGAGGCCATTGTATCCAAAAAATGATTAGATGATCGAGGGAGCACCTTGATATTGTACCATTCAAATTTTACCAGGAACTTATCCACAAGGGCTTTGTAGGCTTGCAAAACTAAGCACTTGCACTAGTATATCCCTTTGACTTGGTTAATGATGAGCATGGAGTCACTAAAAATATTAAGCTTAGTGATGTTCATGGTGACGGCCATCTGAAGACCTATAAGCAAGGCTTCATACTCGATGTTATTGTTGGTACATGAGAAATCGAGTTTAAATTACAGGGGTATGGGAGCCCCATGCGATGTGAAAAACATGATCCCCATGCCACTCCCTTGCTCGCATTTGGAGCCATCAAAAAATAGGGTCATGTTTGCCTATATCTCAAGCTCATCATCATCGTCAAGCTCCATGCTAAGAGGTTGATCATCTTGGAGATGAACCTATGCGATTTGATCAGTGATGACCTGACCCTTAATTGATTTTTGTCCAATAAACTCAAGGTCAAATTTCATCAACAACATGATCCATTTCACCGTGCGACTACTATGATAAGTGTGACTCATCATGTATTGCAATGGATTCTCTTTAGATACAACATACATGGTATGGCTAAGCATGTAATGTCGTGGCTTCTTGGTGGCAAAAACCATTTCTAGGCAAAAACCACCGCTAGGCATAATTTTTTAATGTATGCATACTTGATCTTATAACTAACCAGGCTCTAGCTGACATAGTAATTGACATGTTCCTTATGTAGTTCATTGTTTTGGGCTAACATGGCGCCCAATGAAATCTTACTGGCTGAGATGTATAAGCACAACAACACTCCTGGTATAGGTGGATCCAACACTCGCGATGAAGCCAGGTATTGTTTTATTGCATCAAATACCTTCTAGCACTCGTCATCCCAATGGAATGCGACTACCTTATACAACAAATTGTTCATGGGTTAATACTTGTCTGACAATTACGCTATAAAGCATTTGATGGATGTGATATTACCATGTAGACTTCATAGAATCTTGATCATGGTTTAGGGAGGCATCTCGAGGATGGCCTTGACATTATTAGGGTCCACTTCAATGCCTCACTTGGAAATGATGAATTCCAAGAGTTTTCCAGATGTGACACCAAAGACGCACTTCTTGGGTTTCAGTCTCACGTTGTGGTCGATGAGGTGATCTAGAACTTTGCACAAGATTTCGAGATGCTCATGGCGTAATAAATATTTAGCCAATAATTCATCTATGTAATCTTCCAAAATCTCATGCATGTATTCATGGAATATGTATGTCATGGAACGCTTGTAGGTGGCGTCAAAATTCTTAAGGCAAAAAGGCATGACCTTGTAGCAAAATGTTCCCAAGGTGTTTTGAGTGCCATTTTGAGCTGGTCCTCTGGATTAATACAAATATGATTGTATCCAGAAAAACCATCCATAAGATATAACATTTTGTGGCCTGTTGTGGCATCTACCAGGGCTTCAATGCTTAGCAAAGAAAAATCATCCTTAGGACTCGCTTCGTTTAGGTCTCGAAAGTTGGTGCAAATGTGAATCCTCCCATATAGCTTTTTTATGGGAACCATGTTGGAAAACCATGGCGGATAATCTACAAAAATAATAAACTTGGCATCCAATAGCTTCTCTAGCCATATTTGACCATCAAGGCCACCGTTGGATGCATCTTTCTTAGCTTTTGCTTGACAGGCTTGGCTTTGAGGTCAAGCTTCATATTGTGGATGACTAGATTTAGGTCTAATCTCGACATGTCTTTGTAGGACCATGCAAAAGTTATCTTCTTCTTAGTGAGAAGGGCTATGTTATTAGCTTGCTCTTCGGGGGATAGAATCTCCCCCAGATTGATATACTATGGATTTTATAGATCTGAGCCGATATCTTTGTCAATCGTAGGCTCGATTGACATATGCGACCCCTACTCTAGCTGGTGGGGGATAGGGATCAAATGGATGTCATATGCTGAGTTTAGATCGTCAATGAGAACCTCAGGTTCCTCTTGAGCATGAAAAACATCATGAGTTGACCCTAGAGAGAGGTAAAATAGTTTTAGCATCTCGTCGTAAGTCCAATACTCAGAAGGGGATGGGGGTGAATATCCATGATCAAAGTTGATTGCCCCCAAGTCAAGGTGCAATGGATTTGGTGGCTTATTCAAATCTCGCAGGGGCTTGAACAGATATATGGAAATAATATTTATGGACATATGATTTCACCTAGGTGGTTGACGATGACCATGGACCTCTGGATGCAACACATCCTGAGGGGAGGCTGTGGAGGTGGTGGAATAACAGGCAATGGTTGATGTGGCTGTAGGTGAACCTACCCTTCATGAGGCAGTCGTTGTTACCAAATGGGATCTTGTAATGGGAACATGTGCAAAATGTACTCATCATTCTCATACCAAGGTACGACCTGCATGTATTCTCCATCATAACTATTAGAATCAATCGACACGAATCCATAGTGTGACTCATCATTTGACGTCCACTCATAAGGGAATATTGGATCTTCTTCCTCACTTTCATGGAGAATAATATGCAAATATTCACCTCTCATAGGATTGGATACCATCGTTAGGTGGGTCATCGTCTCCCAAGGGCATCAGGAAATAGTCCCCCAGCGAGTAGACGTGATTAGGGTTGGTAAAGGGATATCATGCCAACTCATATCTATATTTGAGGCATAGGCACTCTAGACCATCTACAAGAAAATCCAAGGTCAAGGGATGGTTATGTCCCAACCCTGACTTATCATATGGCATTTGGTACTGGGGTTGTAACAGGACCCGTGTACCTTGCTCATACAAGCCTAACCCATAACCATACCAATTGCATAAGTCAAGATACTTTAGGGAAAATTTAGGGTTAGACAAGTAGTGGATGTCTTCTCTAAATGGCTCCTCATCCTCCTTCGACTTTTGGTAGGGTTCGATGTCGTAGTCAAGTCCCCCATAGACAAAATTTATTTGATTATGGGGGACACCTAGAGGCACGATGGTACCTATAGGAAGACATGGTTGACTCATGTCGTGCATCAAATATATCGCAAGAGTAGTTGTAAGATCCCTAACCATATATTATCCTAATCTAGTGGAAGCCAAGTGCACTATCACCTGAGGCTGTAGATATAAGAACGATGAGAGCGAGATCTGATTTGATTCATCTTCTACCTCTTGTGGTAGCACTTCCTCATCTACGGTAGGTATCTCTTCTGTAGAGATGGTGGATATGGTTTGCTGGACCTCATCAATAGGATTCTAAAAGCATGTCTATGAAATCATGGCGTACCAGATGCGATGCAAACAAAATGGATACGGTATGAAATGCTAAGTCCTATGAAATGCAAAGAACAAATGCATGAAGGAAAACGACACATAAAATGAGATGTAAGAAAAAAAAAAGTGCAGTCTCTTTTATAATGTTGCTTGTGATCCAATTACAATATGCCCCCCATTTAGGGGCTTGGATCATTTGATACAATTTTGTTACATCAACGGATGGTACGCTTCCAGGGTCTTCCGCATGCCCACATTCAAAATGGGCGAGCCAAACATTGTTGCCACTTATGTAAGTGTGTCTATCATTCCTTGCTACCCCTCTGGTGTTCTTGGCATCGAGATCCTACATACAGAGAAACAAAAAATGGTTAATAGCATATGTGGATGGAAGGAAATATGCAATCCCCAAGGCCTCCGGTTAGTGAATACACAAAATAGCAAAATGATGATCAGAACGTGTCATAATGAATCAAAAATTTGACAAAAGCATATAGACATCATCAAGGACACATTGCAAAAAAATAGTGGGGAAATCATGCATGGATTTCTAATCGCTTTGGGGTGGGACGCTGGGGACTGTCACAAAACGTGTAAATGTGACCTCCCAAATTTCCTATCCAGAGGCCTCCAAAATTCTTGAAAACTTGGGGTTAGGCAAAAGGGGTCATTTTGAGACGACCCAGAAGGTCAAATTTGGCATATTCTACCTAGATTGTCCTGTATCTGAAGGCACTCATTGTAGGTTAGTAAACACATAAAATGATAAAAACACAGTCAAAACAGGTCAGAATGCAGTGAAACTTGAATAGAAGCATAAGTAAATCATATACATAATGATGCAAAAATAATAGTAAAGAAATCTAGTGTATATTTCTAATTGCTCTGGGGTGGGACAATTAGGACTGCAACAGTGCGGGGGGTGCCCGAGGGTAGGATGCCCACCGTTTGGGGCTTGGTTTCGACACCAATCTAGGTGGGATGGGTCCAAAACCTCCTAGGGGATTGTGTCAAAAATTTTGGTGTGGGATTATGGCTGATTGTTTGGGTTTTGGGTCGGAATGGCGTCCCTAGTATTCACCCGATAACCTCCCTTCCAAAAGAGAGATTAAGGATGTAGGAAGCACAAAGGAGGATGGGGATATAATTTGGCAGCACTCCGTTGCTCCAAATGCTCTTGCTCTGGTTTTTTTTTTGGGGTGATAAGGCTCACTATTTTATAGACCTGAGGGTCTTCTTTGAATGCGCATGTAGGGGTGCCACTTGGCCATCATGCCTTATCATGGGAGAGAATATTCCTCCCTAATTAAGGGCTCCTTGATTGAGGCCTCCATGACTGCCTCTTTGATCTTTGAAACGCTCCCTTGTACTCCTATGCCTTGAAGGTGGAGTTGGGTGGAAAATATGGGCTTCCATTTGTCAAGGTTTAACTTTTTGCTTATCAAACCTGCTATTTGTCCCACCCTGGAGCGATTGCTGCTAATCATCCCGAGGTGGGGCGAATAGGATTCTAATCATCCCAGGGTGGGACGAATAGGGAGCAAAGTGCTTAAAAGGTGCCAAAATGACCTCTGACATTCCAAAATTGCTTTGGGAGTGGTTAGGACCACTGTTTAACCTCTGGGGGCTGCCCTAGGGGGTATGTATGCCAATACGGTTAGTGCTTGTAGTCACATAATCGGATTGGTGCTATTTTGGTGTCTACAGATGCCCCTTTTTGGGATGCGCTATGCGTGGCGTAGTGCTGAGAAAAAATAGATAACCAAAGCACTTAATGATTAGGGTTTCTTAGTAACCTAACCAAATTTTGATGCCCCAAGTATGGAAAGGGCACACATTCTTGAATCCTTACTTTTGATGAGCTAAGGAGCTTAACTCAAGTGTAACCTTTTTCGGTGAGGTGTTACATGATCTTGGACATTGTTCCGTCATGAATAGGCAAAGGGCGCAACCTTTTGTCTGTGGAACCTTGAGTTCATGCTTCTAGAATACCAAGTGTTTGTTTAGCTTGTGATTATTGCTTGTTTACTGCCCCAAGCAAGAGCGTGATTGTCTTTGTCAATGATTCTTTGAAAGCATGCCATTTCCTTGATTGGGTGTGTATTTGTTGATTGGTGACTAAGTGTGACTACCCCCTCAAGCGTCGAAACAATGAGGGAATGACCAAAATGAGAAAAGTGATGAGTCACTTGACGCAAGATGAATTTTGGTAAGGGTACCTTCTGTTGTTTTTCGTTGAATGCTTATTGCAGTTTCCCAACAATCGGACCTATTTTTGGTGGGTTTTGACCCTTTTTTGTGACGCCTATTAGGGTTGAAATTGTTGAAAATCCTTCCTCCCGTGGAGCGGTCCGGATATGGTAGCATTCTTAGGGAGTAGGATAGTGAGTATTTGTGACCTCGACATTGGTTTTTTCATGCCATGAATGTCAGGTGCAAAGGCACCTTTGTTCGACAGATTTATTGCTATTTTTGGTGGGTTTGGACCCTTTTTTGTGACGCCTATTGGGGTTGAAATTGTCGAAAATCCTTCCTCCCATGGAGTGGTCCGGCTATGGTAGCCTTCTTAGGGCATAGGATAGTGATAATTTGTGACCATGACGTCAATTTTTCATGCCAAGAATTTTAGGTACAAGGGCACCTTTGTTCGACAGCTTTATTGCTATTTTTGGTGCATTTTTTGGATGCAGTTTTTGTTGCTTTATTTCTTGCTCTGTAATCGTCCCAGGGTGGGACGAGTGCTAACTAGAGCGCTCGTCCCAGGGTGGAATGATTACAGGCCTAAGAGCCTATATAAGGGCCAAAACTAGGTTTTGGCCTCATTTGAAATCTTTTTTTCTGGCGATTTGGAGCAGTGAGGAGGAGTGCGAGTTTGCATAGTGGAGCGCTGCTGAAATTTTGCGGACACCATGACTGCGAGAACCGGATCTTCGAGTGGCAGAGCTAAGGTGAGACCGGTATGATGTTCCTTCTCTCTGCTTGTTATTTTGTTTTTCTTTTTGCTAGTTAAAGTTAAAACCCTAATTAATTTTGTTTTTTTATTTTGTTTTTGCATCTACATTAAGGTTGAAACCCTAGTTAATAATTTTTTTTTGTATTTTGTTTTTGTGTCTACATTAAGGTTGAAACCCTAGTTAATTTTTTTTTGTTTTTGTTTGTTTGTTGATTTTTTAATGTTTTTGTACTTTCGTTGTACATTTTTTTTTAATGTTTTCATTTTGTTTTCAATATTAAGGTAGAAACCCTAAAATGATATTTTGTGATTGTATAGTTTTTTTTAATGTTTTTTTTTTAATGTTTTTGTACTTTGCTGTACATTTGTTTTTTGAATGTTTTCTATGTTTTGTTTTCATATTAAGGTAGAAAACCTAAAATGATATTTTGTGATTGTACAGTTTTTTCAATGTGTTTTTGTTTTCGCTGTACATTTGGTTTTTTTTTTTATGTTTTCATTTTGTTTTCAAAATTAAGGTAGAAACCCTAAGATGATATTTTGTGATGTTTTTGTTTTTTTGTTGATTTTTAATGTTTGTGTTATTTTTGTTTTTCAGGTTGTGAAGAGTCAGTACCACCAGTTGACTGTGTTCTCTGAGGTTCAAGATGCTTTAACAGTTGTGGATTGGGAGTGGCTTGATGCCCTTGGGCTCAAGAAAGTGACGCGTTTGGAGCCTATGGTGGGGGATCGGGCATATCTGACTGCCTTGATCAATCTGTGGGATCCCCACACTAGAGAACAACTATCCTGAAATGATGTTTTAGGCAGGCAACAAATATTGGGATGGATAGGGTTGTGGAGAGGGCAGAGGCAGACTGCTTGATAGGTGGGATTCTGGTGCGGTGGTGGCTGGAGAAGGGCATATTGGGGGTGAGGCATATGTTGCTCATGATCCTCATCTCCAATATGCTGCTTCCTAACTCCTCAGGTGTGAGGTTCCCTTGGAACTTGCTTGAGTTGGTGTTCAGACTGGTGGAGTGTCTGACATCAGTGCCACTTATTATGAGATGGGGTTAGATGTTGTTAGCGTAGTTGTATGATGAGTTTTACGAGGTCCACCACTGTGGGCAGAAGGGGATCGGGTGCAGCTATCTTTGGCAGTGCTGGGGTTGGCAGCACATAGCTGTGGAGCGGCTACAGGGGTTGCCTTGGACCACTCGAGGTGAGATGGTGGATAGTGAGATTGGTTATGCTACTTTATGGCAGAGATCAGAGGAGCATGGGCACAGTCAGCGGTGGGCAGGTGACGTAAGTCACTATACTGATGCCTTCTCTCATCTAGCTCCAAGGTAGGTATTCTGGCAGCCGTATTGGGACTGTCCAGCCTGGCCTGAGGTTGGCAAGTGGATCCGATGGGTTCGTAGGGGTAGATGGTTGATTGGGTGGCATGGGATAGAGTAGGAGTACTTCCTGTATGTTCGGGTGATGCGGCAGTTTGGGGTGTGCCAAGGATTTCCTGGTGATCCCTTGATCTATTGACATCGGGGTGACGAGAGGACTCTATTCTGGCCGATCATTGAGCCACTAGGTAAGGAGTCTGATGTAGTTATTGATGTTCCCGATGTGGATAATTTTGGGGTAACGACAGAGTATGACCGATGGTGGACTATGCGGTGATGGGGGGGTGAGGAGCCTCTAGGAGGCCCGAATATTGTAGCAGTAGGTGGTGAGGGTGTAGAGGCATCAGTGGAGGGTTGGGGGGCTCTGTTTGACGATGTGGGCATGGTGGAGGTAGATGACTACACTGGTGAGGGGGACGATTTAGGGGTTTCGAAGTATTCGGATGTTCAAGGCATCCCAGAGCAGTGGGTGCTAGAGCAGCATGTCGTCCCGGAGGTGCCCATGCCTCAGGAAGTCTTAGGGGATATGGAGGCTAGGTTTCATGCTGAGATAGCATGATTGGAGGGTATCTTATGGAGACGGGACGAGGAGCAAAGATACATTTTGTAGGAGAGGGATCTCCTACGAACTTTGCTGGCACAGCGGGATAACGCATTGGCTGTGTATCACCATCGAGATGTGGAGTGGGATCGATATCGGGTGGAGTTAGATGTAGAGGTTGTCTGCCTTGGTGGACAGTTACCTGAGCTCGATGGAGGTAGATCGTTACACCGTACGAGAGGCAGTGAGACTGAGTAGTCTGCATCCTCTTATCGCAGGCGACTGGGTGATGGTAGCGTTAGTGGGCATGATGCGAGGGCTGGCATCAACCACCATGAGAGGTCCCATAGGATCCATACTACTGGGGGTAGTTCCATTTGCACCGATCCTACGTGATCATGGTGGCCGACTCCCTAGGCTTTTGGGATTTTAAGTTTTTGATTTCTTTGTGAGGCCAAAGGATCATCTTATTGTAGCCTGAGGGCATTTTTGACTTGATATATACATGACTCTTTTTTTTTATTATACACTTGTCATGGTTTATTATTCTTTATGCACATTTATTTATGTTGATGTATGCATATGTTATTATGAATGCGGATGTTTTTAACTATATGATATGCATATGGAATGGATGGAATGATTTGTCAATATATTGGTGGTGGCACCATAGACTGTATAAGATTTACTGGCTTTCTGTACTATGTGATTGCTTTATGAAATGACTTTTCATGTGTAATTTTTTGTTTTGTATTTTTTGATGGTGATGTAAGTAATGGAATGTACCACAGTTGTTTTAGAATGTAGTTAAGGTTTTTATGAGACTCAAATGCTTTAACTAACTAGTCGAGACTGTACATTTATCTTACGAGACTTTCGAACAAGGTATGAATTAGACTTGAGTTTGACCAAGTTATTTCACATCCTTGTGTGTGTGATTGAATTCGTTTATGTGGTATTTGTCAGGATATCGCCAGTGCTAGATAGGTTGTCAACCAAACCTGTATTGAGGATCACCTAATTAGCTCCACTAACTCCTTTGTTGTATTTACTAAGAGTGATCTACGGTGCAATCTAGGATACCATAAGCTAGCTCATCCACATGCAAACATTGATTTGTACACAATTTAATGTGATAGATATATCATCATTTGGGAGGTTTTACCACCAGTGACCAGCAGGCTATCCACCAAACCGATACTGAGGATCACCTCATGACCCTTCGAACGTTGAGAATTCCAAGGATTCAATTTCAACTCCCTTCTTTTCTTCAATTTTATTGGGATACTTGCTCTCATATATAGTGATAAAAATCACTGTTTATTTTTGTTTTTTCTTTTGAGCAAGGGATTTGAATTTTGAGTGATGAGGATCACTACTTCTTGTGCTTTTTGATGTGTGCACTTTGAGGGATTATATGTCAAACTTTAGAGTTGGTACTTTGACTTTTGCAGTTTTTTTGATGTTTGCAACCTTTTGAGAATTTAGTATTTTTGACAGTGGTAAAAGCCACTGTTTATTTTGGGGAATTGGGTAGGGAAGATGCTTGTCCTTTTGTCAACTCTCAACATTCTTGGGGTCATTCGCACGGGGGGATGAGCGAGATAACATTTTCATTGTATGGTATCCTAGACTGCTTTGTAGGTTTCATCTTTTGTTCACACAACTTGGAAATTTTTATGTGTTTTAAACTTGTTTTGGGATGCTATGTAACAAGGCATGATCCAAGTAAAACTCTACCTTGTAAAAATCGGTCCAAATTTGTACAATTTTTGGCTAGAAATTTAAAGAGAGCTGAATGACGAGAACCCTAAATACATTAGAAGACAACTGACTCTGATATGGTGAAAATGTGGATGGCGTTATTCTTATTGGATCATTTACAAAGTGGACAAATGTGGAAAATGATGGAATTGCCGAGTAATTATAGTATATGGTGCATTTGACCTGTATGACCAGCAAATATGCAATGTATGTATGTGATGCCTAATGCAACTTATTTATTTTTTATTTTTTATTTTTAGGAGTATGCATGAAAGTGAGATGCAATTTTTTTGTTATTTTTGATTATTTTGTTGTTTTGGAATATTCATTATGGTTGGTTTAACCCGAATGGGTGTGGACCAAGTGATTATTACGGATCCTTGGAGGTTTTGACCAAAGGGATTATAGATACCTTTGGGGCGTTTTGGGTGACCAAGCGATTGTGGGAACCCTTGGAGCTTTTGGTTTGACCAAAGGTATTGTGGATACCTTTGGGACATTTTTGGGTTGACCAAGTGATTATGGGAATCCTTGGAGATTTTGGTTTGACCAAAGGGATTATGGGTACCTTTGGGGAATTTTTGATTGACCAAGCGGTTGTGGTAATCCTTGGAGCTTTTTGTTTGACCAAAGGGATTATAGATACCTTTGGGGCATTTTGGGTTGACCAAGCTTTTGCGGGAATCCTTGGAGATTTTAGTTTGACCAAAGGGATTATGGGTACCTTTGGGGCATTTTGGGTTGACCAAGCGGTGGCGAGAACCCTTGGAGCTTTTGGTTTGATCAAAAGAATTATAGATACCTTTGGGGCATTTTGGGTTGACCAAGCGATTACGAAAATCCTTAGAGCTTTTAGTTTGACCAAAGGGATTATGGGTACCTTTGGGGCATTTTGGGTTTCCTTGGTCCCATATTTAGTTTTTCAAACATATCATCAATGTCCATGGGGTGTTCCCATTGCCGCATATGGTTAAGATATGCCATCTCAGTCTCATCCTCGTAGTCGCTATTGAAGATCCATAGGCCTTCATTGGCTTTGACAACTATGTGCGACATGTGAGGCTCATTTTGTTGGAGCAAGTTGATATAGTCCCATCTGGCTTGTTCCTCTCTCTACGGGAGGACTTGATCCTCTTGAGGTGGCAATTGCTCGATTGGAGCATTGAAGGGGAACATTGCCATGAATTTCTCCTAATAGTCGTCTATGGGTGTCACTTATGAGTGATTGCTATCAGACTCAAAAGGGTCCCAAGATTCTACCTCATACTCTGACTCATCTTCAGAAGATCCCGCTTGATCTTGTCCATATCCCTCTTGGAGGTTAGTTCTTAAACATTCCCCTGTCTCGATCAAAGGGGAGGGGTTGTTGATGTCAACAAGGTTTGTTGTTAACAATGGGATATAATCCCCGAAGGTGTATGTTGTGTTAGGATTGGCATATGGATCTTGTGCCAACCCATCCTTGTTGCCTAGCCCTAGGTCTTGCATGGTTTCTACCATGATGTCGAGGGGCAAAGGGTGGTTGAAACCTACTCCTGATTTATCATATGGCATCTGATATCTTGGTTGACAAAGAACGCGCATTCCTTGTTCATATTTGCCTAATCCATATCCATGCCAATTACATTGGCTAAGGTATTTCAAGGCAAAATCTGGGTTGGAAAGATAGTTGACGTTCTCAGCAAATGGCTCTTCGTCCTCTTCCTTTTGTAGGTAAGGTTCAATGCCATTGTCGAGGCCCCCATATACAAAATTGGTCTAATTTGGTGGGTAGTCTAAAGGGACGACAGTGTTTATGGGGAGGTGAGGTCTCCCCATGTCTTGCATGGATTCGAGCGTGGGTGTTGCCACAATGTTACGCACTAGGTACTTCCCCAAGTCTGTATTGGCCATCTCAATGATAATCATCGACGGTTTAGGGGGAGTGAATGGGAGTTCTCCCTGAGTCCACTCCATGTTGGGTGAACCAGGTGTTTCGAATTCCACTCGATTGGGAACCTCTTCGATAGATATGGTTGAGACTAATGGTGGTACCTCCTCTAAGGGCTTCTTCCCATTGTCCTTCGCTATGGCCACCATAGGTGGCATCGTTGGTGAAGGAAAAGATGATGAAGATGGACCTAGTTGGTGAGTTAAGGAACTCAATAACAAGGATGTAGGCAAAATCAGACTCTGTGTGGATGAATTCAATTGAAAGTCCAAATGTGTCGATGGAAGGGTCAATTGTGGCATCAGCTACATCGCATTGCAATACTTAAAGGGATCTATGTCTATTGCGACTACATGTACTTGCCCTTAGTATGTGTAATTGAGGCATTGATGGGCTATCGAAGGGACACACTTCATGTCCCTGATCCAAGGCCGACATAGCAAGATATTATAGGCCATATCACCCTCAAGGATGTGACACAACATAGGAATGGTCTTTTGTCCTACTTGGATGGGCAGGACAATTGTGCCAACCATCGAGCATAACACGCCATTAAATGCTCGAAGGGTGTAAGTGGATGCCACAATATGAGATGTTGGTAGCTTAAGGTGTTTTAATGCTACTGTTGTGATTATATTGTTGGACAAGCCAATGTCCAACAACACCCTATTTAATGGAATCTCGTTGACCCGCGTAATGACATGCAGGGGTGGATCCACCATATCACCAGTCACTGGTTTTAGTTCATCTTCCCTAAAGGTTATGATTGGTTATGTGTTTCGTTTCACATGTCCCACAAAGTTGTTGAAAGAATTGGCTTCATGGGGTTGTAGCTCAATGGCTTTGAGTATCTCCATCAGAGCCTCCCGATGGGGCGGTGATTGTTGGATGAGCTCATAAATGGAGAGCCTAGCCGACATGGTCCTTAAACTTTGAGTAAGTTTAGTCCAAATCATGGCCATTGGTCTAGGCGAGGGAGGTTGTGTAGGGTGTTGTGGAGGTTGTGATGTTGATGGAACATCTCCTGTAGTTGTAGCAAAGGTAGTTGTGTTTGGGTATCTCTTGTTTCATGTCACTATGCTTACCATTCCTACGTACCCTTGCATGGGGCAGTTTTGTGTCACCTCGTTTACTTGTAAAGTCTTCACCTGTGCATCATGGGTAGGTAGGGGGTCTTTGAAGACCTCCATCTGTTGGTTGCTCAGTGCTACGGGACTATCCACCATTAATGTTTTGTTGTCTATCAAGTTTTGCACTAAGTTTTTGAATTTCCAACATGTGTAGATGTCGTGTCCTTTTTTCCGATGAAATCTACAATATAAGTCTTCCCTATAGACCTTGGTTTTCAATGCATTGGGGTCTATAGGTCGACTTTTCGGTAAGTTTATCAGGTTTGTCATGAACAAGAGATCAAACAAAGAGTCTTTAGACTCTGTGAATTGTGTGAATTGCCGCCTAGGGCGACATTGCTAATTTTGCTCTTGCTTATGATTTTCATTTTCATAGCTGTCAAGAGGAATTACCTGATAATTAAACTTTGGGGGTTGTATCATTTGTGTAGGCTTTGGTATATTTATGGCAACCTGATTGACTGGGGCGGGTTTCGGTTGTGTGGGCCCAATTTTGGAATTTTTGGGCCACTCTTTCTTGTGTGGCTTGGAAATATCGTCATCTTGTATCTTGATATCCTCAATTATCTTGGATTGCACCAGGGCTTCTTCGAGGATGGCATATTGCTACAGCTACAATAGCACGAAGATCGAACTTAAACAACTTTTTGAGAACATTTGAGTCAGGTCGACCATGGTAGGGAGGTAAGGTAGCTTTGAAAGCAATGTCCTCCATCGATTCCCATAAGCAGCCATGGTCTCTTCATCATACTGCCTAAGGCTAGCTAGGTCGCTTAAGGATGTCTTCTTGGTGTTGAAGACAAAAAATTTGAGGAACACGTCCACTAGCTGGTCCAAGTTATTGATGCTATGCTTCAGCAACTGGGTAAACCAATCCGAGGGAGGGCCTGTGAACATGGTTATAAACGTTCTTAGAAGCAATGCATCATTGTCCTGAATTCCAAAGCATTGACTCAAGAACCTTATTACGTGCTCTTGGGCATCCTCATCCCCTCTAAAAATTTCCAATTGAGGTATCTCGAAGTGGTCGAGGTATGGGGGTGCCAGAACTGAGGGATACACAGGGTGACTACGGAGATGGCGTAAGGTGGGCTTTTGGGGCCTGAAAGTCTTAGTCTCTACAGACTCTAAGCGCTCTAGCAGCGCTTTGTATGCATCAGAGGATTTGATCTCCTCTTCATTGGTTTGTTCCTATTGTGAATTGCAAGGAACTGGAGGCCTATGGAGGGGTATCCGGATAGCGCCCCCTACCTTGGTAGGGCATTTTAGCCCACTCTTCTTCTCGCTCAAATTCCTCATAGGCTTCTTGAGGAGTTCCTGGGTGTGACCTATAAACATGGATGTGTGCCTAAGGAAGGTGTCCATCATTGGTTCTAGGAGTGGCCTCCTGCTCAGGTCTAGGAGGTAACTCTTGATAAGGTCGTGGAGACCTGTATCGTACCAAGGGGTTGTGCCTCTCATAAATTTTTGTCTTATGTGTGCGAGGGGTTGGAATCCTCTCATGCATAGTGTTCTGGAGCAACTCATTTGTCTGACACTAAATGCGCTCTTTGTTGAGATGATATAGTTGCTCTAACTGTTGCTGATCTTGCTCAAGATGCATGATTTGCGCTTGGCGGGTGGCATGTTTAGAAAATGCCAAGTCAATTTGTTTTGTCGTCTTAGGTCTAGGAGGCCTAGATGCCTCCCCTACATATCTATCTTGGTCGTGGTGATCCGAGATCTCTATAGGTCGCTTTCATTTGTCGAGGTTAGCAGCATTCACTCGAGGCTCTGGCCTCAGTAGGTGATCTTGATAATTAGCAGGTGCGGAGGCGCATTGCTCCCATGCTATGTATTGCTCTTGATGAATATACTAGTTTTCCTTGTGCTCCCTTTTGTACATGTGAAAGGGGCAGGTATAGTTGGCTCATCCTATCTAATGAGCCTTGTGCTCTGGATTTGGCCTATCAGTTATGATAGTAATGAGGGGTGGAGGAGGGATGATATAATCATATGGCCTCTCCTTATGAACCCTATGTTGTTCTACCGCTTCATCGCATGGTGGCCACTCATAATGAGTGTCTAAAGGGGTCTTCCCATGTATGTACTCTTCCTGAGAGGGTATATGTTGAACGGGAGTGCCCCTTGAAGGGGTACCTCTATAGTCCTATTCTATAGCGGTATTATGTGGACTATGTTGTGGGTCAGGCCACCAAGGTGGTATAACCAAGTCCTTAGGGCTATAATGGAAGTGACTTGTGCCTCCTTGTATACTTTTTGTAGCTTCTGCCCATGATTGGGCTTGGCTATGGGTATACACCATGGTGATCGTTTTCTGAAAGATATGTAAGTTTTTGTCTCCTTTACAATTTTTATGCTACACCAAATGAAAGAGGACCACACAAGCAAAGAAATGATTATCTTGTTTATTTATTAAATGTGTGTCCTAAATCTGGTTTAGTGTGTTTGATTTTTGTTGTGCAAACCTTGTAAATAATACTTTCTTATACATGCATAATGGGGGCTCTTATATCTCCAAAATGGTCACCCCTTCAATATACCATTGCCAGGTCATTATACCGAACCTCTCAATATACCCGCCCTTACGTGAGGGAAACTATTGGTACGCAAGAGTAGAATAGTACGTGGAACATAGGCGGTACAAAAGGGGAATCGCTCTATTTTTGACACCTACCATAGAAGACTTATTCTCATGCAAGAGGAATCACCCCCGCTACATTTGGTCAGCTTTCGTCAGGATTTACATCTAGCAACAATCATGATCAGGGTGTATGTATGCAAAATCAAGCCAAGGTGGTGATGAAATCCACCGTTGGTCTTGATCAAGTGTTGGGGTATTAAGACCAACTCCTTGATGTTAATATTATTAAGTGGTGTGTGTGGTTCCTTTTACTTGCGCAAAGAAATAAAACATACAACAAACGATGATTTTCACTAATGCAATGCTTCAAAGTATGTTTTATCTTTCAGAGATAGTTAGTAGCAAAAAGGAAATCACAAAACCTAACTAGAACTAAAACCTAGAATGAGGACTTGCCACTTGTGCAAGTATCATGCAAGCAAACCAAAGAAAGATGCATTCCTAGTCAAATTCCTTCCATTTGATTTACTCTATGTTTTTTTTTTATTTTCTATTTTCTTATTGCAAGAAGGAAAAAAAACTACTTAACATTTCTATGCAAGCAAAGAAAACAGAAAAATTGCAAAAATAGAAAACAAAAAAACACAGAGGATGTTCAAAAACCTACCTCCTCTCTGTCCAAACCAGATGCCTCTGAGTTTCTTCTTAGAAAATGCATAGGGCTCTAATCGTCCCATGGTGGGAAAAATATCAGGTCTATATTCACCACAAGGTGAGATGAATATGTATTTGTCCTGGGGTGGAACGAATGCTAGGTCTGTATTCATCACAGGGTGGCATGAGTAGCAGTCCAACGCCCGAAGGATTAACACCTGCAAGAAAAAAACATAAAATTTGGATAATAAAATTGATCCCAATAGCAGGGGATAGTTTCCCACCGTGATCGCCACTGAAAGCATGTCTACGGAAGCACGACGTACCAAATGCGATGCAAATAAAATGGATACGGTATGAAACACTAAGTCCTACAAAATGCGAAGAACAAATGCATGAAGGAAAACGATGCATAAAACAAGATGTAAGAAAAAAAAAATTGCAATATTTTTTATTAATGTTTCTTGTGATACGGTTACAATACACCCCCCCCTTCAGGGGCTCAGAACATTTGATACAATTTTGTTACATCAACAGATGGTACGCTTCTAGGGTCTTTCGCATGCCCACATTCGAAATGGGTGAGCCAAAAATTGTAGTCACTTGTGTAAGTGTGTCCGTCATTCCTTGCTGCCCCTTCGGTGTAGCTGGTGTTGAGATCCTCCATACAAAGAAACAAAAAATGGTTAATAGCATATGCGGATGGAAGGAAACATGCAATCCCCAAGGCCTCTAGCTAGTGAATACACAAAATAGCAAAACGATGATCAGAACATGTCATAATGAATCAAAAAAATTATAGAAGCATCTAGAAATCATTAGGGACACATTGCAAAAAGAACAGTCAAGAAATCATGCATGGATTTCTAATCGCTTTGGGGTGGGACGCTGGGGACTATCACAAAATGTGCAAAGGTGACCTCCCAAATGTCCTATCTAGAGGCCTCCAAAATTCCTACAAACTTGGGGTTAGGAAAACGGGGGCATTTTGAGACGACCCAGAAGGTCAGATTTGGCAGATTATGCCTAGATTTTCCTGTATCCGAAGGTGCTCCCTATAGGTTAGTAAACGCATAAAATGATAAAAACACAGTCAAAACAGGTCAGAATGTAGTGAAACTTGAAAAAAAGCATAAGTAAATCATATACAACATGATGCAAAAATAATAGTAAATAAATCTATTGTATATTTCTAATCACTCTGGGGTGGGACGATTAGGACTGCAATAGTGCGAGGGGCGCCCGGGGGCAGGATGCCCACTGTTTGGGGCTTGGTTTTGATACCAATCCAGGTGGGATGTGTCGACAAATTTGGTGTGGTATTGTGGCCGATTGTTCAGTTTTTGGGTCAGAATGGCGTCCCTAGTATTCACCCGATAACCTCCTTTCCAAAAGAGAGATTAAGGATGTAGGAAGCACAAAGGGGGATGGGGATATAATTTGGCAGCACTCCATTGCTCCAAATGCTCCTGCTCTAGTTTTTTTTTGGGGGTGAGAAGGATCACCATTTTATAGATCTGAGGGTCTCCTTTGAATATGCATGTAGAGGTGCCACTTGGCCATCATGCCTTATCAGGGGAGAGAAGATTCCTCCCTGATTAAGGGCTCCTTGATTGAGGCATCCATGACTGCCTCTTTGATCTTTGAAATGATCCCTCACACTCCTGTGACTTGAAGGTGGAGTTGGGTGGTGAATCTGGGCTACCATTTGTCAAGGTTTGAATTTTTTCTTGTCAAACCTACTATTCATCCCACCCTGGAGCGATTGCTGCTAATCGTCCTAGGGTGGGGTGAATATGATTCTAATCATCCCAGGGTGGGACGAATAGGGAGCAGAGTGCTTAAAAGGTGCCAAACTGACCTCTGACCTTCCAAAACTACTTTAGGAGTGGTTAGGACCACTATTTAACCTTTGGGATCTGCCCTATGGGGTATGTATGCCAATACGGTCAGTGTTTGTAGTCACATAATCGGATTGGTGCTGTTTTGGTGTCTACAGATTCTTCCTTGGGTTCCTCAATAAAGGATTCATCGACCCGGTGGGTATAGGAGGAGGTGCTGATGATGAGTAGGGTATGTCATGTGATGATGAGGGAGTCAAACCTTGGTTGGATTTATTCAGTTAGAAATCCAGATGTGTCGATGGTAAGGTTGACTCAGTGATCTTCTACACCATGTTATGGTACTTGTAGGGCTCTAGGTCCATAGGAACAACATGAAATTGCCCTTCATGAGTGTACTTGAGGCACTGGTGAGCAATGGAAGGGATGCACTACATGTCCCTAATCCATGGTATACCTAACAAGATATTGTACACCATCTCACCCTCTTGTATGTGTTATAGCATCGAGATGCTCTTTTCTTCTACCTAAATCGGTAGGACAATTGTACCAATCATCGAACATATGGCATCATTAAATGCTCTAAGGGTATATGTAGATGCGACAATATGGGATTTTGGGAGCTTCAAGTGCTTGAGAGTTATCATGGTGATGATATTTCTAGAAGACTCAATGTCTATCAACACTCTCTTGTATGGTGTCCCATTTACACATGTGATGATGTGCAAGGGAGGGTCCACCATAACATTTGGAACCAGTTTAAGCTCATCCTATCAGAAGGCGATTACCGATTCAATGCACTGTCTTACATGCCCCAAAAAATTATTAAAAAAGTTAGACTCCTAGGGCTGAAGCTCAATGTCCTTAAGGATCTCCATCAAAGAATCTTTGTGAGGTTGTGATTACTGAATCAGCTCTTAGATGGAGAGTCGGGTAGATGCCATTCTTAAGCTCTAAGCGAGCTTACTCTTAATGGTTGCTACAGGCCTAGGTGGGAGGCTCGATAGAGGAGGCGATGACTATTGTGACATCAAAGGGATATCACTCTAAGTCGTAGGTGGTGCGGTTGGACTTGGGTACCACCTATTCCTCATGATGATATTAATCATGCCAACATATCCCTATTGAGGGGGGCATGGTGAAACTCATTCACCTGGGGTACTGGCTTGGCATACTCTGCATGGGCAGGGAGAGGCTCTTTAAAGATCTTTATCTATTGATTGTTTGGCATGATAGGGTTGCTATCAATCGTATCTTGTACCAAGTTTTTAAACTTGTAGCACATGTTCACATCATGCCCATTTTGCCTATGAAATTTGTAATATAGTTATTTTATGTACCCTTTGGATTTGGGTGCATTCAGGTCAATAGGTCGAATCTCAAGCAGATGAATCACATTGGCTGGTAGGAGGTGCTCAAAAAACAAGTCCATGGACTCTACAAGGGGTGTGAACTATCACTTGGGGTGAAACTATTGATTTTTCCCTTGGATATTCTGATTTTCCTTAGTATAGTCCCGATGTGTGGCCTGATAATTGGGATTTTGAGGTGGGGTAGCTTGCGCTAACCCCAAGATACTAATGGAAACCTATTCACTACTATTGGCTTAGAATGTTCCAGGGTGTTATTACTATTCTTGCTCCACTCCTTGCAAGGTTTCACAATTTCCCCTATTGAATCTTGATTTCTTTGATGGTCCTAGCCTATGCTAGGGCATCTTCAAGAGTGGGATATTGTTGTAGCTGCAACAACAAGTATATGGGCTTTAGGAAGATTATGGAAAATATTTGAGTTAGCTCCAATATGGAGAGCATATAAGGTATCTTGGTGAGCAAGGTTCACCATTTTTTTCCATAATTGGTTATTGACTCATCATCATATTGCTTCAATCTGGCTATGTCAGCCAGTGTCATCTTCCTCTTGGTATTGAAGGTGAAGCATTCTAGGAACATTTCTTCAAGTTGATCCAAGGTGCGTATGCTATGCTTAGGGAGTTGGTAAAACCACTCAGAGGTGGGGCCCGAAAGGATAGTCACAAACGTGCACAAAATCAAATCATCATCATTGTGAATGCCGAAGCACTGGCCTAGAAATCTGGTGATGTGCTCATGCACATCCTCTTCTCCCTTAAACATAGCCAATTGAGGCAACTTAAATTTCTCTGGATAGGGAGGTGCAGGCACCGAAGGATGAAAAGGTTGACTATGAAACTGGTGCATAATGAGCTTTTGAGATCCAGATCTAGAGGTATTGTGCTCCATCGACTCTAGCCACTCTAGCATCTCTTTTTATGAATCTGAGGACTTGATTTCCTCATTCTTGTCCACATCCTACGGTGGAGGTCTAGGATCCTCTAACTTATTATAGGATGGTGGCTTGTCACCACCCTGCCTTGATAAGGCATATCAAAATAATCTAATTTCATCTCACGCTTATTGTAGGTCCCATAGGGCATCTATCGATCTGATCTATAAAGAGGGGTATTCACCCGCTATGGATGCCCTGTATCTAGCCTATGAGGTAAGTCTCGATCCAACCTAGGAGGCATTGAAGGTAGTGTCGAATAAGGTCTAGGAGATCTCTCTCTAATGAGCATGATTTGCCTCAGATATACTTCATTTCTATGGGTCTTAGGAGTAAGAACCCTCTCCCACAGAGTCTTTTGGAATGGCTCGTTGGTTTTATGTTCAATCCTCTATTTATCAAGTTGATGCAAGTCATCTAGTTGTTCTTTGTCCCACTGAAGCTGCTTGAACTAAGCTTGGCATTATGCATAATTTTCAACTACTTGCTTGATTTATTTTGTAGTGCAAGACGTAGGGGGCCTAGGGGTCTTGCCTTGGTGCCAACATCATTCAATATAATCTCTGGTATCCACTAGGTGCTTGCCTCACTTGAGGTTTGCCACATTGACTTGAGGTTCGGGTTGGAACATATGTTCATTATACTTAGCAGGCATAGAGGCACATTGGGAATGCATGGAATACTGCTCCTAAGGAAAATCTAGGATTTTCTCATGCCTTACTTCATGGATGAGGAAAGGTAGGGTGAAATTGGCTCACCCCAAGCGACGAGTGTCATACCCATCAGGTTCCCTAAGCTTTTGTACCCTATCAAGGTGACGCAGAGGCAAATTCATATCGATCTACTCTAAGAAGTGTGTGAAGTCGTGCTCTTGCCTATGAATAGGCATGTCAGCCCTTATGGATACAAGAATGTGTGGCACTGCTCTATCTATTAGCACCTCAGTGCACTATTTATTTACATCAAATAAGGTATGTGATGCATCTGCATATCGAGAACACTCTCCCATGTAATGTCCATCATCCCTCGTAGTGTCCTACAAAAGGTCCCCTCAGGGGTGTGGCTCGTACCCTACTATCTTGGGACTAGGTGAAGTAGAGGCTCATTAGGGAGGTATTACCAAGTCCTTAGGGCTATAGCAGAGATGACTCCTATCTCCTAATCCACTCTCCATAACTTTTTCCCATGATTGGGCTTGTGATGAGGCCTAAAAATGCCTCATTTTTACACTATGTTTGACTGCCATATTACTAAACCTGACAAATTTAAAATCCAAATAGTTTATTAGAATATATATTTGTTAATTGTTTGCATGATTTTATGTTTGGAACATTATACCCTTGTTTTGACTATTTTTAGCATTTTATGCATTGTTTCAGTTGATTAAGTAGTAAATAAAACCTATAGTAAAATTACATTTTGATGGCATGAACAAATTCCTCTTATAAATAACTACAACTTTGCTTTTTGAAGCAAGTCAATCTGATCTATAGATAAAAATTTATGAAGGTTTCATCATGTTCATGCCTTAAGTCTTTTCTGGAGTTGTTAACAGGTGCAAATTTGCATTAAGGGTAACATTGGCAGATCTACTTGGAATGATCCAACGTGAGTTAAGGTACAAAATTCACACCAATGGTACTTCATAGTAGAGAGAACATATGACCCAAATTTTAAGGTATATGGACAAGTAATATGGAAGTTATGGGGCCTACAAAATGACAGTTTCACACTTTTTGAAACTTGGAAATTCTGGTGAAAATCTATGTTAGAGGCCAACTTGACAGTGATGCTGGGAGCAACTCTTGAAGATTTAAGATCTAAAAATTTAACCAAGTGTATTTCATACAACCAAGAGCATGTGGATATAATTTGGTATATATTTTATTTATGAGGAAAAAGTTATGAGTATTACAAAAAGGTAGATGGGCATGTTTTGACAGTTGGAAAAACAAGATTTTCCATACAAATTCTAGCAAGTTGACATTGAATGGAAAGACATGGAATTCACACATGGAGAAGGATAAAAGTTATTGCAATCAGTTCCTGAGAGATAACCCACCTGATAAAAGCATATAAGATCACCTAAAGACCACACAGTTAGTCAATCTGAAGATCTTTGGATTGAGCAGACATCTTCGGATTAATAGAATGCAGTTTCTTCAAATTGAGCCAGTTATCTTCAGATTGACAATAGAAAGTTATTTTTGACTTTTTGACTATTTTATGATGGTGGAAAAAGGGAAAGAAGGTTGATAAGGTTAAGGGAAAATGTACCCCAACTTTCTTTGTCGTCCTTGCCATCCAAAAGCCAACATTCATGGAAAAAGATCAATTGATCCTCTTCTAGGATAAAACCAAGAAATATTGCAGCATAATAGGAATTGATCTGCAGGATAGGAATAGTATATTTTTTGTTTGTAAATAAATCTTATGCATCTATAAAAGTATAGCTCCCATGTCGGTTGACCTTAAGGAGAGAATAAGCAATAGAGAAATAGACAGTTTTTAGCTTTGTAACAGTCTACAATAGCAAAATTGTAATGCTATTTTTAGAGTAATAAATTGCAATTCTTTTGTCAGATTTTGTTCTTATTTTTAATTAGTTAAGGATTTTTTTTCACATCCTTATAGATCAGGAAGTATGGGCCCACTTTCAGATCTAGAAGGAGGAATTTTATGGCAGGTTTTAATCTATAATTTTGTTGCAGCATAATTAACAGATTGCTTGTCAGATTTCATTTTCTTGTTTTTATTTTGTATTATGTGATTGATGTTTTCTATTATGTTTGTTTACAACATTTGTATGTGTGTCAGATGATAAATTAGATTAAACATTTATTTCTTATTTCTTTTTCTTTCCATGTTTTGTTATTTTTGTGTTTCAGTAGCTTTCAATTTCCAGCAGATTTCATTTTGCTATCAATTCCTGTAGCAGAAGCTTGATGACCTTTTATGGCAGGGCATTGACACGTGTTTTTAGTATAAGTTTCATTTCCAAGCATCATTTCCATTCTGCAAGAGTAAACTAGGTTTCAATTCTGTAATTGTAATTTAGGATTTCATTTTAGCAACATTTCAATTTAGCAATTTCAATTATGTTATTTTAATTCTACAAAAGTAGATTAGATTTCAATTCAACAATTTCAATTCTTGCAATTGTAGTTAAATTTAATTTTTTTAACTTATAATTAGTTTTAATTTCTTGCAAGTTTATGCTCTACAGATTAGGTTTAGTGTGACACTGAAAGGCTAAACCAAATCTGTTTCACCCAATAATTGCTTGAAATTTGAATGCTTGAATTGTACTCTGCCCTAACATTCTATCATAGACAACCTTGGATACCACCTCGAATTGATAAATCATTGATATTAAATGATTGGATTAATGACACTCATCATTTTGGTGTCGTTGCCAAGGATCATGGTGTTGTTAGAAGGTAAAAGTAGTCAAATAATTATTATTGTGCTAAGTTATGAAGTTCAGAGTAAAATATAAATGTAATACCTAGTATAAATAATAATTATTGATAGTTGCATTTAAGTATATTTAAAAAACAAGCAACCACAGTGAGGTGATCTTCACACTTGGGGGTTAAATTTCCTATGTTTGAAATTCTTGATAAAATTTGAAATAATTCATCATCCTCATTATCAGGAAACATAATATCTCTTGAAAATTTTAGAAGAGCCATATGCTAGTACTACCCTTTTTATATCCATATCATCAGGGTAGTATAAATAAATTTTTACTAGGTGTTGGGAAGATATCATGGTAGATATACAAGACTATCCCTTGAAAAAAATAGCCATATCAGCTACCTCTAGCATTTGTTCACAAGGACATATCACTGATGAATGCCATTTACTTCCACAACTCAGAGATACAAAATTTGTTGCCTAATCTAAATTCTTCTCAAAGAGAGATCCCAACAACAACAAACAGGGCAAGTAAATCAACCACCACATTCAGCCCAACCTATGTCCAACATGAACAATATAGGACAAGAAACCCTTGTCTATGTAAGCTTAATCTATTTAAAAAACAAAATCATCACAAAAATTTTGCACAATCAAAATAGAAGTTTATAGCTCAAACGGTGATCCTAAAGTTTTGCCATTATTGCTTAAAGATTGTTAGGGTTTTACCATGCTAAACCACAACCTAGCAATTCTTAGCCTACAAAGACAATAGATGATATCATTATAGGTGATCCTACCTAACAAGTAGTTGATCTGCTAAAGTTGTACACTTTTTGTCTTATTGTGCAAACCAAAAACATGTATTTTTTAGCCCAACCTATGATTAGTTTGAATAATACAGGATAGGCAACCCTTGTCTATGTAGCTGAATCTAGTAAAAAAAAATTGCAAGAATGTTATTGACTACAACAACATCCAAATGTCCTCAAACAAGAACTTACCTGATATTGAAGAGATAAAATTCAATGGAGATACACAAAAACCCTTTAGTCTAGACACATAAATCAACCTTGAATAAAGAAGAAAAACTAGAAAACTGCACATAGAAAACTTACTTCCATTAAGGGTAAATTCTATCCTCCTAAGAATGAAACAAATTGAAGTACAACCAAGGAAATTCTTGAACATTATTGGTCGATTGACTTATGAAAAAAAAAGAAAAATTATTTTCTTTTTTGAAAGAATATTTCAATCCCTTTGCATGGAATTATAAGGGTATGTCAATATTTCATATTGATGTATACACTTAACATATTTAAGAATTGGTATTGAATTGTTTCAAGTACAAATTGACAATATTTTGCAGATTAGGAGGCATGGACAAACACTTGATGGAAGAAATTTTCAGATATGATGCAGTGTTTTTTTCTTCCATTTGTGATTCACAGATAAATTTAGTGGTGAATGGATATTGCCTTCGGGTAGACCATGCAACATTAACTAAGGAGGAGTTCTTGAGGTGAACAATTGGATGTACATAGAATGGAGGATAATTTCTCTTCCATTTCAGATTCAGAGTGATGATAAAAGTTTGACAAAAAAAAAAAAAAATATATGAAAAAAAAAAAATCTTGCTTGTGAACTTCCTTCATGGGCACAAGCAAGACGAGAAAAATCTAAAAAAGAGAGAAAAAAAAATAAAAGAGGAAAAAGAGAGAAAAAAATCAGCAAAAGGCATGTCCTACAAAATGGGGGTACATGAGGACAAGCATCAATTTTATTATAGAGGAGGAAAAATGAAGTCAACACTTCATTTACAACAATAAGGAGTTAAATGATGACAAGCAGATTCTTACTGTTCATCTAGAAAGGAAGGTTGCATCATTTTTACATATTTCAACAGAAAAAGATGGTGTTTTTATACAAAGATTGACATGTTTTTGCAGAATAAGGATTGTTCTTATCCAAATAAGAGTGAGAGACATTCTCTGTCATTGTAGCATCATGAGAGATACTCTTTTATTGAGGCACTTGAAAAAAAAAATGACAAAAGTTGGTTGAAAACCAGAAATGGCAGCCTCTTCTGATGAAAAAAAGAGTTGAAAAAAAAATGAAAAAAATGAATAATTCAGTAGTTAATAGCTCCTTGAGGCACTACTGATTTGGCTTGCATGAAAATTGGTTTTCGACATGTATTGTCTTGTTTATCCACCCATAATTGTTCCACAATTGTACAAATCTCACACTACATGTGTATATTTATGTTTTCAGATAGCTTGCTAACAATCATCAGAAGCAGCTTGCAAGGTGCATGAACAATTTTCATGACAGTAAGGTATGTGTTTCTTGAATTTAAGTCATAGTAATAATTTAGCATTTACTGTATTATAATCGGTATTTGGCATAAACTATTCATACAATATTGGCAAGTTAAAAATGGAACATGATCAAAATATCAAGAAACACCCCCTTCTGCCCTTAGTTGCATGAGAAATTCAAAATTGTACAAAAACCTGATTTTGGGACAAACATGGCATAAATTCTATATTAATTAGTAGGGCAGGTTTCAGAAGTAGGACTACAATTTTATCTCACAATTGGCTCATAAATTGGAGGAAGAAAATCTGGAAAATGCACCTAAAGATTCTATTTTACTACTGCTACAATAAAATAGCAATATACAAAAAGAAGAATAGCATCTGAACAAAAGAATAGAGAGGGGAATTTTGATGTTATGGAAGGCTTATACACATTAGATATGGGCCCTCAATAGAATCTATAGCTAACTTTTGCATATGAGGTCATTTCTGCATTTTCTGATGCATCTTTAGAATGAGCAGGATATCTTCGGAATGAGTAGGATATCTTTGAAATAAGTAGAAACTATACCAAAATTGTTGAAAATGCTACAGAATAGCAAAAAGAGTAGGGCACATCAAATATTAAGGTTTCTAAAGCTCAAAATAATCTCACCACAAGTAGTACATCCCTCCAAAAAGATTCAAATTCAATTTTTTTGTCAATTTTGCTTCAAAAGTGCAAAAATAACAAAATAGACATGGAGTAAACAAAAGGGTAAAGATGAGATTTTTGATGTTATGGAAGGCTTACATACCCTAGATATGGGTCCAGAATAGAATATGTAGCTAAATTTTGCATAGGAGGTCGTTTCTAGATTTTTGGATGAATCTTCGAAATAAAATAGGGATATCTTCGGAATGAACAGACTATCTTCAGAATGAATAGGCTATATTCATAATAAGCAAAAACTGTACCAGAATTGCTGAAAATGCTGTAGAATAGCAAAAAGAGTAGGGTACATCAAATATTGAGGTTCCTAAGGCTATACCACATGTAATTACATCCCTCAACCATTTCAAAATCAAAATTTTATCATTTTGTTCAAAAGGTGCAAACAACAAGAATAGGCATTTAAGTTGAAATATTATTAAGAACAAAATATTCCACCAGTAGTAGTGCATTTGCCAAATATGGTTCCACAATAAGGCTATTGTAATATGAATCACATGATGCCAAGCCTTTAAGAGGTACCTTGCAGCACTAAAACTTGTAGAAGGACAGAAAAAGAATTAAAATTGTAGTAATTGTAGAAACTGCAATATTGAAGGATAAAAGTGCAAAAGTCAAAAAGTTGCAAGTTGCAAATGAAAAATAATATGCAAGAAAAAAAAAAGCAGAATAAAAAAAAATTGATTGAAAAAAATTTGCAAGGTTGTAGAAAAATGAAATATATGTGCTTAAATTGCAAAATGCTTGGTGTAGTGCAGCGAGGAGCAATTTCTCAAGTAGCAGAGGGCAAAGGATATTTTTCACAAAGATAAAACCAACATATTACTATGGCCTACTAGGATGCATGAGGGCATGCATCAGTTCAAGCTGGGGGGAATGATGAGGCCTAAAAATGCCTCATTTTTACACTATGTTTGACTACAATATTACTAAACATGACAAAATTAAATACCAAATAGTTGATTATAATATATATTTGTTAAGTGTTTGCATGATTTTATGTTTGGATCATTATACCTGTGTTTTGACTATTTTCAGCATTTTATGCATTGTTTCAATTGATTAAGTAGTAAATAAAAACTGTAGTAAAATTACATTATAATGGCATTAAAAAATTTCTCTTATCAAGAACTACAACTTTGCTTTTTGAAGCAAGTCAATATGAGCTATAGATAAAAAGTTATGAAGGTTTCATCATATTCATGCCTTAGTCTTTTATGGAGTTAACAGGTGTAAATCTGCATTAAGGGTAACATTGGTAGATCTACTGGGAATGATCCAAAGTGAGTTAAGGTAAAATATTCATACCAATGGTACTTCGTAGTATAGATAACACATGACCCAAATTTGAAGTAATATGGAAGTTATGGGGCCTGCAAAATGACAGTTTCACACTTTTTGACAGCTAAAAATTCTTGTGAAAATTTGTGTTAGAGGCCAACTTGACAGTGATGTTGGGAGCAACTATTGAATATTTAAGAGCTTAAAATTGAACCAAGTGTAGTTAATACAACCAAGAATACATGGATACAATTTGGTATACATTGGAGTTATGAGGAACAAGTTATGAGCATTCCAAAAGGGTAGTTGGGCATGTTTTGACAGTTGGAAAAATAGGATTTTCCATACAAATTCCAGCAAGTTGACATTGAAAGGCAAGACATGGAATTCACACATGGAGAAGGATAAAAGTTATTGCAATTAGTTCCTGAGATATAACCCACCTGAGAAAAGTAGATAAGATCACCTGAAGACCACATAGTTAGTCAATTCGAAGATATTCGGATTGAGCAGACATCTTCGGATTGACAGAATGCAGTTTCTTCGGATTGATCCAATTATCTTTGGATTGACAACAAAAAGTGCTTTTTGAATTTTTGACTATTTTTTGATGGTGGAAAAAGGGAAAGAAGGTTGAGAAGGTTAAGGGAAAATATCCCCCAGCTGTGTTTGTCATCCTTGTCATCCAAAAGCCACCATTCATGGGAAAATATCAATTGATCCTCTTCTAGGATAAAACCAAGAAATGCTGAAGCATAATAGGAATTGATCTGTAATATAGGAATAATACATTTTCTATTTGTAAATAAAACTTATGCATCTATAAAATGATATCTCCCATGTCGGTTGAGCTTAAGGAGAGAATAAACAATAGAGAAATAGGCAGTTTTTAGCTTTGTAATAGTTTGCAACAAGAGAACTGTAATGCGATTTTCAAAGTAAGAAATTGCATTTATTTTGTCATAATTTGTTCTGATTTTTAATTATTTAAGGAACATCTCCTTCTATATCAGGAAGTATGGGCCCACTTTCAGATCTAGAAGGAGGATTTTTAAGGCAGGTTTTAATCTGTAATTTTGCTGTAGTGGAATTAACAGATTGCTTGTCAAATTTCATTTTATTATTTTTATTTTGTATTATGTGATTGATGTTTTATATTATGTTTGTGTACAAAATTTGTGTGTGTGTCAGCTGACAAATTAAATTAAACATTTATTTCTTATTTCCTTTGCTTTCCATGTTCTGTTATTTTTGTGTTTCAGCATCTTTCAATTTCTAGCATATTTCATTTTGCTATCAATTCCTATAGCAGAAGCTTGATGACCTTTTGTGGCAGGGCACTGACAGGTGTTTTTAGCATAAATTTCATTTCTAAGCATAATTTCCATTCTGCAAGAGTAAATTAGGTTTCAATTTTGCAAGTGTAATTTAGGATTTCATTTCAACAACATTTCAAATTAGCAATTTCAATTATGTTATTTCAATTATGCAGTAGATTAGATTTCAATTCAGCAATTTCAATTCTTGTAATTGTAGTTAACTTTAATTTTCTAAAATTAGAATTAGTTTTTATTTCTTGCAAGTTTTCGTTCTGTAGATTAAGTTTAGTGTGACACCAAAAGGCTAAACCAAATATGTTTCACCCAATAATTATTTGAAATCTGAATTCTTGAATTGTACTCTGCCCTAACCTTCTATCGTAGACAACCTTGGACACCATCCCAAATTGATAAATCATTGATATTAAATGATGGTATTAACGACACTCATTAGCTTGGTTGTGGTTGCAGACCATCATGCCTCTCTATCAAACTCCAAGTTATTATCTTCTTTACAAATTTTAATGAAACAAAAAACAAGAAAGGAAACACTCAATAAGAAAAATTATTATCTCATTTGAGTTTTAGATGTGAATCCCTAAACTATTTTGTGTGTTTCAGATGTGTTTTTGTTTATAAATAATGACCTTGTGTCATGTGTTTGAAATCTTGTTGGATGATAATCTTGTGTTTAGTTGGCTTTCACTTATATACTCATAGCTCGATAACCTGGGGATAAAATCCAAGTCACGTAATCCCACCTATAATGTGTGGTGATGAAGTACACACATGGCTAGTAAAAATTTGTGTTTAAAGAAAATAATCACAATAATTTTATTTATAAACCCTTATCTCTTTAACACATCATAGCTCATCCCAATTAAAGATATAATTTCCTTTATCAACCTTATAACTCCTATTTTAATTCACTTAATAAAAAATTACAATAAAATAATTAATCTTAAAAAATTTATAACTCCCCTTTAATAAAAATGAATCATGCCACCTTTTAAACTTTAGAAACAATTTTTTGCTAAAATTTAAGTATTTCTATCCTCGACAGGATTCAAACTCTCGCTTGAGCCTCCGCAGTACCCTAGCCATGGTCCATGTGCCATGTGAGCTAGGTGCTCACCTTAGAATCAAAAGCACCTTGTGCGCTTTTAAACCTTGCCTTGGCGCAAAAATCTAAACACGTGAACCTTCACCAAAACATTGTCATTGGGGTTCAATCGTAGGACCTCCTGCTAGTTAGCGCCTTAAGCCACAACCACCTATTATTATCCCAACCACCATGGTTGGCTATGAGTATTTAAGCCTCGTTCATCTTATTCATTCATTGACCTCCATGTTTAGCTAAGACTTCATCCTCTTCTCCTCGCAAATTCACATACACTTCGATTAACTTCATTCGAAGGATGACTTTGGGAATACCAAAGAACTTGGTATAAATACCAATGTTCTCTCCTCCTTAGCATTTTGGCATCATTCGATTTATTTACTTGCCCTTTTTAACCTTAACCCTAGGGTTACTTAATTAATTATATTAATTTATAAATTAATTTATAATAAAGTTATTACAATTAATTTATAATTACTTTAATTTAGGTCTATAAGTTAGACCTTTAATATTATAATATTAAATTATAATACTATTTTCTTGGGCCTTCCCATTGCTCTTTTAGACCTTATTTAACCACCTTGAATATTTTAATAATCATATTATAATATTATTTTTCCTTAGAACTAGAAGCAACATTTCACTTGTACTGCTGATGAAAATTGATGTTGCTCACTGAAACTGGCTCTTGACTTAAATGACAACAAAACTTGCTCATATTTCCAAAAATATCCCCTATTTTCATTGATGGCAACCCATTTACCTTTTCTAATTTCCTTTACCTTTTATTGTTATGATCCCCTTAAGAAACTACTCTCCCTAACTGAATGCTCTTCCCCTAACTTAAATATCTCCTCCTTTGACATCAATGGCAAAGGGTCACCTTTGGTATCAATTCTAAGAATGAGTTTCTTAGCTTAGACCCTCCTCCACATGCTCTTGAGGTTGTTAGTTCTAGTGTGGGAGTATTTCTACTCCCAACATGCACTGATCTTTACCTTTGTCCACTTTCTTCCTCATATGATCCTTCTAATTTATTTGACTATTCCTGTTCCTACTTGTCTCTATATTTTTTTCTCTACACCATCTTGTTGTATGCCCATAATTATTGCATTTATAACACTTAATTTTGTTATTTATTAATGATGTAAATGTCTTGGGGTTTCTCCTGGTGAAGCTCTATTCATTCTTTTCATGAATCCTGCAATTAACTACCTTGTGACAAGATTGATTACAAGAGTAGCAATACCCATGAAAGAGATGCCTATTTCTGAAGTTCTCATATTCCTATTTTCCATGTGTCTTACAGTGTGTATCCTTGTGCCTAAACCTATGACATGAGAAGCATCATCCATTGAAACTGCCTTGCCTTGATCTCATTGGTCTCTTAGTCTCTTCTACCCTATGATGTTTCTTGTTCCATTTGTTTCTCATTTGTGCATTGTTCATTTCCTTGTTTAACTTTTTGTTGTCCAAATCATCCTCAAAATTCTCACTTTCTCTTACACTCTCTTATTTTGAAGCTTCTTATTCTTCTTCGGATCTTGAGATTAACTCCTCTCCTTGTTTCTTTTGTACCTGTTCAAAAACAAGATCTATCTTGTTTGATGTAGGTTTTTGTGACTTGATAATTTTATCCAATTTATTTGAGCTTCTCCCAAACTTGTGTAACTTTTCCTTAGACTCTTTTACTTCATTCCTTAGTTAATCTACCTCTTTCTCTAACTTTTCATATTCTAAAACCTTAGCCTCTAACCTCTCTTTAAAATTTCTTATTTTGGCTATTGAGTTGGTTAGATCTTATATAAGTTTTCATTTCTCTTCATGACATTCGTAAAATTTAAGCTTGAGTTTTGAGTTCTAATTTATTACATTCCTTAATGTGTCAAGGGCATAAATAAGCTCACCCTTAATATCAACTTCTTCTTTCTCTGATTATTCCTCTATTTGTTTGCCTTTGGGATCATCTTCATTCCTTTCTTACTTGTCTTATATAGGATCACCTCCTTCTTCCTCTAATGCCAAGATTAGATTATCTTCTGGTCCTTCAAGTATATCTTCATATTCATCATCAATGAAATTTAATCCCTTCCTTGTACAACTATCTTCAAGATGACAAAAGTTACCACATCTAAAACACTTGAGAATTATCAATGATATTTTCCTAATAAATTCTTTTTCTTTTGCTAAATATAGAAATTAATCTTCTTCATTATCTACGGACCTATCATCACTATCACTTGAACTCTTACATACATTTTCTACATAAAAACTCTTCTTATGCCTTTGGGAAAACTTCTTTTCTTATGTGCCTTGTCCATCCCTATATTTTTTTTGGTACCTATGTTTTCCTGCTTCCCTGTTCTTATGATCTTGTTTTTCTTCATCATTGCTATTTGTAGCCTCTAGACAATCAGATGCATAATTACCATACTTTCCACAATGAAAACATCTAACTAATTTTGTCCCTTTATACTTTCTTGAGTCCTTGTTCCTTCTACCATAATTTGCTTCTTCATCACTAGATAACTCATTGATTGAATCTGACTTCTTACCCTTTGTCTTATTAGTGGCTTTGAATGCTGCTTATTTCTAAGGAATACGTTCCTCTTTTATTCTTATCTCAAATACTATGTGAATACTATGTAATTCATCTCTTGTCAAAAGATCAATATCTTTTGACTCTTCTATAGCTGAAATAGTTTTGCTAAACCTTTTTGGGAGTGACCTTAGAATATTATCATACATATCAAGTTCTTTAACTTCAAGCCCAAGTACTTGCATGGAGTTGACAACCTCATACACATGAAGTAGATATGCAATAATGTTTTCTTCATCTTTAATTTTTAGGTCTTTGAATGCTCTCTTGTAATTTTGTAGTTTTACCATTTTGAAATTTTTATCTCCTTCATATATTCCTTGTAACTTATCCCAAATTTCCTTTGTCGATGTGCAATGCATAACCTTTATAAACTTTGTTTCATGCAAGCCCTTTTGAATTGCATTCATTGCTTTTGAATTTTAATGATGTAGAAGCTTACCATATTTGTCTATAGGTGGAGTTGGTTGTGTGTATCCATTCTCAACTACTTCCCATATTTCATTTCCAGGTGCCATTAGATGAAAATTCATCCTTGTTCTCCAAAGTGCATAATTTTTCCCATTGAAAAATGGTGCTGAATTCCCTGAACATCCACTCCGAGAATCCATCTATGTTATTGTAATATTTTCCTTCAAGATGTTAAACTCTTTTGAAGGAACTCGCTCTAATACCAATTTAAGAACACAAGCTTATACTGAGAGGGGGGTGAATAGTATAAGACCACTTTTTACTTTTATTTCCCAAACAATATTATACAATATATCAATGGAAATATCAACAATAGTAATCAAATCAATGCATAAATCACCATACACAATAGATACACCAATTTAATGTGGTTCACCCAATGTGGGCTACTCCACGAAGAAAATATTTCACTAAAATTTTCTCAAAAAATCTCTTGGGAATCCTTTCTCTATTACAATGTTTATGGACCTCTATCCAAAGGAGACACCAATCCCCTAATCAATTTTATGGATTTTTATCCATAGGAGACAACAATCCCCTCAGTCAGTTCATGGATATCTATCCACAAGAGAACTCCTTCTCCTCTACTCTGGCTGGTGATCCTCTAGAATAGTACTTCCTCCACTGCATTGGCTTGTGGATCTCTCTCCATTTAAGACTCATGTCCTAACTTAGAAGACCTATACTCACTACCCTTGATAATGTATCTCTATCCACTAGAGACTACTATCCTCTGCTTTGTCACCTCCAAAGCTTGCACTCAACTCTGTATCAAATCTATACTAAACACAACCCTTCTGTCTAGCACAAATCTACTCAATATTCTTCTTTGATCTACACTAAACATAGTATTTTGATATGGCACAAATATACTCAATCTCTATCTCTGATCCGTAGTAAACACAGTCCTTCAATCTAGCACAAATATACTAAATATCTATCTTTGACCTACACTAAACATAGTCCTTCGATCTAGCACAAATGTTCTTAATATTTTTCTTTGATCTGCAATAAACATAGTCTTTCAGTCTAGCAAAAATTTTCTCAATATCTATCTCTGGTCTGGTAGAAACCTATCCTCAAATATGCACCAAAATATCTCCTCAAATCTATCCTCAAGCCTTAACTCAAAGCTTGAATCAATCACAAATAAACTTTCCTAGATCTTCCCCAAACCTAACATAAGGTTTGAACAAATAAATCAATCAACTCTACTCACAAGTCTTCTCAAAGACTTGTCTCAAATATGCACTGTAAGCTTCCACAAAGGCTCACACTAATCTGTCCACAGGTCTTCACCAATATATACCTCAAATTTACTCAACAAGTCCTCTCTAGAACTTTTCCAATATGTTCAACAAGTCTTCACCAAGACTTGACTCAAATATGTATTGTAAGCTTCCAAAAAAGCTTACCCAACTCTATCCTTAAGTTCACTCTAGGACTTTCTCAAATTTGTCCACTAGATTTCAAAAAATCTTATTGAACTCAAATCAATATTTCATAGAAAACCTCTTCAATCACACAAAACATTTCACAGAGAATCTTGTTTTAATCTCACAAAAACATATAGAGAATGGTTAGAGACTCAATATGTTTCACACTCATAACAATGCTTAATCACTTTCAATCTCTTTTTTTTGACCACAAAAACATATACAGAATGGTTAGAGACTCAATATGTTTCACACTCACAGCAATGCTTAATCACTTTCAATATTTTTTGTTTTACCATAGAAATATATAGAGAATGGTTAGAGACTCAATATGCTTGTCTCTCACAAACACTCAAGCACGTTCAATATCTTTCTCAAATCAATCTAGAATATAGAAAAATTTGTTTCACAGAAATTGAACTATCACTCCAATACTTCCAATCAACTTCACTCAACAAATCACTCAATGAAACATACCTTGCTTAGAAACCCTAGTTCAAGATATTTTTGAACTTCACATAAAAATGATACTCATCATCTTTCTCAAACCCTAGTTCAATATAGTTCTCAACATCACATAACAATGATACTCATGATCTTTCTCAAACCCTAATCATGCATATGAAATATCATCCAATATTTCCAACAATGCTTATCAAACAAGGTTTTTATCATCAACATTCACTCAAAAAAAACCTTTAACAATCAAACTCAACAATGCTTACCAAAAAATCCTTTTCACTCCAATTTAGCATTCACAACATCCAACAATAACTCACAAGGAAGATGTGCCCATACCTTTTATTTTATGAATAATTGACTTCAAAAACCTGTCTCAATCACAATCAACTCTTTGCCAATTTTAAAATTTAGGTAGCAATATCTTCTCAATCATTCACTCAATTTGATCCCTCAAAATATTTCACCCTACATAGCAATAAATATCTTTTACACCTTGTAATCTCCACACTTCAAAATGCAAACCAATAATTTGTGTTTGGAGAAAATAATCATAATAAGTTTCATTATAAACCCTTATCTCTTTAACACATCATAGGTCATCCCAATTAAAAATATAATTTCCTTTCTCAACCTTATAACCCCTATTTTAATTCACTTAATAAAATATCACAATAAAACAATTAACCTTATAACCTTATAACTATCCCTTAGTAAAAATTAATCATGCCACCTTTTAAACTTTAGAAACAATTAACTTTCAAAAATTTAAGTACCTCTGTCCTCAACAGGATTTGAACTTATGCTTGAGCCTCCATAGTGCCCTAGCCATGTCCCACATTCCATGTGAGCTAAGTGATCACCTTAGAACCAAAAGTACCTTGTGCACTTTTAAACCTTGCCTTGGAACCAAAAACTAAAGACGCGAACCTTCACCAAAATTTTGTCATCGAGGTTCAATCGTAGGACCTTTTGCTAGTTAGCTCCTTAAGCCACAACCACCTACCATTTTTCCAACCACCATAGTTGGATATGAGGCTTTAAGTATCCTTCACCTTTTTCATTCGTTGACTACCACTTTTAGCTAAGAATTTGTCCTCTTCTCCTCTCTTTCCACGTTTGTAAATTCGCATACACTTCGATTAACTTCGTTCGAAGGATGACTTTAGGGATACCAAAGCACTTGGTATAAATACCAATGTGATTTCCTCCTTGGCACGTTTGTGCCATTCGATTTATTTGCTTGCCTTTTGTAACCCTAGCCTTTGGGTTATTTAATTAATTAAATTAATTTATAATATAGTTATTATAATTAATTTAATTTAGGTCTATAATTTAGAAATTTAATATTATAATATTAAATTATAATATTATTTCCTTAGGCCTTCCTATTGCTCTTTTAGACCTTATTTAACCACCTTGAATATTATAATAAAAATATTATAATATTATTTTTCCTTAGGCCTAGAAGCTATCTTCCACTTGTACTGCTGATGAAAATTGATGCTACTCACTAAAACTAACTCTTGACATCAATGACAACAAAACTTGCTCATATTTCCAACAATATCCCCCTTTTTTATTGATTACAACTCATTTACCTTTTACCATTTCCTTTACCTTTTATGTTCTACTCCCCCTAAGAAACTGCTCTCCCTGACTGAATGCTCTTTCCTAACTTAAATCTCTCCCCCTTTGACATCAATGGAAAAGGGTCACATTTGGGGCTTGAGGCTAAGAATGAGTTTCTTAGCTTAGCCCCTCCTCCACCTCCTCTTGAGGTGGTTAGTTCTGGGATGGTAGTATTTCTTCTCCCAACATGCATTGATATTTACCTTTGTCCACTTTCTTCCTCATCTGATCCTTCTAGTTCCTCTGACTATTCCTATTCCTACTTGTCTCTAGAAGTTTTTCTCTACATCATCTTGCTGCATGCCCATCATTATTGCACTTATAAAACTTAATGTTTTTATTCCTTAAAGGTGTAAATATGTTAGGATTTCTCCCAGTGAAGACATATTCATTCCTATCATGAATCTTGTAATTAACTACCTTGTGACCAAATTGATTACAAGAGTATCAATACCCATGAAAGAGATGCCTATTTTTGAAGTTTTCATTTTCCTATTTTCCATGTGTCCTACACTATGTAGCCTTATGCCCAAACCTGTGACATGAGAAGCATCATCCATTGAAACTACCTTGCCTTGACCTCATTGGTCTCTTAGTCTCTTCTACCCTATGTTGTTTCCTCTTCCATTTGTTCCTCATTTGTGCATTATTCCTTTCCTTGTTGAAATTTTTGTTGTCCAACTCATCCTTAGAATTCTCACTTTCTATTACACTTTCTTATTTTGAAGCTTCTCTTTCTTCAAAGTTTGAGATTGACTCATCTCCTTTTTTCTTTTGTACCTGTTCAAAACCAAGATCTGTCTTGTTTGATGTAGGTTTTTATGTCTTGATAATCTTATCCAATTTCTTTGAGCTTCTCCCAAACTTGTGTAACTTGTCCTTAGACTCTTTTACTTCCTTCCTTAGTGAAGCTACTTCATGCTCTAACTTTTCACATTCTAAAACCTTAGCCTCTAACCTCTCTTTAAAATTCCTTGTTTTAGCTATTGATTTGGTTAGATCTTCTATAACGTTTCCTTTCTCTTCATCACATTCTTGAAATTGAAGCTTGAAGTTTAAGTTTTGCTTTCTTACCTTCCTTAATTTGTCAAGGGAATAAATAAGCTCACCCTTAAGATAAACTTCTCCTTTGTATGATTCTTCCTCTATTTGTTTTTCTTTGGTATCATTTTCATTTCTTTCTGACTTGTTTTCTATAGGATCACGTCATTCTTCCTCTAATGCCAAGAGTAGATTATCTTCTAGTCCTTCAAGTGTATCTTCATATTCATCATCACTGAAACTGAATCCATTCCTTGTAAAACTATCTTCAAGATGACCAAAGTTACCACATATAAAACATTTGAGAATTATTGGTGACCTTTTCCTAATCATTTATTTATCTTTTGCCAAAAATAGAACTTCATCTTCTTCATTATCTAAGGACCTGTCATCACTATCACTTGAACTCTTATCTACCTTGTCTGCATAAAATATCTTCTTATACCTTTGGAAACATTTCTTTCCTTGTATGACTTGTCCATCCCTATTGTTCTTTTGGCACCTATGTTTTCATGCTTCCCTATTATTATGATCTTGTTTTTCTTCATAATTGCTATTTCCAGCCTTTGGACAATCATATGCATAGTGACCATACTTCCCACAATGAAAAAATCTAACTAATTTCATACCTTTATACTTTCTTGAGTCCTTGTTCCTTCTACCATAATTTGCTTCTTCATCACTGGATAACTCATTGCTTAAATCTGACTTCTTACCCTTAGTCTTTTTAGTGGCTTTGAATGTTGCTTCTTTGTGGGGAATAGGTTCCTCTTTTATTCTTATCTCAAATGCTATGAGAATTCCATGTAATTTTATTAGAAATTTTGAGTAGATGAGTTGTCATTGATGTCATGAGTGAGTGATTATTGATGTTAAGTTTTCAGCACTAGTCAATAGCAGTTTCAGTAGGAAGCATCAATTTCAAGTTCTCCAATAAGTGCAAAAGGATAGCCCTCCTTCATTTGATCAAGACTCAGTTCCAGGAAGTCAGATGAGGTCCAAAGGGTAAAGAATAGGCCCAAGAAAATAATATTATAATATTTTATTATAATATTAAAAAGGAAATTTAAATTAATTAATATAATTTTATCATAAATTAATTTAATTAACTTTCATGTTATTTAAGTTAATTATAAGTTAATTTTATTTTAATTATAAATTAGTTTTTATTAATTTAATAAACCCTAAAAAGGGTTATAAAGCAAAGGTATAAAATGAATTTAAATTTAAATTTGAAGTGTCAATGTGTTACAACATCAAGGCACTATGTATATATATATATATATATATGAAGGCAACACCTTTGTCTAAGTTTCCAATGCAATTTTGAATTTGAATGTCCCTAAGTTTGAAAACGAGTGCAGAAAGAAAGCAATGATTTTTGGTTTTTGAAAAGTCTTTTGTAGAATAAGAGGAAAAAATAGGATCTAGGCTCCTCTCACCCTACACACGTGTCGTGTAGCACAGCTGGCGACGGTAGAAGGTGTTAAGACATTTTTGGCGGGGAGGACGTAGGTTCGAATCCTGTGGGGTTCATGTTTTGCAAGGAAGGAAGGTCATCATTTTTAGAAGTGGTGACAATGAGGAGATAAAGGAGAGCAAGTTCCTTCCCCTCATCATGGGAGCAGCTAGCCCATGTGGTCGGCTAGCGCCTTGGTAAGGCACTCGGTGGAGTGGTTTCAGGGTTAAAATCCACTGAGGCCTTTTAGTGAATGAGACAAACGTATGCGCTGACGATTGTTGGGTTTGTCGCTTAATTTGGATGTGCTAAGGTTGAAGAAAAATATAAATATTTTTATGTGCCTAAGGTTGAAAAATAATTGTTTTTGAAGGGTTAAAAGATTTAACTTTTGCCTAAGGGAGACAAAAGGGTAGGCAATTATTATTTTTGAAGGGTTGTTTTTTAAAATTTGATTTATTAAATTAGATATTATAAGGAGAATTTTGAGTGATTATTTTTATGTGTGATTTGATGATTGCTAATTTCAAAGAGTAATAAGGTGTATTTGAGATTAATTATTTAAAGAGAGTTAGTGTGATATTTTGTCATCTAACCATTGAAATTGGCAAATAAGGATATTGTGATTAAGACAGGTTTTTCTAAGGGCGGTTCTAAATCAAACAAAAGGTATGGCACATATTCCTATTGAGTGATTGTTGAATGTTGTGAATGTAAAGTTGGAGTGAAAAGGATTGTTTGGTAAACATTGTTGAGTGTGTTTTTGAATTAATGCTTCAAGACTTTCTGGAATAAAGAGTTGTTGATAAAACCTTGTTTTATAAGCATTATTGTTGAAGTTATTAATTGAGTGAACTTGAACTAGGGTTTGTAAATATCATGAGTATCATTGTTATGTGAGATTGATTGATAAGCATTGTTGAAAATATTGGAGTGAGTGTTCGTATGCTTGGACTAGGATTTGTGAGAAAGGACTATTTCATTAAGTGATTGGTTGAGTAGAGTTGGTTGAGCCTATTCAAGTGGATGTGTTGATGTGATAGTTCAAGTTCTATGAAAAAAATTATTCTATATCCTGAATTGAGTTGAGAAAGTGATTGAGAGTTGATGAATGTGAATCATATTGAGTCTCTAACAATTCTCTATATGTTATGGTGGTAAAATAGTGATTGAAATTAATTGATCATTGTGGTGAATGTGAAGCATATTGAGTCTCTAACAATTCTCTTTATGGTTCTATGAGATTGGACAAGTTCTAGTGTGGACTTGTTGAATAGATTTGATGCAAGTCTTAGAGAAGACTTATGGACATATTTGTATGAACTTTTGTGGAAGCTTACAATACAAATTGAGGACAAATTTGGGGATAAATATTTGAGGATAGATATTGAGTATAGATTTGAGGATAAATATTGAGGATAGATTTGAGGACAAAGTTTGGTGCATATTTGAGGATAGCTTTATTCCAAACCAAATCGAAGGATTGTTTTTAGTACATATTTGATATAGGGATTTGAATGTGAAATAGTATAGAGGACTACAATATCCAGTGGGTGGATATCCATTAGCCAAGGAAGTGAGGATAGGTATCTTCAGTTGATAGATATCCATTAGCCAGAGCAGAGGGGACAATAGTTCTAGAATATCACCAGTTAAAGCTAAGGAGAAAGAATTCTCCTATGGATAGAGATCCATAAAATTTATTAGGGGATTGGTGTCTCCTTTGGACATAGGTCCATAAACATTATAGGGAAATTATTCACAAGAGAATTTAGTTGAGAAAAAATTATAAGAAATATTTTCTTCGTGGAGTAGCCCACATTGGGTGAACCACGTTAATTATGTCTCTCATGTGTGTGGTGCTTTGTGTTATGGTTAAAAATTTAATATTGTTGATGTTATCATTTATATTATAAAGTAAAAAGTATTATCTTATACTGTTCACCCTCCCTCTCAGTATAAGCACATTTTATTCACTTGGTATCAAAGTGGATCTCTTCATGAAAATACTAACATCTTGGAGGAGGATCCATAATAAACACACATGACTTCATCAAATGAAAAAGAGACCATGTTTGATGTAAAAGAGGATTTCCTTGTTGCTCTTAGAAAGCTAGAAATAATTAAAAAGAAGAATTCAAGCTTGAAGGAACAAATTCAAGAGGATGAAGAAGCAAGGATGGAACTTCTACAAAATATCATAGAACTCAATATAAAGGTAGAATAAGGAAAGAAAATTGAGCAGGATATGATAGATCTATTAAGAACAAGAGAAACAAAATGTAAAATATTGGAAACAAAAATTGTTTATCTAAGGAATGAAGTTGAAAGGACAAAGGCACTAAAAGATGTAGAGTATGAGAATCAGAAAAAGGAATCAAGTCTTCAAGAAGTAGAAACTTCAAACAAATATAGGAAAGCAAAGGAAGAAAGAAAAAAATAACCTTGGATGAGAGTTAATCACAAGAGGAGAAGCACTCCACCACAATCTCAAAGGCATCTAAACAAGTTATATAATTTCTTCCATGGTCATTGTTTTTCTTGTAATAAATATGGTCATAGAATTGTACACTATATTGGTCATGCAAGAAACAAGGTCAATAGAAATTTCAATTCCTTTACACCACTTATGGATGATGATATTATATGTTACAAATGTAATACTTCTTGAGTCCAGTAAAATAAAAACAATTTCAACAACTAAAAATATGAAAGAGAAAATGTAAAGGCTAGATCAATGTTAGTTCAAACAGCCCTTATGCTCAGGATAAAGAAGAACAATGGTATCTTGATAGTGGTTGTTCTAGTCACATGACAGAATACAAAGATAAATTTATTGTACTAAAATAAACGAATAGAGGATCAATAAGTTTTTATGATAATGGATTAGCAATGATTGGTGGAAAAGGAACTCTGAGTTTAGACAATGGGAAAACAATAATATAAAATGTGTTGTATGTTAAGGGGTTAAAACATAATATGTTAAGTGTAAGTCAACTTTGTGATAAAGGGCATATGGTTACATTTCACCTAGATAGATGTGAGATAAGAAAATCAAAAACTAGAAAATCCATTGCCAATGCAAGAAGAATTCCAAACAATCTATATATGCATAATGAGATCAAAGGGGAAAAGTGCTTTCTATCACAATAATATGAGAGTTGGTTGTGGCATAGAATATTGGGTCACTTAAATTTTGACAATATAGTCAACATAAGCAATAAGAAGACTTTCAAAGATTTACCCAAAATAAAAAGGCCACAAAACACCATCTATGCACCTTGTCAACATAGAAAGCAAACTAGAACAAGTTGTAAGTCAAAAGGATATATGTCATATGAGCCATTAAGTTTAATACATACTAATCTATGTGGTCCTACCAAAACACAAAGTATTCAAGGTGAGAGTTACTTTATATTGTTTATAAATTATTACTCCATAATGGTTTGGATAGCTTTCTTGAAAGAGAAGTCAGAGGCTTTTAAAAAATTCAAAGCATTTAAGAAAATATTTGAAAATAAACCTGGCAAGAGGATCAAGTGTTTGAGATATGATAGAGGAGGAGAATTTACCTCAAATGAATTTGTAGAATTTTGTGAACAACATGGGATCAAGAGAGAATAATCAACAACAAGAAATCCTCAACAAAATGGAGTAGTTGAAAGGAAAAATAGGACTATTGAGAATATGGCTAGAGCTATGTTAAATGAGTCTAAAATCTCAAATGGATTTTGGAGGAAATCAATCAACACAATAGTTTACATAATCACTAGGGCTCAAATGAGGGTAAATCATCACAAGACTCCATATGAGCTTTGGAAAGGAAGACCGACCACTGTAAAACACTTCAAGATTTTTGGAAGCAAGTGCTACATAAGACAAGAATATCAAAACTTAGGTAAGTTTAACCCAATATGTGATGAGCGAATTATCATTGGTTATTCCTCAAGGAGTAAAGCCTATAGATGCTTCAACAAGAGAACATATACTATTACATAAAGTATAAATGTAACAAATGATGAGAAGATATATTCAAGAGAACCAATTCAACAAATTGTGTATCTGGAAAATGGAATTTGTTAAGAGTTTTGTGAGGAATAAAATGAAAAAGAAGAAGAAACACAAAGACTTCTTCATAAAAATTCATCTAGGTATGTACAAAATTATCATCCAAAAGATCTAATAATTGGGAATCTATATGAAAGACAGACAAACAGAAGGATAATAACACCATATCAACAAGCAAATTTTTCTTTGCTATCTAAGATTGAGCTAAAAGACTGCAATCAGGCAAGTGAAGATGAAATCTGCATTAAGGCAATGGATGAGGAATTAGATCAGATAGAGAAAAGAAAGACTTGGGAACTCGTCCCATGACCAAATAACAAGAATGTGATTGGCATAAAATGGATATTCAAAAACAAGTTAAAAGAATATGGAAAAGTACTAAGGAAAAAAGTAAGGTTAGTATGTAGGTTATGCATAGGTAGAGGGAATTGACTTTGATGAGACATTTGCTCTAGTTGCATGACTTGAAGCCATAATAATATTTTTAGCCTTATCAAATTTTAAAAACTTCAAAATATATCAGATGGATGTTAAGTCAACATTTCTAAATGGTGTTCTAGAAGAAGTCTATATTGAACAACTAGAGGGATTCATATTAAGAGATAAACCATATCATATATGCAGATTGAAAAAGGTATTGTATGGTCTAAAGTAGGCTCCTAGAGCATGGTACTCAATATTGGATAAGTATCTTTAGGAATAGAGTTTCAAAAAAGGAATAACATACAACAATGTATACATCAAAAATGAAGGGAATGATCTACTAATTATGGTTGTTTATGTTTATGACATCATTTTTGAGGGAACCAATGATAATATGTGTAAAGAATTTGCTAAGAACATGCAAAATGAATTTGAGATGTCTATGCTTGGTGAGTTGTCCTTACTTGGACTTTAGATTTCACAATTAGAGAAATAAGTATTTCTCTCACAAACAAAGTATATAAAAGAGATGCTAAATAAATTCAAGTTAAAGGATTGCAAATTGGTAAGTAACCCCATGGTCATATGATGTAAGTTAAGTAAGGATGATGAATCTCAAGAGGTAGATCAGAGATTATACATGTCTATGATTGGAAGCTTGTTATATGTTATAGCTACAAGACCAGACATAGTTTAGTCAGTGGGATTAGTAGCAAGATTTTAGACAACACCTAAGGAGATACATGTGGCAAAAATAAAGATAATTCTCAGTTATCTAAGAGGGACTATGGATTTTGGGATCTAATATCTCAAAATTTATAGTTTCACACCCAACACATATGCAAATACAGATTGGGTTGGCAATATTGATGACATAAAAAGCACAAGTGGAGGAGCATTCTTTCCTGGAGACTGTTTAGTCTCTTGGCCAAGTAAGAAGCAGGTTTAGTATCCATATCTACAACAAAAGTAGAATATATTGCAATAGTAGATAGTTGTACTCAAGTATTATGGATGAAGTGAACTCTCTAAGACTTCAAGATAAAACATGATCATCATATTCCCATATTATGTGATAATACAAGTGTTATAAGTATCTCAAAGAATCTCGTGATGCACTCCATGACAAAGCACATTCTGATCAAGTATCATTTTTGAGAGAACATGTGATAGATAAATAGGTCAGGTTGGAATATGTTACTACAAAGGAACATATAGTAGATATTTTCATCAAGCCACTTTCGAAGGAGACCTTAAGTATCTTCGAGGAAAACTAGGAGTAATACTCCCACCTTAGAATTAACCACATCAAGAGGAGGTGTGGTAGGGGCTAATCTAAGAGACTAATTCTTAGCTTTGAGCCCCAAAGGTGATTCTTTGCCATTTATGTCAAAGGGGGAGAGATTTGAGTAAGGGGGACATATTTGAGATTTGGTTTAAGGAGAAAGCATTGAGTCAGGGGGAGCAATTTCGCGAGGGAAGCAGAACAAGAAAAAGATCAATTTTTGGTCAAAAATATTTGGGTTGCCATAAATGACAAAGGGAGAGATTATTGGAAAGTTTGAGTAGATGAGTTGTCATTGATGTCAAGAGTGAGTGGTCATTGATGTCAAGTTGTCAGCACCATTCAATAGTAGTTTCAATGGGCAACATTAGTTGATAAAGACTCGATTCTAGGAAGTTAGATGAGGTCCAAAGAGGCCCAGGAAAATAATATTATAATAGTTTATTATAATATTAAAAAGAAAATTTAAATTAATTATAAATTAATTTATTAATTAATTTAATTAAGTTTCATGTGACTTAATTTAATTATAAATTAATTTTTATTAATTTAATAAACCCTAAAAAGGGTTATAAAGCAAAATTATAAATCAAATTTAAATTTTTATTTGAAGCACCGATGTGTTACAACATCAATGCACCATGTATATATATGAAGGAAAAACCTTTGCCTTAGTTTCCAAAGCAATTTTGAATTCAAATACCCCTAAGTTTGAAAATGAGCATAGAAAGAAAGCAACGATTTTTGGTTTTTGAAAAGTCTTCGGAGGAAGAAGAGGATCAAATAGCATCTAGGCTCCTCTCACCCTGCACACGTGTTGCATAGCGTAGTTGGCGATGGTGGAAGGTGTTAAGAGATTTTTGGCAGGGAGGATGTAGGTTTGAATCCCACGATGTTCACGTTTTGCAAGGAAGGAATATTGTCATTTTTTAGAAGCGGTGATAATGAGGAGATAAAGTGGGGCAAGTGCCTTCCCCTCCTCATGGGAGCGCCTAGCCCATGTGATGGGCTAGCACCTTGGTAAGGCACTCAATGGAGAGGTTTTGGGATCAAAACCCACTGAGGCCTTTTAGTGAATGAGACAAAGGTATGCGTTGAAGATTATTGGGTTTTTCGCTTAATTTGGATGTGCTAAGGTTGAAGAAAAATATAAATATTTTTTTATGTGCCTAAGGTTAAAAATAATTATTTTTGAAGGGTTATAAGATTTAATTTTTGCCTAAATTGAAATTGGTTATTAATTTTTTTTAGGGAGATAAAAGGGTAGGCAATTATTATTTCTGAAGGGTTTTTTTTGAAAGTTTGATTTATTAAATTGGAGATCATAAGGAGCATTTTGAGTGATTATTTTTATGTGTGATTTTATGATTTCTAATATCAAGGAGTAATAAGGTGTATTTGGGATAGATTATTTTTGTGTTTGAGAAATAATTTGAAAGAGAGTTAGTGTGATATTTTGTTATCTAACCATTGAAATTGGCAAACAAGGAAATTATGATTAAGATGGGTTTTTCTAAGGGCACTTCTACATAAAATAAAAGGTATGGGCACATCTTCCTAGTGAGTTATTGTTGAATGTTGTGAATGCAAAGTTGGAGTGAAAAGGATTGTTTGGTAAAAATTGTTGAGTGTGTTTTTGAATTAATGCTTCAAGGTTTTTTGGAATAAAGAGTTGTTGATAAAACCTTATTTTATAAGCATTGTTTTTGAAGTGATTAATTGAGTGAACTTGAACTAGGGTTTGCAAATATCATGAGTATCATTGTTATGTGAGATTGATTGATAAGCATTGTTAGAAACATTTGAGTGAGTGTTCATATGCTTGGACTAGGGTTTATGAGCAAGTACTATTTCATTAAGTTATTGGTTGAGTAGAGTTGGTTGAGCTTAGTCAAGTGGATGTGTTGATGTGATAGTTCAAGTTCTATAAAACAAATTATTCTATATCTTGAATTGAGTTGAGAAAGTGATTGAGATTTGATGAATGTGAAGCATATTCAGTCTCTAAAAATTATCTATATGTTTTTGTGGTAAAAAGAGTGATTGAAAGTAACTGAGCATTGTGGTGAATGTGAAGCATATTGATTCTCTAACAATTCTCTTTATGGTTCTATGATATTGGACAAGTTCCAGTGTGGACTTGTTGAACAAAATTTAGACAAGTCTTAGATAAGACTTGTGGACAAATTTGTGTGAGCTTTTATGGAAGCTTACAATATATATTTAGGACATATTTGAGGATAGATATTGAGGAAACATTTGAGGACAGATATTGAGGATAGAGTTTGGTGCAGATTTGAGGACAAGTTTGTGCTAGACAAAAAATAAAGGTTGAGCAGATTTGTTCTAAATAGAAGGACTATGATTAGTATAGATTTGAGATAGAGATTTAAAGGTGACATAGTATAGAGTACTACAATATCCAATGGATAGAGATCCATTAGCCAGGGCAGTGAGGACAGGTGTATTTAGTGGATATATATCCATTAGCCAGATCAAAGGGGACAATAGTTCTTTGAGAAGATCACTAGTAAGAGCTAAGAAGAAAGATTTCTCCTATGGATAGAGATCCATAAAATTTATTAGGGTATTGGTGTCTCCTTTGGATATAGGTCCATAAACATTGTAGGGAAAGGATTCCCAAGAAAATTTATTTAAGAAAAAATTATAAGGAATATTTTCTCCATGGAGTAGCCCACATTGGGTTAACCATGTTAAATAATGTCTCTCATGTGTGTGATGATTTGTGTGATTTTTACTACTTTAATATTTTTGATTTTATCATTTGTATTAAAAAGAAAAAAAAATTATCTTATACTATTCACCCCCCTCTCAATATAAGCACATGTTCCTCAAATTCATCCCTTGTCAAAAGATCAATATCTTTTGACTCTTCTATAGCTGAAATATTTTTGCTAAACCTTTTTGTGAGTGACCTTAGAATATTATCACAAACATCAGGTTCTTTAACTTCAAGTCCAAGTCCTTGCATGGAGTTGACAACCTCATCCACGTGAAGTAGATATGCAGTAATATTTTCTTCATATTTCATTTTTAGGTTTTTGAATGCTCTCTTGTAATTTTACAATTTTTCCCTTTTGATATTTTTATATCCTTCATATATGCCTTGAAACCTATCCCAAATTTACTTTTTTGATGTGCAATGCATAACCTTTATAAACTATATTTCATGCAAGCCCTTTTGAATTGCATTAACTGCTTTTAAATTGTAATGATGTATAAACTTACCATATTTTTTTGTATATGGAGTTGCTAGTGGTGTGTATCCATTCTCAACTACTTCCAATATTTTATTTCCAATTTCCATTACATGAAACTTCATACTTGTTCTCCAAAGTGCATAATTGTTCCCATCGAACAATGTTGCTAAATTCCCTAAAGATCCACTCTAAAAATCCATCTATGTTCTTGTAAAATTTTCCTTCAAGATGTTAAATTCTTCCAAAGGAAATCGCTCTGATACCAATTGAATAATATAAGCTTATATTAAGAGGGGGATGAATAGTATAAGACCACATTTTACTTTTATTTTCCAAACAATATTATACAATATCTCAATGGCAATATCAATAGCAGTAATCAAATCAATGCACAAATCAACATACATAATAGATACATCAATTTAACTTGGTTCACCCAATGTGGGCTACTCCACGAAGAAAATATTTCACTAAAATTTTCTCAACAAATATCTTGGGAATCCTTACCCTATTACAATGTTTATGGACCTTTTTTCAAAGAAGACACCAATCCCCTAATCAAGTTCATGTATCTCTATCCACAAGAGACACAAATATCCTTAGCTGGTTGATGGATGTCTATCCAAAAGATAACTCCTTCTCCTCTACTCTGGTCGGTGATCCTCTAGAAGACTAATACCTCCACTGCACTGGCTTGTGGATCTCTCTCCACTAAAGACTTATTCTCACTTAGAAAACTTTTTATCACTACCCTAGCTAATGAATATCTATCCAATGGAGACTACTATCCTCTACTCTATCACCTCCAAATCTTGCACTCAAATCTATTTCAAATCTATACTAAACATAGCCCTTTGGTCTAGCACAAATCTGCTCAATCTCTATATTTGATCTACACTAAACATAGTCCTTTAGTCTAGCATAAATTTGCTCAATATTTATCTCTAATCTACACTAAACATAGTCCTTTGGTCTAGCACAACTTTGCTTAATATCTATCTCTGATCTACACTAAACACAATTCTTTGATGTAGCAAAAATCGACTCAATCTCTATCTCTAATCTGCACTAAACATAGTCCTTCAGTCTAGCACAAATTTTCTCAATCTTTGTCTTTGATCTGCACTAAACATAGTACTTCGGTCTAACATAAATATTCTCAATATTTGTCTCTGGTATAGCATAAAACTATCCTCAAATCTATACCAAACTCTATCCTCAAATCTATCCTCAAGCTTAACACAAAGCTTGACTCAATTACAAATCAACTCTACTAGATCTACCTAAAACTTAACACAAGGTTTGAACAGATCAATCAATCAACTCTGTTCACAAGTCTTCTCAAAGACTTATCTCAAATCAGCATTGTAAGCTTCCACAAAAGCTCACACTAATCTATATACAAGTCTTCACCAAGAATTACCTCAAATCTGCTCAACAAGTCCTCACTAAAACTTGTCCAATCTGCTCAAAAAGTCTTAACCAAGACTTACCTCAAACCTATATTGTAACTTCCATAAAAGCTTACTCAACTCTGTCCTTAAGTCCACTCTAGGACTTACTCAAATTTGTCCACTAGCTTTCATAAAATCCTATTCAACTCAACTCAATCTTTCATAGAAAACCTTTTCAATCACACAAACAAGTTTCACACATACTCTTGTTTTAATCTCATAGGAACATATAGAGAATGGTTAGAGACTCAATATGTTTTACTCACAATAATTCTTAATCACTTTCAATATATTTTTTTGACCATAAAAATATATACATAATGGTTAGAGACTCAAAATGTTTCACACTCACGACAATGCTTAATCACTTTTAATCTCTTTTGTTTTACCACAAAACATATAGATAATGGTTAGAGACTCAATATGTTTATCTCTCACAAACACTCAAAAACCTTCAATCTCTTTCTCAAATCAATTCAAAATATATAACAATTTGTTTCACAAAACTTGAACTATCACTCTACTACTTCCAATCAACTAGGCTCAATCAACTCCTTTCAACCAATCACTCAATGAAACATACCTTGCTTACAAACTCTATTTCAACCATTTGAACACTCACTCTATTATTTCCAATAATGCTTATCAAACAATCTCACATAATAATGATACTCATGATCTTGTACAAACCCTACTTCAATATAGTTCTCAATTTCACATAACAATCATACTCATGATCTTTCTCAAACCCTAGTTCAAGATAGTTCTCAACTGCACATAACAATGATACTCATGATATTTCTCAAACCCTAATCATGCATATGAAGGCTCATCAAACATTTCTAACAATGCTTATCAAACAAGGCTTTTATCATAAAATTTCACTAAAAAAAAACCTTTAACAATCAAACTCAATAATGCTTACCAAACAATCTTTTTTACTCTAATTTAGCATTCACAACATCCAAAAATCACTCACAAGGAAGATGTGCCCATACCTTTTGTTTGATTAAGAATTGACTTCAAACACTTGTCTCAATCACAATCAACTCTGTCAATTTCAAAAGTTAGGTAGTAATATCTTCTCAATCATTCACTCAATTTGATCCCTCAAAATATTTCACCATCCATAGCAATAAATATCTTTTACACCTTATAATATCCACACTTCAAAATGTAAACCAATAATTTGTGTTTGAAGAAAATAATCACAATAATTTTCCTTATAAACACTTATCTCTTTAACACATCATAGCTCATCCCAATTAATAATATAATTTCCTTTCTCAACCTTATAACTCCTATTTTAATTCACTTAATTAAAAATCACAATAAAACAATTAACCTTAAAAACCTTATAACTCCCCCTTAATAAAAATTAATCATACCACCTTTTAAACTTTAGAAACAATTAATTTTCAAAAATTTAAGTACCTTTGTCCTTGGTGGGATTCAAACTCCCACTTGAGCCTCCACAGTGCCCTAGTCGTGGCCCATGTGCCATGTGAGCTAGGTTCTTACCTTAGAACCAAAAGTGCCTCATGTACTTTTAAACCTTGCATTGGCATAAAAACTAAACATGTGAACCTTCACCAAAATGCTACCGTCAGGGTTAGGTCACGGTACCTCCTTCTAGTTAGCTCCTTAAGCCATATCCACCTATTTTTGGTCCAACCGCCATGGTTGGATATGAGGCTTTAAGCCTCCTTCACATTAATAATTTGTTGATTGCCACATTTATCTAATACTTCATCCTCTTCTCCTCTCTTTCTACAATTTTTGCAAATTTGCATACACTTCAATTAACTTCATTCAAAGGATCACTTTGGGAATACCAAAGCACTTGGTATAAATACCAATGTGATTTCCTCCTTGACACGTTGGTGCCATTCGATTTATTCGCTTGCCCTTTTTAACCCTAACCGTAGGGTTATTTAATTAATTAAATTAATTTATAATAAAGTTATTATAATTAATTTATAATCATCTGCTTGTTGTGGTGCAGTGGTAAATGCCCTAGGTGCTAGTAGAGGCTGACCCAGGTTCCATTCCTCTTGTCTCCATCATGCAGATATATGGTATAGTTAGGAATGTCCTATGTGTTGGTAGAGGCCGACAAGGCTCCATTTCTCTTATGCCCAACCTGTTGAAAGTGGCACCTCGAAAGGGGTGTTTTCCACTATAAATTAGTTTACCCAGGTGTTGTAGGTGAGTTGGAGAGGAAAGGGAAATCCTCCAAGAGAGGTCCCAGGTTCAAATCTCCACCCTACCAAAAAGCTAAATTGGGTATCCAAAATCCAATTGATAATGTTGGTGCGGGCAGGGTCGGGTGCGACTCCCGGGTGACTTTGATGGTGTAGAACCCCCTGTTCATGGTCTCTCAAACCAAGGTGGCCCCGCAAGGGGTTTTTTTGCTTAAAAATAATAATAATAATTTATAATTAATTTAATTTAGGTCTATACTTTAGACCTTTAATATTATAATATTAAATTATAATATTATTTTCTTGGGCCTTCCTATTGCTCTTTTAGACCTTATTTAACCACCTTGAATATTATAATAAATATATAATAATATTATTTTTCCTTATGCCTAGAAGCAATCTTCCATTTGTATTGTTGACTAAAACTTATGTTGCTCACTGAAACTGACTCTTGAAATCAATGACAACAAAACTTGCTCATATTTCCAACATTTAGTTGGCCATATCTTTTAATGTTATAAGGAGGATATATAAGGATTAAGTTCATGTGCATTTTTGGAAATATTTGAGATAGGATTTGTGCTTCATTGTTTGAACTTTATTTTTGAATGATATTGGATACACTTGAGCTAGAGTTTGTGAAACAAGTTGTGCTACATGGTTTGTGCTTCATTGTTGAAATAAAGTGGAAGTACTTGTGCTAGGATTGAGACCAAGTTTGTACATCATTGTGAAATATTTTGAGTAGTGGTTTGAAAGACATTGAAAGTAATTGTGAAGTGTTTGAGATCAATATTGTGAAGGAAATTTGTGCATTATTGTGTTTGATCCTTGAGAGCAAATTTGCAAGAAAGATAGACCAGTTTTGTGAAGTAAAGTTATACACCAGTTTGATTTGATTTGAAAGGGATTTTGCAAGAGGTAGATATTGGATTAGATGAAAGCAATATTTGTGAATGTGAAGAACATATTGGGTATTTGATAGTACATATCATTCTCTATATGTTCTAGAGGTTAAACAAATTCTAAGTAGAATATGCTTGAATTGCCTAGTTGAAGAAAGCATTTTTGAAAGAGATATAAGCATTGTTTGTATGCAATATTTGGAAATATTTAAGCAGGTTCAGTAAGTAGCATTGAGGTAGATTTGAGCAAGTCTTGTGAGAAGACTTGAAGAATAATTGAGGTATATTTGAGAAAGTCTTGTGAGAAGACTTGAAGCAACATTGAGGTATATTTGAGCAAGTCTTGTGAGAAGACTTGAAGCAGCATTGAGGTAGATTTGAGCAAGTCTTGTGAGAAGACTTGAAGCAACATTGAGGTAGATTTGAGCAAGTCTTGTGAAGAGACTTGAAGCAACATTGAGGTAGATTTGAGCAAGTCTTGTGAGAAGACTTGGGACAAAGTTGAACATATTTGAGGGAAGAATTGAAGTAGATTTGTGCATGTAATGTGTGCAGATTTGGATAGATTTGTGAGCAGAGTTAGAGCAGATTTGTGCTAACCTTGTAATGAGGTTTGGTGCAGATTTGAGATAGAGATTTGTGAGCAAGGTAGATTTGTGCTAGCCTTGTAATGAGGTTTGGTGCAAATTTGAGGTAGATATTTATGAGCAAAATTAGAGCATATTTATGCTAGCCTTATGACGGGGTTTGGTGCAGATTTGAGATAGATTTGAGAGAAGACTTTGGATTAGACCATAGTAAAAGGAGATAGAGTTCTCCTATGGAGAGAGATCCACAAACCAGAGCAAAGGGGATAGAGTTATCCTATGGAGAGAGATCCATAAACCAAAGCAAATGGGATAGAGTTCTCCTATGGAGAGAGATCCACAAACCAGAGTAAAGGGGATTGAGTTCTCCTTTGGATAGAGGTCCATAAACATTGTAATAGGGAATTGATTCCCAAGATATTTGTTGAGAAAATTTAGAAGAAATATTTTCTCTATGGATGTAACCCACATTGGGTGAACCACGTTAAATTTATGTCTCTCATGTGTGTGATGATTTGTGCATTACTTTGTTATTGCTATTGATATTGTAATTGATAACATTGGATAATATTTTTTGGGAAAGAAAAGTAAAAGTTTACCTTATACTGTTCACCCCCCCTCTTAGTATAAGCTTGTGTTCTTCAATTGGTATCATAGCGGGTTCCTTCAGAAAAGTCTAACAGCTTGAAGGAAGAAGGAAGATATTACAGGAACATAGATGGCATATGAGACATGACAATCTATTAAGGATGGGTTCACACTTATAGCTACTCCTCCCATAGATAAGGATGGTAAGAAGTTACATGTGAATAATGCCAAGGCTATGAATGGAATATTAAGTGGATTACGTGAATCAAAATTTGTGAAAGTTATGCAATGCAAATCAGCAAAAGAGATATGGGATAAATTGAAGCAAACATATGAAGGAGATAACAAGGTCAAGTTGGAAAAACTGCAAAACCACAAGAAAAGGTTTGAAGAGTTGAAGATGGAAGATGAGGAAGATATTGCTAAATACTTACTTCGTTTTGATGAGGTTTTTAATACCATGCGTGGACTTGGATTCAAAATTGAAGACTCCAGTGTTTCTTAGAAAGTATTAAGATCACTCCCTATGAGGTATGATGCAAAGGTTTCAACTATAGAAGAGATGAGGGATATTGATAAGTTGACTATGGATGAGTTACATGGAATTCTCATAGCTTATGAGATGAGAATAGAAAAATATCACAAATCCAAGAAAGAGGTAGCTTTTGAAGCTTCAAAGAAGACAAAATATAAGAAACCAGAATCAAGTGATGAGTCAAGCAGTAATGAAGAAGCTAACTATGTGAGAAGAAATAAGAAGGGCTCAAGAAAACACAAAGATATAAATACTATGAAATACTTTAATTGTGGTGACTTTGGTCACTATGCATCTAATTATCCACAAGCTGGAAGTAGTAGCAGTGAAGAGAAACATGATTATAAGAAGAAGGAAGAAATAAAATTCAGGCATGAAAAGAAAAATAGGTATGGTCAAGGCAAGCATGAAAATAAGTTCTTTCAAAGGCACAAGAAGAGCTTCTATGTTAAAAATGCAAGCAATGCTTCAAGTGATAGTGATGAAAGACTCTCAGATAGTGAAGAAGAAGAGATTATATTCTTGGCAATAGAAGAGGAAGAAAACACTCCTATTGAAGACCAAGTAGAAGATGCTCCTATAAATGAAGACCTAGAGAAAGAATCAAAAAAATAAGAAGAAGGCACAATTGATCTAGAAGAACTTATTGTTGCTCTTAGAGAGTTGAAAATAGTTAGAAAGCAAAATTCAAGACTAAAGGCTCAAGTTCAAGAACATGAGGAAGTAAAAGAAAAGCTTCTACAAGACCTCACAAACTCAAAAGCTAAGGCAAGGAGATTTAAAGAGGTCATGGTTGAAAAGTTAGAAGCAAAAGAGTTAGAGTGTGAAATATTAGAACATGAAGTGGTTTCTCTAAGGATGGAAGTGAAATATTCTAAGGATAAGCTGAACAGGTTTGGGAAAAGTTCAAAAACTTTGGATAAAATTATCAATGCACAAAGATCTTCATTTATCAAAATAGGACTTGGTTTTGAAGAAGGACAAGGGAAACAAGAAGAAGGGTCAAGCTCAAGCTCAATAGAAAAGGAAGTTTTAGAGGAAGAGAGTGAAGAAGAAACTAAGACTTATGTGGATAAGTTGAAGAAGGGAAGTTTCACTAAGAAAGAGAACAATGCACAAACAAGAAACATGGATCATCATAGAGAAGGCAAAGAAAGGACTAAGAGACTAGAGGTTTCAAAACAATATTTCTTCAAAGGGCATTGTTTTTCATGTAATCATTTTGGTCACAAAGCTATGCATTGCAGGATTCATGGAAAGAAGGAGTATGGCCTCACTAAAAGGAATGTCAACTCATTCAAATATGGATATTTCTTTCAAGGGTATTGCTACTCATGTAATCACTTTGGTCATAAAGCGATCCACTATAGGGTTCATGACAGAAAGGATTATGGCTTCACCAAGAGGAACTTCAAATCATTTACACCTTCCAAGAACTACAACATTAGGTGTTACAAGTGCAATAATCTTGGGCATAAGGCCAAGTGGTGTAGAACAAAGTTTCCAAAACTTCTAGAGTCAAGCAAGAACATGGACACTCAAAAGGATCAAAATGGTATGATTACAAAGGTGTCAAAAAAGAAGGTTGACAAAGAAAAAGAGCATTGTATGTTGGGAGTAGAGATACTCCCACCCCAAAATTAATCACCTCAAGGAAAGGAGGTGGGAGGGGATGAGCTAAGAGTCTTATATTTAGCCCCAAAGGAGTCCCTTTGCCATTGATGTCAAAGGGGGAGAGATTTGAGTAAGGGGGAGAGCATTCAATCGGGGAGAGCAATTTCTCAGGGGAGAAAATTTGGAATCCAGTGGTTGGAAAAAGAATTTTTAGAAAGGGTTGCCATCAATGACAAAGGGGGATATTTTTGGAAATTTTGAGTATATTGTGTTGTCATTGATGTCAAAGGATTGATGTCATAGGTTGATGACATTGGTTGTCATTGATGTCAAAGGAAATATAGGTGAGAATAATATTCAAAGGGTACATGAGGCAATGTGGGAGCAAGAAGTTGTGTGAGCAAAACAAAGACAAGGCACTCTCCATAGTGGCACTTGCAAAGAAAAAGAAAAATATTATTTGATCTTCCATGGTGGTAGTCACAAAAAAAAGACAAAGACTTCATGTTGAGAAAAGGCCCAAAGGTGAAAGTGAAAATTATAATATTTAAATCTATTTAGATTTAAAATATTATAACAATCAAAATTCTGAAAGGTGGGCGCCAAAGCATAAAGTTTTAATTTAATTAAATGGTGGGCACCAAAGCATAAGGTAAAAACATAATAATTCTCCAAGCATCGACGTCATGTTTCAAAGCGCCAAAGCACAAGGTAAAAACATAATAATTCTCCAAGCATCGACGTCATGTTTCAAAGAGCCAAAACATATATATAGGTGATTAATTTTTGCAAAGGCTAAGGTTCTCAAGAAAAATAAATTTGAATTATCCACTCACTCGTTCGATCATCGGGGGTAGAGAAGGAGTAGAGGATGGTGCACACTTCAAGGTAGAGTTCGTAAATAAAAATAGGGGACAATGAATTAAAGACTCATCTAGGCAGCTAGCCCAGATGGTAGGACCCCCTATGCAAAGGTGTGGTAGAGAGAAGGTCTCGAGTTTGAGACACAACAAAGGCAGTGTGATAAAGTTTTTGTTCATGAAGGTTTCACGTTGGAGATCATGCATAATACGGAGTGTGTGTGCCTTGAGTTCTATGTGGGTGGCTAGCCCACGCGGTGGGCTGGCTAGCACTAGGGCATGGGCCAGCAAGTGGCGCAGGTTCTAATCATGGTGGCGACAACAAAGTGGGCATGATTTTTATGAAATTAATATCTGCCAAGGTCTAAGGTATGCGCTTGCTTAGGGAGTCATAAGGCCATCATTTTGTTTTAATTTTTGAAATAAAAGGAGGGACAACGTGGAGTTTTTTTTAATTCATATTGTTAGAGCTATGTGTGGTGCATAAAATAAAGTGATGTTATAATATTCATGTTGGAAGTTTGAAGTGCATTGAAATATTTTATTTCAAGTAGGAGGTATAAGGTGTATATGGCAATTTCATGTGTGTAATTTGTGCCTTGTTGTGTTGAATATTATTTTGCAAGAATAGGAGTAATAAGGTGTGATAGTGGCTTGATATTTTATTGTGATTCTTGCATGGTGAAAGGAGAATATGAGAGGTTTTTGTTGAGTGTTAATGCTTCATATTTGAGAACAAAAGAAGGGTCATAGAGCATCATTTTCAGATTTCATTGTGCACATCTTTTTGAGAAGAAATTTCATGTGGATGTTTTGAGAAAGTACTTTGCTATCTAATCCTTGAAGTGGCACAAGAAAAATTGGTTGTTTGTGAGACAGGTTCTTGAGGACACTTCTTCATCAAAGCAAACTAAGAGGTATGAGAACATTACTCCTTATTTGAGGTGTTTAGTTGGGCATATCTTTTGATGTTATAAGGAGGAGATATAAGGATTAAGTTCATGTGCATTGTTGGAAATATTTGAGATAGGATTTGTGCTTCATTGTTTGAACTCCATTGTTGAATGAGATTGGATACACTTGAGCTAGGGTTTGTGAAACAAGTTGTGCTACATGGTTTGTGCTTCATTGTTGAAAGAAAGTGGAAGTACTTGTGCTAGGATTGAGACCAAGTTTGTACATCATTGTGAAACATTTTGAGCAGTGGTTTGAAAGACATTGAAAGTAATTGTGAAGTGTTTGAGATCAATCTTGTGAAGGAAATTTGTGCATTATTGTGTTTGATCCTTGAGAGCAAATTTGCAAGAAAGATAGACCAGTTTTGTGAAGCAAAGTTATACACTAGTTTGATTTGATTTGAAAGGGATTTTGCAAGAGGTAGATATTGGATTAGATGAAAGCAAGATTTGTGAATGTGAAGAACATATTGGGTATTTGATAGTACATATCATTCTCTATATGTTCCAGAGGTTAAACAAATTCTAAGTAGAATATGCTTGAATTTCCTAGTTGAAGAAAGCATTTCTGAAAGAGATATAAGCATTGTTTGTATGCAATATTTGGAAATATTTGAGCAAGTTGAGTAGTAGCATTGAGGTATATTTGAGCAAGTCTTATGAGAATACTTGAAGAAACATTGAGGTATATTTGAGCAAGTCTTATGAGAAGACTTGAAGCAACATTGAGGCAGATTTGAGCAAGTCTTGTGAGAAGACTTGAAGCAACATTGAGGTAGATTTGAGCAAGTCTTGTGAAGAGACTTGAAGCAACATTGAGGCAAATTTGAGCAAGTCTTGTGAGAAGACTTGGGACAGAGTTGAATAAATTTGAGAGAATAATTGAAGTAGATTTGTGCATGTAACATGTGTAAATTTGGACAGATTTGTGAGTAGAGTTAGAGCAGATTTGTGCTAACCTTGTAATGAGGTTTGGTGCAGATTTGAGGTAGATATTTGTGAGTAGAGTTGGAGCAGATTTGTGCTAGCCTTGTAATGAGGTTTGGTGTAGATTTGAGATAGATATTTATGAGCAGAATTAGAGTAGATTTGTGCTAGCCTTGTGATGGGGTTTGGTGTAGATTTGAGATAGAGTTGAGAGAAGACTTTGGAGTAGACCAGAGTAGAGGGGATAGAGTTTTCTTATGGAGAGATATCCACAAACTAGAGCAAAGGGGATAGAGTTCTCCTATGGAGAGAGATCCACAAACCAGAGCAAATGGGATAGAGTTCTCTTATGGAGAGAGATCCACAAACTAGAGTAAAGGGATTGAGTTCTCCTTTGGATAGAGGTCCATAAACATTGTAATAGGGAATTGATTCCCAAGAGATTTGTTGAGAAAATTTAGAAGAAATATTTTCTCCATGGATGTAACCCACATTGGGTGAACCACGTTAAATTTGTGTCTCTCATGTGTGTGATGATTTGTGCATTGCTATTGTTATTGCTATTGATATTGCAATTGATAACATTGGATAGTATTGTTTGGGAAAGGAAAGTAAAATTTTACCTTATACTGTTCACCCCCCTCTCAGTATAAGCTTATGTTCTTCAAAAACTTGTTCCAATGCATAGGATAGGAAGTGGATCCAAATTTATACACCTAAACATCAATCTCTTTATGCATATCCTATGATATGATCTATATTATCTTTGTGGGGTGCTTAAATGTAGATCTTTGTGCACATTATATCATTAGATTTACATTATTTTTTAGACACTACTTTTGCATTTTAATAATTGGATTTGTTATTGTTAGATAAGTGAATTAGATACTATTTCATTTTGCTCAAAATCACTTCTCAATACTGATGGTTAACCAATTGATCTCATTTCTCTAAAATTGATTTTGATAGACTTATTGGTGATAGGACTCTAAGTCCTAGCACGTTATACAAATGAAACAAGCATATTTGGATGTATGAAATGAATGAAAAATTGATAGAATCGTCTTTGGATTGATTCACATTTGTATGAAGAGTAACCTATCTAATGGATATAAAATATATTTGTTCTTCTAATTTCATTGATGGTTTTTTACACCCATTTGAATGATTATATATACCTATCCTATAATTGTGAGTGAAAGGACATGATGGTACATATAAAGTAATAATGGTGAATGATTAATTAATGGTTAGGATTAGAATCCTAACATGCCACCCTCCTTAAAAATAGCTTTATCCTCATAGAAAGTGAGGAGCTTTGTCCCTTGTTTTCCCAGTAGATTTTGCTCATGTTCTTGCACTATTTTAATGTCATTTTTTGTAAGCAGAGATATTGTGAAGGTTGAAGTGTTGGTGGGGGATAGGTAGGAATAATAGTAGGAGTAGAACAACAATAGGGGGGAAACCCTTTTTGTGCCTCCTAGGTGGCTTGGGTAGAAAATAGGTGGGCAACCATTTCCTTACCTCCTTTGCGAATAATTTTCTCCATTTTATGAGAAATTACTATTGGAGAAGGACCTTATTTTAATCCTTTAAGAGTATATATGATCTTTTATTGTGAATTTCATCCATAAATCCTCAAAATCCCATTGGGTTATCCCGAGTGTTTGTAATCATTGCACTCCTAAGACAATATCACATCCTCCTAATGGAATTACATGCATGTCATGTTTCATGTCATAATCACCCATAGTGAGCTTAAAATTTTGGTATTTCTCCTTACATGAAATCCTTCCCCCATTACCAATCATGACCTCAAAACAATTTCAAGGATGTATTAAGTAGTTAGCTTGTTTTGCCATACTTGGGTCGATAAAATTATGGGTACTACCTGTTGAGTGAATATTTTTCCCTGTAACAAAATGATCACGCAACTAGAGTCTCAGACATGAAACTCTTTCTTGCAAAGAAAATTTGTTATTTTTTTATTTCTCCAAGGTTCTGGTGGAACAAACATTCATATGCATATAACCAGTTAAGAATTAATGCAAATAAATGAATGTATACTAGAATAACTTAACCCTGCAAGTAACTGTTAACAAGGGGCCTTTAATGATTCAAAGAATAACTTTGCAACCGTAATCTATTAAATTAATCAACCACGTAAAATATTTTCTTACTGTTCCTGAGAATAATGAAATCTACCCTAAAATACGCTAGTGACCTCTTTTATTTTTCGGCTTAAAAATATTTCAAATGAGAAAATGCGTGGTATACACCACTTCATTTTAAGCTCCGTGCCTTTAACATGAGGTTCATTTTAATAGTTAACGGGTTCATTTTATCTTTTATTTAACACTATTCTGCTACTTCTATGTTAGCCTTTGGTGTTAGTAAAATTAGCAAAGTATTCTGGAATGTACCAGAATCCAACATGCAGATTTTCAAATAAGATTAGAAACTAAAGCAGAAAGATTCTTTATGAGAATCAGCTAGAAAAACTGAAACAGTACGTTAATTTGGTTAGCAATCTCGTCCCTGCAAAACCCCAAGTTATGGATGAAACTCTAAAACAACCTGACCTAACAGACCTGCAATAAAACACGGTCGAATCGGATCGGATGCAAGACTCTAAGGAAATAAATAATTGCAAGCATTCTATCATTCACCTATCGTAACCCGGATTATGGTGTAAACGAATAGATACAAGAAAGAATAATGCAAGGGAAAGATCTACAGAGATAACAGTAGTCTTAGCCTTCAATCTCCTTTTGGTTTCACACACAAAAGTTACTCTTGCCAACTAAACTCCTTTTTATTAAAAAAGATAATGCTTTTCTTCTTACAATTTCCAGCCCCTATATCTACATTCACTTCTGCTTTTAAACTTTTTGTTGCAGCTCTCGGGTTCACTCTGTGACACTTCGCTTCATTTCCCAGATCGCTTCGTTTCATTTTCCTGCTTCTTTGGTGTTTTGACCTTTTGCTCAAGCCTGAAACATTTGGTCTTCTCTGCTAACTGTAACTATCAATTTGAAGCGTTATCATGACCCTCATGCCCTTGTGCCATGTGTTCAGCGCTTTTCTGCATGTTCTGTAATGGCCCCATGTAAATCGTGATGTTTTTATGCATGCAGCTTTGCTCCTTTGCTTTCATCGCGAAAACGCGACATGTCACGATATCGCGACATTTTCCTGCCAGCAGCCTTGCCAATGCAACCTGTCGTGAAATTGCAATGTTTTTCTGTTTCGAGCTGTGAGGCTGCTTCTTGTCACGAAATCATGATGTTTTTCATCTTCGTACACCTCGACTGCTTCCTGTCGTGAAATCGCGACGCTTTTTCATTCGAAGCTATCTTGCAGCAACCTGTCGCGAAATCATGACGTTTTTCACTTGATACGCTTTTGGCCGCAACCTGTCATGAAATCATGACTTTTTTTACTTGGTACGCCTTTGGCCGCAACCTATCGCGAAATCATGACGTTTTTCACCTGGTACGCCTTTGGCCGCAACCTATCACGAAATCGCGATGCTTTTCTATTTCGGGCCATATCGTTGCAACCTGTCGTGAAATCGCAACACTTTTCCATTTCGTACCATTTCGCTGCAACCTATCGTGAAATCATGATGCTTTTCTCTTTCGGGCTATGCAGCTACTTTTTGTCATGAAATCGTGACACCTTTTCGTTTCGGGCTGTCCAGCTACTTTATGTTGCGAAATCACGACACTTTTTCATTCCGTACAACTGTGGCTGCTTTCTATAGCGAAATCACGACATGTCGCGATATCGTGACAACTTTAGTGGCTTGCCCTGTTTGACTGGTTTGACCATGATTTTGTGACATGTCGCGATATCGCGACAATTTTTTGTTTTCGACCGCGACGAAGCAACATGTCGCGATATCACGACAACTTTTCATTTTCTGCCGCGACGGAGCAACATGTCGCGATATCGTGACAAATTTTCATTTTTCGGTCGTGATGGAGCAACATGTCGCGATATCGCGACAACTTTTCATTTTCGGCCGCGACGGAGCAACATGTCGCGATATCGCAACAACTTTTCTCCTTTGTGAAAATTTGCCCTTTTTCTTTGATTTTTTTAGCATCTGGGTCACTGTTTCTTCTTTGAAAGCATGCAAAAATGTGGGCCCCCAATTTTGGGGTGTGTTGTGGATTAGCCACAACAAATGACGACTCTGCTGTCAAATGCTCTAGAGCATTTTGGTGAGAACCCAACCTGAAATATACAAGCTTAGATATAAGCGTCAGCACATAAAAGATAAAAAAATACCGACAGATCAGAAGTACATGAAACATCAAAATCATTAGTATTATCTCGGTGTGTGCTATTTGTTTTTATTCCATATCGCTTGAACTTGATCAACATTCCATTGTCAATTTTACATGCATGCATATGTGAGACTGTGAATGATTTGTGTAACCTAATAAATATGCTTAGAGATTTTACTTTTATAAATGCATAGACCTTCTAATATCATACACAAACATTCAAGATTATCAAACCCTCTTAGGATCAACCATATGTATAATGAATTGTTTTATTAGATCCCAAAGTTGGTTATGAGCCACTACTATCTTGAACCCATGTGTAAGTGAAAGTGAAATCAGAGCTTTAGGAAATCAGACTCCCAAACTAATCGAGATGAGAGCTTAACCCTATTCTTACTACTTTGATTTGGAATTCATTACCTCACTTTGAGCAAAATAATTTAACCAATTATGGAAGAAATGGTCATGCTAGTCTAACCCTTTGAACAGTCAGTGGTCTTGTTTTTTAGACAAGACATGATGCCATGCCTGGGCATACCTAACCCCATAATCCATGACTTAGCTTCATTTATTTGGACATTGGGGATGACTACCCATCCTTTGCAGAGGACAAGTAGTATGATCCTTCCAATCCAATATAAAGATAAGATGGGAAAATTAATTTTTTACTTCTTGGACCTTGGGGATGACTACCCATCCTTTGTAGAGGACAAGTAGTACGATCCTTCCAATCCAAGCTTTAGATGTAAATGAAGAATATTAATTTTATTGCTTGGACCTTGGGGATGACTACCCATCCTTTGCAGAGGATAAGTAGTACGATCCTTCCAATCCAAGCTTTATCATGAAATGAGACATAGGAGCTTTGGGGAATCATATTCTCAACCTAGGCGAGATGAGAATTATGCCCTATCCTTACTACTCCATGTAGGTCAAATCAAAGTTTTGGGGAGTTGGATCCTCAACCTAAGTTCGATGAGGACTTAACCCTATCCTTACTACTCTGACTTTAGGCTTTAAGCTTTATGGAAGTGGTAAAAACCACTATTTTAAGGATCATGTTGCATAATAAGTAGACATGAAATACTTCTTTCGCCTGACCTTTTCTTCCAAGCAAGGTTTTGATCATTTTTCTCAAGATCCTTTTTAATGTGTATAAAATGTGCTTGGTTCTAGATATCTCGGGGCTCAGTTTCCAACCTTAGGAATTTTTTCTTATGTGTGTTGTAGCATAACCCTAAGAGGATTTGACACACTTTAATGATTTGTATCTGAAATGCATATGCAACTAAGATGGCATGTATATGCAAAGTGAGATGTAATATGAATGCATTGCATTTGAATTGCAGATAAAGTATTGTCATAATTTGTAAAACTGACTACTTCATGCATCACAAGCTTCAAACGATATTATTTAACTGTTTGTGTTACATGCGGAGCTTTTACAACATAATTCCAATGTTTCATATTTTCCTAATCTTAGGCATGAGTTAACATCTCAAATTTTTATTCAATTTTTTTTTTTTTAAGGAAATAAATGATGTCAAATAAACACACCACCTGAACGTCAAATCTGCACACACAACAGAAACAAAGCACGACATTATTACATGTAATACAAAAACTTAAACATGTCAAACAAACACACAACTTAAACATCAAATCTGCACACACAAAAGAAACAAAGCATGGCATAATTACATATAATACAAAACCCAGCCGCTTCAGGCCTGGAAATAATGTTTCAAGTGCAACCCATTGACAGGTAATGCCAAATCCTTTCCATCCAAGGTTTTTAGTCTAAAACTATTTTCCCCTAAGACTTCTAAAATCTGGTAAGGACCCAACCATAAATAGTCAAACTTATCATGATCCCCTTTCTTCTCATGTCTTTTATCCCATAACAACACTAGATCTAATATTTTAAAAGCCTTGGCTCTAGAATTTTTGTCAAACCATATTTTTACTACATCCTGGTGTTTACTAAAATGAAGCATAGCCTCATCCCTTTTTTCATCCAGATGCATTAATTGTGTTAGTCTAGACTCAAGTTTTTCATTAGTTCCGAAGTAATATTTCATGAAATGGAGTGTTTGTAACTTGAGATTTGTAGGAAAAATGGGATCCTGTCCATAAACCAGATGGTAAGGAGATGTTCCTATGGATTCTTTGACTCTGATTTTGTCAGCCCAAAGAGCCAACTTAAGTTTTTTATGCCAATATCTAGGATTTCTTTCCAACAATTTTTTTATGATGCATAACAAATTCTTGTTAGAAGATTCAGCCAATCCATTACCTTGCGGATAATAATTGGAAGAGAATTTTAAACTCACACTATTGTCAAATGCCCAATTAGAAAATTCCAGAGAGGAAAAAGCTGAACCATTATCACTTACAATGGAGTTAGGCATTCCAAATCGAGTGACAATATTATCCTCTAAGAATTTAATAACCACCTCCGAAGTAGCATTCTTTGTGGGGATAGCTTCCATCCACCTTGTGCAATAATCTATAGCCGTTAGAATGTACTTGTGGGAATTGGATGAATTGGGATTGATAATCCCAACAAAATCCAAGCCCCACTGCGCAAAAGGTCTAGACTCAATTACAGATTGTAATGGCATGGAAGCACCCCTGTCTCTATTGGATATAGTTTGACATGTATGACAGGACCTCACATGAGTATGGGCATCTTTGAACAGTCGAGGCCAATAATAACCGGCTCTAAGGATTTGATGGGCTGTGGCATTAGCGGACCCATGTCCTGTCCCATGTTTACCATGAAATTCCTCGAGTATTTGCACTGCTTCTTTTTGATCGACACAACGAAGGTAAATACCTTCATGGTTCTTCTTGTATAACGTGTCGGATCTAATTAGGAAATTAGCAGACTTCACGCGCAAGGCTCTTCGTTGACTAGAATTCAAATGCGGTGGACATTTACCATTTAGTAGAAAATACACCACATCTACATACCACTCATCTTTGGTTATATCTGCGATTTCATAATGTTGACATGAAATTACGAGATCCTTTTCTGCTATAGCCTTGACCAACCCTTGTCCCCGCACTATCTTCATGGATTGAATCTCAAGATCAAACTCTTGCAAAGTTGAAATCCACTTACCTCATCTTTCACATAATTCATTCTGTATAAACATAGCTTTGACTGCAGGATCCGGGACTATAGCAAACACCCTACTGTGGACTATATAATGCCTGAATTTTTTAACGGTCTTAACTAGAGCATACATTTGCTTGTCCAAGATGGAGTATCTCAGTTTCGCATCTTTGAGAGGACTACTCAGGAAGGCAATAGGATTTTCAATGTTGCCTTCACTCTTCTGAGTTAAAACACTCGCAAAGGAGTGATTTGAAGCAAATGTGTAAATATAGAAAGGCTTTGTATAATCGGGACTCACTAAAACTGGGGCTTTAGAAATCGCGTCCTTGATATTTTTGAAAGCATCTCTATTTTCATATGTCCACTTGATTTGGACCTCTTTCTTTAACATGCCGTTCAAAGGCTTTGCTATTTCTGCAAAATCTGCAATAAATTTTCTGACGAAATTGATCTTCCCAAAAAATGATCTCAACCCCTTTTTGTTGTTGGGACAAGGAATCTGTTGTATGGCCTCTATTCTTTCAGGGTCAATGGAAATTCCATTCTTAGATATTACATGTCCCAATAATTTTCCTTCTGTTACCCCGAAAATGCACTTCTTTGGGTTGAGTGAAATGCCATGTTCCCTGCATCTTTGAAAGACTTTCTTTAGATCCCTGACGTGGTTTTCCCTATTCTTAGAAAAGACAGGAATGTCATCTACATATATGATAATGCACTTACCTATAAGAACCTTAAAATCAAATTCCATAGCTCGTTGGAATGTGGCAGCTGCGTTCAATAGTCCGAAAGGCATTCTCTTGTATGCAAAGGTGCCCCACTTTATGGTGAAGGCAGTTTTCATCCTATCACTAGGATGGATAAGGACCTTATTATATCCCGAATAACCATCCAGGAATGACATCATCTCCGAACCATTTACCTTTTGAATTATTTCATCGATGGTGGGTAACGAGTAATTGTCCTTTTGTGAGGCTTTATTAAGATTTCTAAAATCGATACATAACCTTATTTCTCCACTCTTTTTTCTCATGGGGACCAGGTTAGCAACCCATGTGGAATGCCTAACAGGAAAGATGATTTTAGCTTCTAACAGTCGCTTTACCTCTTTCTCTATCAAGGGTTCTAATAATGGATTGACTGGCCTTTGTCTCTGCCTGAAGGGTTTGGAGTCTAGCTTCAAAGGAATTGTATGCGTTATGACATTCTGATCATAAGTTTTCAGCTCCTTATAACTCCAGGCTATGCAATATATGTATTCTTTTAATGTATTGGCAATGGAATCCTTCTCCTGTTTTGTACATGCTTTTGCAATGAATACTTCTCGAGGGCTTTCTGCACTTCCAATATTAACCAAGTCACAGGCCTCTCTGGGAGGTGGAACCTTTCTACCTTCTTTTGGTTGGTATCCTATATCGAAAGTTTTTTCTAATGAAGCCATATCATTTGGCATCTTATTACATTTTCCAATAATCTTTCTTCCAAATCTGCATCTTCTAGGTCCCTCTCGTCTTCATCTATAACCTGCTTTTCAAATATACTAGAATTAGTGACAAAATGGAATATGTGCCTGTCACTATCAAACACTTGGAAATTCGTGACATTATCCAGTATCGAGGGACAAGGGACCAGTTCTATGGAGAATTTCTTGCATTTCTTGTGCTCCACTGGTTTCAACATACTCGCAGCTACGGCTAGAGAGTCTGCCATACAATTGCCTTTTCTAGAGATCAGAGATATGTTAAAAGCATCAAACTCGTCTATTAAATCTCTAACCCTGGTTCGGTAAAGTCTGAGCCGCTTGTTCTTACATACATATTGTCCCTTCACTTGTTTTACCACCAGTTTCGAATCACCAAGGACCTTGATACACTTAACTTTCTTTCGAAGGGCCAATTGAAGTCCGAGAATCAAGGCCTCATATTCTGCCATATTGTTGGTGGCAGGGAACTGTAATCTATATGCAGTGAACATAGGCTCTCTGTCTGCACATGACAATTCAATACCGGCTCCTGCCCCTTGTCTGGACCTGGATCCATCAAATATTAAATTCCAAATGTCCTGATGTCCTTTAGTAACGTTGCATCCAATCCTTTCATTTTGGGAATTTTCAGGGGTTTCTATGTCCAAACAATATTCTCCTAATTCAGCTTCAATGTATTAGATCTCATTTGGTTTGTTGTATTCCGTTATCATCTCCTTGAGCCTAGGTTCACTATCAATCCGAATTTGATTGGCCACTCCCCTCCAAGGCAACCACATATGTGAAGAATCTGTCACAATATAAGCATTTAGGTTTTTACTGCAATCTCTTCCCAACACCATGCCATATTTGATAGGAATGTCGAGCACCAATATGTCTATGTGATGTTGAACCCTAGGTTCTGAATTGAATTGAATAAGAACATCACCCAATTATCCCACTGCCTCCATGGTTGATCTATCCAACTGCACCACCCTGCTTCTAGAAGGTTTTGGTGTAAGTCCCAATTTTTTACAGATTTCTAGGGGCATAATGGTAGCCGAGGCCCCTGAATCTATTAAGCAATTATGCAGATTTTTACCCGCAATTCTAATGGTTATCAGAAAATGAGGTATATCTCGTTTTTCCTTTTTCAAAACCAATCGGGACTCAACACTTTTAGCTTCATTAAGTTGAGCAGGTGGATCTAAACTTTTTGGTGGACTTACTTCTTGGCCTAATAATCGGGACATATCATACATTGAGACATTGGCCTTAGTTTTCTTCATGTCTTCTACCAAGTCGTAAGTGGGTTTTTCTGAACTTGACATGTTTTGCATCATCTTAGACTTTTCCACCAAGGATGGAGGAGAGGGATTAACATCTCCTTTGAAATCAGGAGGGAGTAATTGGTTGTTTGGAGGAGTAGAGGAAGTTTTGGGCTCCTTAGAACTCCTAGTGTAATATTTATGATTTCCTTTCCCAAAACGTTTGTTGGCATGAACTTCCAATGTTTCTTCATCTTCATTTCCAAATAATTCCACATCCTCCTCTTCTTCACTTTCTTGGGAATTTATAAACTTAGTTAGTATAGACTCATGCTTCCCGTGGCCACCGTGCAGGCAATCGTTGTCACAAGGTCCTGATTCTCCAAAATATTTCGAGACATCTGCCTGATTGGCTACGATATTGGGTACTCGCCCATTATTCGGCTACGTGTTGTATGTTCCTTTTCCTCTATGGATATGAGGTCGGTTATGACCCATGGCTTGGTCAACCTTTTTATTGACATTTCCCACCGTAACCAAAACTTTGGCCAAGGTCTCCTTCATGTTTTCTATGGCGGATTCGGACCCTTGTGGTTGGGGCACGATGAATTCGGGTCCAGTTGTGTTTGCTGCATTAGCCACCTCTAGAATAGGTACAATGGCTTGGGTCTGGGAAGTTGGATTCCATCCTAGATTCACACTTTGAATTGGAGTGATTGTTGGATAAGTCATTGGGATTGGCGTGCTAATCGGAGCAAACCCCGACATGGTCAACAAATTACTGCCCATGCCGAATCCAGGGAAACCCATCGGGCTATTTTGAATTAATCCCTGCGTTTGAACGGAGGCATTAGGATAAATTGGAAATGACGCCACTTGGGTGGGTGTTTGGAAATTGTTCATCATAGGAACCTGTGGTGCCATTAACTGGTTCATCATGGCGAATTGACTGTATGGACCATATTGTCCCATCCCAGTCAATTGAGACAATCCTGCTCCCGGTAAGTTCATTTGTTGTTCGAGAGTCATTGTCTCTGCATAGGCTAAAGGAAGCGTCGTAACCTAAGGATTCCTTCTAGTCAACAAAGATGTTAAAGGATCTAAGGCTCCAAAATATAATTGCAAGGTGACCGCAGGATCTACCGCAAAGTGACGAGTCAGATTCGTGTATAGTTTTTGGAACCTCTAATTGAATGTTCGTATGGGCTCATTGGGTAATCTTTTGCATGATACGAACAAATTGTAAATTATGGAGGGATCCAATAACATTCTAAATTGGCTAATGAAGGCGGTTTCTAATTGGGCCCATGAAGTGATAGACCCTGCTGGAAGATTCCTATACCATTCATTGGCCGTGTTGTCTAGACTAGCAGGGAAAACTCGGCAAGCAACATCCTCGTGAGTAACCCCTTGCCTAAACATGTAATCCTTGTAGATTTGGACATGATCTTCGACTGTTGTGGGACCATCGTGCATGAATTTGGGTAATCCCCTTTCAATGTTTCTAGGCAATTCATGGACTGCCCCAAGAATATCCAAGGGGGAACTTTGCGCACCATACCAAAGGGCAGGTGGCTGTTGTTGTTGTTGTTGGGCCATGTTGTTCAAAGGTGTTAACCCTGTGGGAACAATGGGAACGATTGGAACTATGGAGATAGATACACCTTGTGTTGCTGTCGCACTTGAAATTAAGGGCTCAAGCCTGCTAGATGTACTTGAGTCTAAAGAAATCCCTAACTCAAGTATATTGGGTGGTATCTCGATCTCTAATGTTTTGTTTTTTGGCTTCCTAGCAGTGGGAGAAAGGCTTTGGAAAATAGTTTCCCCTGTGGTCTTGGACCTAGTAGCTATGTACTCAGGTTGGGCCAGCTTGAAAACTCTAGAACCCTAAAAGACTTCTCTCAACTTACTTGCAAAATAAAGTATCAAAACGTTATACCTGCAAGCACAATAGGTGGAAACAAAACTACCCAAGTTAATCGTTAGAACAGATCATAATCACAAAGCAATAAAGAAGGCCCTCCTTCTAGCGCCAAAATGTTGAGTGAATATTTTTCCCTGTAACAAAATGATCACGCAACTAGAGTCTCAGACATGAAACTCTTTCTTGCAAAGAAAATTTGTTATTTTTTTATTTCTCCAAGGTTCTGGTGGAACAAACATTCATATGCATATAACCAGTTAAGAATTAACGCAAATAAATGAATGTATACTAGAATAACTTAACCCTGCAAGTAACTGTTAACAAGGGGCCTTTAATGATTCAAAGAATAACTTTACAACCGTAATCTATTAAATTAATCAACCACATAAAATATTTTCTTACTGTTCCTGAGAATAATGAAATCTACCCTAAAATACGCTAGTGACCTCTTTTATTTTTCGGCTTAAAAAGATTTCAAATGAGAAAATGCGTGGTATACACCACTTCATTTTAAGCTTCATGCCTTTAACATGAGGTTCATTTTAATAGTTAACGGGTTCGTTTTATCTTTTATTTAACACTGTTCTGCTACTTCTATGTTAGCCTTTGGTGTTAGTAAAATTAGCAAAGTATTCTGGAATGTACCAGAATCCAACATGCAAATTTTCAAATAAGATTAGAAACTAAAGTAGAAAGATTCTTTATGAGAATCAGCTGGAAAAACTGAAATATGACGTTAATTTGGTTAGCAATCTCCTCGCTGCAAAACCCCAAGTTATGAGATGAAACTCTAAAACAACCTGACCTAACAGACCTGCAATAAAACATAGTCGAATCAGATCAGATGCAAGACTCTAAGGAAATAAATAATTGCAGCATTCTATCATTCACCTATCGTAACCCACATTATGGTGTAAACAAATAGATACAAGAAAGAATAATGCAAGGGAAATATCTACAAAGATAACAGTAGTCTTAGCCTTAAATCTCCTTTTGGTTTCACACACAAAAGTTACTCTTGCCAAATAAACTCCTTTTTATTAAAAAAGATAATGCTTTTCTTCTTACAATTTCTAGCCCCTGTATCTACAATCACTTATGCTTTTAAATTTTTTTTTGTGGCTCTCGGGTTCGCTCTGTGATGCTTCACTTCATTTCCTAGATCGCTTCGTTTCATTTTACCGCTTCTTTGGTGTTTTGACCTTTTTCTCGAGCCTAAAATGTTTGGTCTTCTCTGCTAACTGTAAGTGTCGATCTGAAGCATTATCATGACCCTCATGCCCTTTTGCCACGTGTTCAGTGCTTTTTTGCATGTTCTGTAATGGCCCCATGTAAATCGCAACGTTTTTATGCATGCATCTTTGCTCCCTTGCTTTCATCGCGAAAACACGACATGTCGCGATATCGCGACATTTTCCTGCCAGCAGCCTTGCCAATGCAACCTGTCGCGAAATCATGACGCTTTTCTGTTTCGAGCTGTGAGGCTGCTTCTTGTCGTGAAATCATGACGTTTTTCATCTCCGTACGCCTCGGCTGCTTCCTGTCGTGAAATCGTGACGCTTTTTCATTCGAAGCTATCTTGCGGCAACTTGTCACGAAATCGTGACATTTTTCACTTGATACACTTTTGGCCGCAACCTGCCACGAAATCGTGACATTTTTCACTTGGTACGCCTTTGGCCACAACCTGTCATGAAATCGTGATGTTTTTCACCTGGTATGCCTTTGGCCGCAACCTATCGCGAAATTGCGATGCTTTTCTGTTTCGGGCCATCTCGCTGCAACCTGTCGTGAAATCGTGACACTTTTTCGTTTCGTACCATTTCGCTGCAACCTGTCGTGAAATCATGACGCTTTTCTCTTTCAGGCTATGCAGCTACTTTCTGTCGCGAAATCACGACACCTTTTCGTTTCGGGCTGTCCAGCTACTTTATGTCGCAAAATCGCGACACTTTTTCATTCCGTACAACTGTGGCTGCTTTCTATAGCGAAATCGTGACATGTTGCGATATCGCGACAAGTTTAGTGGCTTGCCCTGTTTGACTGGTTTGACCACGATTTTGTGACATGTCGCGATATCGAGAAAATTTTCTGTTTTTGGCTGCGACAAAGCAACATGTCGCGATATCGAGACAACTTTTCATTTTCTGCCGCGACGGAACAACATGTCGCGATATCGCGACAACTTTTCATTTTCGGTCGCGACGGAGCAACATGTCGTGATATCGTGACAAATTTTCATTTTCGGCCGCGACGGAGCAACATGTCATGATATCGCGACAACTTTTCTCCTTTGTTAAATTTTGCCCTTTTTCTTTGATTTTTTTAGCATCTGGGTCACTGTTTTCTTCTTTGAAAGCATGCAAAAAGGTGGGCCCCCAATTTTGGGGTGTGTTTTGGATTAGCCACAACACTATCAGAGTCAATAAGCATAATAATATTTTATCGTTTGAAGGATCTTAGAACTTTCATAGTTTGGAAAGAAGAATTTTTGGTGAGGGCATTGAAAAAATTTCTAGTGGACCTTTAGCGCTATCCTCGAGTGTATCCGTCACCACTTCTACCTCGATCCCATTTTATTCATTGGTTGAACTACAAGGAATAACTGCATCCAAAATATATAGTTTGGGTGTAATACATCTATTAGTATGTACAAAATTCTCATCACAACGATAACAAGGCTTTTTCTATTATTTCCTTCATTTCCTCAGGGTCGATAAGTTTAATTTTTAAGTTTGGTTAATTTTTGTGGCGGTTTCAATATTTTGTGATTCCCCCATAGATGGTTTTCCTAGTCTATGTTGGGCATTGAATTTATATTCCACAAATTTGGCTAATCCAATGGTTTACATCATGGTAGTGGGATTGAACATTTGCACTTCTATCCAAATTTCTTCCTTCAAGCCACTGATGAAACAATCTTGAAATAATAACGCACCCAACCTTGAGGTGCGATTGGCCAATTTTTCAAATTGAGCTTGGTATTCATGCACCAAAGTGGAAGCTTAATAAGGGCTCTCATGAAATTTTTGAATTTACTAGGGCCAAATCATACTAATAGATTATTTGTAAATTCTAGCCATTTAGGGGTGCCATTAGTTTTTCATACCACTGGTACCATTGGGTGGCATAATTTTCAAGGTGGAATGATGCAATACAAACCTTTTGTGCTTCAAGGATTTGATAGAGGTAAAAATATTGGTCGACCTGATAAATATAGTTAGTGGGATCACCTCCTTCAAATTTGGGAAAATCCAATTTAGTAGTTCTAGATAGGATGGAATTTTGTGGGCCTCCAAGTGGTGTCTGGTGTGTTGGTCCTCCGTTAAATTGGCTAACTTGATTAGTACCATATTTTTATGTAGTGTATCGACCGAGTGGTTATAGGTGTCGATTTTCAAATCCATTTTTGACATTTTGGTATCAAATTCCTCCCTTGGTATAGTATTTTTTGTAATTTGGTCCTTCCACTCATGAAACATGGTAGAATTTGTCGATAGTCATGTCTTGAGATCTCTTGCCTTCAACCATGTAGGGTTAATTTGCAATTCCTTACCAAAATACAATTTAAATTTCAAATTTTATTTTGTGGTTTTGCAAAAAATTGGCACAAAAGTTTTATATATATGGTCAAAAATTTGGTTGAAAATTTGGTTTTGAGCAACTTTTTATGACCCTCCAACAATCAATTCTGAATTTTTGAATTTGAATTTTAGCAACGTGTGGGAAGGTGATGTCAATGGGTGGAAGAGACATCCAAAGTGGTAGGCAAGGTTAGGAAGGTGACATCAATGGGTGGAAGTGACACCCAAAGCAACAAACAAGTTTGAGCATGGAAGGGAGTGACACACAAGGCAACCGACAAGTGGAGTACGAAGAACAAATTCAATGGTAGTCAATGGGTGGGGGTGAGGACTATAAGGAATAAGAAAATACATCAATAGTAGGTGGAGAGCATGGGGTATGAGGGAGAACAGAGTAGTGGCAAGAGGGAGTGCGAAGCAACGATGAGGGGGGAGTGTGGGGCATAAGGGGAGGGATGAGTCAACGATGGTAGGTGATTCGTACGAGGTGCGAGGGAAGTGTAATAAAAGTTACAACCTTCTATATGCCCTTTAGTGTATTTTAAGTGCTACAAGTTTTTTACACCATCGATGTGGGAATTTTAATCCTTAAAATTTTAAACTTCTTCCATTTGCATTATTTTGACGTTAAACTCAAACGTCGGCGATCAAAAATATAAAACCTTTGTTTTAATTTTATTTTTTCCTCATTGTCTTTTGGATATTTCATTGGTTTTTCTCTCCATGATATTCTAATGTCACCAATTTAAAACTTGTTTGAGAAATAATTTAAACCTTAGCTTGTTTTAATTTTTCTCATCGGTTTCCTCTATATTCTACCGAAAAACATCACAACATTTAGAATTTTAGTAATTTAACACTAATTTGCTTTGTTTGAATATGGATCTGGCACTTGTGAATATTTTTAGGTGTTATATTTATTCCTCTAGGCTTAAATGAATTAATATTTTTTTGTTTTCACGTATGCTTTGGTGGTTGTCTTCCTGTAGAAGTGCATTGGTCATAGATTCAAAACAACGCTACATAGGAGTCGTTTGAAATATTTGTTTTAGGATGGTGTTTCACAGATGTTATTGCACAAACAGAAGCTGGCATAGTGTTATTGTAAAGCAAATTTCATGATATCTTATCTTTTCCTAGTCTATGATGAGCAACAATTGGTGATGATAGAGTGGGAAATGAGCAACGATGGATGATGATAGAGTGGTAATGAATCAAATAGCATAGAATGGATCATTGTAAGGAAAGCTTTGATACTAGATGATAGGAATCTAGGTCCTAGCAGGTTATACAAATGAAACAAGTAAATTTGGATGTATAAAATGAATGAAAAACTAATAGAATCACCTTTGGATTGAATCACCTTTGCATTGGAAGAGTAACCTATCCAATGGATATAAAATATAATTGTTCTTATATTTTCTTGGATGGTTGTTTACACCCATTTGAATGATTATATATACCTATCATATAGTTGTGAGTGAAAGGACACAATGGCCTAATAAATTAATAATGATGAATGATTAATTAATGGTTAGGATTAAAATCATAACAATTGGTATTAGTTGGATTAACTTGTTATTATTACAAAAAGCCATGAGATTTTTTGTAGAAATCCTAGACTCTATAATCTTGGGAAATAGAATGGTGGTTTTTCTATAAATGTCAAAATTATTGTTGTTGTGAAGCAGCAAGAGAATTATGAGGCTCATGATTGGCAATTATAGGAGACCTACAATGCTTGTGATCTAATAATATTTTTACAATTAGTATGGACATTGGGATCTTGGAGCCTCATACCTCCTCATTAACAAACCTTATAGTTTTTAAGTTGATGTTGATGAGAAAATGATGTTTTCCATAGTAAAATTAAACCTAATAAGGCTCACAATCACCAATGTGCTACTCCATATTATAAATAATTGTTCCCTTAGAATAGATCAGAGCAAGCAAATATTGTCAATAGTATGGTTGGTATTCTTTATATAATGGATGAATTGGATGGTGTACATGCCCTTGGAAACCATGAACCTATCCTTATGGTGACTATGATAGAATGAGTTAGATATATTGTTAAGAAGGAAATACAAAGTATCATGTATGAAGGAAATGTAGAAAAATTGACCAACATTGTAGATCAACAACTATAGAATAGTTGACATTATGGATGCACCACATATTCTATTGAAATATTCATGGATTAATCATAATTAGATGGGGTATACTTTATTTTTCTAGTTTTAGATATATTGCAATGAATTAGTGCATATGCCATGCCACATGAGCTAATGGGATCATTATGTCATAGTAATTATCATCATCATCCATGTTAGAGAAGAAATTAATGTTTATGGGTACGAGAGCCTATCATTAGTGCAATGATTCATGATAGTTTTTATCTAACTTGTTCTTATCTTTGGATTACATGGAGCTTCCTATTTTTTGTGATACAAATGGAAAATCCTTCATAAAATCAATTACTCCTTATCATACTATTAAAATTCTCTTAGGACCAATTCCTCATGCATCTTCTTGTTGTATGATTGTACAACATAACTCATTGTGCATTTATATCCTTGTTTGAAGAAAATCAAATGTGAAACCATGTAATTTCATCGTAAGATATACAAACCATGCAATTGAAAAATGCTCTTAAACGTTGTATGATAATATTTGAGATAGAATAATAGTGCTTGTTATAATTATGATCTGAAAAATAATCATTTTTTCCCTATGATAACAATTTATGAAAGGGAAGCTTACCTTGCTTGATGAATTCTAATTGTATAACCCAATCTTAAAGGTATCAATCCTTGGTTCATACGATTACTCATTTTGCTTTTCAAATTCAATGGCACTTCTATGTACCGACAATTGGTTCTCATATTCAACGAATCATTTGAATGGACACTTATTTATCACCCGATGGATATATATTTATTCTAATTTCTCTAGCATTCCATAGTGTTTTCACTCGAACGTTATTATTGGCATCTCTTTATGACTACACTCGAATGACAATAATTACGTGAATAGCAGGTTGACTTGAATACCACTCTCTTGAGTCCTTTCCATTAAATTACACCTTATTATAAGATGTGAATGTCAAGTGATCCACTTACATTGTATCCCTCAGGATAGAAATTTTTTAAATATGAACCTCACTCTCCAACCTTTAAATTTCAACCATTTGAATGACCGTTATGTGATCAACAGGTATTTGGACTACATTACTTAATATATAATATGAATTATTTCTATCAAAAGATAACAATATTACAACTCATCTTGTGATTTAACCTACACACATTTACTCAAACATACAAGAATTTTTCATGCATAATCTCACAATATAGGAATTTATTATACACATAATTTATACATGATAGATTTAGAAATTGAATGGTAATTGTATTATTATTAGTCTTGATAAATCATTGTACAATAATATTATTACAACATCATAGCATGTACCTCTTTCACACACTTTTGAGTTACCTTCTCCAACCTCCTCTTTTAATTTCCCTTATTCCACTCTATCCAACGCTATCTCTCCTCCTCAACTCCCTATTTGTTTTTCTCTCTCCAGTTTTTTTCCTTATCTTCATCCTCAATTGCTTTTCTCTACATCCACATCTTTGTCTTCCACTTTATTCCATTTCTATCTATATTCTATGTCCCTTTTACTTCTTTGTCTTTTTGGCCACTTCCATTGTTGTTTTTGTTTCCCTTTTAATATATGATTTGGATGGTTACAATTCAAAATGGTTCACTAGTATTTTCTATCCATTTCTCTTGCTTGCTCCTAACCCCATTTATATTACTAAATCAAGTTATGGTTGCCCTTTCCATAATAATTTGGATGTTTCTACATCATACTCACTAGGTGAGAGGAAATATTCCATGAGCTCTAACTCATGAGCATGAAGTGTTCTTCTAAGCTATTACCATTTTAACATGGCTATCTTTGCAAGGCCAATTTTACTATCTTATTTTTTCCTTCTAAGATATAAATTTCCTCTTCTAAAATACACTCAACATTTGTTTCGTCTTGTCCCATTACATCACATCCATCCAACCTCAATCAACATGTATTTTGTTGGCTAATTTCTCTTGGTTCCAACACTTTATTTTGAAGTGATTATATCCTCCACATATCTCACAAGGATGTTAGATCCAACACCTAGTTACAACATGTCCAAATATTCCACTTTCATTACAATATCCCATCCTAGATAATTAATTCATTGTACTAATATTGGTTCTCACAAATATAGAAATAGTACTTCTTGCTTGACATATATACCTAAGGCCTTCATTTCTTGGCCTTATTTATGGCATTATGATATTTTTCACACCTTGCACATATCTTCCCAATCCCTTACCATTGTACTCTATTATTCTCATTAAATTAGATCCAATGCCTTTCATGTGCCTTTTAAAACACCCAAACTCTTCATCACCACTCTAATCTTAGTTATCATTACAATGTTCTTCATCACACTTTGAAGTACCATTGTCACTATCAAATCTGATAATATGACCTTCATCATAGCCAAAAATGATATGATGAGGTTCATCTCCCTCTACTATCTCTTTACCACTTCTTTTCTTTATCAATTTCTTTGTATCTACAACAAGAATCACTACACTATCATCTTCATCATCACTATTATTGGTGACCCATACCAATTGTCTCTTCCCCATGCTTATTATTTTGTTTATTTCTATTTTTCTCCCTCATTCTCCATTTATATAATAATATAAGTTGGCTTAATGCATAAGCTTAACCCTAGAATAAAATCTATCCGATGACCAATGCTCCTCATGGGTGGAAACCCATCTTTAAAAAGAATCTTTGCATATTATTCCAACAAATCCTTCACTTCATGTGGGATTCCATACAAATTGTCCATTATCATTTCTTTATGGGTTTAAAACTAAAGTAAAATATATTTTCTTCTTCTACATTCCCTTCAGGGATTGAGTTTTTTTACTCTAGCACACTGTAGGACTATTGTTCAACTTTTATCCTTTGACCTTCAACGGACTTAATGTGTACTGCTTGCCATCCTTCTCAAAATTTTAGGTGTTTACCCTACCATAATGCACTATATTTCTATCAAAATACCATGGTCTATCCAACAAGACATGACAAGCATCCATAGGCATAACAACACATAATATCTCATACATGTAAAAACCAATTTGGAACTCTACAATACATTATTTAGTTACCAAAATTTGATGTCACTTTTGTAACCATGAGACTCTACAAAGGTTTGGATGTTCAATCCTCTTTAAACCAACATTTTATACCATCTACTATGTGCAAAGAGAAAAGTACCTGGTCTCTCTTTTTAACCTCACAAAATATAAATTATCTAGAAATACATCCAAAATCTAGCCAGTAGGTTCACTTCTCCAAGGTTGATAGGCCAAGACGGGATGTGGTCCCAAAGCATGTCATATACGGAAGAAATAAATTACCAAAGAATTATTAAGAGTAACTGTCAATACAGAGCTTGTGGGAGTTTTTTTCAGTACTCTGCTATGTGTGTCTATAGCTTTTTGTTTCTCCACTGTTTCAAGGAAGGGATCCGTGTCTATTTTTTTTTGTAATTATGATGCAGATGTGTTTTCTCGAGGTATACCCAAAATGTTGTATGGGAAGTTTCATTTTTATAACATGCTATGTGCCTTACCGGATGTAATGGCTTTGGCGGCATGTATAGTTTACATATATAGGATCCTTAGTAAGGACATGTTCATCAACAACCCTGGGATGATTTTTGTAAAAGGTTTTGGGTCAACCTGTAAAACCTGGTATTAATGCTATAGTATCTTATATACCAAAAAAAGAAATGCAGCCAGAAACAATTCACGGTGACTCTCAATAATTCAATAAACAAAACAAAACATCAAATCAAATCTTTAGTAAATCAATAACCACTTTAGGAGGGCAGATCCCCACCACCAAAGGGACAAAAATGCAAACACAAATAATTAAAGATAAAATGATAGATGATCCCAAAACAAAACACTTGGATAATATATAAATAATAATCAAATGTAATATTTCATAATATAGTCAATGACTATATTACTTTTGGTATGTAACATGACTCCCCTCCTCGAAAATCTTTGTCATCAAAGATGGAAATGTCTGGAAAATACTTTTAGGTTTCCACATAGTCTCTTCTTCTGGTAGACCCTACCATTTGATGAAAAATTCTTGGATGTAACAATATCTCAGTATGCGTGTTCTATTTTGTAGAATGGTTGTCGGATTGAGATATATATGCCCTTCTACATCTAGTATTGGTAATTCTAACTGAGATTTCACTTTCTTGTCGATCACCTTCTTGAGACACCGTCTGGCATGGTCATGGGATATTTTGGGAGGTAGTCCCTTTGGTTTCTGAAAGACCTCATCACAGGTGGCCACAATGTTTTTTAAATCTTCTGATTGGATTTTTGGTGTATCTTGTGCTTGCATTTCCATACAATTAATTTAAGCGAAGAATCCATGACTATATTTGCTTACTATTTTTTCCATACTGTGTGAACTTACTATATTTTATGGAGGTTTTGGAATTCCTTGGAGGTGAATGGTCTTCCCATTTTCTTTCCATTCGACGAAGCTCTTCTTGTAATTAAAATCGAACATGGTTTCCATTTGTTGTAACCATGCGACTCCCAGTATAACTTTTAAATTTCCTAAATTCATAACAAAAAGAGGACCCTACCAAGTGTAACTTCCCATTTATAATAAAATTGAAGATATTTTACCTATACATTGAGCGCTACTCCCACTTGTAGTTCAAACTTAAAATTTATCTTGATTGGAGGAGTTGATGTGTAAGTTTAATGCCTTGGCAAGCCTTGTGTCAATAAAGTTGTGAGTACTTCTTGATCAATTAATACAGTTACCTTATTTAGTTGAATGAATCCTTATACTTTGATTGTATGGTGAGTTGATGACCCCATAAGAGCATGTACTAAAATTGCCATAGTATCTTCCCCAGCTACAACCACATTGTGTTCAATTTGGTTATCATATAGGGAATTATTAGGTGAGCCGTTCTCCTCTATTTATTCATCTTCCTTGTCAGCATATTCAATTTGAAAGCTCTATCGTGGAACACATGCCTGATATTTTGGATGGTGATTGCAATATTTATAGCAAAAATATCTTGATGGTTGATCATTTCTATGAAAAGAGTTGTGATATTGAGGTTGACCATAGGAATCACGTCGTATGGATGTCACCATTTGCACCTTCTTCTCTGCCAACTTGGCAATCCTTATACACTCATCTATTTTGGATGGATTTTGTAAGTCCACTTTGACTTTAATATTCTCTTTCAACCCATTTCTAAAAGTAGCTACCACCACATCTGGTTGTAAGTGTCTTGCATAGTGAAGCATACTAGTAAATTCTGAGATATAGTCCCCTACCGATCCTATCTGCTTAAGTGACAACAACTACACTATGTAGGAAGTTGTGGGACCTTCATAAAATTTGTGAAGAAAGGCATCAATGAAATCCTACCAGTAGATGTTGTTTCCCACCTCACATTTGTACCATGAAAACCATTGATAAGCTTCAGTGCCCAATTTGGTTGCTATAAAAGGAACTTTTATTGAATCTCGGAATTGGTTGCCTTCCATTTTGGCTATCCATCCACGTGGATCATGATACTCAAAGGTGGGAATGTCAATGCATGGAAAATTGACTCCAGTAGGACCTCTTTGGTGGTAAGCATTATGCCTATCTTGGTCCTCATTATTCCCCTGTCTATGGATGCAATTTTGATAAGGTCTACCAAAACCCCTCTATTGCTCATAAACTTCTTCATTTCCCAGATCCTCATTAATTCTTTGTCCATTGGGATTTGGGGAATCATCAGTATGACCTCTGTGGTGTGTATAGTCTTCATACTGATGCTTTGTACTCCAGTGGTTTGGGCTAGGAAGATTTGGTTCTCTACTAAGGCTAGTAAGATCTCATTAGTGACCTTGGGGCTTCTTGTTTCCTCTTGAGTGATGTTATCATGGGAGGAATTTGGGGAGGTATTGGATGCCATTTTTTTAAACAATGGATGACCAGGTATAGCTAATAATTCCCAAAGGAGAAGAATTTTGTGTACCTTTACTTTTAGGAAATATTCTTAGTGATTTCAGGCTCCCCTGGTTGGAGTTATCCAAAATTGACAATCACCCGTTAGTTCCTTTTGTCCACCTTATGCTCATGTACTCTTTAAAATTTCTTTCTTAGAGGCTATTGTGCTTCAATTTTCTACAAACCTTTGGTTGACTTTGGCAAAACAATTTGGTTGTTCTCCACTTTATTGTCACTCCAACTATGACACAAACTTAGTTGGCTCCCCTCTTTTTGAATTTGATAGCAAGTGGCAATTTGACACCCTCTTTGAATTTTATAGTAAGTGACAATTTGACACCTAATTTGACACCAAATAATTGACACCACACTAGACAACTGGCTATACAAGACAAGATAGAACTTATTCAACCCCTAATACTGATACCCTTGACTCAAAGAAGACACCTAGCTATACTCTAACCTGATATTAACACCCTTGAATCGTAGAAGACACCTTGCTAGACCCCAACCTAAAGACCACGAGGAGCACACATAATGATAACAAATGATGGGACACGAGACTGACCATGAAGGACACACGAACTGATAGAGACACCATAACTCCCATGAAAGATGCAAACATGACCATGAAGGACATGCAAAATGACAAGGATACTAGAACTCCGATAAAGAATGTAGACATGATAGGGAAACAAAGAACAATAAGGAACAAGTGGACACGACAACATGAAGGACTGTGACTGGACTAAGGTTTTTTTCACACGATAGGATAATATAACTCGTGTGAATGTAGTCACACCTCCTTAGGAGTGTTGTTTGCTTAATAAACCCACTTTGCATCCTAGCACTGTAAATGTGGGATAATTTCCCTCGCTGGAAAATTAAAAAAATTAATTATGCCCCTTACCTTAGTTTATAATGTGTTATGGTCATTAATCCTTCGTTTTGATTGGGAGACACTTTCACTTCTTACACGCAGCCAGGGATGTGATCTGCTATGATGGATGGCCTTGGAAATTGATGCAAGGTCAATTATCCATGATGAATGATCCAATGAATGTCTTGGGATTTATCGAACGTGATGTTAAATTTTCATGGTGATTTGATGCTATGAATATTCTCGATGCTTCTTCTCTCCCCATTGTTTTACTTTTTGGGCCCATACATATGTTGGTGTGAAGACCAGATGCTTGTTTCAATATTTAATATCACCAAGGAATGCCTCAAGTCGCTATTGCTTATGTTCACCTACTGCCCAGAGTGACGCCTAAGCCTGCAACTTTTAGACCTTTCGATAGAATCCTATGCAGTGCTAGTGTGACTGGGAACACTTGGTTGGTTAAGATGAATACATGATCACTCTTTGCTTGATCACCCAAAACCTGATACCACTTATAGAGAGACAATTACCCAGTCTCTCTTGTTAACCTCGTAGAATATAAATTACCCAGAAATGCAGCCAGAAACAATTCACAGTGACTCAATATTTCAAGGAATGGAACAAAATATCAAATCAAATATTTAGTAAATCAATAGCTACTTTAGAAGGGCATATCCCTGCCACCAAAGGGCCAACAATGCGAACACAAATGATTAAAGATAAAATGATAGATGATCCCAAAACAAAACACTTGGATACTATATAAATAATAATCAAATGTAATATTTCATAATATAGCCGATGGCTATATTACTTTTGGTATGTAACACTATGATGTTACAACACTTGCCTCCTAATTTAAAAATTATCTAGAATAAGTTTCTTCTTTTCTTAGGTTCACACACCTCCTTTGTTGATTTTAATAATACTCTCTCCATAATGTGACATTCTCCTTATTTGGGTTCCTTCATATGCTTTGGTGAAGTAATATTCTCTTCATTTGCTTGTACAATCTGATTATGGGCTTCTTTTACATAACTTTTAGTTTGTTGCACTTGATGGTGCAGGAGCATGCAACGAAAAACAAAATACTGCAAAGAAGAAAAAGTGTCGCGATATCGTGACATATTGGCAAAGAAGAAAAAGTGTCGCGATATCGCGACATGTCGCATTTTCACGACCAAAAGACGAGAGAAGGCACAAGAGAGAAAAAGTGTCACGTATCCCGATATGTCGCATTTTTGTGACCAAAATATGAGAGAAGGCGCAAGAGATAAAAAGTGTCACGATATCATGACATGTCGCATTTTCATGACCAAAAGATGAGAGAAGGCGCAAGAGAGAAAAAGTGTCGCGATATCGCGACATGTCACATTTTCGTGACCAAAATACGAGAGAAGGCGCAAGAGAGAAAAAGTGTCGCGATATCGCGACATGTCACATTTTCATGACCAAAATACGAGAGAAGGCGCAAGAGAGAAAAAGTGTCGCGATATCGCGACATGTCGCATTTTCATGACCAAAATACGAGAGAAGGCGCAAGAGAGAAAAAGTGTTGCGATATCACGACATGTCGCATTATCGCGACCAAAAGACAAGAGAAGGCGCAAGAGAGAAAAAGTGTCGCGATATCATGACATGTCACATTATCGTGACCAAAATACAAGAGAATGCGTAGAGAGAAAAAGTGTCACGATATTGTGACGTGTCGTATTTTTGCGACTAAAATAGAAGAGAAAGAGCAAGAGGGAAAAAGTGTCACGATATCGCGACATGTCGCATTTTCGCAACCAAAAGAGAAGAGAAAGAGCAAGAGGGAAAAAGTGTTGTGATATCACGACATGTCACATTTTCATGACTAAAAGAGAAGAGAAAGAGTAAGAAGGAAAAAGTGTCATGATTTCGCAACATGTTGTTTTTTTGCGACTAAAAAAAAAAAAAAAAGGGCAGGCGGTTACAGGGGCCGTTATAGAGGAAATTATCGAGTGGTGGGTATACCGAACATCATCATTGGTTGACAGGAGGACAGAGTCTATAGTGGCAGCACTGAATAGCACGTGGCACCAAGGTGCAATGAAAGCAGACGAAGACCAAGAGTCGAAATAAAAATGTTTCGAAAGCCAAAACAACAAAGAGGCACAAGAAATGAAATGAAGGGCCACAAAAGGGAAACAGAGAGTCATGCCAGAAATTTTAAAATGAGAAGAAAAGGCATGCACAAGGGGTCAGAAATTGCTGAGACAGAGTAGCAGATTTGAAGGCAGGAGGGCCATTTTGGACCTGTTTGGGTTGTTTTTCTTCCAGGGCAGGAAATGTTGTAAGAAAAAAAAATAAACTATCTTTTAGAATAAAGGAGTTTATTTGGCAGACTGCTACCATTTCTATAAATATTTCCAAGTTTTTGAATGATAATTGGGTTTGATTAGAAAGCTTGGCTCTCCATCAAGTGGTATCAGAGCTTAGGGTTCCTGAGTGTGTGAGCAGATCACCGAAAGTGAGGCAGTTTACACCAAGATCTATGGAAGAGTTTAGGGTTCCTGAGTGTGTGAGCAGATTGCCAAAAGTGAGGTAGTTTGCACCAGGATCTATGGAAGAGCTTAGGGTTCCTGAGTGTGTGAGAAGATCATTGAAAGTGAGGCAGTTTACTCTAGGATCTGTGGAAGAGCTTAGGGTTCCTGAGTGTCTGAGCAGATCATCGAAAGTGAGGCAGTTTGCACCAGGATCTATGGAAGAGCTTAGGGTTCCTGAGTGTGTGAGCAGATCACCGAAAGTGAGGTAGTTTGCACCAAGATCTATGGAAGGGTTGTGAGAAGAGAGTGAGGAAGAATGCCTCCACAAAGAAACCATGGTGGTGGGAGAAATGTGGTACCGAAAGGTGATTTCAGAGCTTTACAAAGGCAAGTGCAAGCCCTGCAAGAGGAGTTGCGAAGAGGGGTTGAGCCAAGGAGAGAAGACCGTAGTGAAGATGAAGCTTGGGAGGTTGATGATATATCAGATAAATAAGAAGCAATGGATCATGTAGAAGCTAGATTATTTAGGGCCATATCTCAGATCAGAAAGAAGCCAAAGTTTGATGTCTCCATGTATTTCAAGAATCTCAATCCAGAGGAGTTGATTGATTGGATCAATGCTATGGAGGAATATTTTGAGTATAAGGAGGTTGTAGATCCAGATCGGATCAAGTTTACAAAAATGAAGTTGAAAGGCCATGCTAGCATATGGTGGAAATAAGTGTAGCTAGAAATAAATAGAAGTGGAAAGTAAAAGATAACTAGATGGGATCGAATGGTAGAGAAGTTGAAGAGATAGTTTATTCCTACAAATTACGAATTGGATCTATTGAGGAAAATGCAGAGTTTGAGACAGTCAAGAAAATCTATCAAAGAATATATAGAAGAGTTTTACAAGATCTCAATCAGAACTTGCCATTCTGAGGCTAAAAAGGAGAAGGTAGCCCGTTACATCAATGGATTGAGAACCAATATTCAAGAAGAGTTGAGTCTGGTTAGGATGAGCACCATTGAGGATGCTTACCAGTTTTCTCTAAAATTTGAAGAGAAGCTGAACAGAAGGTTTGAGGGTAAGCAAAAAGGAAGAGGTCATGGAGAAAGAACTGGTGGAAGAATAGATGGAGGATGAGATGAGAATAAAGAAGGAGCTAGCAGTAGTCAGGATCAGAAGGGAGATAATGATTACAAATCCCATGGTCAGAATAACTACCCAAGAGGGAGAGGTAGATATAGTCGATAAAATGGAGAAATATGGTTTCATGGAACCTGCTTCAACTATGGAGAAGGAGGACATCGAGCATATGAGTGTCCACATCACCAAGAGAATCCAAATAGGAGGCCAGCAAGTAATGCCAGAGCTGCTATTGTAGATGAAAGATCTGAATCAGAGTACTCTAAGGAGGCAGAGAGAGGATAAGTTATGGTCACAAGGAGAACCTTGTTGAATGAGGAGAAAGAACCAGACCATAGGAGGAGCCTGTTCCGCACAAGGTGCAAATGTTTAGGTAAGGTCTGTAATGTTATTATAGATAATGGTAGTACTAATAACTTGGTCTCTGAATAAATGGTTACTAAGTTACAGCTAGATAGGAGGAGACACCCGCATCCATACCAGATTGTGTGGTTGTGGAAGGACCATAGGGCATTGGTCAGTGAACAGTCCTTAGTCAAGTTTAATATTGGGAGATACCAGGATGAGGTCCTGTGTGATATCCTGCCTATGGATGCTTGCCATATGCTGTTAGGAAGACCATGGCAGTTTGATCGTCGTGTAGTCCATTATGGGCATGCCAACACTTACTCCCTAACAAACGAAGGAGTGCACCATAAACTAAAGCCACTGAAGGAGATGGATGAAAAGAGTTTTCTGACAACAATGAGAGTGGAAGTTGTGGGGTTTGAAGAACTTAAGGGTTTGTACCCTGAAGACCCAAATTTTTCTAAAGCTTGGAGAGCTTGTACAGCCCCAGTTACTCTGGATAGGACTGTCAATAGGAGTACTGGTAAATCACCATTCCAGATTGTATGTGGGAGTAGTCCAAAGAATGCTTATGAGTTGAGAACGATGGATAAAGGAGAAAAGAGCAGTGCTGAGGTTGAAGATTTTGTAGAGCACATAAAGATTTTACATGAAGAGGTACAACAACATATAAGTAATATGAATACTTAGTACAAGGATGAAATAGATCAAAAGAGGCATTTCAAGGAGTTTAAGTGGACTGCAAAGGTAGGTGCAAGTTTTGAGATGTTGAAAAATAAGGTGACAGAACAGTACAAAAGTGAAGGTCACTTCTCAATCCACCTCGGGTGTCTGATGTAGGAGCATCCAACGAAAAGAAAAATACCGCAAAGAAGAAAAAGTGTCACGATATCACGACATGTTGGCAAAGAAGAAAAAGTGTCGTGATATCGCGACATGTCGGCAAAGAAGAAAAAGTGTCACGATATCGCGACATGTCACATTTTCGTGACCAAAAGACGAGAGAAGGCGCAAGAGATAAAAAGTGTCGTGATATCGCGACATGTCACATTATCATGACCAAAAGACAAGAGAAGGCACAAGAGAGAAAAAGTGTCATGATATCGCGACATGTCGCATTATCGCGACCAAAATACAAGAGAAGGCATAGAGAGAAAAAGTGTCACGATATCGCGACATGTTGCATTTTTGCGACCAAAATACGAGAGAAGGCGCAAGAGAGAAAAAGTGTCACGATATCGTGACATGTCGCATTTTCATGACCAAAATATGAGAGAAGGCGCAAGAGAGAAAAAGTGTCACGATATTGCGACATATCTCATTTTCGTGACCAAAATACGAGAGAAGGCATAAGAGAGAAAAAGTGTCGCGATATCGTGACATGTCGCATTATCGTGACCAAAAGACAAGAGAAGGTGCAAGAGAGAAAAAGTGTCACGATATCGCGACATGTCGCATTATCGCGACCAAAAGACAAGAGAAGGCGCAGAGAGAAAAAGTGTCGCGATATCGCGACATGTCGTATTTTTGCGACCAAAAGAGAAGAGAAAGAGCAAGATGGAAAAAGTGTCGCTATATCGCGACATGTCACATTTTTGCGACCAAAAGAGAAGAGAAAGAGCAAGAGGGAAAAAGTGTCGCGATATCACGACATGTCACATTTTTGCGACTAAAAGAGAAGAGAAAGAGCAAGAAGGAAAAAGTGTCACAATTTCGCGACATGTTTTTTTGTGACTAAAAAAAAAAAAAGGGCAGGCAGTTATAGGGGTCGTTATAGAGGAAATTATCGAGAGGTGGGTATACCGAACGTCATCATTGGTTGATAGGCGGATAGAGTCTACAGTGGCAGCACTAAACAGCAAGTGGCACCAAGGTGTAATGAAATCATATGAAGACCAAGAGTCAAAAAGAAAAACGTTTCGAAAGCCAAAAAAACGAAGAGGCATAGGAAATGAAACGAAGGGCCACAAAAGGGAAATAGAGAGTCACGCCAAAAATTTTAAAATGGGAAGCAAAGGCATGCACAAGGGGTCAGAAACTGCTAAGGCAGAGTAGCAGATTTGAAGGTAGGAGAGCCATTCTGGACCTGTTTGGGCTGTTTTTATTCTAGGGCGGGAAATGCTGTAAGAAAAAAAAACTATCTTTCGGAATAAAGGAGTTTATTTGGCAGACTGTTGCCATTTCTGTAAATATTTCCAAGTTTTTGAATAAGAAGGTTTGATTAGAAAGCTTGGCTCTCCATCACTTGAGGACACTTAAATGCCCTATGTTCTTCTTCCAAATACATGTAACACTTGCTAGTAAAATCATGTCCTCTACCTCTTCCAAATCCATATCATCCTATTGATGATTCACTTTTTTACAAGTATTTTGGTTGAAATCACTTTGAGAAGTACGAGCTTCCCCATCTTGTAGATGTTTCCCTCTATCAATATTTTATTGTTCTCTTTCTCAAGAGGACCGTCCTCATCCTCTTGCATTATTTTATTGACTACGCAACAATATTTCTTTTCCCTAAGTGCATACTAATATGCCTCTTCAATGGTTTTGATTTGAAGCAAACCAATTTATTCTTTTATGGAAAACCTTAGGCCATTATTATATCTTACCATTTTTTTGTCATCATATTTAATATGACCATCCCTTATGTTCAATTGATAGAGTTCCTTTGTATACCCTTTTATTCCCATATCTTCTTTCTTGAGGTTTTGAAGTCTTCTAAACAACCCTATTTGGTAATTCAATGGAAGGAATTTGACCTTCAATTTTGTAACCATTTTATCATATTTATTAATATTTCTTTTTCTTTTATTTTTATTTCTATTTGGATATGATCTTGCCATAAGTACACATGCCCCTTCAATTTTGTACATGTGAACTTCACTTTCTTGAGGTCTTCTACTAATTCAAAATAAAAATATCTCTCCATATCTATGATCTAGTCAATGAGTTCCTTACAGTTTTAACTTCCATTATATGATGGGATTTCTAACTTTGGTTTCCTATCCATGTTTGAAATTACCCAAAGTAATTTATCTTTTGGATCTCATTTTTGTCCATAATTACAAGCTTTTGATTGGTTCACTTCCTCCTCTTCATTGTCACTCACATATTCTATTTTAATGCCCCTCCTTTAGGTAGCTTTTATTGAATCAAGTTGAATGGTAATTACTCTTAGCATTTCAACTATATATGTGGCTTGAGGACCTCATGGTATTCTTATTTCGCATTATGCCATATTTCCTTAGGTACGTATCAATCCTAAGATATCTATTGGCTCTTACACTATAATCATGTAGACATCCAAATGGAAATTTATCTGTACAATCAATTACTCCTTAACATACTATTATAGTACTCATACAACCAATTCCTCACACATCTTCATATTGTATGATTATACAAAAAAACTCATTTTATGGTTATATCCTTATTTGAAGAAAATCAAATGTACAGTCATCTAATTTCCTCATACAATATACAAACCATGTAATTGTATGATGCTATTAAACATTGTATGAAAATACTTGGGGTAGAATAACAATGTTTGTTATGATGATGATCTCATATCTAATCAATTATTCTCTCTGACAACAATTTATGATATGAAAGCTTTCCTTGCCTGATATGGCTTCTAGTTGAATTGATATGGCTTTCAATTGTTCATACGATTACTCGTTCTATGTGCAAAATTCAATGTCAATCCTATGTGCTTGCAACCCATTCTCATCTTCAACTAATCCTTTGTATAGTCACTTATCTGTCACCCAATGAATAGATATTTGTTCCAAAGTCCTTGGAATTCTAGGGTGTTCTTCTTCACTCAAATGTTATCAATTAAAAATAATTACTTGGACAACAAGTTGAATTGAATGCCACTTACTCAAGTCCTTTCCATTCAATGATACCTCATGATAGGATTTGAATATTGAGTGATCCACTTACACTATATCCATAAATATGGTAATTTTTTAAATATGAACCTCACTCGTCAACCTTTGAATCTATCCCATTTGAAAAATCAATATGGGATTAAGAGGTATCTAGGCTATATTTTAATTAGATATAGTATGAATTTTGTCTCTTGGAAAAAACAATTATATGACAATCCATATCATGATTTAACCTACACACATTTAATTAAATATACAAGAACTTATCATGCATAAACTCATGATATTGGAATTCATTATACACAATTCACACAAGATAAATTTAGAGATTAAAGGGTAATTATACTATTAATAGTCTTGAGAATTCATTATACAATGGTATTATTACAACATTTATATCTTGGGCCACTTGTACATGCTTTTGCATTCCCTTATTCAACATCCTTTCTTCATGTATTTACCTTTCCCTTATTCAAATTTTTCCAGAGCTATCTCTTCTCCTCCTCAAATCCTTGTTTATTTTTCTCTTTGGTCATTTTCCTTCTCTTCATTCTCCAATTGATTTTATATGTATCAACCACTTTGTATTTTGTTTTCTTCCTTCGCTATCCATATTCTCTACCCCTTTTGCTTCTTTTTTTTCTTTCTCAACCACCTCCATTACCATTTTTGCTTTCCTTTTAATATATTATTTGGATGGTTATAAATTAAAATGATTTACCAGTTTTTTCTATCCATTTTACCTACCTATTACTCTCCCCATTTTAGACACTAAAGTAGGTGACAATTACCCTTTTTGTAACCATTTATATGCTTCCACATCACTTTTATAGCCTTCTTCTTGCATGAACCTCCATAATCACACATAATAATACCTATCATAACATGTATAATCACTATGACACATAATGTATTAGGCTTGGGTAATCTTGAGAAGTTGTAACACATCAACTGAAAATTTTACAGTTGTTTAATATGAAAAATGGGTTTTCTTCATTGAAATTCATGGTAGAAGGGATTGTAGATGTTACAAATCTAATGTATGGCTTATGTGTAGAGGTTTTATTGGTTCTTTCTAAACCCATTTTTCTATACTGCAAATTCTAAAATTTAATTTCAATGATAGTTTCCTTTTGTTGTGAATGTTTCGGTCTAAAAGAATTCATCTCTTTAACTTTGATTTTGATGACCTAGGTGGAGAGATTTTTCCTATGGATTTCCTCTTACTACTACTGAGCACCATAAAAATATTTATTTTATTTATCTCCAATGATCATAGTTGGAAAAATCTCAACTTGGAACAAACTCGCCATTATAATTTTGGAGATTTTCATAGAAACTCAAGAAAAATTAGAAAAAAATAATTGATCAAATAATTCAATTAAGAAATCATCCTAAAAATTAATGAATCAAAAAACTAAATTTTTATTAGATATTTATAAAAAAGAGTACAATTACAATTCTTGATCATGAAATCCAATCTAATACATCATACAATTCAAATTTTCAAAATCTAAAATAATTTTTAGATTACATTTTGCTTTCCCCTCCTCCATCTTGAACTAGATGGTTGGACTTGACTTTGAATAAGAGACCAAATTAGAGGCTCCTCAAGTATGAGGTCACCATGGTATATCTCCTTCAATATTTTGAAATTTTCTTCTTCCACCCCTAATGCATCAATGCCCTCTATAGTAAACATAATATTTGATAGAATTTCAACAATCCAATCTAATATTAGATCTAGTTGATCCAGGTCAATCCCCTCATAGGATTCATTTACTTCTATTTATCTGGTGTAAATCCAAAGGTTGTATTATATAAACACAAGGTCATTTAGGTACTTTTGGGTCAACTTACTATGCTTCTTAGTGTGTATATCAAGTATGAGGTCATCATGGTACATCCCCTTCAATATTTTGAAATGTTCTTCTTTCACCCCTAATGCATCAATGTCCTCTATAGTAAACATAATATTTGATAGAATTTAAACAATCCAATATTATATTAAATATATTTTATCCAAGTCAATCCCCTCATAGGATTAATTTAATTCTATTTATCTAGTGTAAAGCCAAATATTTTATTATATAAACACGAGGTCATTTAGGCACTTTTGGGTCAACTTACTATGATTCTTACTGTGTATAAATTAAAGTGGAAACTAATTACACTCTCATCTATAAGTGATAATATATTGAATCAAGATGTGGTTAGCCATCCCATGATTAGGTATTTGAACCATGATTCTCTTCCATAAATCTAAAAAAAATAAATTTTAAATTATTAATTGACATCTGTAGTTATAAATGTAAAGTACAAGAAAAATATTTAAACATTTAAATATATTACTTTATGATGTAGGGGCATCCACTCTAAAATCAACATGTAGTAAACAAGTGAATGCAAAGCGAGAATTATGATATTTCCAATCAGTATATAGGGCATGGCAGTTATGAAATTTCCAAGTAGTAAATAGCGCATGGAAGTAATGATATTTCCAGTGAGTAAACAGGTGAATTCATAGCTGCAACTATGATATTTCTAGGTAATAAATAGGGCATGGTAGTTATGATATTTCTAGGCAATAAACAGGTGGATGCAGAGCTGGAGTTATGGATGAGATTCCTTATTGAAATCTTAGACTGCATCACAATAAAATGGTAGATAAAAGAAACACATGCACTACCCACTCCTATGATAAGTGGATAAAGTTTTTTGCTATCAATAAATATATATATTTGTAGAGTGCACTAACTGATGTTTTGCTATTAATATCAGGGTTAGTGCATATACTAGTTTTAGATAATGCTTGACTGTATGTTCTTAAAAGGAAAAAAAAAAAGATGGTGAGAAGATTTGGGTACTACAACAAAGATGTAACATTGTTATGATTTGCGGAAGTTTTTTTTTTCTATGATTTATCCATAGTAACAACCGAATAAATAAGGGTTATTGTATGCTAAAAAATTGAAGGTTGTAATAATGTAATGGAACAGATCAGTGGTTTTTGAAGTTTGTTAAAATTTCTTCCCTAATTATATAAATTCAAGTGTGGTTATTTATTTGGGTTCCAATCCGCTTTCTTGAATGCATCATGTGGTATCAGAGTTGTAGTTATTCATTCCTATTGAGTAGAGCCTGGTTATGTACCTAATATCTAGGAGTGAGCTTATATTAGTGTGTTTCCTATGTATCTGTGGTTGCAATAGAGCCTCTTCAAATTGTTAGATGAAAAAATATTCTTAGAGGAAGATATATTTTTTTTAGTAACAATTTTGAAAATTGAGTAGGAGCATTATGGATCTTGATCGCAAGAAGAAGATCAAATTATCAAAATATTTCAAGGAAGGGGTAGAATAAGAGGAGGAAGAGGTTATAGAGCACCAAGACAAAGAGTCAATGCCAATGCAATAATACTAAGGATATTACAGGCACTTGAAGCTCATGTGATATTTATGGAAGGTGTTGCAAGAAGAGGGAGAACCCCAATAGAAGATGAAGGTTCCACTGAGGATAAATCAAGCTTATCATATTATAATAAAGAAAGAGATGCTAATCAAATAAATTTTGTTCATGCTATTGATAATATTACAAATAAGCCCAAGTTTAATTTACCAATATATGAGGGTAGTCTTGTTCCTGAATAACTAGTAGACTGGATATCATAAATGGAGAAATATTTTGACCTTGAGAGTGTGGAGGAAGCTAGAAGGGTGAAATTGGTGGTGATAAAGCTGAAATATCATGCTTTCTATGGTTCAAATAGGTTTAAAAATAGAGTGTTTGAAGGAAAATCTAAAAATAGGACTTGGGACAAAATGGTAAAGCAGTTGAAGAAACAGTTCTTTCCTAAGGACTAGGAACTCTCATTGTTGAAGAAATTTTAGAATCTGAGACATAGGTAGGATAGCATAAAGGATTATACTGAATAATTCCAAAGGCTATTCATCAAAATAGGATAAATTGAACCTTCTAGAGTGGATGTGTCAAGGTATATTAATGGTTTAAAGATCTATATTCAGGATGAACTAAGAATGTTGAATATTAAGACAATAGAAAATGCCTATAAATATGCTATTAAGGCTAAAGAAAAGCTTAACAAAAAGTTTACACAATCCTCTAAAGAGAAGGTAAAGGCAAAATGTAATAATAAGAATCAAGGAAATAATGATTATGAAGGCATCCAAGCCAAAGGAAAGTAACAGTCTGGTAAATATAAGGGAAAGTTTAATGGAGATCAAGAGAGGTCTTCAAAGTTTAGAGGCACATGCTACAACTGTGACAAGGAGGATCACAAGTCTCCTGAGTGTAAATCCAACAAGAAAACTGAAAATAGAGTTAATGTGGTTGGAGGTGAAGAGAGTGATGAAGCAAAATCAAATTATGGGACTACTTATGGTGATAGTGAATAACTGATGATAAGGAGAGTCCTCATGGCAGATGAAAATATTACTGAACCATGGGAAATGAAGAGCATTTTTTGTATGAAGGTAAAATTTTGTGGTAATTTTTATGATGTTATTATAAATAATGGCAACACAGATTGGTTTCCAAATACATGGTAGAAAAATTATCATTGCTTACTTTTGCACATGCAAAACCACACAGAGTTTCATGGTTGGACAAGGGTCACCAAGTGTTGGTGAATCAATGTTATAAAATATATTTTAAGAGAATGGGATACATAGATCAAGTATGGTCTGATTTCATTCCAATTAGGGTTATGCATAAGTGATTGGACTCAAAATTTACTTGTAAAAAAATGGTGAATCCTAATAAAAATCAAGGTGAATCATGGAGAATCCTAAGCAAATCAAATTGAACATCTTCATACCAAAATTTTGGGGACTTGAAGCTCTAAAATGTAAGATCATATTTGGGGCCACTTTTTACCTATTAAATCATCTTATAACTTCATAACAAATACCACCATTATATCAAGCTTGAAAAGAGCTTTCCAATGAGTACAAATATGCCTATGTTTGGATACATATTGTGGCAAATTAACCCTAAGAAAAAATTAGTCCTAAAAATTTTAGGCAAATGGGTCGATGTCGAGGGTCCTCATATTCACCAATTTTCAATTTTGGAAATCCTAATATTCACCCAATTTGTGAATATTCATCACTATGCATAGCCCTGATTGCAATGGATGTATGTCATCTACTACTAGGAAGGGCATGGCAGAATGATAGGAGTGCTTTACATGATGGACAAAAGAATCATGTTATAGTAATCAAATATGGGAAGAAGTAGTTTTTTAGACCTTTGAAGACTTTCCCTCCTGAAGTGAGAAGTAGATTAGTACTATTGGGAAAAAATAAGTTCTTTACGGAGGTAAAAAGAGCACATGTGTGCTATGCAATTTTTCCCAAGGAGAAGAAAAAATAAGAGGAAGTGCCTAAATAAATTACAATAATATTGAAGTACTATGAGAGCATTATGACAGATGGAGATATTCCAACTGGTTTACCACCAGTGAGACAAATTTCTCATCAATTGGACCTGATTCTAGGAGCTAGTTTTCCAAATCAAACATCCCATAGAATAGATCCTATGCGAATAGTGAAGTTGAATAAGCAAGTCAAGGATTTGCTTGAAAGAGGGTTGATAAGAGAGAGTTTGAGACCTTGTTTTGTACCTAATTTTCTAACTCTAAAGAAATATGGTGAGTGGAGGATGTGCATGGATTCAATAGAAATCAACAAGATTACTATAAAGTATAGATTTCCTATCCTAAAAATGGATGATTTATTGGATAATTTATGTGGTTCCAGTTTCTTTTCTAAGATATATTTGAAGAGTGGGTATCACAAAATTATAATTAGATAAGGGGATGAGTATAAGACTACATTCCTAAAAAAGGATGGTCTTTATGAGTGGTTGGTTATGTCATTTGGGCTTACCAATGCACCAAGCAGTTTCATGAGATTGATGATGAAAGTGTTGAAACCTTTTCTCAATAAGTTAGTAGTTGTCTACCTTGATGATATCTTAGTTTACAACAAGACAAAGGAGGAGAACTTGCAACATTTTAGGGTTGTCTTAGAAAAACTACAATAATACAAATTGTTGATAAACTTGAAGAAATATTCATTTCTCAAGTCAAAATTGGCCTATATTGGATTTTTGATATCCAAATATGGTTTAAAGATGGACCCAACAAAGGTGGATATAATAAAAGAGTGGCCCAGTACAAGAATTGCCATAGAAATAGGGAGTTTTTTTGGTTTAAAAAGTTTTTATAGAATCTTCATCAAATATTTTAGCTTTATACGTGCAACTTTGACTTCTTGTATCAAAAAGAGAATTTTTGTATGGACAAAAGAAGTTGAAAATAGTTTCAAATTGTTAAAGAACAAGATGATTGAGCAACTACTATTGAGAAGTCCATATTTTGCAAAATTATTTCAAGTAAATTATGATGCTAGTGGCAAGGCCATTCGGGTTTTTCTTAGTCAAGAAGGAAGTCCAATTGCATACTTTATCCATAAGTTAAATGAGGCTCAACATAAATACTCTATGTATGAGCAAGAGCTCTATGCCATAGATCAAGCATTGAAATATTGGAGGTATTATTTATTACCCAAATAATTTGTTTTGTTCATTTATCACCAAGAATTACAATATCTTAATTTTCAAAGAAATTTGAGCACAAAGTAAACTAAATGGATTGAATACCTTGCTAGTTATACCTTCACACTCAAGCACAAATCAGGTAAGAGCAACCAAGTAGTGGATGCTTTGAGTAGGAGATTTTTATTGTTGAAGACTATGTAAGTTGAATGTATTGGTCTGGAATGAAAGATTAGTATGTAGAAGATAAAGAAGATAATGAATTTAGAGAAGCATTTCAGGAGTGTAGTGAATATGAACACAGGGTATGAAAATATTACTTTCTTCAAAATAATTTCTTGTTTTGAGATAGAAAATTGTGCATCCCTCAAGGATCCATGAGGGAGAATCTAATTAGAGAGACACATGGTAGTGGTCTTGGAGGTCACTTTGGCCGAGATAAGACAATAGCACAACTCAAGGAGAAATATTATTGGCCCAGATTGACCAAAAATGCTGAGAAATATGTGGCCAGGTGTATAACATGCCAAGTGGCTAAAGGTTGTAAATAGAATACTAGTTTGTACACTCCACTACCTGTTCTAGAGAGTCCATGGGAAGAGATTAGTATGTATTTTGTGTTGGGGCTGCCAAGAACATTAAGAGGGTTTGATATTATTCTTTTTGCTATAAATTTTTCAAGATGGCACATTTTATCCCTTGTAAGAAAACAAAATATGTCAGTAGTGTGGCCAAGTTGTTCTTTCAAGAAATTGTAAGGTTGCATGGACTGCCAAGAAGTATTACTGCTGATAGGGATGTGAAATTCATGGGTCACTTTTGGAATATGTTATGGCATATATTAGGCACGAAGTTGGAATTCAATTATGGTTATCATCCTCAAAAATATGGACAAACATAAGTTTTCAATCAAAGCCTTGGCAATATGATTAGGTGTTTAGTTGGTGATAAACCTAAGTAGTGGGATATGGTGACAACACAAGCTGAGTTTTCTTATAATGACTCAATAAATAGGTCAAATGGAAAATATCCATTCCAAGTAGTGTATGGAAAGTCAACCAAGGGAGTGACAGATCTAGTGAAGATGGTAGTAGAGAGAAAGAATATTACAAATGAATACATGACTATACATTTAATGGAATTACTTTAAAAATAAAGACAAATATTACCCAAAGTAATCAAGTGTACAAGGAGAAAAATAATCAAAATAAAAGAGTCAAATCATTTCAAGAAGGATATCTAGTAATGGTGTTTTTTAGAAAGGGAAGGTTTCCTAAAGGTACCTATAACAAGCTAAAAATGAAGAAGATTGGGCCATGTAGAATTATTGGAAACATTTCTGACAATGCTTATGAAATTGAACTACCTCCAATTTACACTTATATTGAAGAAAATGTAGCAAATATGGTACATTTAATACCTTATATTTGTACTCTTATATTGAAGAAAATGTAGCAAAGATGGTACATGAACAGGTTCAACCAATCATAGATTGGGTAAAGGAGTTTCCAAAGAAACAACCTAAGGAGATAGAATATTTTGGACCAAAGGACATCCAAGAAAACTAGGAACAAAGAATACAAGAAATTCTTGGTAAGGTGGAAAAATAGAGGTTCATAAGAAGATTCATGGATACCTGAGTCTGATATTTTTCACTTTAAAACATCCATCTTTCCAATAGATTTGTGAGTAGGGGCTCACAATGTTTCTCACCTAGGGAGGTTGTTGCAAGGGCATCCACTCCAAAATCAACATGTAGTAAACTGGTGAACGCAGAGCAACAATTATGATATTTCTAGGTAGTAAGCAAGGCATGGTAATTATGAAATTTTGAAGTATTAAACAGGGCATGTCAATTATGATATTTCCAAGGAGTAAACAAGTGAACATAGAGTTGTAGTTATGAAAATTCCAAGAAATAAATAGGGTATGGTAGTTATGATATTTCCAGGTAGTAAACATGTGAATGTAGAGTTGTAGTTATGGATGAGATTTCTTGTTAAAATATTAGACTGCATCACAGTAAAATGGTAGACCAAAGAAACACATGCACTACCTACTCATGTTACAAGTGGATAAATGTTTCTGCTATCAATAAAAAAATATATTTTTAGAGTGCACTAATTTTTTCTATTATTATCAGGGTTAGAGCATATACTAGTTTTAGATAATGCTTGAGGGTATGTCCTTAAAAAGAAGAATTTTTATTTTAGATGGCGAGAAGAGTTGGGTACTGTTAAAAAATATGTAACAGTGTTATGATTTAGGGAAGGTTTTTTTTTTTGGTGTGAGTTATTGATACGCAAAATAAACACCAAAAGGCATTTCATTGAGTAAATAAATAGGTTACATTGGGCTTCAATTAGCCTATAAGAAGCGAATCTGAAAACCATATGGAACCCAAATTACAATATACCAACAAACTATATGCTATAAGAACAATAAGCTATAACTAATATAACAATAATAGTAAAGTCTAAATTATATGCTAACATCCCCCATTTATTACATTATATTGTAATACATAGAGAGCTCTGAAACATCTCAAACTTGATACGTGCAAGTGCCTTGGTGAAAATATCTATAACTTGAGCATTGGTGGGAATACACTTAAGCTGAATTTGGTGCCTTGGAACTTCATCTCGAATGAAGTGATATTGTGTGTCAATATGCTTGGTTTCCTCATGATGCACTAAATTCTTAACAAGGTTCAAAATAACCTGGTTGTTGCAGAACAAGTGTATTGGAGATTTTTATGGATGACCCATACTTGTAAAAATGCAATGCAACCATATCACTTCACACATAGCTTCATATGCAGTGCGATATTCTGGCTTCGTAGATGAGATAGCAACCACTTGTTGCTTCTTGTTGTGCCCAGAGACAGGACCAGATCCAAGATGAAATATATATCCTAACATTGACTTACGATCATCATATGACCTGGTATAGTCAGAGTCAGTGTATCCTTGCAAGAAGAATTTGTCATTCCTCTTGTATTCTAGGCCATATTCCATAGTACCATGGATATAGTGAAGAACATGTTTTGCTATTTTCCAATGAGTGGTCTTAGGCTCCTACATGAACCTCGAAAGATAGTTGACATCAAACACGATATCTGACCTACTATTCATCAGATATATGAGACTGATAGAGAGCCAAAATTACAGAGAAGAAAAATAGTTTTATTTTATTCAAATGCAGCAAAGAATTACTGTTACAACAGAATATTACAGTCACAACAGAATATTACATAAGTCGCAGAAGAGTTGCGCCTTTACAGAATTTCTCAAATCTGGAAATACAAAAAAAATATTATCGTTCCAGCCATTTCCCCCTGTGCATGCCTTTGCTCTCCTTTTTAAAGGTTCTCAGGTGACGCTCCATTTCCAGCTGGTGGCCCTTCGTTTCCTCTTCCAGAACCTTTCGTTTTGCCTTCCCGTGTCGCTTCGTCGTCCAGGTATTCGAAACGTCTCCCTTTCCGACTCTTCGTCTTCGGCTTGTCTTTCGGGTGCAAAAATACGACATGTCGCGATATCATGACATTTTTCTACCTTTGGCTCTTTCTCTGTCTTTCGTAATAAAAATGCGACATGTCACGATATCGCGACACTTTTCTGTCTCCGGCTCCTTCTCTGCCTTTTCATCGTGAAAATGCGACATGTCACGATATCACGACACTTTTCTGTCTCTGGCTCCTTCTCTGCCTTTCCGTCGTGATATCGCGACATGTCGCGATATCGTGACATTTTCCTTCCTCGTTGCCTTTCTTATCTTCAAGTCACGATATCACGACATTTGCCTTCGGACGCCTCCACTTTTCTATTTCGATCACGATTTCGTGACATGTCACGAAATCATGACAATTTCTTTGGCATCTTCTCCCTCCTGCTGTTGGTCGCGATTTCATGACATGTCATGAAATCATGACATTTTCATCGGCATCATCTTTCGGTTGCTTTTGGTCATGATTTCATGACGGTCGTGATTTCGTGACATGTCACGAAATCATGACATTCTCATCGGTATCTTCCCCTGGCTGCTCTTGGTCATGATTTTGTGATGGTCGTGATTTCATGACGGTCATGATTTCACGATGTCATGAAATCATGACATTCTCATCGGTACCTTCCCCTGGCTGCTCCTGGTCACGATTTCGTGACATGTCACGAAATCATGACATTTTCATCGATACCTTCTCTCACCTGCTTCTGGTTGCGATTTCATGACATGTCATGAAATCGTGACATTTTCACCGTGCTTCTGCTCTTTCTTGTTTCTGGTCACGATTTCGTGACATGTCATGAAATCATGACATTTTTGCCCGCACCTTCTCTCTCCTGGCTGAGTCATGAAAACGTGACATGTCACGATATCGCGACTCTTTTTCGGTCGTGATATCGCGACACCAAGGCAAACACTTAGAAATATTTTTGTTGATGCAAGATTGCTCTGCTGCCACCGGATGCTCCTGCATCAGACATCCGGGGTAGATTGAGAAGTGATCCTCACTTCTGAACTGTTAGAGGGAGACCTAGGCGGTCAACCTCCATTTTAGACAACCAAGTTGCATCTTCTACCGGTCTGCCCTTCCACTTGACCAAATATTCAAAATACTATCTATTTCTGGTACTTCTGCCTTCTTGAGTGTCCAGTATTTCCTCAATCTCATCTGTGGTTGGAGTAGACGTTGGACTACTCCACAACTCTGCGCTTGGTGTCTCACTACTATCCCCCTCATGGTATTTCACTAAATCTAAAATGTTAAAGATAGGTGATATGTTAAGCCCACTTGGCAATTCTACTTCATACGCATTGCCTGAATCCCGTTTTGCTAGGATTCTGCATGGTCCAAACTTCTTCATCTTTAGTTTGTTATAGGTTTTAGCAGGAAATATTTCTTTTCTCAGATGGACCATCACTTCATCTCCCACTTCGAATTCCTTAAACCACCGCTTCTGGTCTACTTTCCATCTTATATTGCGTATTCATTTTAGCAATATGCTTCTTCACTTCTTCATGCAGGTTCTTCAGATGCTCTGCAAAATCCTCAGCCTCGGCACTGCACTTTTCCCCTGTATTCAGCTTCCTTAACTCAGAAACATTTCTTGGACTGCTTCCATATATTATCTGAAATGGAGATTTGTTGGTACTCCTGTTGACAGAATTGTTATATGCAAACTCCGCTTGCGACAAAATCAGATCCCATCCTTTGGGCTTATCTCCTATCAAGCACCTCAATAGGTTACCCAAACTTCTGTTTACCACCTCTGTTTGCCCATCTGTCTCTGGGTGGTATGCTGAACTGAATTTCAAATATGTCTTTAGTTTCTTCCATAGGGTTCTCCAGAAATACCCAACAAACTTGGTATCTCTGTCGAAAATGATACTCTTCGGTAGACCATGCAGTCGTACCACCTCTTTGAAAAACAAACCTGCAATATGAACTGCATCATTAGTTTTCTGACAAGGGATAAAATGTGCCATCTTTGAAAACCTATCAACTACCACAAATATGGAATCATTTCCCCTCTGTGTCCTTGGTAGACCAAGAATGAAATCCATGCTGACATCTTCCCATGGTTTCTCTGGTACAGGTAATGGCTGATATAATCCGGTGTTCTGTCTCACACCTTTCACCATCTGACAGACTCTACAGCTCTGCACAAATTTCCGCACATCTTGCTACAGTTGCGGCCAATAATAATTCTCGCTCACAAGGGCAATGGTCTTATCTCGACCAAAGTGCCCAGCCAATCCTCCATTGTGTTTTTCTTTGACTAGGTTTTCCCTCATGGAACTTCTTGGAATGCATAACTGGTTTCCTCTGAACAACATTCCATCTTGGATCAGAAAATCCAACCACTTGGTTCTGTCCAAGGTAATTGGTGCCAAGCAAGCCTTCCAGGCTTCTACAAAATCGGGATCTTCAGGGTACAAACCCTTCAATTCATCAAATCCCAACACTTCCACCTTCATTTCTGTCAGCAAACTCTGCCTTCTACTCAAGGCATCTGCAACTCTGTTGGACTTTCCACTCCTGTGCTTCAACACAAAGGAATAACTCTGCAGAAACTCAACCCACTTCAAGTGCCTCTGGTTCAGTTTTCCCTAGCTATTTATATACTGTAAGGCCTGATGATCAGTATATAACACAAACTCTTTTGGCAGCAAATAATGTCTCCACTTCTTCAGGGCCTGAACTATAGCATAGAATTCTTGGTCATACATTGAATACTTCTTCCTGGCCTCATTGAGTTTCTCACTGAAGTAAGCAACAGGCTTGCCTTCTTGACTCAACACAGCTCCTATGGCACTGCCACTGGCATCACAGTCCACCTGAAATACCTTGTTAAAATCTGGAAGTGCTAAAATAGGTTGCTCAATGACCTTCTTCTTCAACATATCAAAGCTCTTGTCTGCTCCTAGGGTCCACTTAAAGTCTTTCCTATCCCCTCTCATTGTTTTCGTAAGGGGTGCACAAATACTGCTAAAATTTTTGATGAATTTCCTATAAAAATTGGCTAGACCATGAAATGATCTCACTTCAAAAGTGCTTCTTGGAGTAGGCCATTCAATGATAGCCCTCACCTTTTCTGGGTCCATTTTCAGACCTTCAACTGAGATGACAAATCCCAGGTATACCAACTCCTTCTTCACAAAATTGCACTTCTTCAAGTTGATCAACAACTGTTCTTCCCTCAGCTTCTCAAAAACCCTCCTGATATGCATCAGGTGCTCTTCCAGGGTTCTGCTGAATATCAAAATGTCATCCAAATAGACAATAATAGACTTGCCTAAAAACTCCTTCAGCACTTCATTCATCAACCGCATGAATGTGCTTGGTGCATTGGTTAGCCCAAATGGCATGACCAACCACTCATACAAACCTTCTCTGGTTTTGAAAGCAGTTTTCCACTCATCTCCTTCTCTGATCCGAATCTGATGGTAGCCACTCTTCAGGTCAATCTTGGTGAAGTACTTGGCTCCACTCAAATAGTCCATAATATCATCCATCCTTGGTAATGGAAATCTATATTTTATGGTGATCTTGTTTATAGCTCGGGAGTCTGTACACATCCTCCACTCCCCATCCTTCTTTGGTGCTAGTACTGTAGGTACCGCACATGGACTCAAGCTTTCTCGAATCAGTCCCTTTTTCAACAACTCATGGACTTGCCTGCTCAGCTCCTCACTTTCCACAGGAGTCATTCTGTGGGCTGCCTTGTTGGGTAAACTAGATCCAGGTACCAAATCAATATGGTGATTGATCTTCCTCATCGGTGGTAAACCCTCAGGCACATTATCTGATATGATGTCTGGAAATTCTTCTAACAGGTGTTCGGCCTCTGTTGGAACATCTGTGTACTGTTCTTTCTTAATAGTAGGGATTAATGCATAACACATTGAATCCCTCTTCAGACCATCCAAAAACTGTCTTCCATCCACCAAGCAGATTCTGGCACTACTGCACACTTTCTCATCCACTTCCTTCAGTGGCTTCAATTTGTGACGTACTCCATCCTTCGTCAGAGAGTACGTATTTGCATGCCCATCATGCACTGCACGTCTATCAAATTGCCATGGTCTTCCCAACAACAAATGGCAAGCATCCATCGGCAAAACATCACATAGGACCTCATCTTGATAATTCCCAATGTGAAATTTGACCAAGCACTATTCACTGACAAGTGCTCTGTGGTCTTTCTGCAACCACGCAATCCGATATGGATGCGGGTGCTTCCTCTTTCCCAATTTCAACTTAGTAACCATCTCTTCTGAAACTAAGTTGTCTGTGCTACCATTATCAATGATAACATTGCAGACCTTCCCTGCACATTTGCACCTCGTGCGGAATAGACTCTTCCTCTGTTCTGGTTCTTTTTCGTCATTCAATAGTGCTCTTCTCGTCATCAGCACTTCTCCTCCTTCTACTTCTTTAGAGTGTTCTGACTCTACACCTTCATCTGCCACAACAGCTCTGGCATGACCCTCAGGTCTCTTGTCCATCCTTTCTTGGTGTTGAGGACACTCGTATGACCGATGTCCCTCTTCTCCACACTGGAAACAGGTTCCATGGAATACCCCTCTTCCATACCCACGTCCAGGTCTACCTCTTCCTCTCTGGTAGCCATTGTTCTGATCACGCGGGTGGTAGGTATTCTCCTTTTTCTGTTCTTGGGGTTTGCTTGTTTCCCTAGTCTTCTTCTGGTCTCTGTAATTTCCTCCATCGGTTCTTCCACCATGATCCCTTCCTCTCTGTTTGCCTTCAAATCTTCGGTTCAGTTTCTCTTCAACCTTTAAGGCCAATTGATACGCATCTTCTATGGTGGCTATTTTGATCAAGCTGAGTTCTTCTTGAATGTTCATTCTCAACCCATTGATGTATCTGGCTACTTTCTCCTTATTAGCCCCTGAATGGCCAGTTCTGATGGAGATCTTGTAGAATTCTTCTGTGTATTCTTGGACAGACTTGCCTGACTATCTCAAACTTTGCATCCTCCTCAACAGATCCAACTCGTAATCTACGGGAATAAACTGTCTCTTTAGTTTCTCCACCATTCGGTCCCATCTGGTTATCTTTTCTTTTCCATTTTTATTTCTTTCGAGTTGTACTCCTTTCCACCATAAACTAGCATGGCCTTTCAATTTTGCTTTTGCAAATTTTATCCGGTCTGGATCTGCAACCTCCTCATACTCAAAGTATTCCTCCATATCGTTGATCCAGTCAATCAACTCTTCTGGGTTGAGATTCCCAGAATATGTAGAGACATCAAACTTCGGTCTCTTCCCGGCCTGAGATAGAGCTTTCAACAATCTAGCTTCAGAAGGATCCAATGCTTCTTCATCATCTGATGGATCCTCAGTTTCCCAGGCTTCATCGTCACTCTGGTCTTCTCCCTTTGGTTCGGCCCTTTTTCGCAACTCTTCCTGCAGGGCTTGCACTTGCCTCTGCAATGCTCTGAAATCTTCATCCTACGCCACATTTCTCCCGTGACCATGATTTCTTTTTGGAGGCATACTGCTCACCTCTCTCGCAAATCTCAACTGGTCCTGGTGCAAACTGCCTCACGTTCGGTGCTCTGTTTACACTACCCAGGCACTCCCGTTCTCTCTTCTCAGAATCCTTCCACCTATCCTGGTGCAAGCTGCCTCACTTTCGATGGTCTGCTCACACACTCAGGAACTCCCGCTCTGATACCACTTGATAGAGAGCCAAAATTACAGAGAAGAAAAATAGTTTTATTTTATTCAAATGCAGTAGAGAATTACTGTTACAATAGAATATTACAGTCACAGCAGAATATTACATAAGTCATAGAAGAGTTGCGCCTTTACAGAATTTCTCAAATCTAGAAATACAAAAAAAAATATTATCGTTCTAACCTTTCCCCTGTGCATGCCTTTGCTCTCCTTTTTAAAGGTTCTCAGGTGACGCTCCATTTCCAGTTGGTGGCCCTTCGTTTCCTCTTCTAGAACCTTTCGTTTCGCCTTCCCATGTCGCTTCGTCGTCCAGGTATTCGAAACGTCTCCCTTTCTGACTCTTCGTCTTCGGCTTGTCTTTCGAGCATGAAAATACGACATGTCATGATATCATGACATTTTTTTGCCTTTGGCTCTTTCTCTGTCTTTCATCATGAAAATGTGACATGTCGTGATATCGTGACACTTTTTTCTCCCTTTCTCTGTCTTTCGTCACGAAAATGTGACATGTCATGATATCGTGACACTTTTCTGTCTCTGGCTCCTTCTCTACCTTTTCGTCATGAAAATGCGACATGTCGCGATATCGCGACACTTTTCTATCTCTGGCTCCTTCTCTGCCTTTCCGTCATGATATCGCGACATGTCACGATATCGCGACATTTTCCTTCCTCGCTGCCTTTCTTATCTTCAAGTCGCGATATCACGACATGTCACGATATCACGACATTTGCCTTCGGACGCCTCCGCTTTTCTGTTTCGGTCACGATTTCGTGACATGTCACGAAATCACGACAATTTCTTTGGCATCTTCTCCCTCCTGCTGCTGGTCACGATTTCATGACATGTCGCGAAATCGTGACATTTTCATCGGCATCATCTTTCGGTTGCTTTTGGTCACGATTTCACGATGGTCATGATTTCATGACATGTCATGAAATCATGACATTCTCATCGGTATCTTCCCCTGGCTGCTCCTGGTCACGATTTCGTGACGGTCATGATTTCGTGACATGTCACGAAATCATGACATTCTCATCGGTACCTTCCCCTGGCTGCTCCTGGTCATGATTTCGTGACGGTCACGATTTCGTGACATGTCACGAAATCATGACATTTTCATCGGTACCTTCTCTCACCTGCTTCTGGTCGCGATTTCGTGACATGTCACGAAATCGTGACATTTTCACCGTGCTTCTGCTCTTTCTTGTTTTTGGTCGCGATTTCGCGACATGTCATGAAATCGTGACATTTTTGCCCCGCACCTTCTCTCTCCTGGCTGAGTCACGAAAACGCGACATGTCGCGATATCGCGACTCTTTTTCGGTCGCGATATCGCGACACCAAGGCAAACACTTAGAAAATTTTTTGTTGATGCAAGATTGCTCTGCTGCCACCGGATGCTCCTGCATCAGAGACTCCCAATCAACTATCTATAGAGAGTACCATCTACCTAAGGTGAATCATCATATCACGATAACTAAAGCCCTGATTCCATCGAAGTTGCCATCGACTTGCAATCAGTCATGCGATATTTTTCTAATAGTGTCTTGGCATATTTTTTTCTGAGTCACTTTGATGTAGTGCTCCTTCTGGTTGACTTCTAGACCAATAAAATAATGGAGAAGTCTGAGATCTGTCATCTCAAAATATTTACACAAGTCTCTTTTGACAGCAAATATCATAGTTTCTAAACTCCCTTTAATGAGCAGATCATCAACATAGAGTACAAGCAACACTATCTTAGAACCTCATTTCTTTAAATAGAGGTTTGCATCTGATGGAAATATTTTAAATCCATGTTGTAGGATGTGATTTTCCATTTTTATATACCAAGCTCGAGGAGCTTATTTTAAACCATATACGGATTTGACCAACTTGCACACTTTCTGCTCTTGGCCTTCCATTTCAAATCCTTCAGGTTGTATCATGTAGACTTCATCTTGGAGATCACAATTTAGAAAAGCGCTCTTGACATCCATCTGGTAAACTTTCCACCCATATGGTGCTTCCATAGCACAAATAACTCGAATAGTGGTCATTCGAGCAATAGGTGCAAATGTTTCCTCATAGTTAATGACTTCCTTTTGTGCATAGTCCTTTGCAAAAAGACAGGCCTTATGCTTATCAATTCCCATATTCCTTGTACTTGAATTTGTGCACCCATTTGCAAAAAATGGCTTCTTTTCGTATGGCAGATTGACAAGCACCCAAGTTTTGTTATTTTTTAGAGACTTATACTCAGCATCCATAGCAACCTTCCATTGTGGTTCACTAAGGGCATCTTGTACAGAAGTAGGTTCATGTTCATTCATTGAAGACATAAACACCCTGTCATAATCTATATCCATATCCTCTATTTCTCTCTCTGGATCTACATAAAGTTCCTCAAAATATTGACAAAGATCATCAACCTTAGTAGTCTCTGCTACTGCTCTCTCATGTCGAGCCATGCTACGAGTACGAGGTCCATCCAAAGTCAAATATGGTGGAGTGGATAACTTTGAGTCCTTGATTGTACTTGTATGCCATTTTGGATTCTTCTTCTATGGTTATGAAGAAGACGAAGAAGTAGAAGGACCTCCAGTCTTAGGCGATGAAGGGAACTTCTCATCTTTAGATTCGACAAGATCTAGGTATACATTAGATGTGCTTTGTGATGTGAAAGCCTCATCAAAAACAACATATCTATTGACATGAATCATCCTGGTTAAAGGATCAATCAAATGATAACCCTTATAGTGCTCATCATAGCCAAGAAGAATACACTTCAGTGTTTTCTCATCTAGCTTCTTCCTTTTCTCTTTCAGTATGTGCATGAAAGCTTTACATCTAAAAATGTGAATATGAGAGATGGAGGGTTTTTGACCACTCCATGCTTCCTGTGGAGTCATTCCTTTTAGGACCTTTATGGGTGCAATATTCAATAGATATACTACAGTGGTGACAGCTTCTACCCAATATTATTGCCCAAGACTAGCTCCTGTGAGCATACAATGAACCATTTCCATGATAGAACGATTCCTTCTCTCAGCAACTCCATTTTTCTAAGGAGTATAAGCAGTAGTTAATTATATCGTGATTCCATGTGTAGTCAAGAATGCAAAAAACTCTTTCGAGGTAAACTCCCCCCTTGATCTGAGCGGAGGGTTTGTATAGAAGTCCATGACTCCTCAACAAATTTCTTGAATTGTTGGAAGAAACCAAAGGCCTCAGATTTCAGTTGGATAAAGAAAATCCACATATTTCATGAGTAGTCATATACAAATAATTGAAAATATATCTTCCTCCCACAACTGTTTGGTGTGAAAGGATCGCATAGATCGATGTGAATCAACTCCATAGGTTTCTTTGCTCTTGTAGAGCTCTTCTCAAAAGGTACTCTATGTTGCTTTCCTGCCAAGCAGTCAGAGCACACTGTCAATATGGAAGAAAGGGAAGGAAGACCCTTTATCATCTCATACTTACTCAGCTCAAGTAAGTATCCAGAACTAAGATGCCCATATCTCTTGTGCCATAGGGAAGTTGCCTCCTTTGTAGAGACTGTCATGGCAACATGGGGAGTAGAGATAGCATCTAAGGCAAATAAGCCATGCTTATATGAAGTTGTTGCAATGTGCTTACCCCTCCTGGTAATAGAACAACACTTCTTGTCATCCTCAACATGAAAGTTCACAACCATATCTTTATCCAAAATTTGTATGTCTGATAACAAATTGTTTGCCAATTTTGGAACATAGAGAATTTTTTCAATCCGACAATTGCCATCAGGAAGAGTGACTAAAATTGTACCTTATTCCTAAACCTTGTAGGTTTTGTCATCAACAATAGTGACAGGTTTTCCATCCTTTGCCTCAAATGATTCAAACCATGATTTGTCACTAGTCATGTGCTTACTAGTGCCAGAATCAATATACCATATAGGATCCTTCTGCTTAGAGGTTATGATAGTCATGAGCACCTTGTGTGCCCACTCAGAATCTGAGTCAAATTATTCAAAAGTAACATTCACCTTGGGTTTCTTGTTCTTGTTTTGTGGTTTGTTCTGGCCTTTCTATTTAGGTTGTTTATTCTTATGCCAACACTTGTTTGTGTCATGGTTGTCTTTGTCACAAATTTTACAATATCTTTTCATTTGTTGAGGTTGTTTTCCTTTTGAATCTTTGTGAGAATTTCCTCCCTTCTAAAACTTACCCTTCTTCTTATAACCCTTCCTGTTGGAGTATAGAGTTGTATTAGAAGAATCATCTCTTTGAATTTGGCGTGCCTCCTCTTCTTGAAGAATATTGACCAACTCAACAAAGGTAACTTTTCTCTGTGACACCTGAAGTGAGGTGATCAACATCCGATAAGAATCGGGTAAATCTCTCAATACTACTAAATTAAGGAGCTTATCATCTACAATTTCTCCCAAAGAACTCAATTTTACTTTCAACTCAAACACTCTGCATAGAAAGAGTTCAACAGTCTCACCCTACTTCATACTCAAACTATGAAGTTGAGATTGAAGGTAAATAATGGTGGAATCATTCCTTCCCTCATAAATGGTTTGAAGGGCATCCCATGCCTCTTTACCATGTTATTTTTTAGCTATGTGAGGTTGAACTTCATCTAAAACAACAACCAAGATGAGCACTCTTTCTCTACTATCTTTCTTATCAAATGTTATCTGATCTGCAGTTGGAGTTGTTGTTGTTGTTGATCCAACTACTGGTGAAGGTATTGTTGTTGTTCCAGAAACAACATCCCATAAGTCCTCCATGACAAGGATAGCCTTCATCTTGTTTTTCCATGGTGTGTAATTAGGACCTTTCAATAACCGATAAGCATCAGTCATTAACTTTGCAGCCATAGTGAGGGTTCCTTATAACACCAAATGGTCCCATTTCGATATACCTTTTATCAGGTCATTATATCGTACAAAATACCTACCCTTAAATGAGGGAGACTATAGGTATTTTTAAAAATAAATAAAAAATCACCCACTCTTACATGAGGGAGACTATAGATAATTTTTAGAGATCATACGATACGTGGAACTTAGGCGGTATTGAAATGGAATCATCTTGATGATGGCACCTACCATAGAAAGTTGGCAATCCTCATGCGTAGGGCGTAACTTCCACTAAACACTTCAGATGTCAGAACTTTCATTAGGATTTACGTCTAAACATGAGAATGATTAGGGTAGTGGATGGAGTAAAAAAATACAAAATTGGCGACCTTATTCCTCCCCAAAAATTGATAGAGAACAATCTTAGACATTTTTTTTGCAGCTATATTAGGAGGCAGATACATTAGCCCAATCACGAAAGCATTACCTGTAAGTGTAGGCTAAAGGTATCACAAATACCAAACGCTACAGTGCAATAAATTGCATGGATGGGTTCATTTATTTTTGGGGACTTAAGGGAGATTAATTTTTACTTTAATGAAGTAGTGCAAATGTAATTGGAGAGTGCAACATACATCAAAAAAGTTCCCACAAAAAAATGAACCTCAAGTGTTGTTTTCCACCGAAAATGCACCTGTACAATATGTCAATTTATTTTTTGCAAAATGAAAAAAATACTCCAAAAAATTCTTTCACTTTCCCCCCTGAATTTTGTAGATTTTTGAAAAAAAAATTGACCCCCTTGTTACGTTTGAAAAATTTCTTCCTAATGTTCTAAAAACTTTTTCAAAATTTAATTAAATAATTTCTTTCAAAAAAAAAATATTTCAAATAATTTCTTTTTATTTAAAATAATTTTTTTTAAGAAAATAAAAAATTTAATTAGATTTAGAAAAAAATAAAAAACACATTTAAAGAAAAAAATAACAAAACTTTAACAAATGAGAGAAAAATACCTTACTATAAAAAAATATGGCCGTGGGGGGGGGGGGGTCATAGGGAGTCGATCCCTCGACCTCCGACCTGTCAACTTTATCTCCCGTGTAACTAGCCAGCCGAGCTAAGCTACTCGATGGGAGTAAGGGGGAGGCGATCCCTACTTCAATTCCTCTAGGGCTGCAAGCTTGGAGGAGCGTCGCTCGACCGCAACTCTAGAGTGGAGATGTGGCAGCGACGACAACGTCTATCAATTGGATTTCCCACATTCTCCCATAATTTTTTTCAACGCTCTGTAAACCTGCAACTCATCTTCGTCAGTGCCTACTGTTGTTAGGATCACGTGCGACTACAAAATTTGGCTGCGTTTGATGATCTACAGTGAATTTCACTCTCTGGAAAAACAAAACCTGCCAACGGGATTTTCTTGATCAAGTGTCGCAATGCTCTATGAGAAATTTTTTTGCATGTAGTAGATCTACGCGAAGGTGGCACCGTTGCAGTGGACAGCGACTGTGATCCTCCCGAAAAAAACCTGTCTCAACAATGAGATGTGTATATTACTGTCCAACTCAAAAATGACATGCTTCTATCTACTGCGAATAGTGATTCAAGCCTGAGGCTCCAATGGACTCGATTTTATGGCTGTGGTAAATGACTCAAATAGCAGATGTTGCAATCCGACTATGAATGATAACAAATATTTCTTGGCTTCCAAATCTCCCGTGTGCACTGTAAATTTTTAAGAAACTTTTTCCCCACATGTGGGATACAAAGACTCCCAAAGGGAAATAAAATTAAAACAATGCACATGCGTTGTTGACCACCTACGGGTGGTCTCCCCAAATGAACCCTTTTGTTCGTTGTGTCGCCTAAGAATTAGTAGTGTCTCCCATCCACATAGGTGTCAAGTTTTTAGTCCACTATCTATCCACGTCCTATTGCGTCCAGTCTTTAGGTTGTCTAGGATCAACCTCCCATGTTTCCACGTCATGCCCTAGATCTCGAAGAGTCGACTCTACTATGCATGGGGTCCCGCAGCATCTATCGTATTATCTTGTCAATGTGTATGCTCTACATTTTTCATGCTAGCCAGGTCGATAGGGTTCAAATATGTGATTTGACCCTTGGTCTACATCCATTTGTAGAGTCCATGTCACTCAGATCTACAGTTGTCATTCGTGGTCAATTTGACTATCGATGATTATCAGGTCACAGGATCCAGGTCTAGTCAACCTCGAGCTACGCAGTCTCCTCCCTCGGGGTTACTTCGCCAATTGGTCTTAAGATGCCTAGGTTGACCGATCCACCTAGTCAGGCTACGAGAGCTCCAATGACAGGGAGCTCTAATACCATGATATGCAAAACCAACACCGAAAGGCATTTCATTGAGTAAATAAATAGGTTACATTAGGCTTCAATTATCCCGTAAGAAGCGAATCTAAAAAACATATGGATCCCAAATTACAATATGCCAACAAACTATATGCTATAAGAATAATAAGCTATAATTTTGGTCATCAAATCCACACAGGAAAGGACATTCGATGATTTGTGCGCCCTGGACCTATGACCAACATTGAAATGCCGAGAGGAAGAGTTGCCCCTCGTGTTGATCTTCGGAGAAAGGCCGACTCCTATACTAATCTACTTTTGGGGTTTGATATAAGAGTGCAGGAAAGAGATAAAAGGAGTTCGGGTTAGAGAAAGAAATAAAAAGGATAAGGGTTAGAGATTGATGATTCAAGGTGGGGAAGAACAGGAAGCACAATCACTCACTAATAACTCGAATAGAAGCAAAGAACACTAAGAATAGACGAAAGAAACACGATACTCGCTTTCCTATGTATCCTCTGGATGAGTTCACAGGGTTCTCCTTTCTCTCTCATTGGAATTCAGGGTTCATAGTAACAACGATTAAGACAAGGGAATAACAGAAACCACGACCCACCAGGCAACATAAAAGAAAGCTTATACGATGTTTTTCCTCTCCTATGTATCCTTCAGGGAAAATTTTAGGGTACAGTCCCCAATCGCACACCGGATTCAGGATTCAGAGTCTCAGTATACGAGTGCAGACAGACAAAAGAATTAAGCACAGAAGGTAGCATAAAAGAGAGAAATGGAGTACAAAAATATTTAGTATTAGACGCAGGACATCAAGTTACAGCAGCTTTCTAGCAGAAAGTTCCCCCCCTTTTACATTAGAAAATCTAGGTTTTTATAGAGGACCCGACCCTCTATGTCATTATTACACAGAATGGTGAAGTATTCTTGAGATCTGAGAAGTCGGCTTCTCGTGGCCTTCGAGACTGAGCTTTCTAATCCATTACCAGAACAGGCAACTGTGACCGGGTCAACCGTAGAAATATGCATTGATGAACCGCCTGAGCATCCCTGGTGCAATGCTCGAGTGGCCGCCATGCTCGTCGAACTTCTCCTTTAGGGACTAACACTTCGCTTCCAATTGCCAAAAAAGGACAACGAGCTTATTGGGCAAGAAAGAATGCATTTACGAGGCACTTGATTTTCTCGGGAAACTACCCGGCTTGAAGCGCGTGCCCATCGCAAAAAAACATCATGTCGCGATATCATGACATTCTTCTGTCCTGGCACTTTCTCCTTGCCTTTGGCTGTGAAAACGTGACATGTCGCGATATCGTGACACTTTTCCCTTGTTGCGCTTCCTCCTTGCTCTGAGCCGCAAAAACGCGACATGTCGCGATATCGTGACGATTTTTCATTCTTGCCCTTCCTTGTGTTGTGAGTCACGAAAATACGACATGTCGTGATATCACGACACTTTTCTTTGTTTGGTCTTCTTTGTCGCTTTGAGCCACGATTTTGAGACATGTCGCGATATCGCGACAACTTTTCTTTGCTACACTCTTTCCTCACTGTCGGCCGCGATTTTGCGACATGTCACGATATCGCAACAACTTTTCTCTTTGGCTCTACCTCCTTATTGTCGGCCACGATTTTGCAACGTGTCACGATATCGTGATGGCTTTTCTCTTTGGCTCTGCCTCCTTGCTGTCGGTCGTGATTTTACGACATGTCGCGATATCGCGACGACTTTTCTCTTTGGCTCTGCCTCTTTGCTGTCGGTCGCAATTTTACGTGTTGCGATATCATGACGGCTTTTCTCTTTGGCTCTGCCTCCTTGCTGTTGGCCACGATTTTGCGATGTGTCACGATATCACGACGGCTTTTCTCTTTGGCTTTGCCTCTTTGCTGTCGGCCACAATTTTATGACGTGTCATGATATCGCGATGGCTTTTCTCTTTGGCTCTACCTCTTTGCTGTTGGCCGCGATTTTGCAATGTGTCGCGATATCGCGATGACTTTTCTCTTTGGCTCTGCCTCCTTGCTGTCGGTCGTGATTTTGAGACGTGTCGCGATATCATGACGGCTTTTCTCTTTGGCTCTGCCTCCTTGCTGTCGGCCGCGATTTTGTGACATGTCACGATATCACGATAAATTTTCTCTTTGGCTCTGCCTCCTTGCTATTGGCCATGATTTTGCAACATGTCGCGATATCGTGACAACTTTTCTTTTTGGCTCTGCCTCTTTGCTGTTGGCCGTGATTTTGCGACATGTCACGATATCGTGACACTTTTTCTTTATTGCGCTTTGGAGCTATTTTCTTTGGCCTGCTTGGTAGCGAAGCTTTTTCTTCTTCATTCTGTATACAAGGGAGTGGCATGGAAAGCCAAAATTGCTGCAACACTTACAAATGAAAAGAAATACTCTTGCAAAAGATTTTTTTATTTTTATTTTTATTTTCTACCCCTTGTGCAATGTGACAAAATTGTCAACATTCTTGGCGGCTCGCGGGGCATTTTGCTAGTCTGAATGCAGAGATCCCAGGCCTTTATCCATTGGGCAACAGAGTCATTCTCATTATCTTCTTCTCTGATCATCCACTTGACAACATATATTTTTTGTTTGTGCCTAAGCTCCTAAGCAACCTTAGTGCTTTCGGCTCTTATTTACTAGCCGGGCTATTTACAATTTATACAAAATTTGTGGCATGACAGACATACCGCCATCACAAACTCAGCCTCGGGTGTCTATCCGATGAATCTGCAGTGCCCGAACCAGATCAGATTGAACTTCAGTTGATCTTTGAAGTTTGGCTGGCTTCTTCTCGAAGTTGTCCATGCTGCAAACAGGAAGCAGCGTAGTGAGTTGTCACTCCTGCCAGTACCCGTGCTGTTGATGAAAGATGTGGTGAAGAAGTTCGCCGCATGAGGGGCCTCTTGGGGTACTAGCTGTGGTGATGGCTGGAACCAGAGTATCGCTGAATCTAGCAACTGTGGGCTGGATACAGGTTCTTCCATCTCCTTGATGCTGTAACAGGGCTCTTCTGACAACGAGCAATCTTCCAGGGTCTCTTCAGGCTCAGCCTCTTGATGAATCATGCTCGTTGGGTTACAAAAAGAGTGCAAAAATGGGCCCTCTTCATTTTTAGGCTCTACCACATGAGCCTGCTCTTCTTCTTGGTAGTTGCAAGCAGTCGTATTGTTCATTGTTGGGGCAAAGCTTGCAAATTGCCATGGTTGGACCTGGATGGGATCTGCCTCTCGAGCTCCACACGACCACATCTCGGGCTTCTGCTCAGTATGATGAGTCTGCCATGAATAATACTGTGTTGGGCAGATAGTAGCAGTGATTATCGAAGAAAGTGATGGGGCTTCTCCCCACTGCCACATTCCTGATAGAAACTGCTCCGCTCGTACTGCTTCCTCAAAAATTTGAGGGAATCTTTGTTCACCTAATCGCAGTAAGAGGAGGCCTATGTCCGGGTGAAAAGCCCGAACATAGTAGAGGTGGGCTTGGGCGGGTGTTGGTTGAATCTCCCCTAGAACTTTCTTCCAAGTTCTACAAAATTGGACATTGAAGTCCGTGACGCTCTCCAAGGGTGTTCTCTTGATGGTGGAGAAGTACGTCAGAAGTTGGAAGGGATCCTAAGAGCCATCAAATGTTTCGAATAGTGCTCCTGCCAAGTCATCCCATGAGCATATGCTTTTAGACCCGAGCAGTCTATACCATCGCAGCGCCCTTCCTTCCAGAGACAGCCAAAAGTCGAACCATGACATCTTCGTGGATTATGTCATAGAGGAACACTAAAGTAGCAACAGCTTCAAGGTGCTCTCGGGCCATTCCCGTGGTGCCATCATATATTGTCAATGCCTTCAGGGTGCCTTCGGGAATCTCGTGGTAACTTTGAAGATTCAAGGGGCCTCGGTCATCCCAGCTGGGAAAACTTACCCCTACCATTATAGCAACGGTCTACAAAGATCACGGTTATCGCCGCTAAGTCGAAGTCGCCAGATGAACATTCTTTCTCCACTTGTGAGGTCAAGGCTGCTCACCGAACCTTGATTCCTTTAAGATATCTTCTTTCAGCTTTTAAAAAAAAAAGGGGCGCCTATGATCAAAAATCTAGATCTTCAGCTCAACGGAGTCGCCAGGTGATTTTGACAGATATAGACAAGCCAGAGATTCACCAAACTCAAGCTTGCTTAAAACACGGGGTGCTTTGGCATGAAGGTACTGGTCTCTACGACTTAGAGATTTTTGGGTAAAACAGAGTCACCAGATGCTGGGAGTCTTTTGGCAATGATAGCATCGATTCTCACTACCACTCAGAAGATGAGACTGACCGGATCTCACCGGGAACTGTTTGAACTTGGCTCCGGTGAAGACGGGTTAGAAATTTTCAAAATATGGGACCTTGGTCCCACCGGGCATGCCAAAAACTGTTGGTCATCAAATCCGCACAAGAAAGGACTTTCGGTGATTTGTGCGCCCTGGACCTGCGACCAACATTGAAAGGCCGAGATGAAGAGATGCCCCTCGTGTCGATCTCCGAAGAAAGGCCAGCTCCTATACTAATCTACTTTTGGGGTTTGAGATAAGAGTGCAGGAAAGAGATAAAAGGAGTTCGAGTTAGAGAAAGAAATAAAAAGGATAAGGGTTAGAGATTGATGATTCAAGGTGGGGAAGAACAGGAAGCACGATCACTCACTAATAACTCGAATAGCAGTAAAGAACACCAAGAATAGATGAAAGAAACGTGATACTCGCTTTCCTATGTATCCTCTGGACGAGTTCACAGGGTTCTCCTTTCTCTCTCGCTGGAATTCAGGGTTTAGAGTAACAGCAATTAAGACAAGGGAATAACAGAAACCATGACCCACCAGGCAAAGATAAAAGAAAGCTTATACGACATTTTTCCTCTCCTATGTATCCTTTAGCACAAATTTTAGGGTACAGTCCCCAATCACACATCGGATTTAGGATTCAGAGTCTTAGTATACGAGTGTAGATAGACAAAAGAATTAAGCATAGAAGGCAGCATAAAAGAGAGAAATGGAGTACAAAAATCTTTAGTATTATATGCAGGACATCAAGTTACAGCAGCTTCCCACGGAAATATGCATTATGAACCACCTGAGCATCCCTGGTGCAATGCTCGAGTGGCCGCCATGCTCACCAAACTTCTCCTTCAGGGACTGACACTTCGCTTCCAATTGCCAAAAAAGGACAGCGAGCTTATTGGGCAAGAAAGAATGCATTTACGAGGCACTTGATTGTCTCGGGAAACTACCCGGCTTGAAGCGCGTGCCCATCGCGAAAAAACATCATGTCGCGATATCGTGACATTCTTCTCTCCTGGTGCTTTCTCCTTGCCTTTGGCCGTGAAAATGTGACATGTCACGATATCATGACACTTTTCCCTTGCTGTGCTTCCTCCTTGCTCTGAGCCGTGAAAACGTGACATGTTGCGATATCGCGACGGTTTTTCATTCTTGCCCTTCCTTGTGCTGTGAGTCGCGAAAATGCGACATGTTGCGATATCATGACACTTTTCTTCGTTTGGTCTTCTTTGTCGCTTTGAGCCACGATTTTGTGACATGTCGCGATATCACAATAACTTTTCTTTGTTGCACTCTTTCCTCACTATCGGCCACGATTTTGTGACATGTCACGATATCGCGATGGCTTTTCTCTTTGGCTCTGCCTCCTTGCTGTCGATCGTGATTTTGCGACGTGTCGCGATATCGTGACGACTTTTCTCTTTGGCTCTGCCTCCTTGCTGTCGACCGCGATTTTGCGACGTGTCACGATATCGTGACGGCTTTTCTCTTTGGCTCTGCCTCTTTGCTATCGGTCGTGATTTTGCGACGTGTCGCGATATCATGACGACTTTTCTCTTTGGCTCTACCTCCTTGCTATCGGTCATGATTTTGCGACGTGTCGTGATATCGCGACAACTTTTCTACCTCTTTACTGTCGACCACGATTTTGCGACGTGTCGCGATATCGCGACACTTTTCTCTTTGGCTCTGCCTCTTTGCTATTGGCCATGATTTTGCGATGTGTCACGATATCACGATGGCTTTTCTCTTTGGCTCTGCCTCCTTGCTGTCGGTCGCAATTTTGCGATGTGTCACGATTTTGCGACGTGTTGCGATATTGCAACGACTTTTCTCTTTGGTTCTGCCTCCTTGCTATCGGCCGCAATTTTGCGACATGTCGCGATATCGCGACAACTTTTCTCTTTGGCTCTGCTTCCTTGCTATCAGCTACGATTTTACGACATGTTGCGATATCGCGATAGCTTTTATTTTTGGCTCTGCCTCTTTGCTATCGGTCGCGATTTTGCGACATGTCGCGATATCGTGACACTTTTTCTTTATTGTGCTTTGGAGCTATTTTCTTTGGCCAGCTTGGCAGCGAAGCTTTTTCTTCTTCATTCTGTATACAAGGGAGTGGCATGGAAAGCCAAAATTGCTGCAACACTTACAAATGAAAAGAAATACTCTTGCAAAAGAATTTTTTTTTTGATTTTTTTTTCTACCCCTTGTGCAATGTGACAAAATTGTCAACAATAACTAATGTAATAATAATAGTATAGTCTAAATTATACGCTAACAATTATCCATAGTAACAGACATATAAATAAGGGTTCATGTATGCTAAAAATTTGAAGGCTATAAAAATGTAATGGAACAGATTGATGGTTGTTGAAGTTTGTTGAAATTTCTCCCTAATTGTCTAAATTCATGTGTGGTTATTTATTTGTGTTTCAATATGCTTTCTTGACTACATCACTTTGTTGCAATATCAACCTTGACTATTTACAAAAGGAGGATGAAAATAAGCTTCTATGATTGTCTTTATAGGTTTGTGACTTGGTATAGATGAGGTGATGTTTGGTAGGGCCATCTATCATCCTATTTACATAAGTATAAAAAACCCCTAGACTTATTCATCAAAACTAAGATTGATAGTGTAAAATAAATTTGATTTTAGAAGAATCCTACTACATGAATAAGTCAATGGAGTTTCATCATCCATCTCTTATCAATGATACACCAAGTTTTTGTTTATATATGTATTATTTGTCATTTTAATAGTGTTTAATGACCCCTTTTACTCTATCCATCACATCATATAAATAACCCATTCATAATTTTCACCATCGACAAGGAGAATAACCCTTATCAAAGGTTATATCATCTACAATTGAATAGTAAAAAATTAGAAAAAAATTCTAATTTTTTGAAGTGTAAGACAATAGTTTAAATTTAAACAACTAATTACCTTGAGAATATCCTATACACTCACCTAAAATGAATCATAAAAAACTTACCTCTAGACTTGCTCCCCCTCCTCTTTTGAATGAAATTGTAAGCTATATCATTTCTTGCTCATTAACATCTACTTTAAAGCAAGTGAGCTACTGGGAGGCCCTAGAACGTGATGAATTTTAAATAAAATTGGGTGATACCTTGGTGAATAATGTCCTTTATATCATTATACTCTCTTATCAAGTTGGGTACCAATTTGTGGTTGTATATAAACTGTGATATTTTTCACCTCTTCCACCATGGTCTTCACCCATGTCAGTTTGCCAATATCCTCAAGCATGAGGTCAACACAATGGGTATCACATGAGATCTAGAAAATAGAGGGGTATTTATCCTCTAAAATCTTTCCTATAGACACATATGCCATTGTGTTGTCCATCATAACTTAAGCAACATTCTCTACTCCAAATTCTAGTCTAATATTTTATAACAAATTGAATAAATTCTATGTATTTTCAACCGTTGTGAGGTATCAATCAACTTCAAGAATACCATGAAATCACCTAAAACCACCATGAAGTTGACAAACATGTGGGTTCATCACATCCATCCATCCATCAAAGAAAATACTATAATTGTTCTTCCTCTATATTTCTTTTTACTCTTCTACAAAAGCATCTCAATCATGACACACCTCCAACAATGACCCACTAAAATATTTTGTTGAAAGTGGATTAACCCCTTTGTTAGGATTGCTCAATGACCTTGGTCCTCACTAGGGCTTCCCAATAATTGTTCACACAATTAAAGGGAATGTTACCATAATACTAAAAATTGGTTATCATTATTCCTACATTTTTTGTCTTATCCTTACCACATGTGCTATTCTAAAGGATAGTTTATCATGTGTTTGGGCCTTGGTCAATACTCACAGTCCTCCTAGTACCACTACCTTGTTGGATATGAGGGCTAATAATAGACTCTTTGGTAAATATATTAGCATCCTCCAGTTTGACCTCACCCCCATAAAAGAGGTCCAAGACCTTATTCCATTTCCAATTGCAACTCTCATCCTTTGGTGCTCTATTTTTTCCTCCTTATTACTCATCCATGTCTTTACCTTATTGTTAACATATTGTTTGCTCTAGGCCATGATTTCACATCATGCTCTACTTGCCCAATTAAATGATATTTGGGATGATGGATGCCTCGTCACATGTTCTTGTTGCACTGTTTACCAAAATATTTAATTTGATAAATTTATATTAATCCCATGTTTCTTGGCCATGAGTTCACATCATGCTCTATTTCCCCAATTAAATGATATTTGAGGTGATGGATGCCTCCTCACATGCTCTTGTTGCAATGTTTACAAAACATTTAATTTGATAAATTTATATTAACCCCATGTTTCCATATTCGATCCCTCCCTTAATTTGAATTTGAGGTTAAACTTGAAAGATTCAATACATTGCTTGTAGTGGTGGTTCTAAAGCCTTCACTTAAAAAATTCATCTATGTTTTCAAAGAAAAATAAATAAATAAATAACTAAACACATTCTTTAGGTTGTAGCCTACATGCTTTAAGAACAACAAACAAATATATATCTTTCTATATATATAAAAAGAGAAACACTAAATTTTGGTAAAAAATATTGTCTCTAAAATCTCTTTGAAATGAACGAAATATCTTCAATGTTAAGTCATTAAATCGATTTGAAAATAAATTAAAGTTAATGATTTAATTAAAAATTATAATAAAAATTAAAAAAATATATTGAATTTTATATTTATTATATATTACAATAATTATCAATTACAAATCATGATTATTATTACTTAATTTTAAGTACTTGAACTCTGCATATTTATTTTTATAATAAGCTTAAACTATGACAAGTATGATGTTATAAAATATATCTTACATGTGCATCTACATTTTTCAAATATTAACGCGTGTGCTAAAAATCCACAAACGACAAACCTGCAACTTTTTAAAACTAAAGAGATTTCTATGATTTCTTTGCATGAAGAAGGTAATAAAGAAAAATGGAAAAACTTCCTTGGTGGGTGACATCTCTCGGCGTGAACGCCACCTACGCCTTCCAACCAAACGAGAAAAACCAAAACGGTTCTTGTGAATGGTGGAAACAAGAAACACTACTTACATTCTACTTTTTCTTCCAAATTTTTCTTCATGTACGTTATATTAGCTCGGATTCTTTTCTTAATAATAAAATATACCACTAAACTTACTAAAGTTAAAGTTTAGTAAACTACCTTTGAAGCTAACTTTTCCATTTGTTATGTGCGTGGGAACAAACAAGAAGAAAAAAAACTTTTCTCTTCTTATTTTGTGCGTGGGACCAAACAAGACCAAAAAAAGGCGCGCGAAAATACATCACATTTTCTTGGTGCTTACGCTTTACACCTGTCGATGGCGCGTTTTTTTTTGTCCTTTCAACGAAAATACATCACATTTTCTTGGTGCTTACGCTTTACACCTGTCGATGGCGCGTTTTTTTTTGTCCTTTCAACGAAAATACATCACATTTTCTTGGTGCTTACGCTTTACACCTGTGGATGGTGGAAACAAGCAACACTAATAATATTCTACTTTTTCGTTGCCTCTTGCCACACTGTTTGCGCTTTATTCCGTCTCTCCGCGTTGGAACATGACAGGTAATACCATAATAAAAGAAAAAGAGCGGAAGAAGGCTTCCTTCAATCTTTGCTTAACATTGAAGCTAACTTTTCCATTTGTTCTCTGCGTGGGACCAAAAACGCGTTGGTCCCACGCGTAATACCATAATAAAAGAAAAAGAGAGGAGGAAGAAGGCTTTCTTCAATCTTTGCTTAACATTGAAGCTAACTTTTCCATTTGTTCTCTGCGTGGGACCAAAAAAGCGCGTTTTTGGTCCTTCGTTATCTTCATCCTTCGTCTAAGATTTTTGTCACACAAATTCCTTATTGCTTGGCTCTCTGCATTGCTTGCTTATTCTTAATTTGATCAAATCGAAATTATTTATTCGACAGATTTTCGGAGTTCAGACATGGAGGGATTTTCATGTACAGGCGGCGGCGAGAGTTCAAGCACCGGCGTTGACGAGAGTTTAAGCACCGGCGTCAGCGGCGAGAGTTCAAGCACCGGCGGCGAGAATTCAAACACCGGCGACAAGAGTTTAAGTGCTGGCGGAGGCGAGAAATCAAGCACCGACGGCGTCGAGAGGTCAGTCACCGACGGCGACGAGAGTTCAAGTACCTGCGAGTGTTTACGCACCACCGGTGGCGGCGAGACCTTCATACATTACAAGCCTTCCCCACCACAGCACCATAAAAGATGTCAGGTATACATGAGCTTCCTAGGTACGGATGTGAGGACTATCCTGGTTGATCACCTGCTCGACTCCCTAACCGATGCAGGATTAAATGTCTTCCGGGATACTAAGAGTTTAGAAAAGGGAAAGAATATTGTGGTCCGCCGGGAAGAGGCTCTTAGAAATTCCACCCTCTTTATACCCATATTCTCTACCGGTTATGCCAGCTCACCGTGCCGCCTCAAAGAGCTCTGTCTTAGTTGTTCTTGCAAATCCATAATAATTCCCTTGTATTACAATGTGAAACCTTCCGATCTGACGTGCGCTGACAAGAAAGGCCCGTATGCCAGGGCATTTCAGCAGTATAGGAAAGGAAAGATATATAGCGAAGAGGAAATGGATGCGTGGAAGAAGGCGTTGCAACGAGTATCTCTTCTCCCTGGTTGGGCCTCCCGAGAAAGCGTGAGCGGGTAAAAATTCATTTCCAGCTACTCTTTTGTGTTTTGCATTTTGTGGTTGTGATTATTCTGCTTGAAGCTAAATGAAACATATCAGTCTTTTGAGTGCTGCATTTCATGCTTTTTTAGATAGTATGAACATATAATGACCCTCCCCAAATTGAGTTTTCAAACCCTTGCTGTAGATATGGTAATATTCCTGACTAAAATTCTGAACCATGCAAATAAAAATCAGATCTGTAAATAACCCAGAAAAATACACCATAAAACCTTAAGATTGTCACAAACACACCACAATATTTTATATTATCTTTTATAAAACCACAATTATTTAGATCACACCTGAAATATTAACATAAACCCTGGATGCTGAACAAACAACACAACCTCTGCTAAATTATTGAATGAAAACAACTCACAAATGCCCAGCCACAAAACTGCTAAACTCTACGCAAAAATTTGAAACTATAATGCCACACCAAATATGAAATACCACACCAAGAAGGGTTCCCAAAACCCCAAATCTGATCTCCCCAAATCTGATATGAATGCTGCCAAAGAAATCCTCAATAAATGATGCAGAATGTCTCAATAAACCCAATTGTAAACCCTGGTTGGATTTACCTCAGAGAAACTCTAGGGTTTTCGTCCTAGGTTTCTAGCCAAGAGGGTTTTCGTCCTCAAAGCTATCCCTTGCAAGGTTTCATCCGCAAGAGAGAATTCTCTCGTAGGGTTTCATCCACAAGAGAAAAGTGTATTAGTTGCAAAGCCAAATACAACAATGTAGAAGAGATAAAATGATCCAAGCTCCCTCAAATGAGCCCCCTACTCCTCTTTATATAGACATTCTTTTAATTATTTATTGAGGTTGCACTTTTTTATTTCACTTAATAATACCTTAGAAAATAATAATAAAATGATATTTATTCTCCTAATGGGGCATACACCCTCATTTCCCCCTTTTTATTATTTAATTGCCAAATTTCACCAAAAATACTCTTAACACACCAAAACACATCAAGAATCCACTCCACAACTATGTATAATAAAAATATGAAAAATGGGGACATTACAGAACAACTTTAATGGACTGACACCCCAAACCGGTCAGATCGCTTATCCACCGATACAGTTTAACGTGTTGTAACATCCACCGATACAGTTTAACGTGTTGTAACGCATAAATTGTATCCTATGACTTTCTTAAATTCCAAATTAGGTGGATAGAATTTGTTAGAGTATAAAATATAGAAAAGCAATTATAATGTTTCAAACTTTAACAACAGAATTAATAAAATAAGACAAACACACAGTAGAAGAGACAACGATTTTAACGTGGTTCACCCAATGTGGGTTACAACCACCAAGAATTTTCAGTCCTTTCTTTCTCAATCAAAGCAATAGAGGGTTACAACCTACAACAAACATCTGCTGTAATTTCCTCTCTATATTTACAAGGAATCAACACAATAATTTTCATTATATACTCTGTTTTTCCTCACAACTATATATAAGAAAAAAATAGAAAAAAAAATTGTTTTTCTTAATACATTCCAAGATTAACACTGAGTTCCCAAAGATCTAATTTTGAGATAAAAACAAAAAAAAAATCCCTTGCTGTCTTGTTGTAAATCCGGAAACTTTCTCTGGTAGACTAACAAACTGTAAATCTGGAAACTTTCCCTCGCCTCGTCCCGCAGAAATCAGAAAATTTCTCTGTTTAGCCTCCTTATAATTAGGCTCCATTCCTAATAATCTCCCACTTGGAGACTAATTCCATTGCACCATACTGCAACCAAGGACTGAAAAATTCTCATCATGGCCTCTTATTCCTTAAGGCCAACTAAAGTTGAGCAAAAGGTCAAATTTTCTCTTGACACCACTTTTGTAAGAATGTCAGCAGGATTTTGTGATGTGTGAACTTTCCCTAATTTCAAAGATCCATCTTCCACTACCGATCTAATGAAATGATACCTGAGTTTGATGTGTTTAGTTTTTGAATGGAATGTCAAATTCTTCGCAAGGTGTATAGCACTCTCGCTATCACTCCACAACCTATTATCCTCTTGCTTCTTCCCTAGTTCTTCCATTAGTCTTTACAACCAAACCATCTCTTTGATTGCTTCTATAGCAACAACATATTCAGCTTCAGTGGTTGAAAGGGCAACTACGTGTTGAAGTTTAGAAATCCAACTAACCGCTCCTCCTCCTATAGTAAAGATGTAGCCAGTAGTGCTCCTTCCACCATCAAGATCATCTGCCATATCAGAATCTACAAAAACTTTCAAGCATATATTAGAGCCTCCAAAATTTAAAGAATAATTTGAAGTTCCTCTCAAGTACCTAAGTATCCATTTTATCGCTTGCCAATGTCCTTTTCCCGGATTACTCATAAATCTACTCACTACTCCCACTGCATGGGCAATGTTTGGTCTTGTACAAACCATTGCATACATCAATCTTCCAACCGCTGATGCATAGGGAACCTTAGCCATATGCTCTTGTTCCTTTTGTGTCTTGGGACACAAATCTTTGGTGAGTTTGAAATGCTTTGCCAATAGAGTAGCAACATACTTTGCATTGTTCATGTTGAGTCTCTTAAGCACTTTTTCAATGTATTCTGCTTGTAAAAATTTCATAGTGTGACTCTCATTATCTCTTGTTATCCTCATACCAAGGATTTGTTTGGCTTCTCCCAAATCCTTCATGGCAAAGGATTTAGCCAACTTCTTCTTGAGCATGTTTATATCTTGCATATTTGTTCCTGCAACCAACATGTCGTCCACATACAATAGCAAAATAACATAGTTACAATTTCCAGTTTGCTTAAAATATACATAGTGATCACTTTGACATCTTTCAAACCTTTGATTAGCCATGAACTTATCAAATTTTAAATACCACTGTCTAGGAGCTTGTTTTAACCCATACAAGCTCTTTTTCAGTTTACATACCCAATCCTCTTTACCTTTCACCTTAAAGCCTTATGGTTGGTGCAAATAAATTTCCTCCTCCAAATCACGATGAATAAATGTTGTCTTCACATCCAATTGCTCTAGATACAAATTTTCTATAGCTATAAGACTCAAAATAGCTCTAATAGAGGTCATTTTTACAACTGGAGAAAAAATCTCATCAAAATCAATACTTTTTTTTTGAGTGAATCCCTTGACCACTAGTCTTGCTTTGTATCTCTTATGCCCTTCATTCTCCTCTTTAATCCTGTACACCCATTTATTGGTCAAAGTTCTTTTACCTTTGGGTAGCTCAACCAAATCCCAAGTTTGGTTGTGGAATAAAAAGTCCATTTATTCATTCATTGCAAGCTACCACTTATTCCTGGTATCCATCTGTAATGCTTCCTGAAAACATTCTGGCTCACCAAAGATCAGTATACAAAACATAATCAAAGAAACATTGAGGAATTCTACTTATCCTCGTAGATCATCTAACATCACTTTCTGGAGATTGAGGTGCTTGCTGCTGCTATTGTACATTTTGATATTCTACCACTTTTAGAGTTACCTTTTCTGTGTCCATCAAGGTCTATGTATTCAGTATTTTCCTCTTTATGTTTCTTTCCCTGCAACCGATCTTTATACAAGTTTTTTTCATTAAATATGACATCCCTACTTCTAATGACTTTTCGGTTATCACAATCCCATAATATATAACCCAAGCCATCAATATCGTAAACAATAAAATAACACTTTTGGGCCTTAGCATCTAACTTATTTCTGTTCTTTTTGTCTATATGCTTGAAAGCCTCACATCCAAATACCTTAAGGAAAGAATAATTTACTGGTTTACCTGTCCAAAGCTCTTTCGAAATTCCTCCATCCAAGGCACTAGATGGTCCTCTTATACTGCAGTATCAACAGCATGAGCCCATAAAAATAATTGTAAGCTTGCATGTATTCCCATGCTCCTAGCACGCTCCATGATGGTTCTATTCATTCTTTTTGCAACCCCATTTTCTTGAGGTGTTCTTGGAACTACCTTGATTCTTCTAATTCTATTTTTAGAACAAAACACTGTTGGCAATTTTGGGTTTGAGATCCTAGCTTCTTGTCTATGAGTTGTCATTGATGTCAAAAGGAAATGGCATTAATGTTAAGAGGATGTGTTGGCTTCAAAGGTGGAAGATTCCAAGAGAATCCGGAGAGATTCCATTGGCAAGGGTTTTTCATTAAAACCAAGTTAAATGGTTTTTATTAAAACCAATGGAGGTTCTCTTTATTATTTATTTAATTATTATTTAAAACCCTTCAAGGTTTTAATTAATTAATTAAGGGAGAAATTATTTTTAATTTATTAAAAATACTTAAGGGTTTTTAAACCCTTTAGAAAGCAAATTTTGATTAAATTCGAAATTACTTTTCTTTGCAGTCGATGTGTTCTAAAGTCCACGTATGGACTATAAATATGAGAAGGTTCCTAAGGTTAAAACTACTTAAAAAATCAAAGGCACTTAATTGGTTTGGCTGCGATCGAATGTTCTGTTTACGCTGCGAAAGAGGAGAGCTCGTGGTTTGAAAAGCTTTCGAAAAGCTTGACCGTTTATGTGGAAGGAAGTCCGTCTTGGACTTCGTAAGCCCCTTGTGGGCTAGTGGTAGCAAAGGCTATGTTTGGGACTTGCGTAGGCGGAGGTCTACGTTTCAATCCCCACGGAGGGAGCTGTGCATGGATTAGTCACATTTTTATTAAAACGTGTTTTGTGTCGCGAATTTCAGATTCTTCAAGGGCAGCCATTATAAGGTGTGATTATTTTCTTGATATTATTTTTGGCATTTTTTAGAATTGTTTAAAAGACATAGGAGAAATAAGGGGATATTTATTTGGTTGTATTTTTGAGATTAGTATTTTGCTATGCTAAATTTAAAAATGGAGATATAAGGTGTAAGTTTTGGTTGTTGTGTTTTTGGCTTCTTTGGTGGTTGTTTTTAAAGAAGAGGAGCTAAAAGGTGTATTAAGGAAAGTTTTTATATCATTTATCTTGGTTCTAACCCTAACTTGGTTGGAAGTTTGAGGGTTGTGTGTGGTGACGACTTTAAGGATCAATTTTCTTCTACTCCAAAAAGGTATGGGCACATTTTTCTTATGAGTATGATTGGTGTATGTTTTTCTAAAATAAGGTTGGAGTGAAAAGGTTTTCAACTAGGTTTCCTTTGGTTGGGTGTAAATCCTATTTTCTTGGTTTGTTGAAGACTACTTATGCATTGTTATCCTTAAGGAGAGTTTTTGGTGAATGCATAATTTTTGGTTTGAGATAGTGGAAGCTTTGTGCACTAGGGTTTATATTTGTGAGTCTAGCTACTTACATTGAGTTGGTGGAACCCTTGGTTGGATGTTTTGAGTTTGATGGTTGAGTTGCTTCCATAGAGGTTGTTTGATCAAGTTATTACTTTACTTGATTCATGATATTGGGCTTACTCCATTGAGTTGATTTGAGAAAGTTATTCTTTGCATTTGGTGACATTGTGTCGGTGGCTGTTTCGTTCAAATATATTTGGAGGAAAAGGATTTCTACTTGTTTCCTTTTCTTGTGATGATTGGTTGAATGCTTCAAGGTTGATGTTGAGTTGAATGGTGTTGGTTGACTAAACCTTGTTTGATGAACATTGTTGTTGAAACCCTAATTGATGGTGAAAAGAACATGAGTATCATTATTATGTGATTCTTTGCATAGTTGGCAATTGTTGGGGTTTCATGTTCTTGAAAGAAAACATTCTATCCTATCCATTTCAGATATTGAGTTGAGTTTTCAGATTTGAGATTGAGATTGAGCTGAGTTGATTTGAGTTGAGTTTTGAGATTGGGATTTGAGTATAGAACATATGTTGAAAAGTAGTTTTGAGATTGGGATTTGAGTCTAGAAAAAAGTCTGATGAATCAACTTCCACAGAGATGAATAAATCCATTGATGAAGCAGGGGATGTATATCTAGCATCCTGCTCATCGTGCTCCACACAATCAGATAAAAATGATTGGTTGATTGATACTAGTGCCTCTTTTCATATGACTCCTCATAGAGGGTGGTTCAGTGAATATGAAAGATATGATGGAGGGGAGGTACTATTGGGAGATGATTCACCACTCAGAATCATGGGTCGTGGAAGAGTGAAAATTTTGCTGCAGGATGGTAGGGTTAAGACCCTACCAGGTGTGATGCATATTTCGGGACTTGCTAGAAATTTGATTTCAGTAAGCAAAATGTCCGATGCAGTAGTGAATGTCAGTTTTGGCAAGGATTCATGCAAAATGGTTCATGGATCAATGGTGTTGGCAAGGGGAGTTCGGATTGGAACATTGTCTAAGCTATTGGGAAGCACTATGACAAATGAGTGCAATAGCTCAACTGTTCCTGAGGTTAATTTTGATAAAAGCTCAACACTCTGGCATCAAAGGATGGGACATATTGGAGAAAAGGGATTGCATACCACCGTACACAAAAGGTATGGTTCATGGTATCCCTAATTACTCAATGTCTTTCGAGTTCGTGAACATTGTATTTATGGTAAACGGAATCGGGTTAGTTTTCCATCTCGGTGCCACAAGATCTAGTGGGGTACTAGATTTGATCCACAGTGATATTTTTGGTCCTATTCCTATGTCGTCTCTTGGAAAATCATGATATTATGCTTCCTTTGTTGATGATTTTTCAAGATATGCATGAATTTACTTTCTTAAGAGCAAAGATGAAGTGTTTGAAAAATTTAAGTAATTTAAAGCACTTGTTGAGAATCAAACTGATAAAAGGATTAAGGTGTTGAGGTATGATAATGGAGGGGAATATTGTTCTAATATATTTGAGAAATTTTGTAAGCAATGTGGTATTGCAAGATAGAAGACTACTCCATATACACCTCAACAGAATGGAGTTGTAGAGAGGTTGAACAGATCACTGATGGAGAAGGCTAGAAGTATGCTCAGTGGTGCAGGTTTGGCACAGAATTCAGGCGAAGCAATGAGTGCAAGATGCTACTTACGAAATCGGTCACCTACATCAAGCATTGCCAGATCAAACTCCATTTGAAGCTCTATTTGGTAAGAAACCTTCTATTTCACATCTCGAGTTTTTGGTCGTGATGCATACATGCATATTCCAAAGGAGAAAAGAAGTAAGCTAGATAATAAGGCTATTAAATGTATCTTTATTGGTTATAAAGATGGTGTTAAAGGATATAAGCTTTGGAATCCAAAAACTAAAAGTACAGTGTACAGTAGAGATGTGGTGTTTAGGGAGATGATCAGTGATTCTAGGAAGGTAGTTACAGAAGAGGAACCTGGAACGGTCCAATTTGATCTCATGGAAAACTATCAAATAGTAGAGGATCTAGAAGAGGAGCATACAGATGAGGATATGGAAGAGGAGCATACAGGTGAGGATCTGGAAGAGGATGAAGAAGAGGTTCATACACCTGTGGTAAGGAGATCAACACGGGAAAGGAAGCAACCTAAAAGGTATAGTCCATCTACTTTTCCTACTTCTTTTGTACTATCTGTTACTGATGAAGATCCTAGAACAGTTAGAGAAGCTGTTAATTTTGGAGAGGCAAACCGTTGGGAAGAGGCCATGGATGAGGAAATGATGTCCCTGAAAAATAACAGAACATGGGATTTAGTGAAATTACCAAGTGGTAGGAAAGCAATAGGTTGCAAGTGGATCTTTAAGAAGAAGCGAACGTCTGAAGGTAAAGTGGAGAAATATAAAGCTCACCTGGTTGCTAAAGGTTTTTCCCAGGTTGAAGGAATTGATTATGGTGAAGTTTTTTCTTTCGTTGCAAAGCTAACATCAATTAGATTTATGTTAGCTGTGGCTACTACATTTGATCTTGAAATAGAACAGATGGATGTGAAAATTGCATTCCTTCATGGAAATTTTGAGGAAGAAACCTATATGAGGCAGCCTGAAGGTTTCACTGTTGCAGGAAAGGAGGATCTGGTATGTAAGTTAAAGAAATCATTGTATGGACTGAAACAATCACCTAGAATGTGGTACCAAAAATTTGATACTTATGTTTTAGGAATTGGTTTTGTTCGTAGCAATGCTGATCACTGTGTGTATTCAAAGAAAATTGGTAATGTAATTGTCATTATAGTTCTTTATGTTGATGACATGTTACTAATTGGAAATAGCAAGAAACTGGTCAGGGAAGTAAAGTCTTAGTTGGCATCACAGTTTGACATGAAGGATCTTGGCCCTGCAAATTTTATATTGGGTATGCAAATAAAAAGAGATCGCTCTAACAGAAAGTTGTGGCTGGATCAAAAAAAGTATGTTGAGACAGTGTTGAAAAGGTTCAATATGTAGGATTGCAAACCAGTGAAGGTACCTATTTCTTTAAGTGAAAAATTGTTTGCTGAATAATTTCCAAAAATAGAAGAAGAGGTAGAGGAAATGTCACATATTCCTTATGCAAATGTTGTAGGTAGTTTAATGTATGCCATGGTTTGTACTAGAGCAGACATTGCCCATGCAATGGGAGTCTTGAGTAGATATATGTCTAAACCTGGTAAAGAGCATTGGATTGCTGTGAAAAGGGTTTTCAGATATTTGCGTGGCACCTCTGATTTTACAATCTACTATGAGGGTACAGGTAAAGAAAATAGACAATTGGATATAGAAGGGTTTGTTGATGCAGATTGGGCTAGAGATCTGGACAGGAGAAGATCTACTAGTGCTTATGTATTCAATTTGTTCGGAGGGGCCATTAGTTGGATGAGCAAGAGGCAGACTATTGTTGCTCTTTCAACTACTGAAGCTGAGTATATGGCAGCCACTGATGCAAGTAAGGAAGTCGTATGGCTGCAAAGACTACTTGCTAAAATTGGGTTCTTTCAAGGAGCTGTGAAGATAAACTGTGATAGTTAGAGTGCTATATTTTTGGCAAAGAACCCTGCTTACCATTCAAGAATGAAGCACATTGATAAAAAGTTCCATTTCTACAAGGACATGCTTGAACAGAAGAAAGTGTTACTGGAAAAGGTAGACACCAAGGAAAATGTTGCAGATGCTTTAACCAAAGGCTGTAAGCACTGAAAGTTTTAGATTCTGTACAATTGAAATGGGTCTGGCAAAGTATTCAACAAGTGGGAGAATGTTGGATGTGTCTCATTCTTTGCCAGAAAATAATTGTACGCTACTTTTCACCTACTTTTATCGCTACTTTTGGAGCGACCCCCGGGATTCCCACGGTTGGTGGGTGGTTAGTGGGTGTGGGTGGTTTAGCCCATGGTGTTGTATCCACGGTACCCTAATACCACTTGGTGGTTTAGGGTTGTATGAGTTTCCTTATATAATTATTGTAATGTCTCGTTTTAGAGACAAGAGAGAATAATATATCAAGGAGGATAGACTCTTGTTTGCTGGACTAGCCCAAATTGGGTGAACCAGGGTAAATCTTGTGTGTTATATGTGCATTGAATGGTGTCATTATTTCCTTAGTTATTATTTCTGCATTATTTCTAAAATATGTTTCTGTAAATTCTCTTCAACATATTGAGTCTCTAACAATTCTTTTATGCTTCTATGAGTTTGACAAATCACATTGGGTCTCTAACAATTCACTTTGTGATTTCCTACTAAGAAAGTTTTTCTGGTGAGTAGTTTTTGGACAGGTTCCAGTGGGGACTTGTGAGCAGTTTTTGGACAGGTTCCGGTGGGGACTTGTGAGCTGAGTTTTTGGACAGGTTTCGGTGGGGACTTGTGAGCATATTTGGACAGGTCCTAGCAGAGGACTTGTGAGCTGAGTTTGATAGTTCTAGTAGATAACTTGAGGACAGAGGTGCATTGGTTCTATGAGAATAACCTGAGGACATTTAGCAAGTCTTTGAGAAGGCTTGTATGCAGAGGATTGATTTGTTCAAGAGTTGGACAGATCTGACGGACAGAGGAAGACTTGTACTAGACCGACTGACTGTGTTTGGTACATGTTGCTGAGCTGTTATGGACGTGATCATAGAAGGTAGAGGTCTCATAGGCTAAGCATTGAGGACAAGAGGTCTTCGATGAAAAGGAGTTCCACGTGCTGGCAAGAGGTAGAGGTAGTTGATCTTCTGAGGGATCATTTTTAGAGCAGAGGAGAAGGTATCTCCTTTGAGCAGAGGCTCATAAATTTTGATTGGGGGAAGGTATCTCCTTTGAGCAAGAGGCTCATAAATTATGATTGGGGGAAGGTATCTCCTTTGGGCCGAGGCTCATAAACATTGTAATTGGGAAGGATTCCCAAAGAAATTTGAGATAACTTTTAGAGAAAAGTTTTGTGGACGTAGCCCATCCATTCTGGGTGAACCACGTTAAAATTGGTGTCACTTTGTGGATGATATTGTGCATTGCTTTGATATTGCTTTGGGTATATTGCTTTACTATTTTGAAGTATAAAGGAAAAAGTAAAAAGAGGTCTTATACTGTTCACCCCCCATCTCAGTATAAGCTTGTGTTCTTCAAACACATCAAATTCTCTACTACAATATTCTCCACCATTATCCGACTTTAGACACTTTAACATTTTTCCAGTTTCATTTTCAACTAATGCTTTCCAATTCTTGAAGGTATTAAAAACATCACTTTTATTCTTAATGCAATATATCCATGTTTTCCTTGTTGCATCATCAATAAAAAGTACATAGTAAGAGGAACCTCCAAGAGAAGTTACCTAAGCTGGGCCCCAAACATCTGAGTGCACAAGCTCCAATTTCTCTTTCTTCCTTTCCTTGCCATCCTTGAGAAATCTAGCTCTCTTTGTTTTACCATAAACACAATCCTCATAGAATTCCAAATCAATCTCTTTTAACTTAGGCAATAACTTTCTTGAATGTAAAATTTCCATACCTTTTCCACTCATATGGCCAAGTCTTTGGTGCCACAAAGATGCACTCTCACCTGTAGAAACTAAATTTATGGAGTAGTGAGAAAAAATAGTGAGTAAATAAAGAGTACCCACCAATTTACCTCTAGCTCCTATCAATGAACCTTTAGTAACTTTCCAATCATTTTCTTTGAATGCAACCATGTATCCTTCACCATCAAGCTTACTTGTCGATATAAGATTTCTCTTTAAATCTGGTTTGTGTCTCACCTCTTTAAGAGCCCATTGACATCCATTTGGGGATTTAATCAAAATATTTCCAATACCCACGATTTTACATGTTTGGTCATTTCCCAATAGAACCTGTCCATAATCTCCAGAAACATAATCTATGAAGTATTCCTTATATGAGGTAGCATGGAATGAAGCACCACTATCAATTACCCAATAATCACTATTACGATCAAGAGATAAGATTAAAGCATCTTGTAGAATTTGTCCAGTAATATTGGCTTATGAAGTGTTACCATTATTATCATTACCTTCATTTCCATCACCCTTTCTTTGCAAACAGCCCTTCTTGAGATGACCCTTTTTGCCACAGCACCAACACTGTAGCTTTCCTTTTCCACATGATTTAGATCTACCTTTGGATTTTCCATGATGTGAAATCTTGCATCTTTCTCTTCCTCTTCCTCTATTCTCAACAGTTAAGGAAGTGCTAGATGATTCTCCTATGGTTTTTATTCTCATGTCCTCACTGAGTATCACACCAACCACATCATCAAATTCTAATTTATTTGAACTCGAAGCAGAGTTACTTACCGCCATTACCAAATTGTTCCAACTTTCTGGAAGAGAGCATAAGATTAATAAGGCCCTAATTTGATCATCAAAATCCAATCCTATTGAATGCAATTGATTAGTGACAGTATTAAATTCATTTAAATGATACTGCATAGATCCTCCTTCACTCATTTTCATGTTAAATAACCTTTTCATTAAAAATACCTTATTGGATGTTGATGGTTTCTCATACATCTTGGCCAACTTATCCATGACTCCCTTGGTAGTCTTTTCATCAGAGATTTTGAAGGCTACGGTGGCTCCCAAGCATAGCCTCACAGTACCCAATGCCTTTTTATCAAGGAGACTCCACTCCTCATCAGACATAATTGAAGGTCTCTTTGTTTCCCTCTTAAGAGGTAAGTAAAGATCCTTTTGGTACAAGTAATCCTCTATCTGCATCTTCCAGAATTGAAAGTTCTGACCATTGAATTTTTCAACTCTAAACCTCTCTTCTTTCGCCATTGCTCCCACTTGATACAGAAATTCTCCTTCTGTCAAGTGCACCCAACAAAACAAACGCTCTGATGCCACTTGTTAGAGTAAATCACTATATAAAATATAGAAAAGCAATTATAGTGTTTTAAAATTTAACAGCAGAATTAACAAAATAAGACAAACACACGATAGAAGAGACAACGATTTTAACGTGGTTCACCCAATATGGGTTACATCCACCAAGAATTTTCAGTCCTTTCTTTCTCAATCCAAGCAATAGAGGGTTACAACCTACAACAAACATCTGTTGTAATTTCCTCTCTATATTTACAAGGAATCAACACAGTAATTTTCATTATATACTCTGTTTTTTCTCACAACTATATATAAGAAAAAAATAGAAAAAAAAAAAAAATTGTTTTTCTTAATACATTCCAAGATTAACATTGAGTTCCCAGCATCTAATTTTGGGATAAAAACAAAAAAACTTTCCCTGGCTGTCCTATTGTAAATCTGGAAACTTTCTCTGGTAGACTAACAAACTGTAAATCTGGAAACTTTCTCTGCCCGTTCTGCAGTAAATCTAAAAACTTTCTTTGTTTAGCCTCCTCTCATAATTAGGCTCCATTCCTAACAGAATGGTTGCTATAGAGTAGAAGTGTAAAGAACGTTTGTTTTAATGTTTTGGCTGTTATTGGGCATTTGTGCAGGTTACGAGGTAAGCTTGTTGAGGAGGTTGTCTCTGATCTTCTGGAAACCCTGCATGTTGACAAACATCCCCAAGGGCTGTCGGATCGTATGGAGGATGCGACAAGGTTATTGGAAAGGAAAAACCTTGGCCATGTGCTCGATGTTGCCATTGAAAAGACTTATACTATGGGGGATTTGGGTAAGACCACGCTAGCGAAAGCTGTTATATAATAATATTCATCATGAGTGTTATGCGTTGTTGGTGCTTTCTATTGCTTTACACCCGTGGAATAGAACTGTATATAATATGTTCACTAGTTTTACGCATATGTATATATGATATCCACTCTCCATATTGCCAATTATCTTCATCTTTTTGTCACACAAATTCCTTATGGCTTGGCTCTCCGCATTGCTTGCTTACTCTCAATTTGACCACAGGGGAGAAAAGAAGAAGAGGTATTAAAGTGGAGAAAAGAAAAATTACAGATTGTCAGAGTTCAGACATGGAGGGCTGTTCAAGTACCGGCGGCGAGACTTTAAAAAATTACGAACCTTCTCCAGCACAGCACTATAAAAGTTATGATGTATACCTGAGCTTCGGACCTAGAGACGTGACGAATACTCTGGTTTATGACCTATACAACTCCCTGTCCACTGTAGGATTAAATGTCTTCGTGGATTCGTCCACATTAGAAAAGGGAAAGAATATTGTGGAGGTTATTAGAAATTCCACCGTCTTTATACCCATATTATCTCCCGGTTATGCCAGCTCACCGTGGTGCCTCAAAATACTCTCTCTTAGATGGACTCGCAAATCCATAATAATTCCCTTGTATTACAATGTGAGACGTTCCGATTTGAGGGACCCTGACAAGAAAGACCCGTATGCCAGGGCATTTCAGCAGCATAAGAAAGGAATGAGATATAGCGAAAAGGAAATGGATGCGTGGAAGAAGGCGTTGCACAGAGTATCTTTTCTCGTTGGTTGGACCCTCCAATTAAGCAAGCGCGAGTAAAAATTCATTTCCAGCTACTCTTTTGTGTTTTGCATTTTGTGGTTGTGATTATTCTGCTTGAAGCTAAATGAAACATATCAGTCTTTTGAGTGCTGCATTTCATGCTTTTTTAGATAGAATGAACAACTTTAATGGACTGACACCCCAAACCAGTCAGATCGCTTATCCACCGATACAGTTTAACGTGTTGTAACGCATAAATTGTATCCTATGACTTTCTTAAATTCCAAATTAGGTGGATAGAATGGTTGCTATAGAGTAGAAGTGTAAAGAACGTTTGTTTTTATGTTTTGGCTGTTATTGGGCATTTGTGCAGGTTACTAGGTAAGCTTGTTAACCAGGTTGTCTCAGATATTCGGGAAACATTCAACACGACTTCCCTGCATGTTGACAAACATCCCGCAGGGCTGTCGGATCGTATGGAGGACGTGAACAACCATAGTCATGTGCCCGATGTTGCCATTAATGAGATTGATAACCATAGTGATGTGGCCGATGTTGCAATGGAAGAGACTGATAACCATAGTTATCTGCTCAATGCTGCCGATGTTGCCATTGAAGAGACTGATAACCATAGTCATCTGCTCAATGTTGCCATTGAAGAGACTGATAACCATAGTCATCTGCTCAATGTTGCCGATGTTGCCGCTGAAGAGAGTGATTACCATAGTCATGTGCTCAATGTTGCCGATGTTGCCGCTGAAGAGACTAATACTATGGGGGGTTTGGGTAAGACCACGCTAGCTAAAGTCGTTTCTAATAATATTTATCATGTGTTATGTTATATTGTTTGGGTAAGACCACGCTAGCTAAAGTCGTTTATAATAATATTCATCATGTGTTATGTTATATATTTTTTGAATTATCTCCCCGTGATTCGGCTCTGACAGTAAGCTTTCGCTTTTCGGGTTCTTATGTTCTGTATCCTCTGACTTGGTTTCTTTGGTTGTTTGCTCCAAGCTCTAGTTCTATATAGCAGCCTACCCTCTTAATTCTATATTTCCATAGTAATGACTCCAGCCCATTCGGCATTTAGGTATCTGGCATCCTCATAGCTCTTTGTGGTTTACTTTCTTGGTGATGGTTCTCTGCAGCATTCTTTTGAATTGTTCCTCAATTTATACTTGGTTATGAAGAATTCTCCGATATACCTGCCTTGCCACATCAACTTGCAATTCGGACAGAAATCGAACCTTAGTTCAGCTCAGATCACCTTGGACTTGCTGATAATATGATGATGTTTTTTTGACTTTTACCCTTTTTATGTTTCAGATCTTTCATCTATTAATTGGCCTAGGTCTATGTCTATGGGAGCTTCTGTTGATTCTTCTGCTCAGTCTCTGGATTGCTTCCATTACATCCGTGGATTCATAGACGCGGCTTCTGCATCTAACTGGACGGTCATAGCCCTTATCCTTGGCAATTACGGATTGTCACTTTCCATCCCAGTGTTTTGGCTCTGCTGGAGTATAGTTGGCACAGAGGCTGTCATGTTTTACTCATTTGGGCCATACTGGAAGTGGATAGAAAGTGTCATGCCGGTACAGACAGCAGATGCGTTGGAGGACTCTAAAAAGCCTCATCAACCCTCTGACCATGGCAGAGCAGGAACCGTTTTTCTTAAAGTGGGGATGAGCCTTGCCCTCATTGCCATGCTTATTTATATAGGAGACTTAAACAAAAGACAAAACAAAATCCTCTTGTCTGTCGGGCTTTCAATCATTTTACTTCAAGGCTTCCCAGCAATTTTTATAGCAACACAGGGATTGGAAAGTTTAATGCAAAATCCTTCGGGGAAGGGTATGCAGATGATATGGAGTATAACAGGTGGTCAAGACTGGAATGTTGCATATTTCTCAACAACTTCGGTTATAAATTCTATGATCGGCGTGACCGGAGGAATCGTGTTGGGAGGAAGCTTGAGCAGTCTAATGACCCAGAAATCATACTGGATTTTTGTCTCTATAGTCGTGGTAGACATGACAGCGGAGGCCATATATAGACTTCAATGTGGAAATATTTCTGTATTTGCCTCCATCCCAGAGACGAAGCCAAGTAGGCACTACATTTCTATGGTGTTGCGACTGGTAGTGGAAGGATACTTGTGTTATTGGATGGCCAAAGAGATTTCTCAGAAATCATATTTTACCTCTCAAGTGAATGCAAGCGTGTGTGATGGAAGCAAAAGCCTCCTGATAACTATGGTTGTTCTGGGAGGCCTTCAAGCGGCAGGAACATTTACCACGGCCCTTCGTTCTTGTCTTCTACGACCCCAGTATGCCCCACACAATGTCTGGGGGCAGCGATCTGAACCATTCTTCGGATTGGGCTTGTTTCAAGGTCTTCCGAGAAGAGTTGAGGACTGAATAAAGTATAATATAAAATAAATCAGCTTGATGTTAAATTTCACCTTGTTTCCAGGCACATATTCATATGACTGAATTTCGTTCCATTTAATACCTGGTCTGTTCCATTTATATCTAGAAGGCTTGTCTTTTGTCCACGTTGCAAAATGTCGTGAGCATTGCATAGTTGAAGGTTCCGTGGTAGGGGGTATGCTCGCGCAAAGTTCAGTTTCGCGCTTTTTTTGTTTTTTAAATTATTAGAGGGTTATTGACTTCACCCTTTTAAGAGTTTTTAAAATAAGAAACGAATAATTTATATTTTCGCCTTTAAGAGGGTTGGTTCCCCGAAAGGATTTAAGTTTTAAGCTTTAATTAAAGAACTGATTGAAAGAAAAATACTTGAATAAGTTTATAAGAATTAATTCTGTGCGTTGATGATGAATCTTCTCGGGCTTACGCGAGTGTCGTCTTCACCACATCCAACTAGCACACTGAAGGTTCTGTTTATCAAACAACAAAACATTGGAAAAGAACATTTTGTTTTTATTTTTAAAAGGGCGAGCGCAGTTACTATTCGAAGAAGCAGTTTGGTCTCCATAAAAGGGATATTATTAAAATTTTAATAATATTTATTTAAAAAAAAAAAATAGCTAAAGTATGTTATTTATTTCAAAAATTTTAATAACAGTGATAAGTCAATTGATAAAAGGTTAATTGGGTCAATTTCTGGAATAGGTTAGGGGTTTAGTTGACTTTATCTTTAAGTGGCAGGTTAAGGATTATAAAGATATCAAAGAAAAAATAAATATGTAATTTTAAGAAAAATTAATAAAGTTTATAAAATAGTTTGTTAATTTTAAATTTTTAAAATTTTAATAATATTTCTTTCATTTATATTTTATTTTTGATAAAAGATATTTAAAATTTTTATAACATAATTTATTTTAGTGAAAATTTTTAATACTAAAATAAACTAACTTAGATATAAAGGATATATATCTAAAAACGCCTAGAGTTATCAATCTCGAGGTGCCTATCTCATTTCTTGGGGGTGTGATCTCCAAGATAGGTGCCTCGGAATTGATAACTTTCGACGTTTTTAGATATATATCCTTTATATCTAAGTTAGTTTATTAAACAGTTGCAACGGTTGGTTAGTAGGTTGTTTTAGTTTAAATATTTTAAATGTTTGCAACGGTTGGTTAGTCGGCTGTTTTAGTTTAAATATTTTTGTTAATGTCGATTTTTTTAATAAAAAAAATTGTTTACGACGTGACATTATGACCTCTTTGCCTCCCACCCCCTATCTTCCATTGTAGGAATGTCTTTCGGCGTAATAATTATTAAATAATTTTATAAACTACTAGTGATTATGGGATGAGAATTCATTCCTCCACTTTTTTTTTACTTTATTATTATTATTGTAAAGGCTGTTATCTTAATTTAAGATGAATAGTTTTTTTTTTTTTCAAAAAAAAAATAATAGAGATACATTAAACATAGATGTCAATATGATATTTAAGGTAATGGTTGGTCAAAGTTTTTATGTAGTTTTAACAACTCACTTGAGGGTCAAACATTCAACAAACCATACAATATGTCTTTACTTCTATTGAGACTTGATCTATATGGATTGAGCATGACAAGTTGTTATAAAAAATAATAATAATAATAATGACATTGATCTGCTGAACACCCAAAAGATGACAATGTCATGTGTTGACCATAACACCTTCAAATAGAATCAAATTTTATTAAAACCTCGAAGAGAGGTTATTCACATCAAACAAAATGCTCATAATTAATTTAAGCTTAAAAAATTATCATTTAGTCTATTGGATTTCATAGTAGATTTTAAAAATAAATTAAATTAAACATTACCTAGTAATGCTAAAGGAATACACCAAACAAAAAAGAAAAATACAAAATATAATGGAATGTCCATGGACAACAAATCATAACATTAGATGGAAGTTGAAATTACATTCCAATTGATAACAAAAATGTTTATATGAAGGAGTATTTGTACTCAAATACATGTTTCCTTTATGCCAAGGTTCTAAGACTGACCTTCACAAATAAAATATTACAAAAAGTTACAAAAACACTTTTTTCAAGGTTTACATGGGTCCAAAGGATAAATATGATCAATACAAGCACAAAACTTAGTTGTGACCTCAAGAGAAGCTTAACCATTGCACATTCCAACATCTTGTTAAAAGTGCAACTGGATTCATGGCCAAGGTTGACATTGTATGGTATAATATTGAATAGGCATAAAGGTATTCATTAGATAATGTATTGAATTTATTGTAATATTTTATTATGTAAGCCCTATAGGCTATGATTAACTTTGTTACTGTTAAACCCACCTTATAAACTTGTAATTAACTTTAAATTATTCTTATTAAGTGGGCTTAAGGTTAAGTTCATTTATGTGTTTGGGGTTTTAGTATTGGTATAAATATTCTCCATCACTCTTATTTTATCATTGTAGTTATATGAATCCTATTTATGGATAATATAGTGATTATTTATGATTCTTACATGTGCGTCCACATCTTTATATTTTTCTTTCAATCTTTTATACTTTTTGCATAAGATTTGAGTGAATGGTTTGCTTGTATTTATTTTTAGAAAAAATTGTGAATTCCAACATGGTATTAGAGCATGTATGGAGCAACATTGCTTGGTCATGCAAATCCCTATTTTGAAGCTTTTAATCCTTCCTCCAAATTATAGGGTGAATTTTTCTCAAAGACTAACATGTTATTTTTGTGTGAAAGTTCAATTAGATATCATGTTTTATAGCTTATTAAGTCTTGTCAATATCCTAGAAAATATGTGCTTAGTTTCTTAGGAATATGTAACCTATATATTGCGAAAAAAATGTTATTTTTAGAATGATAAAAAAGAATTGGGATCCTTCAAGTATGATTCATGGTATATTCAAAATAGTTTTAGAGATGTATAAGATACAACACTCATCACTTGCATTTTTAAAAGATAAAAAAAAATATACAACCAGGAAGTAGACAAAATAAAAATTTTGATAAGATTGAGCACCCATCAATACAAAATAATTATTGAAATAATATAAATCAATTACAAAGTAAGTAAAAAACTCTACAGTAAAAGAAAAAATTAAAGGCATCATTTCTGATTAGACACAAAACATAGGTTATTGTCCAAATACCTTAAAATTCAAAATAATTATGACCGAAGAGAGATACTCACAAAATATATGACACGTGGACATTGATTAATTTGGACATATTCAAGGAAAATATCCCACATTGGTAGTGGGAAGAACATTGAAGGAAATAAAATTCCATTCACTCTTTTATCTCAATTGCATGATAAAAGAAAATATTTGTGTATAGAAAATAAATTATTGAATTATTTCAAAGAATATTCCTTAGAGGAAGAAAACTTCCTTCTAGCTATTATTTTTCTTAGTGAGATACTATTATTCTCACAAGTCAAGGAATCAATCAAATCATGAGTATAGACTTATATATACTTGTCAAAAAGTATTTCTCAAGGCAAATTGAATGAAAAAATATTATAATTTTATAAAAGTTTACTATGATTAGTGGAGCACCAAAGTTTTTGTTGCTTGATTCCCAAATACTAGGGGGGGATAACTATGCTTCTTGGAAAACCAAAATCAAAATATAGCTTGAATTCGAGGAAGTATGAAAAGTAGTAGATAGGGCCACTACCCATCCTGAAGAAAAAATGAAGACCAAATATAGTTTGACAAGGCAAATAGAAAGGCCAAATTAATCATCATGTTCGAAGTAGAAGATGAAGTGCAAGCATATATTTGGAATTCAACCACATCCAAAGATGCACGGGAGAAGTTATAAACAATATTTAAAGCAAAGAATCAAAACCAAATTCTGTTCCTCCAAAGCCTACTCCATTGCTTAAATATGAATAGTGTAGAGAAACTAAAATCTTTCATGAGGATTGATAAGTTATGAGCATCATTATAAGCATTGGAAAATTAGGTATCTGATGAATCACTAGTTCCAATTGTTTTAAGAACTCTCCCATAAAAGTATAATGATTTTGTGATAATATTAAATATCAGTGAACAAACGCCAAGTTTTGAAAAGTTGGTGAACCTAATTCAAAAGGTAGAGGTATCACATACAATAGATAAAGAAGAAAAATAACTTCTTACACATCATAAAAGAAAGCAACCATTTTGAAGAGGCATGAGACCTCCACATTAGTTCCAACAGATCAAAGATATCAGAATCAAAGAAGTGATTCTCAAAGAAATACTTTCTACACAAAAGTATTAGCTTTTGATGCTAAATACTTAAGAAAAATAACCATAGGAACTAAAATAAAGTTGTAGTATAAAATATAATATTAAGAAAATATTCTAATATAAAACTCATAAATAAATTTTGCAAAAACTCATAAAATAACCACTAAAAAATGCTCATGAAAATAGTATTCTCATATAGAATAAATATCTCCAATACACCATACTTCCACACACTCTCACTCTATATTGTATATTTCACACACACACACACATAGACTGAAGAACACAAGCTTATACTGAGAGGGGGGGGTGAACAGTATAAGACCTCTTTTTACTTTTTCCTTTATACTTCAAAATAGTAAAGCAATATATCCAAAGCAATATCAAAGCAATGCACAATATCATCCACAAAGTGACACTAATTTTAACGTGGTTCACCCAAAATAGCTGGGCTACGTCCACAACTTTTCTCTAAAAGTTATCTCAAAGTTCTTTGGGAATCCTTCCCAATTACAATGTTTATGAACCTCGGCCCAAACCCAATCAAAATTTATGAGCCTCTGCTCAAAGGAGATACCTTACCCTTTGCTCTAGAAATGATCCCTCAGAAGATCAACTGCCTCTACCTCTTGCCAACACGTGGAACTCCTTTCCACCGAAGACCTCCTGTCCTCAATGCTTAGCCTAAGAGACCTCTGCATTCTATGATCACGTCTACAACAACTCAACAACCTGTACCAAACACAGTTAGTCAGTCTAGTACAAGTCTTTCGCTGTCTGTCAGATCTATCCAACGCTTGAACAAATCAATCATCTGCACACAAGCCTTCTCAAAGACTTGCCAAATCTGTTCTCAGGTTCTTCTCAAAGAACCAGTGCACCTCTGTACTCAAGTTCTTTGATAGAACTATCAAACTCAGCTCACAAGTCCTCTGCTAGGACCTGTCCAAATCTGCTCACAAGTCGCCACCAGAAATATTATCTCTAAAATCTTTTTAAAATGAACTAAATCTCTTGGATGTTAAGTCCACTAAATCGATTTGAAAATAAAAGTTAATATTTAATTAAAAAATTATAACAAAAGTAAAAAAAATATTAAATTTTATACTTATTATATATTACCACAATTATCAATTAAAAATCATGATTATTATTACTTAATTTTAATTACTTGAACTCTGTATTTTTTTATTTTTATAACATGCTTAAACTATGACAAGTATGATGTTAAAAAAGATATCTTACATGTGCATCTACATTTTCAAATATTAACGTGTTTGCTAAATATCCACCAACGACAAACCTGCAACTTTTTAAAACTAAAGAGATTTCTATGATTTTCTTTGCATGAAGAAGGTAATAAAGAAAATGGAAGACTTCCTTGGTGGGTGACATCTCTCGGCGTGGAGAGTGAGAACGCCACCTACGCCTTCCAACCAAACAAGAAAAACCAAAACGAACCAAAACGGTTCTTGTGGATGGTGGAAACGAGCAACACTGCTAACATTCGACTTTTTCGTCCATTTTACGAAGCACACCAAATTTTCGTTATCCTTTTCCTCCTTTGCTTCCCTCCCTTGAAACACACCAAATTTTCTTTACGTTTTCTCCATTCTTCAAAGCACACCAAATTTTCTTTACGTTTTCTCCATTCTTCAAAGCACACCAAATTTTCTCATGTTTTCACCTCGTAACACATACGTGATATTGACTCTAATTAGATCGGATTCCGTTTTCCATTTTACTTGCGTTTTATTGGTTTGAAATATACATAAATATAAAATACAATTTTAATTATAAAATATATTATTAAACTTATATCATCAGTAACATTGAAGATAACTTTTCCATTTGTTATCTGCGTGGGAACAAACAAGAAAAAACGAGCTTTTTCTCTTCGTATTGTCTGCGTGGGACCAAACAACAAGACCATAAAAACGCGTTTTTTTGGTCCTTTGAACGAAAATACATCACATTTTCTTGGTGCTTTCTAACGCTTTACACCTGTGGATGGTGGAAACAAGCAACACTAATAATATTCTACTTTTTCCTTCCTTCTACCAAGAACACCAAATTTTGGTTACCCTTCTCCTCCTTTGCTTCCCTCCTTTCTTCGAACCACACCAAATTTTTGTTATCCTTTTCCTCCTTTGCTTGCCTCTTGCCACTCTATTTGCGCTTCATTCCGTCTCTCCGCGTTGGAAGATGACAGGTAATACCATAATAAAAGAAAAAGAGAGGAATAAGGCTTCCTTCAATCTTTCCTTAACATTGAAGCTAACTTTTCCATTTGTTCTCTGCGTGGGAACAGACATGAAAAAAAAAAAAAACATTTTCCCTTCTTATTCTCTGCGTGAGACCAAGCAACAAGACCAAAAAAAACGCGCTTTGTTGGTCCTTTCAACGAAAATCCACCACATTTTCTTGGTGCTTTCTAACGCTTTACATCTGTGGAATAGACTTTAGTTATAAGCATATCCTGTCTCCTTATTGCCAGTTATCTTCATCCTTCGTCTAAGATTTTTGTCACACAAATTCCTTATTGCTTGGCTCTCTGCATTGCTTGCTTATTCTTAATTTGATCAAATGGAAATTTTTTATTCGACAGATTTTCGGAGTTCAGACATGGAGGGATGTTCATGTACAGGCGGCGGCGAGAGTTCAAGCACCGGCGTTGACGAGAGTTTAAGCACCGGCGTCAGCGGCGAGAGTTCAAGCACCGGCGGCGAGAATTCAAACACCGGCGACAAGAGTTTAAGTGCCGGCGGAGGCGAGAAATCAAGCACCGACGGCGGCGAGAGGTCAGTCACCGACGGCGACGAGAGTTCAAGTACCGGCGAGGAGTGTTCAAGCACCGGTGGCGGCGAGACCTTCATACGTTACAAGCCTTCCCCACCAAAGCACCATAAAAGATATCAGGTATACATGAGCTTCCGAGGTAGGGATGTGAGGACTATCCTGGTTGATCACCTGTTCGACTCCCTAACCGCTGCAGGATTAAATGTCTTCCTGGATACGAAGAGTTTAGAAAAGGGAAAGAATATTGTGGTCGGCCTGAAAGAGGCTCTTCGAAATTCCACCGTCTTTATACCCATATTATCTCCCGGTTATGCCAGCTCACCGTGGTGTCTCAAAGAGCTCTCTCGTAGTTGGACTTGCAAATCCATAATAATTCCCTTGTATTACAAGGTGAAACCTTCCGATGTGAGGTACGCTGACAAGAAAGGCCCGTATGCCAGGGCATTTCAGCAGCATAGGGAAGGAATGAGATATAGCGAAAAGGAAATGGATGCGTGGAAGAAGGCGTTGCACCGAGTATCTCATCTCGCTGGTTGGTCCCTCCCAGCAAGCGCGCGGGGGTAAAAATTCATTTCCAGCTACTCTTTTGTGTTTTGCATTTTGTGGTTGTGATTATTCTGCTTGAAGCTAAATGAAACATATCAGTCTTTTGAGTGCTGCATTTCATGCTTTTTTAGATAGAATGAACAACTTTAATGGACTGACACCCCAAACCCGTCAGATCGCTTATCCACCGATACAGTTTAACGTGTTGTAACGCATAAATTGTATCCTATGACTTTCTTAAATTCCAAATTAGGTGGATAGAATGGTTGCTATAGAGTAGAAGTGTAAAGAACGTTTGTTTTTATGTTTTGGCTGTTATTGGGCATTTGTGCAGGTTACGAGGTAGGCTTGTTAACCAGGTTGTCTCTGATCTTCTGGAAACATTCAACACGACTTCCCTGCATGTTGACAAACATCCCCAAGGGCTGTCGGATCGTATGGAGGATGCGACAAGGTTATTGGAAAGGAACAACCTTGGCCATGTGCTCGATGTTGCCATTGAAAAGACTGATACTATGGGGGATTTGGGTAAGACCACGCTAGCGAAAGCTGTTATATAATAATATTCATCACGAGTGTTATGTTATGCTTTCTTGGTGCTTTCTATTGCTTTACACCCGTGGAATAGAAATGTATATAATATGTTCACTAGTTTTAGGCATATGTATATATGATATCCACTCTCCATATTGCCAATTATCTTCATCTTTTTGTCACACAAATTCCTTATTGCTTGGCTCTCCGCATTGCTTGCTTACTCTCAATTTGACCACAGGGGAGAAAAGAAGAAGAAGAAGTATTAAAGTGGAGAAAAGAAAAATTACAGATTGTCAGAGTTCAGACATGGAGGGCTGTTCAAGTACCGGCGGCGAGACTTTAAAAATTTACGAACCTTCTCCAGCACAGCACTATAAAAGTTATGATGTATTCCTGAGCTTCCGAGGTAGAGACGTGACGAATACTCTGGTTTATGACCTATACAACTCCCTGTACACCGCAGGATTAAATGTCTTCGTGGATTCGTCCACATTAGAACAGGGAAAGAATATTGGGGTCACCCTCGAAGAGGCTATTAGAAATTCCACCGTCCACATACCCATATTTTCTGCCGATTATGCCAGCTCACCGTGGTGTCTGAAAGAACTCTCCCTTATCTGCACTTGCAAATCCATAATAATCCCCTTGTATTACGAAGTGCAACGGTCAGATGTGAGGTACGCTGATAAGAAAGGCCCGTATGCCAAGGCATTTCAGCAGCATAAGGAAGGAATGAGATATAGCGAAAAGGAAATGGATGCGTGGAAGGAGGCGTTGCACCAAGTTTCTCTTCTCGCTGGCTGGTCCCTCAAAGAAAACGCGGGCGGGTAAAAATGCTTTTCCAGCTACTCTTTTGTGTTTTGCATTTTGTGGTTGTGATTATTCTGCTTGAAGCTATTTGAAACATAGAAGTCTTTTGAGTGCTGCATTTCATGTTTTTTTTAGATAAAATGAACAACTGAAACGGACAGGCACGCTATACCGGTCAGAACGCTCATCCACCGACAAAGATAAACGTGCTGTAAAGCAAAATTATTCAGCATAAATTATATCCTATGACGTTTTTAAATTCGGAACTAGGTGGATAGAATGGTTGCTAAAGAGTAGAAATATAAAGAAAGTTTGATTTTTGTGTTTTTGCTGTTATTGGGCATTTGTGCAGGTATGAAGATAAGCTTGTTAATCTGGTTGTCATGGATCTTCTGAAAATGTTGAACATGGCTTCCCCGCATGTTGACAAACATCCCGAAGGGCTGTCGGATCGTATGGAGGACGTGAACAACCATAGTCATGTGCCCGATGTTGCCATTAATGAGATTGATAACCATAGTGATGTGGCCGATGTTGCAATGGAAGAGACTGATAACCATAGTCATATGCTCGATGCTGCCGATGTTACCATTGAAGAGACTGATAACCATAGTCATCTGCTCAATGTTGCCGATGTTGCCGCTGAAGAGACTAATACTATGGGGGGTTTGGGTAAGACCACGCTAGCTAAAGTCGTTTATAATAATATTCATCATGTGTTATGTTATATTTTTATTGAGTTATCTCCCCGTGATTCGGCTCTGACATTAAGCTTTCGCTTTTCGGGTTACTATGTTCTGTATCCTCTGACTTGGTTTCTTTGGTTGTTTGCTCCAAGCTCCAGTTCTATATAGCAGCCTACCCTCTTAATTCTATATTTCCATAGTAATGACTCCAGCCCTTTCGGCATTTAGGTATCTGCCATCCTCATAGCTATTTGTGGTTTACTTTCTTGGTGATGGTTCTCTGCAGCATTCTATTGAATTGTTCCTCAATTTATACTTGGTTATGAAGAATTCTCCGATATACCTGCCTTGCCACATCAACTTGCAATTCGGACAGAAATCGAACCTTAGTTCAGCTCAGATCACCTTTAGCTTGCTGATAATATGATGATGTTTTTTTGACTTTTACCCTTTTTATGTTTCAGATCATTCATCTATTAATAGGCCTAGGTCTATGTCTATGGGAGCTTCTGTTGATTCTTCTGCTCAGTCTCTGGATTGCTTCCATTACATCCGTGGATTCATAGACGCGGCTTCTACATCTAACTGCACCGTCATAGCCCTTATCCTTGGCAATTACGGATTGTCACTTTCCATCCCAGTGTTTTGGCTCTGCTGGAGTATAGTTGGCACAGAGGCTGTCATGTTTTACTCATTTGGGCCATACTGGAAGTGGATAGAAAGCGTCATGCCGGTACAGACAGCAGATGCGTTGGAGGACTCTAAAAAGCCTCATCAACCCTCTGACCATGGCAGAGCAGGAACCGTTTTTCTTAAAGTGGGGATGAGCCTTGCCCTCATTGCCATGCTTATTTATTTAGGAGACTTAAACAAAAGACAAAACAAAATCCTCTTGTCTGTCGGGCTTTCAATCATTTTACTTCAAGGCTTCCCAGCAATTTTTATAGCAACACAGGGATTGGAAAGTTTAATGCAAAATCCTTCGGGGAAGGGTATGCAGATGATATGGAGTATAACAGGTGGTCAAGACTGGAATGTTGCACATTTCTTAACAACTTCGGTTATAAATTCTATGATCGGCGTGACCGGAGGAATCGTGTTGGGAGGAAGCTTGAGCAGTCTAATGACCCAGAAATCATACTGGATTTTTGTCTCTATACTCGTGGTGGAAACAATAGCGGAGGCCATATATAGATTTAAATGTGGAAATTGGCTTTTGTTTCACTCCATCCCAGAGACGAAGCCAAGTAGGCACTACATTTCTATAATGTTGCGACTGGTAGTAGAAGGATTCTTGAGTTATTGGATGACCAAAGAGATTTCTCAGAAATCATATTTTCCCTCGCAATTGGATGCTAGTGTTTGTGACCTGAAATGCCAAGAGAGAAGCAAAAGCCTGCTGATAACTATGGTGGTTCTGGGATGCCTTCAAGCGGCAGGAACATTCATCATGGCCCTTCGTTCTTGTCTTCTACGAGCCTGGTATGCCCTACACAATGTGTTTGCTATGGTGGTAATAAGTGATCCGGAGTTTTGGGTTATTCATAAATTCCTTGGATTATTAAGAGGGTTGGTTCCCCGAAAGGATTTAAGTTTTAAGCTTTAATTAAAGAACTGATTGAAAGAAAAATACTTGAATAAGTTGATAAGAATTAATTCTGTGCGTTGATGATGAATCTTCTCGGTTTACGCGAGTGTCGTCTTCACCACACCCAACTTGCCCAATAGCACACTGAAGGTTCTGTTTATCAAAGAACAAAACATTGGAAAAGAACATTTTGTTTTTATTTTTAAAAGGGCGAGCGCAGTTACTATTCCTAGAAGCAGTTTGGTCTCCATAAAATGGATATTATTAAAATTTTAATAATATTTATTTAAAAAAAAAATTAGGGTAAAGTATGTTATTTATTTCAAAATTTTAATAAGAGTGATAAGTCAATTGATAAAAGGTTAATTCCGTCAATTTCTTGAATAGGCTAGGGGTTTAGTTGACTTTATCTTTAAGTGGCAGGTTAAGGATTATAAAGATATCCAAAGAAAAAATAAATATGTAATTTAAAAAAAAATTAATAAAGTTTATAAAATAGTTTGTTAATTTTAAATATTTTAAAATTTTAATAATATTTCTTTCATTTATATTTTATTTAACAAAATTTATTTCAGTGAAAATTTTCAATACTAAAATAAACTAACTTAGATATAAAGGATATATATCTAAAAACGCCTAGAGTTATCAATGTCGAGGCGTTCTTTATATCTAAGTTAGTTTATTAAATAGTTGCAATGGTTGGTTAGTCGGTTGTTTTAGTTTAAAATATTTTAAATGTTTGCAACGGTTGGTTAGTTGGCTGTTTTAGTTTAAATATTTTAAATATTTTTGTTAATGTCGATTTTTTTAATAAAAAAAAATTGTTTACGATGTGACATTATGACCTCTTTGCCTCCCATCCCTATCTGCCATTGTAGGAATGTCTCTAGGCGTAATAATTATTAAATAATTTTGTAAACTGCTAGTGATTATGGGATGAGAATTCATTCCTCTACTTTTTTTTACTTTATTATTATTATTGTAAAGGTTGTTATCTTAATTTAACATGAATAGTTTTAAAAAATAATAATAATAATAATTAAATAAGCATGCATATATATATGGTAGAGATACATTAAACATAGATGTCAATATGATATTTAAGGTAATGGTTAGTCAAAGTTTTTATATAGTTTTAACAACTCACTTGAGGGTCAAACATTCAACAAACCATACATTATGTCTTTACTTCTATTGAGACTTGATCTATATGGATTGAGCATGACAAGTTGATATCAAAAAACAAAAAAATAATGACATTGATCTACTGAACACCCAAAATATGACAATGTCATGTGTTGACCATAACACCTTCAAATAGAATCAAATTTTGTTAAAATCTCGAAGAGAGGTTATTCACATCAAGCAAAATGCTCATAATTAATTTAAGCTTAAAAAATTATCATTTAGTCTATTGGATTTCATAGTAGATTCTAGAAACAAATTAAATTAAGCATTACCTAGTATTGCTAAAGGAATACACCAAACAAAAAAGCAAAATACAAAATATAATTGAATGTCCATGGACAACAAATCATAACATTAGATGGAAGTTGAAATTACATTCCAATCGATAACAAAAATGTTTATATGAAGGAGTATTTGTACTCAAATACATGTTTCCTTTAGGCCAAGGTTCTAAGACTGGCCTTCACAAATAAATATTACAACAAGTTACAAAAACATTTTTTTCAAGGTTTACATGGGTCCAAAGGATAAATATGATCAATACAAGTACAAAAGTTGGTTGTGGCCTCAAGAGAAGCTTAACCACTGCACATTCTAACATCTTGTTAAAAGTGTGACTTGGTTCATGGTCAAGGTTGACATTGTATGGTATAATATTGAATAGGCATAAAGGTATTCATTAGATAATGTATTGAATTTCTTATAATATTTTATTATGTAAGCCCTATAGGCTATGATTAACTTTGTTACTGTTAAACCCACCTTATAAACTTGTAATTAACTTTAAATTATTTCTTATTATGTGGGCTTAAGGTTAAGTTCATTTATGTGTTTGGGGTTTTAGTATTGGTATAAATATTCCCCATCACTCTTATTTATCATTGTAGTTATATGAATCTTATTTATGGATAATATAGTGATTATTTATGATACTTACATGTGCGTCCACATATCTATATTTTTCTTTCATTCTTTTATTCTTTTATACATATTTATGGATAAGATTTGAGTGAATGGTTTGCTTGTATTTATTTTAGAAAATTTTGTGAATTCCAACATGGTATTAGAGCATATATGGAGCAACATTGTGTGGTCATGCAAATCCCTATTTTGAAGCTTTTAATCCTTCCTCCAAATTATAGGGTGAATTTTTCTCAAAGACTAACAGGTTATTTTTGTGTGAAAGTTCAATTAGATATCATGTTTTATATCTTATTAAGTCTTGTCAATATCCTAGAAAATATGTGCTTAGTTTCTTAGGAATATGTAACCTATATATTGTAAAAAAAATGTTATTTTTGTGCATCATCCAAATTTATATTCAATTCTATAGTAGTCCTAAGTGTTTTGACTTTAAACTCTACAGGCATCATGACATTTTACCCAAATACTAACTGAAATGGTGTGAAACCAGTAGTAGTCTTCCAGGTGGTCCTATAGGCCCACACTACTTCTAGTAATCTAGTAGCCCAATCCTTCCTATGTTTCTACACTATCTTTGTCAGAATATTTTTCAAATCTTGGTTGGTCACCTCAACTTGCCCATTCGCCTGTGGGTGGTAGGGAGTGGTTTTGTTATGCCCGATTTTGTATTGTTGCATGAGTTCTTGGATCATACTTGAAGTAAATTGAGGTTCTTCATTTGTTGTGATCTCCCTTGGGACCCCAAATATTGTAAAAATTAATAAATACAAGAAATATGCTATAGTTTTCTCCTCTGAATCATGAAAAGCTTGTACTTCAATCCACTTTGTCACATAGTCAATACAAACTAGGATATACCTCTTACCTTGTGACTATAGATTAATAGGTCCCACAAAGTCCATCCCTAATTTATCAAATGGTTCAATGTAAACATGTGGTTGGAGTGGCATCTCATCTCTAAGAGTAGGTCTGCCCATCCTCTAACATTGATCACAATGGCTCAAATGCTTGGTTGCATCCTTAAATAGTGAAGACTAGTAATAACCAACATACAACACTTTATATGCAGTCATTTTTCCTACAAAATGGCCACCACAAGGTTCATCATGGCAAGCCTTCAATATTTCAATTGTTTCTTCCCCAACAACACATCTTCTCATGATTTGATCAAGTCCTATTTTGAACAAGCACCCATATATCCATGAGAAATCTATACTTTTCTCAACTAAAGTCTATTTTTTACGAGGTAAAAGTTCATGGGATACTTTACTAGTGGCTAAATGATTAGCCATATCTACGTACCAATGTATCTGATCATTTAGAGAAAACAAATTCTTAGCTAGAAATTGATTTCCTGTAGCTACATAGTCTAGAGGTGTCAATCTGGATAAGAAATCAACTACCACATTGTCCTTTCCTGGCTTATCCACTATTGTCACATCAAATTCCTACAAGAGCAACAACCATTTGATAATTCTACCACTAATCCCAGGTTTTTTTGTTAAGTATCTTATTATTAAGTGGTTAGTGTGTATAAATACCTGATAACCTATAATATAATGATTGATGAGCACCAAAAATGCTCATATTTTTGTATATGTACTAACGGTTTTTGCGCGACATTATATCATGAGTTGTATATTTTTATGAAGTATTATGTATATATTTAATAAAATCATGTGTATTATCTAATCCATGCGTGAAGTGTGTTGTGTGTAGCTATTTCCTTGATTTTGTCATCTTTTGCTCAGTCGAGGTCCTACGTGGACCTGGCACGGTTCTGCTCAATCAAATAAAGGTAAATCGAAGTATGCACCTTACTGAGTTAGGCGCCTTACTGAAGTAGGCGCCTTACTAAGTTAGGCACCTTATCGAAGTAGGTGCCTTACTAAGTTAGGCACCTTACTAAGTAGGCACCTTACTCGAGAGTAGGCATCTTACCGAGTTAGGTGCCTTACCAAGGCCGATGCCCAAATTATGCGTGTTGACCAAATGGCTGGAGAAGGATCCTGTTGACCACCGTTCCATGTCATCTATGGGAAACCGTGGATGGATGGGTTGTCCCAGCTAGAGTGGGTGGACACGCAACTACTCATGAAGTCGAACCGTAATGAAGTAGAATTTATCCGAATACCAGGAAATGATGTAGAGCTGCTTATCGTGCATCGGTTGTAGTAACTGAACTATCCCAGTTTAGGTTGAACCGAGATGCTGGTTGTAACAGAACTATCGTAGGAAGTTCTGTGTGTGTAGTATATAAACACATGGACTTCCCTGTAGTAGGAGAGACATATTTGATAGAGCATTGTTGTATGTAATATTTCATTGCATCATTAATAAAGTGTGAATGTTCATCAAAGCAACGTTTCATTTGTGAGATTTATCGGGCGGGATCTGCCTGGAGCTCGGGCCCACTCCAAGCCAGTATTCCTCCCCTCTTAGTTATTTATGTAATTTCATTATGCATGGTAGTATGTTTATGTCTTAGGCTTAAGCTTAGTTATCTTAGAGGTGTGTTTATTTATAAGAAGCATTTTCATTTCGTATCAGTTGGTGTGTTTATTTTATCTGCATTATTATTTATGAGTGAGTTTTATTGAGGTGGATGATCTTATTGATGTTATACAAACACCCCCCAATGGTAGTTGAATGGATCATCTCTAAAGTGGTAGTGTGACTAGTCTCAACCGTGACCCTTCGCAAGCTTACGAGTTCCCTGGATTGACAATTTAAATGAGAAGTGTTGTGACAAATATAGGACAAATTCACCAGTGTTTGGCACCCAATATTTTGGTATCATTTTCGAGGAAGCATCACTAGTAGACTAATTACATTACCCCTTAAGACCTTCGACCTGACCTTGTATGAGTCCACCAAGAAAAAGAGGACCAGACGGTCATTTTATAAAATAGAGTCCACCAGATCAGTCAGAGTCAGTAGAAGACCTAGAGTTTGAATTAGATTCTCCCGACTCATCACCAGCAGTCCACTGGAGTCAGAGTCCTCACTTCGTGCAAAGTGCCTCCTCATCTCACCGACCTGGGGAAGAACAAACTATTGTAAACCCATTGTTTAAGAGGACACCCTCAGAGGAAGCCCTATTGTGGAAAGCCATAGAGGATTGGACTATAATGCCAACTGACTTCAAGGCCCTGACCCAGAGAGTTTTGAACGATCGAGAGACTATAGACGTTGTATTAGAGACCACATTTCCTGAAAAAATGGTAGAAGAAGAAGTCTCATCTGGGTTCAGTTTCTCGATAGAGGAAGGGGTAGGAGACACCAAAATGAAAAACATTTCCCCTGCCCATCTCCCTACCTTCATGGGATACCCAACCGAAGACCCTGACCTATTTTTATTCAAATTTGATGTATTGTGCAGGTCTGTCGATTATAAATCGGATGCCTAGAAGCTGAAACTCTTCCCATCGACATTAGATGACTCAGCCCTATGATGGTTCATCGAGCTGGGGAACAAGCAGATCGCCACATGGGATGGGATGAAGAAGCTCTTTCTGGAGCAATATCAGGACTTCGACAGAGCATGAGATTCCAGAGAGGAAGTCCTCAACATGATGTAGAAAGAGGATGAATCCCTGGAGGAATACTAGGAAAGGTTTAATTTTAACCTGCAGTGATCCCCTCATGCAAAGTTAGGGGATAAGTCCCTCAAAAGTATTTTCTTGAGGGGACTGAACAACGAGTCACTGGAAGCACTGAATATGATCTCTGGAGGAGACGTTTACCAACATGCTATGGAAGATATCTGATAATTGTGTTAGAATTACTCATGGAGGAGAGGTAAGCCAACCACTAGAATAGTGAAAGTGATCACGTCAGTCACAAAAATAGAGATAGGCAACATGTTGGAGGATTTAAAGAGTGAAATGCTATCCTCTCTAGCTCTGCAGCTAGATACATTATTTTTGGAGAAGAAGAAATAGGAGAATGATGCAACATTAACCTATTTCTACCCCAAATGTAGAGGGAAGCATGCCAGGAATGCCTACCTAGAGAACAAGGTCAGAGTATGTGCGGTTTTCTAGAAGAATCATAAAACTCGACTGTGCCCATAACTACCCAATGCCAAAGAAGATGTTGACGTAACCAAAGCCTACTTCATGGGCAATCAAAGGAATTGGCAGCAAACTCCTATGGGGAATATGCCCATGGGGATGCCACCTTATGGAGGAGGACCATATATGCCATAGGGGCAGCCACCACCACCCAACATGGGATGGTGGGGACCACCACCCTGGATGAACATGCCTCCAGGTGCAGCATTTCCAAATCAGCAAACATGGATGCCATATCAGTAGCCATGGAGGAGCCACATCCCATGGAATACACCTCCATAGAACATGGCATAGGGACCACCTCAACAAGGCTTATCGGCCCTACCTATGGTAAGACCTACGTAGTTACCAGCACAACCGACGGTGAACCCAAACAACAAGGTAAACCAATCGGTATACCAGGTGGAAGGAGAGATGTATCCAATGTACCATATTAGTTGTAATCCAATACAACTTAGATCAGGCAAGCAACTAGGAGTAGAAATGCCTTCTCTAGTAGAAGTGGAGGAGGAAGTAGGAGACTCCCCTATGATAGAAGAGGTAGGGGAAGAAAAAGTTGTTGAGAAGATAGGGGCCCCATTCCCTAAATGGCTGCAAGAGTAGAAGAAGCCGACACAACCCGAATTTGATATCCTATCAAGCCTAAAAAATCTCACCGTAACTATCCCACTTTTCCAAGCTATCCGAGATGTGCCCATATACACTAAGGTGATAAAAGAAATATGCCTAAGGAAACTGGGATGTAAGGCAACACAAACCATCAATGTCATGGGAAAGTTAGCCGACTTGATGATGGGGAATGCATATCATCCCAAATATGCAGACCCAGGCAGCTCGATATTGATGATAAAAATAGGAGGGCACTCACTAGCGAATACATTGGTCGACTTGGGGGCAGCCATCAATGTAATGCCATAAGACACCATGCAGAAGCTGGAGCTCACCGACCTGAAGCCTACCAAAATGGTGTTACAATTGGTCGATCGATCAATGGTGGCACCAAAAGGAATGCTCGAAGATGTCATAGTAATAATCGATGCATGGGAGTATCCAATAGATTTTTTGGTGCTACAATCCAAAACTAGACTGGGTGGTTACCCACTCATCCTAGGGAGACCATGGTTAGCTATGGATGATGCCTACATCAGCTATCATGATGGACTGATGACCATTTCAGATGGCTAGAATGTCAAGAGATTAACAATCTCTCCCCCAGCCCAATCGATGGATGCACTGGGAGAACCTAAAATGGAAAATCAGGAGGACAGTCCACTATCTATGCTCTAGCTAGTAATGGCATTAATAGAAGTGGAGGATGAAGTCGAAGAAGATGGCATCATCTCAAGATTCTTCCATGGAGAATCCTCCCTCCCAATTCCTGAGTCACCATTGGTGGGTGCTCAGGACCACCACACCAAGAAAATCGACGTCGGGCCTAGCAGAATATTGAACGTCAATAGTGAGCTGACCACCGCATAGTTGGTAGAATTGAAAGAGCTCCTAACCGAACATCAACAGGCATTCACGTGGGATTATACGGATATGAAAGGAATCATCCTGGAGGTGTGCACTCACCGTATCTATCTGGAAGAATAGTCAACCCCTATCAGACAATCACAGAGAAGGATGAACCCGACCATGAAGGAAATTGTCAAGGTCGAGCTATAGAAGCTCTTGATGACGGGATTCATCTACCCGATCTCCGATAGTGAATGGGTATCACCACTCATGGTGGTCCCTAAGAAGAATGGGAAATGGAGGATCTATGTTGACTACAGATCACTGAATAAGGTGACTAAAAAGGACCATTTTCCACTTCCTTTCATTGACCAAGTGCTAGACACGTTGTCCAGGAGGAAATACTTTTCCTTCTTGGACGGATTTAATGGGTACAATCAAATCCAGATCGTAGAAGAAGACCAAGATAAGACAATGTTCACCTGCCCATGGGGAATATTTGCATATAGGGTGCTACCTTTCGGGCTATGCAATGCACCAGCCACCTTCCAGAGGGTAGTGCTTAGCATATTTTTGGATATGATAGGCGAAGCGGTCGAAGTATATATGGATGATTTCACCATTTACGAGGAAACATTTGAAGAGGCGATGAAAAATTTGGAACGTGTACTCTAGAGGTGCGAGGAAAACAATCTATCCCTCAACAATGAGAAATGTTTTATGATGATGCGGGAAGGCATAGTGTTAGGGCATCATCTCTCGATAGAAGGGATTAAAGTGGATCACAAGAAGATAGAAGTCATCAAAGAATTACCCAACCCAAAAACACAGAGGGAGGTAAGGATTTTCCTTGGCTCTATCGGGTACTACAGGTGATTTATCATCGATTTCAACAAAATTGCCAAACCGCTACACACCCTTCTGATGAAGGACGTAGAATTTATCTGGATAGATGACTGTGAGCAGGCATTTTAGATGTTGAAGGAGAAGCTGATCTCTGCCCCAGTGTTGTGGGGCCCAAATTGGTCTATCCCATTCCACATATATTGTGATGCATCCAATAATGCAATTGGAGCGGTCCTCGGGTAGCAGGATGGCGAAGAGTTCTACGCCATCTATTACGTCAGCAAGAACCTAGCAGGGGCTGAGCTTAATTACATGGTAACGGAGAAGGAGTTTCTCATAGTAGTACACACCATCAATAAATTCCACCACTACATTACTGGGTACAAAGTATTCATCCACACGGACCATGCAGCCATCAGGTATCTGATGAGCAAACCAACGATCAGTGGTAGGATCATCAGGTGGCTTTTGTTGCTATAGGAATTCGACCTTACCATAGTCGACAAGCCCGAGAAAGACAACGTAGTCATGGACTTCCTATCCAGACTAATTCTAGCAGATCACACAGTAGTAGAGGACCAGTTCCCGGATGAACATCTATTTGTCATCAGTGAACAGACACCATGGTACGCAGACATTGCCAATTATCTAGCCATCGAGAGAACCTCCCCTACCCTCTCGTATCGAGAGAAGCAAGGGGTAATAAAAAAGAGTGCATCATACCAATGGATTGATGGCCTCCTATTCAAAATAGGGCCTGATCAGATCGTAAGAAGGTGCATGGCCGAGCATGAATTCATAGAGATACTCAAGGCCTGCCATAATGAGCCTTGTGGTGGCCACTTCTTAGGGAGAAGGACTGCATATAAGGTATTACAGACCGGGTATTTTTGGCCCACGTTGTTCAAATATGCAGCCGCATACGCCAACAAATGTGATGAATGCCAGAGGATGGGCAGGCCGACCCACAGGGACGAAATACCCCTACAACCTCACGTGCACATCGAGCCCTTTGACAAATGGGGCATGGATTTTATGGGACCCATCAACCCACCTTCGATCGGGAAGAGGTACATTCTAGTCTGTATAGACTATGTCACTAAATGGGTCGAAGTCCAGGTGCTAAGAGACTCCAAGGAGTAGACGGTCACCGGATTTATGTTCAACATTTTTATGATATTTAGAGTGCCTAGGGAAATTACAACAGACCAAGGACCCCAATTCATGTCCAGATTAATTGAGGAGTTGATGGAATAGTATAGGGTTTGGCATAACAGGACTACCCCATACCATCCATAGGTGAATGGATAGGTGGAGGTCACTAACAGGGAAATAGAAAACATCCTGACGAAGACCGTGCAATAGCATAGGAAGGATTGGGCTGCAAGATTATCGGAGGTAGTATGGGCATATAATATGATGTGGAAGTCGACCACTGGTTTTACCCCTTTTCGATTGGTCTATGGGAAAGATGCAATGATGCCCATCGAATTCAAAGTTAAGACACTTAGAATGATGGTCGAATTGGATCTGAACCTGGATGATGCATAGAAGGAATGAATTTGATAGCTAAATCAGTTGGATAAATTTTGCATGGATGCCCTACAGAGAACAAAAATTATGTAGAGGTAAAGGAAGTAGTGGCATGACCACCACATTAAAAAGAAATAGTTCAAAGAAGGAGACTGGGTACTATTGTACGACTCTAGGTTCCAAGAGCGAAAGGGGAAGCTGATGCAGATATGGATGGGACCATACGAGGTGGTGGAAATAATCAAGAATGATGTTGTACGGGTCAAGATGATTGATGATAGCAACACCATCCTAACAGCCAATGGCCATCGGTTGCGGCCATACCATACGTCTGAGGGATTGTTGGTGGAAACTAGAATAGGCATGGGGGAGACCCCATCCAAGTAAAATCTCCCAAATTCTCAACAACATGGTGGACACAGGGACGTCCACCAAAGATAAGTTAGAGTAGTTTCCTATTTTTTAGCTTACGATGTGTTTTGCAGGGACAACACCCGCATGCAAGCTGTAGGCATCCTGAGAGCTAGGGCCTAATAGGCATGGACCCCATTTAACTACACTTTTTTTTTTTTTGTGTTTTATTTTTGTAGGGACATGGCCTGATTGTTCAAACAATAGGCATCTTGGAAAACAAGGCCTAGATCGGCTCAACATCCATGTACCTATGCACTAGGAGGATAGCAATGATTCAGGCATGGGGGGATACCAAATTCCTCATCGAACATCCCCATGCCTGAATGAGGTGGACGCTGATGTAATATGAGGAGAATTTTGGGAGGCTTGATCAACCTCACATCAAAAGACACGTCAGTCATCGTTGACTTTTTCAACAATAAAGAAGTGGCACCTTACTCTGGAGGAGTGATGCCTTACTATGACACCTTACCTAGGTGGAGTAGGGTCTTACTCAGGCGCCTTACCTAGGTGGAGCGACGCCTTACTCTGGCACCTTACCTTACTCTGGTGCCTTACTTAGGAGGAGCGATGCCTTACTCGGTGCCTTACCTAGGAGGAGCGATGCCTTACTAAAAAAAAAAGGGATCTTTAGGGGGTCATTGTCATGAGGATGTGACAATCCTTAAACTTGGGGGAAAATGGTGCCTTACTCTGGCACCTTACTCTGAAGGAGTGGAGCCTTACTCTAGGCACCTTACCCCACCAGCTAGGCCACCCTCGAATGTTCATGTAAATATATTTATATATATATGATGGTCAAAGTGGTGCCTTACTGAGTTAGGCACCTTATTGGTGCCTTACTAAGTTAGGTGCCCTGTTGGCACCTTACTAAGTTAGGCGCCTTACTGGCACCTTACCGAGTTAGGTGCCTTTGCCTTACTCGTGCCTTACCCAAAATAGGTGCCATTTGAGCACCTTACTCAAGCAGGCACCTCGATCAAGAAACACATGCACAACTTGGTAGTACGTGGAGCAGTCGAAGATGATGCCATCATCTCACGTGATGGAAAGCACATGAAAATATTTTGAAATCATTGGTGGAGATTTCTGCTCATCCCAAGGCCAACCATCAAGAAGATATGCGTCCCAACTGAAACCAATAGGATTCATCGCATCTTCAATGAAGGACCTCAAAGTGAACCAAAAATGTAGTACCCAAGGTGACTCAATCAGCACATGGGAAAAATCTTACCGAGTACCAAATCAGCACGCTCCATGTAGCTCAAAAATGACCAATCAGGTATGCACATGATTTTTTAGATATATATGTAATTTTCATATAATATGCTCTCTAAAATGATGATGGTGCAAGAATGAAAAATCACCCCTCATGCCTAATACATCATGCCAAAAATTAATTTGGGTGGCATACCCTGCTAAACCCAATATGGAAACAATTTCCAGAGTTAGGCGCCTCAGGTTATAAAAAGGTGCCTTACTGAGTACAAAACTCGAACTCAATAGGGAATTCACCATGGGAGGACCTATGAAGAATCACGCGATTAAGAAGCAGGAGCCTAGTGGCACTGAAGGAATTAGGGGGGAAGTCCACAACCGGTTCGAAGCGGTAGGGTGGATGAACTACTATCGCTTGGTCAGCCAGGAACAAGATGTGGAGGCAGCCAAAGAATTCACCACCTCTCTGAATGGAGAAGTGGCCCAGCTGCATGGACTGGTAATTCCAGTCACCCTAGAGCACATTGCTCAGGTCACTGGCCTCCCCCTCACTAGGGAATGTACATACAAGGATGGCATGGTGAAGAAATGCATCGAAGTGCTGCTCGAATAGGGGAATGTCCCCTGCGACCAAGGAGGGCTTCCCAAGCAGAAGATCTCGATGCACCTATAGAATATTTTTGAGCAGGTTGCAAGATACTTCACATGCATTAGGAAGTATTCACACCTGAATGCGAACCACATGCAATTCATGAGCCATCTGGTGCATGGGAGAGAAATCAACATCTCGTTCTACCTGGCGAAGGCCCTATAGGATGAGGCATCATGGTACCAAAGAGGGGTAGTCTCTACCTTAGCCCATCATGGGCTAATTACAGCCCTGATACGCCACGTAGAGGAGCATAGGGGAAGCTCATCGGTGGTAGAAGTTAAACCCTCTGGTGCGTAGGAATAGGTGGTGGTTGAAGTAGGGCATAAACTAAAATTAAGGGGAACATTCGAGGAGATTAGGGTTGAGCCATCCGATGCAATGGAGCAGATAACCATAGAGGTAGGGCATGATGTTGAATTGGGGGGAATGTTTGAGGAGGAACACCCCCAATTTTCACCAGATATTGTAGAGGAAGGGTAGAGCTCTCTACCTAATTTCATGGAAGAGAGGCCAAAATCCTCTAGCCTAGAGGCCGTAGGATGCCAGATAGAATGCAGGCACGGTCGAAGATGACTACGGTGCCTAATCCTCTCAAATGAGGAAGGTGAAGAAGATGCAGAGCTCAGCATCATGGTGCAAACCTTATAGAATTTGGCCACTCGTAGTCCGTAGGACCCACAACCTTTTGCAAGCTTGCAACGATCGACCGAGACACCATTGGAGGAGGACCACATCGAACAAAGCGAGAAATCCTCGATGTAGGTGCTATTCGAGGAGTATAAAGAGATGACCATGAGGAAATTTTAGAGATAGGAGGCCACCATTGCTCAATTGCAGCAATTGATCCAACAACTCAAGGAGGAGAACCAATAGTTGTAGGCTAGGGTAATAGAGAGGCAAGACGCCTCTACCCAGATCGATTGGGCGATGGAAGTGCCCATGAACTCTCTGACCTCGCCAGAGAGAGTAGTCTCATCTAGGGCATTCAGGTTGGATGCTATAAATGAGGAATTGGAAGTAGGGGAGGGGTCGTGTGCCTCAGACAAGATAGTTCCAGAGGAATAGGGGAATTCTATTTTTCAAATAGAAACCCCTGTTATCAACATCGAGGATGATGATGAGCCTTCGAGGGCAAGCCAATGAGCTTGAACCCAAGGCGAGGAGTCTCCAGAGGTCTAGGCACCCAAAATTGAGGAGCCACCACCCGAAGGAGTAAGCAGAGGAACGGGAGAAAGGGACCATGGGGGACCTCCGATTAGAGGAACAACTCCCTGAGTCATCCAATAGGGAGGCAGCCTCTGTAGGAGAGGAAGACTTCCCCACATAGGCCACTACAAGACTACAAAGGAAAGGGGAAGGCCCCTCAGATGACTTAGAAGAGGGCCAAAAGGAAGGCCAGGGTGACATTTGTCGAACCGAACCCTCATTCGGACGAAGAATGGGAAGAAGGTGTGCAGGCCTTCGCTGAGCGGAAGGTGAAATTGAAAATTTGTAAGGAGTTCGAGGAGGCAAAGGCAGCTAGGAAAGCTACCAAAAGGAAAGAAGAGGGCCAGGAATTTGTGTGGACCCCATGACGATGACCAATTTTGGGACATCTATGGTTCATCACTGGGTCGGCCCTCTAAAATGAAGAAGTGGCTAGCAAGATGGGGAGTATATGGACCGAAGGTAGAGGTAGCAATAATTGCAATGGAAAACATTGGCCTCACCCCTAAGGAACTTCGGCTATACAAAGCCAGCGTGGTTAAGTAAAAGAGAGATGACTCTGACATTCCCTTCGGAGAGTTGCACCCTCAACACGTTGACCTATGGTAGGAAGTAGAAGCAACCTTCCAAAAGGGGGAAATGATTATGGTAGCTAGGCCCAGTATAGGTGTTGGGCCAAGTAGGAGATAGAGCCAACATAATAAAAGACGGATGAAGGTCAACCCAACACAGACATTAGCTCGAAGGGTAGTACAACCTAGGGATGCCCCACAACAAGCTAGGGCCCCTCAATAGAAATGGAAGCCTCAAGGAGGAGAGCAAGCCAAGGCCACCAACAAGAAAAGGAAATGAAAAGTAGTGGCCTATGGAGAGGAGGTGATTACCGGTTTTAGGTGCCATGAGGGCGTGGCACATGTTAGGCATGGGGGGATGATGAGCACCAAAAATGCTCATATTTTTGTATATGTACTAACAGTTTTTGCATGACATTATATCATGAGTTGTATATTTTTATGAAGTATTATGTATATATTTAATAAAATCATGTGTATTATCTAATCCATGCGTGAAGTGTGTTGTGTGTAGCTATTTCCTTGATTTTTTCATCTTTTGCTCAGTCGAGGTCCTACGTGGACCTAGCACGGTTCTGCTCAATCAAATAAAGGTAAATCAAAGTATGCACCTTACTGAGTTAGGCACCTTACTGAAGTAGGTGCCTTACTAAAGTAGGTGCCTTACTGAGTTAGGCACCTTACTAAGTAGGTGCCTTACTGAATCGAGTAGGTGCCTTATCGAGTTAGGTGCCTTACCAAGGCCGATGCCCGAATTATGCGTGTTGACCAAACGGTTGGAGAAGGATCCTATTGACCACCGTTCCACGTCATCTATGGGAAACCGTGGATGGACGGGTTGTCCCAACTAGAGTGGGTGGACACGCAACTACTCACGAAGCCGAACCGTAATGAAGCGGAATTTATCCGAATACCAGGAAATGACATAGAGCTGCTTATCGTGCATCGGTTGCAGTAATTGAACTATCCCAGTTTAGGCTGAACCGAGATGTCGGTTGTAACAGAACTACCATAGGAAGTTCTGTGTGTGTAGTATATAAACACACGGACTTCCCTGTAGTAGGGGAGACATATTTGATAGAGCATTGCTGTATGTAATATTTCATTGCATCATTAATAAAGTGTGAACATTCGTCAAAGCAACGTTTCGTTTGTGAGATTTATCGGGCGGGATCTGCCTGGAGCTCGGGCCCACTCCAAGCCAGTATTCCTCCCCTCTTAGTTATTTACGTAATTTCATTATGCATGGTAGTATGTTTATGTCTTAGGCTTAAGCTTAGTTATCTTAGAGGTGTGTTTATTTATAAGAAGCATTTTCATTTCGTATCAGTTGGTGTGTTTATTTTATCTGCATTGTTATTTATGAGTGAGTTTTATTGAGGCGAATGATCTTATTGATGTTATACAAACACCCCCCAATGGTAGTTGAACGGATCATCTCTAAAGTGGTAGTGTGACTAGTCTCAACCGTGACCCTTCGCAAGCTTACGAGTTCCCTGGATTGACAATTTAAATGAGAAGTGTTGTGACAAATATAGGACAAATTCACCAGTGTTTGGCACCCAACAATGATGAAATTTGTTAATATCATGTATTACTACAAGAAAATCCTTCTCTATGATAGTATAATTAAGTTCAACACTTATGAGGTTTTTACTACCATAATAGATGACATAATAATCATCACCATATTTTTGTTCCATTATTGAGCCTATTGCATTGTTATATGCATCAGCATATATGTAAAAGGATATAGTCCAATTTGGATCTCTCATTATTGGAGTAGTAATTAGTTTTTGCTTTAGAGTGTTGAATGCTTGTTCACATTCTTCAGTCCAGACAAACTCTGCATCTTTAGTTAACATTATGGTAAGAGGTTTAGCAGTTTTGCTAAAGTTTGATATAAACTTCCTATAGTAACCATCTGATCCTAGGAAACTATGGATGTAATTTTGTGTTTTGGGAGTAGAGAGGGTTTTATTTCTATCTACTTTAATCTCATTTGTAGAAAGGTGATGTCCCAAAACTATTCCTTCTTACATCAACATATAGTTTTTTTCATTGCTTAAGGACAGGTTAGTTTCCTCACAACGTTTAAGTGCCTTTTCCAGATTTTCTATGGTAGTTTCATAAGTTTCACCATATACATTGAAATCATCCTTGTATGCCTCCACAGTATCTCCAATCATATCTAAAAAATGATAAAGAATTACCCTTTGAAATGGTCATTTTCCTATCTCTACAACTTATGTAAGCATCCTATATTGTTAGCCAAGGTCTATCTAAGATTAATGGGTATCCACCTAGTCTAGATTTAGATTGTAACACTAAGAAATTTGTTGGATACTCCCATGTATCTACTATAATAGTGATATCTTCCAGTATTCCTTTAGGGAGTATTGTAGATCTGTTTGCTAACTACAACATAGTTTTAGTGAGCTTTAGATTAGTCAATTTTAGTTTTTGCATGTTTTCCTAGGGCATGACATTGATGGCTACCCCCAAATCTACTAGTGTGTTGGAAAGAACATAACCTTCTATTTTTATAGTCAGCATAGGGCTTCCTGGATAGGTATACTTTTGATTGTAGGTATTTCCTAACATGAGGTCAGCTAACTGATCTACCAAACTGATTGGTTTAGCTGGTATCCTCCCTGGTTTCTTGAGACACAACTCGCTTATGGCCTTTCCATAAATGGGTATGTCTATAATGGATTGAAAGAGAGGGATTGTGACTTTTAAGTTATTTAAACTGGAGATGATATCAAACTTTGTTTGTATTGATTTCATGGGTTCCTGCAACCTTTGTAGAAAAATGTGGAACCTCCTCTTTATTATTTACAAGTGTTGATTCTTCTTCTACATCTTCTATAAGGGGTGATTCCCCTTTATCTATTTCTATTGGTTCCTCTTCTTATACAAGAGGAGTGACTTCTATACCTACTTTATTTCCTGACCTTAACTAGATATGATCACAATCTACCATAATATTATACATAGGGTGCATCTCATTTTCCATATGATAGGCTAGTTGTTGCTTGTTGTTCGGGTTTGTTGTTGGCTATGCTGGAAACTAAGGAGTCCTTGGAGTAGGAAGAGTAGGTAGACTTTGTTGTAGTAGATCTGGAGCAGTATGTTGTGGATACTGATTCCAAGCATTTTGATTTCTCCACTACTACCCAAGATGCTGCTATTGGTTCCAAGGGTAAAGGTTGTAAGGATTTGGTCCTTGGGGAAATGGATTCCAAGGTTGTTGACCATACCAACCTATGTTGGGTGGCTGGGATTTACCCTGGTTTTGGTAATTGTTGCCCCCATAATATGACATTCCTGATTTCATATTGTTATCCATAGGATACTATTGCTAGTTCCTCCTATTACCCATGAAGTATGTCTTTCCTACTTTAGGTTCCTCTTTATATTTCCTTAACTGTGGACACAACTTCATTTTATGATCCTTCTTACAAACAACACATACACAAAATTTGTTTTTCAAGCACTCATTTTTGGGGTGTTTGCCTTTGCATTTAGGATACAAGTGTGTCAATGCTACCTCATTATCCTACTTATTTTTATAAAGTAGAAGAGATCCATTTGAAGATCCAGATATGATAACATCTCACTCTTAAGATATTTTAGCATGTTGCCTATTTATGTTTTATTGACAGTGGTTGAATGCTTAACATTTATAGGGGTTAACTTACCCTTTCTTCTTGAAAATTTTTGACATAACTAATGAATATCATCCATTTGGTGTTGGTAAATGTCTCCCCCATAAATCATGTTTAAAACCTCCAAGGATTCATTTGTAAGTCCTTTAAGAAAAATTTTTCTTAGGGACCTATGCCCTAGTTTTGAATGGGGTAATATTTGCAATTTGAAGCTAAACCTATCCTAGTATTCTTCCATAGATTCCACTTCCTTTTGGGTTATGTCTAGGACTTCCTCTCTTGCATCCCTTGATCTGCAAAAATCTTAACACTGATCCAAGAAACGTTTCTTCAATTGTTCCCAGGTAGTTATTTGTTTATCCCCCAAGCTTATGAACCAATGCAAAGTTGAATCATTAAGGGTGGAAGGGAATAATTTTAGTTTTTGAGCATCTATGGTGTAATTCATGGATTTGCATAAAACATAAAATTTAAATAGAAATAGGTCTGGATATTCTGTTGGTATTCCTCTAAAGGTTGGAAGGTGGGTAGGAGAGATGTGTTTCATCTTGTGATCTCCCCATGCCTCTCCTATTGGAAAACTAAAACTAGTATATGTTTCCTCTAGATTTTCTACCATTCTACCTACTACTAGAATTTCTACTCCTACTGTGTTCAAAGAAGCTATCAATGCTTCTAGTTCATTTATTTTATCATTTAGAAGGATGGATAAGTCAGCATTTAAGATTATTACATCTAATACTGCTTGCCAATGTTCAAAATTCAGTAGATCTTCCTCTGATTGAACTCTACTTATCTCCAATCCTGCTCTAAGATTCTACTGGATTGTTTCAGAAGAATCCTGTGTAAATAGTGGGTGTTCCAACCAATGCACAGGTGGATATTGAGATGGTGAGATTTTAGTATTAGATTCTAGTTCTATTGAAGTAGAAGGATTTTTAGAAACAACTTCTTTGTTTTTGATAAAATAACCATCTGGTCCCTTGTTCTTAGGTGGACTCATACAAAGTTTCAAATGAAGGTTTCTAAAGAAAAAATTCTAAAATACTATAACCATGCTTCCTTCAAAATAAGAAATTGGGAAAAACAGTGCCAACATGTTGGGCAAAACATTTGCTAGTTTTTCTATGATTTAATTAATTACCTCCATTTAATAGTCAACCCGGGGTAGATTGAAATCTTGTGAGCAGCCTTGCAAAATATATGCTTATAATTTCTCCTTCAGAGATCAGTCCCTTATATTATGGTTTGGGGGGTATTTGGTATTCGTTGAAGTTTGTATCTAAATCCATAATCTCATGCTACATCTAAGAAAACAAGATTGAAAGCGTTTAAAAACCAAATCACTACCTTGCTGGAAATCATAGAAAATAAGGGAAATAACTAGTAATAAAATAGTCTATTAAAATAAATATAAAAATAAATAAAATAGGGAAGAACTCTATTGTAAGTGGGTCCATGATTCCAGTAGGTTCTACCCACGGTAATATGATCATCGGACGCTTTAGAATATGTTTTATAGAAAAATATGTAGAGATTTTATTAATAGTTGTAGCAAGAATTTACAATAAAGTTTGTGTGTCTTCTTCAGGGGTGGCCTGCATATTTACAAGATATATAGCCAACCCTGTTACTATTCTCAATATGAATTAGAAAATTATTCATTGTTATAATTGTTTGCTTAATTAAAGGAAATGGGTAAAATATCATGATATTTTAGTGTATTTTATTTTCAAAATATGTTGATATTTATTTGCCCGATTTACAAAAGCCATTTACGTATTAGCTTGAATATGGGTGACGAGTCACCTTTAACATTATACCATATCCTATTTTAATGCTAGAATTCCTTACATGTTTTTTGCTAAAGTTTCGCTCTATTCTACTGACCACAGAGTCATGCTAAATTTTGGCATTAATGGAAATCAAGCACCATGGTTGAAGAAGTTGGGAAGCAGGTGCCTTCCGTCATATAATAGAAAGCAGGCACCTTTCACCATACAATGGGAATTAGGCACCTTCCACTATACAATGGGAAGTAGGTGCCTTATATTGTACAACAAGAATTAGACACCTTCTCTCATAATGGGAAGTAGGTTTCTAACGAGAAGCAAGCACCTAACAATTAAGTGCCAAACGAAATTCAAGTGCTTCAAAGGAATTTGGGTGCTTGACTTAATACCTCTTCATCGATATTTTGTAGATGTTTTTCCTTCAGTAAATTGCAAGTGCTAGGTCCGAGTGGGACCTCGACAAAAACATGTCAAAATGCACCAATTTCCACTAAATATACACAAATTACACTTAAATGCAAATATTAGAGAACATGCAAAATAAATTGTTAATTATATATAAAATTTCCATAAAACATTTATATCTACAAGAATATATGTCTTACATTATGGGGAAAAAAGTAGAAAAACTGAGCAATTTTATGGCTCATCACTTAGTTGCTTTATTCAACAACCTGTAATTAGCACAAATTCTCCACTTTCCATTCTTCTTGGACACCACCACTAATGGTGATACCGACTCACTATTTGAAATGGGGTAGATGAATCCAACTGTGAGGAGTTTTTGTAACTCTATTTTAATAATTTCTTTCATAGTTGGGTTCATTCTCCTATGTGGTTGTCTTACTAGTATAATCTGGTCTTCTAGATATATTCTATGTGTACAAGTCTTAGGAGCTATTCCTCTCATGTCATAATATTCCCAAGCAAATGCATATTGGTGTTTTTCCAATGTTTGTTTTAGTTTGGTTTGATGTTCAACTGTCAACTAGTTTTCTATGTTCAACATTTTGGTAGGAACCTGGTTCCTATCAGTTGGAAATCAACAGAGAAAACATTGAATTGATATAATATGGAAATAAAAATTTTGGATCACTTTGGAGAATCGTTGTTTCAAAGGAGGTTGCCCTACCAATGCTTTCAATAGAGATATATTAATTTAATTATTCTTCGATGCCTTCCTACAACAATACCTACCCTAATTTATATTATCCTAGGGCTACGATAATGAAGGGACATGACTATTCATGTTATAATAATATAATAATAATTAATGAAATAATACTATTAACTATTAATGTTAGGATGGAGGATCCTAACATGCCACCCTCCTTAAAAGGAGCTTTGTCCTCAAAGCTCGAAGTGAGAAGCTTCATCCTTTGTTTCCCTAGTATTATGTGCTTATGTTCTTGCACTATTTTAATATCATTGTTCTAGAAGCAAGGATATTGGGAAGGTTGAAGTTTTGGTGGCTTTGGCATGGCGTGGATAGAAAATAATTGGGCCACCATTTTCTTGCCTCCTCTACGAACAACTTTCTCCATGCGATGAGAGATTTCTAGTGGAGAAGGGTCGTATTTTATCCCTTTAAGAGTATATGTTTGATTTTCTAATGTAAATTGCATCCATAATGCCTCAAAATCCCATTGGATTTTTCCAAGAATTCGTAACCATTGCACTCCTAGGACGATATCACATCCCCTTGACGATATCACATCCCCCCTAATGGCAGTGCATACATATCGTTCTTCATGCTATAATCGCTCATCTTGAGCTTAAAATTTTTGCACTTTTTTTTATAAGCAATTCTTCCTCCATTATCGATCATGACTTCAAAATTATTACAAGTATAGATAAAGGAGTCAATTTTTTTTACCACATGTGGGTCTATGAAATTATGTGTACTTTTGGAGTCAATAAGCACAATAAGATTTTTTTGTTTAAAGGAGGACTTTCATAGTTTGGGGGGATGAATTTTTGGTGAGGGCATTGAAGGACATTTCTAATGGACCTTGAGGGTTATATTCAGGTATATATTCCACTAGTTTGACCTCATTTCCTCTTCCTTTGGTGTTGATTGACAAGGAATAGTTGCATCCAGAATATAAATTTTGGGTGTAATACATTTGTGATTCAAGATGAATTTATCATCACAATGAAAAAAAGGCCTTTTGCTCTTCTTTCCTTCATTTATTTAGGGCTAACGCATTTAATTGGCATGTATTTAGTTAGTTTTTTGTTGGTGGAAGTATTTTGTGAGTCTGTTGTAGATATGTTTCCGAGTCGATGTTGGTTGTTGAATTTATCTTCGGCTAATTTGGCCAATCCAATAGTCTACATCATGGTCATGGGGTTAAACATTTGTACCTCTAACCAAATTTCTTCCATTAATCCACTGATGAAACAATCCTAAAAAAATGAGGCATCTAGTCTTGTTGTTCGATTTGCTAATTTCTCAAATTTTGCTTGATATTCGCAAACCGAAGTGGTTTGACATAGTTTGGTGAGAGCTCCTGTGAAATTTTTGAGCTTGCTAGAACCAAATCTTACTAACAGATTGTGTAAATTTTAGACAAGTAGGGGTGTCGTTGGTCTTCTCGAACCACTGGTACCATTGGATAGCCTCATTTTCTAAGTGAAAATATGCAATATGAACTTTTTGTGCTTCAAGGATTTGATTTAAAGAAAAATATTACTCTGCCCAATAAATCTAGTTAGTGGGATCACCACCTTCAAATTTTGGAAAGTCCAACTTAGTAGTCCTAGGAAGGATAGATGTTTGTAGGCCCCCCAATATTGTTTGGTGTGTTGGTCCTTTGGTAGTTTGGCTAGTTTGAACTAGTGCCATATTCTGATTGAAGGTATCCATTTTCAAGTCAATTTCTAATATCCTTTGCTCAAATTCTTGTCTTGTAGCTATATTTTCCTATTTGAATTGGTGAAGTTTGTGGTAGATATTTTTGAGAGTAATATCTTGCGACCTCCTTCCTTCTGCCATGGTGGGATTTTGTAAAAATTTGTTTTCCAAAAAATTTGTTTGATGACTCCTTCACTTTTTGTTTGTTGTCAAAATTTGCAAAATTTTTGGTTTTAAAAGTTGTTGATAACTTTTTCAATTTTTCTTTTTGATTTCAAAAGTTGTTGACAACTTTTTCAATTTTGCTTTTTGGTTTCAAAAGTTGTTGACAACTTTTTTTTTTTAATTTGCTTTCAAAAATTTGGGTGTCAACTTTTTAGGTGAATGCTAGCGAGGGAAGTAGCAACGACTAAGTGGCAGTATGTAGGGAGAAGTGGCTGAGAGGATGAATGAAGGTTGAGTGAAGAGGATAAGAGAAGTGGCTGAGTGGTAGTGGGATGGGAGAAATAGCTGAGTGGAGTCTGAGTAATGATGGAACTGGTGCGATAAAGGAGGGGAGCATTAGCTAAGTGGATGAGCAGAGGATGAGCGAAGATAAGGGATCAACGATTGAGCAGCAGTAGATAGGGTGGAAAATCAAGCACAAAAATTGAGATCTAAAGTTAACCTAGTGAGCAACGTGTATTAACTAGCACCACTACCTAGCATGCGGGCACGTATTCCTAGCATGCTAGGCAAACACTATTATGCCCTTTGTTCCTTCTAAACACCATGACATTACAAACTGGGTGGATGTGGGATTAATCCCTTTCTACGCTTGTCATTTAAATTTTTCGATGGTTGTCCTTTAAATTGTGATCGAAAAAACCTTTTAAACTTTGGTTTATAACTTATAAATTATAATTTTCTACTGCACATTTTTGCAACTCGCCAGAAAATGGCTTCAGGTGTTTAAAATTTTAATTTATGATGTTCCTCCTTCGATTATTTCACTATGAATTCGGTGAGCTTCCTTGAGGGATCCGAGAGGTGTTAATATTTATTAGGTTTGGATTTTTTTTTAACTCTGTTCGTTAGAATTTTTTTTTATACTATTTTTTTGTAACTTCACCGGCATAACGTATACTTTGAGATGTGTTTCGACGAATTTGATATGGCGTTTTGAAAATTTTTAGTGATCGGAGCATCGATGACATCCTCTTAGAAGGATATATATAAAAAAAATTAGCACAATTTTATTCAACATCCTCTTGCACTAGTTTCTCTATTTTGATAGTGCTTTTGATAGTGATCTATCGCTGAGCCAAGTAAGGGGATTGGAAAAAATTTTATGATTCAATATTTGTTTAAAATAATTTCTTGTCGAAGTGTTCGTTCCTGACTATCTGACATTGCCAACTAAAAATTAGTGTTGGAGTTTTCTTAAAACCTTAGTTTTAGTTTTAATTTTTTTCCTTCACCAGATTCCTCTAATTTCCATCAAAAAAAATGATATCATATTTTTTGATGATTTGTTGTGCAGTATTTTTGTGTTTATGTCAATAAGAATTCAATGCTTTGGTGGTACTATTTTATACCACAATCACACCTATTTTTAACTGCCCTAAGTTTTAAATGTGTTGGCTGAAATGTTTATATGCCTCTATCTACCGGTAACTCTTGAATGTGTTGTAACACTACTTTTAGAAATGATGACATCGATGCTCTCTTGGACGTGAAGCAAGGAGGTAAAGCCCAAAAATTTATGATCTTTTTTTTTTCAAGAGTGTTGGCGATTGGTTGATGCTCTCCTGGATGTGAAGCTTATACGATTGGTGTCTATTATGGGAGAGTGAACTTGAAAAGAGTTTGATCTATTGCATTTTCACTAGGTAGTCACAAAATAAATTGGAGGATGAATCCAAATGTGTTAAATGCTGGTGAAGTCCCTTTACAAAATGTAGCTCTGATACCAGATGGTAGGAACCTGGTTCCTATCAATTGGAAATCAATGAAGAAAACACTGAATTGATGCAATAAAAAAATAAAAATGTCGGATCACTTTGAAGAATCAATGTTTCAAAGGAGGTTGCCCTACCAGTGTTTTCAATAGATATATATTAATTTATTATTCTTCGATGCCCTCCTACAAAAATATATACCCTAATTTATATTATCCTAGGGCTAGGATCATGAAGGGACATGACTATTCATGTTATAATAATATAATAATATAATAATAATTAATGAAATAATACTATTAACTATTAATGTTAGGATGAATGATCCAAACACATTCTACCAGGTGTAATGTTAGGATCCCATCCTAACCCTTAATGTAATAACTTCCATGATGTAATAATTTCTAAATAACGTGGGTAGTACCAATGATTAATATTTTGTAATGTTCTAAGTTTTAGCTTATATAGTGCCTATGACATATGACACCATTTTTATGTAACACATGGTAGATATGTATGTAAGGTGGCCTTGTGCATGTAATTCGATTGGCATTATGCATGTAATTCGATTGGCATTATGCATGTAATTCAGGTGACATTATGCATGTAATCCAGGGTGATATTTTGCATGTAAGCCAACCATGGAAGGGAACTCTTTAAATACCCGAGAAGGCACCAATGTATTCATCTTTTTTAAAATTAATGAAGTGTTGAAGGAGGTTGCCCCATCGAAGAGGCCTGTGATTCTATCTTATTGTGATATTGTCCCTTTATGCAAATTTCGGTTATAATGTGTATTTTGTTTTGAATATTAATATGATGTTTATGTGAGTTTATTTCCAAGCAATTGTGTGAGAGTGTGTTTATTTGAGTTTATTTTATAGTAGGATCCTAACAAGTGGTCACACATTGGCGACCTTGCCTCATTGGGCGTCACTTCTCCATCAAAACTGACAATAAAAGTCTCAAATATTTTTTGGAACAAAGAGTTACCATGCCTGACCAAAAAAAGTGTGTGGCTAAACTCATGGGCTATGATTATGATATCACCTACAAAAAAATGAAAGGAGAATATTGTGGTTGATGCTCTTTCTCACCAAATGGAGACCATAAGTATGTTGTGTTCCATATCAGCACCACTTACCCAATGGATTGATTCCTTGCGTCAAGAAGCACGTCAGGATGCAGATTTGCAAGATTTGATAGCCTCACTAATGGATGATCCTGATTCTACACCAGGGTATAATTGGAATGGCCATGATCTATGCTACCATCAACGCCTGGTTCTACCTCATAAGTCCCCACTTCAAGAGCTCCTCATGAAGGAATTGCATACCACTCCCTCTACAGGCCATTCAGGGTTCCTTAAAACATATGAGCGACTCAAGCACACCTTCTTTTGGAAAGGTATGAAATATGACATCCGCTCTTTTGTTGCTACCTGTGACACATTTCAAAGGATAAAAGGTGAAATAGTGTGATCTCTAGGCACTCTTCATCCATTGCCTATCCCGAATCAGGTTTGGACTGACATTTCCATGGACTTTATAGAAGGGCTCCCTAAATATGGAGGTAAGTTAGTTATTTTCATGGTAGTGGACCGCCTTTCAAAGTATGCTCACTTTTGTGCCCTTGCCCATCCTTATACAACATCCATTGTTGCACAATTTTTTCTTAACTCCATCTTTCACCTTCATGGCATGCCCACATCCATTGTATCTAATCGTGATACCACCAGAGTTGTTTAAGTTGTAGGGGACTCAACTCAAAATGAGTTCAGACTACCATCCGCAAACGGATGGTCAAATAGAAGTTGTTAATAAATGCTTGGAAATCTACCTTCGCTGCTTTGTCTAAGATCATCCCACTCAATGGGCCAAATGGCTATCCTTGGTCGAATGGTGGTACAACACTTCCTATCATACTGCAACCAAACTCACACCATTTGAAGCAGTCTACGGGTGCCTTCCACCTATGCCTTCCTCTTACATTCCTAACAGCTCCAAGGTCCAAGTCGTCGACAACACTCTGCGTCAACACAACGAGGTACTTCACCAACTTAAGAAGAATTTGAACATGGCCCAAAATTAGATGCGCTAACAAGCTGATCAGCATCGTTCTAAGCATAGTTTTGATGTAGGTGATATGGTCTTCCTTCACTTGCAACCGTACAAACAATCATCCCTACAACTTCATAGGTGTTAGAAGCTTGCTGTAAAATTCTATGGTCCTTACCAGGTTCTACAAAATAATTGGCCCCACAGCTTACAAATTGGCGCTCCCACCTACTTCCAAGATTCATCCTATTTTTCATGTTTTCGCTCTCAAGAAAGTTGTGGGCACACAGGTATAGGTTCAATCCACACTTCCTGAATTGGATGAAGAAGGCTCCATATTACTTGAAACTAAGCATTTGTTGGATCGTCGGACTTGCACTATTCGCAACCGTACAATTACAGAGATCCTAGTTTAGTGGCGTGGGATTCAACCTGAAGATGCTACATGGGAATCTCTCCACCAACTCCAACAATAGTTTCCTCATTTTAGCTTTGAGGACAAAGATTCTTAAAGGGGAAGGACATGTTAGGATCCCATCCTAACCCTTAATGTAATAAATTCCATGATGTAATAATTCCTAAATAACGTGGGTAGTATCCATGATTAATATTTTGTAATGTTCAAAGTTTTAGCTTATATAGTGCCTATGACAAATGACACCTTTTTTATGTAACACATGGTAGACAAGTATGTAAGGTGGCCTTGTGCATGTAATTCGAGTGGAATTGTGCATGTAATTCGGGTGGCATTATGCATGTAATCCAAGTGGCATTTTGCATGTAAGCCAACCATAGAAGGGAACTCTTTAAATACCTGAGAAGGCACCAACGTATTCATATTTTTGCAAATTAATGAAGTTTTGAAGGAGGTTGCCCCATCGAAGAGGCCTGCGATTCTATCTTATTGTGAGATTTTTCATTTATGCAAATTTATGTTATAATGTGTATTTTGTTCTGAATATTAATATGATGTTTATGTGAGTTTATTCCCAAGCAATTGTATGAGAGTGTGTTTATTTGAGTTTATTTTATAGTAGGATCATAACATGTAACTTTTATTTGCTGAATATGGTGGTATTTTACTCCTACTAATGGCAACTCGGGAGGAGGGTAGGATGGTTTTCCCTAAAAAAAGTGAGATATCATTCTATACTCATCTCTTTCATCTTCCAACTCCTCAAGTTTCATCACAGGTTGGATTATTGATAGACCACCAATGTTTTGATTCTCATCCTTAGGTTCTCCCAACAAATATGCAGACTGTGAAGGTGGATGTATGATCAATTTCTTTATATTTTGACCATATGAAATGGTCATTTTCCCATTTCTACAACTTATGTAAGTATCAATTGTTGCCAACAAAGGTCTACCTAATATTAATGGACATCCACCTAGTCTACATTTAGATTGTAAACCTAAGAAATCTGTTGGATACTCCCATGCATCTACTATAATAGTGATATCTTCAAATATTCCTTAACAGAGTACTATAGATCTATCTGTCAACTATAGCATAATTTTAGTGGGCTTCAAATTAGTCAATTCTAGTTTTTACATGGGTTCCTGGGGCATGACATTGATGGCTACCCCCAAATCTACTAGTGTGTTGAAAAGTACACAACCTTCTATTTCTACAATTAGCACAATGATTCCTATATTTGTGTACTTTTGGCTATAGGTATTTCCTAACATGAGGTTAGCTAACTGACCTACCAAACTAATTATTTTAGCTGGTTTCCTCCTTGGTTTCTTGAGGCATGACTCTCTTATGGCCTTTCCATAAATGGGTGTCTCTGATGGCCTATTAAGTTTTTTAAAGTAGAGAGGATATCAAACTCTAATTGTATTGGTTTCTTGGCTTCCTTCAACCTTTGTGGAAAATGTGGAACCTCCTATTTATTATGTACAATTATTGACTCTTCTTATATCTCCTCTATAAGGTGTGATTACCCTTTCTCTATCTCTATTAGCTCCTCTTCTTCTACAAGAGGAGTAACTTCTACACCTACTTGCTTTCCTAAACTTAATTGAATAGGATCACAATCTACCTTAATATTATATATAGGTTACATCTCATTTTACATCTGATAGGTTGGTTGTTGCTTGTTGTTTGGGTTTACTGTTGGATGTGTTGGTAATTGATGAGTCCTTGGAGTAGGAATAGTAGGCAGACTTGGTTGTAGTGGAGCTGGAGTAGTATGTTGTGGATACTGATTCCAAGTATTTTGATTTCTCCACTGCTACATAGGCTACTAGTATTGGTTCCAATGGTAAGGGTTGTAAGGATTTTCTCCTTGGGGAAATGTATTCTAAGGTTTTTGACCATACCAACCCATGTTGGGTGGTTGATCTTGACCTTGGTTTTGGTAATTGCTACCCCCATAATATGACATCCCTGATTACATGTTATCACTCATAGGATAGTATTTCTAGTTCCTCCTATTACCCATGAAGTATGCATCTCCTACTTCAGGTTCCTATTTAGATTTCATTAATTGTGGACACAACTTTGTTTTATGATCATTCTTACAAATAGCACATACACAAAAAAAAATATTTGGATACTCGTTTCTAGGGTGTTTTCCTTTGTATCTAGGATTAAAGTAGGCCAATGCTACCTCATTCTCCTACTTCTTTTTTTGAATTAAAAGAGTATCCATTTTAAGAGCTAGAGATGATAAAATCTCACTCTTAAGGTCTTCTAGCATGTTGTCTATTTTTGTTTTAGTGATAGTGGTTGACTGCTTAACTTTTCTAGGGGTTAACTTACCATTTCTTCTTGAAAATATTCAACACAATTACTAAATATCATCCATTTGGTATTGGTAAATGTCTCCTCTAGAGATCATGTTTAAAGCTTCCAAGGATTCATTTGTTAGTCCTTTCAAAAATATGCTTCTTAGGGACATATATCCTAGTTTTGAATGGGGTGATCTTTGAAAATTGAAGCTAAACCTATCCCAGTATTCTTCCACATATTCCTCTTCCTTTTGTGTCATATCTAGGACTTCCTCTCTTGCATCCCTTGCCTTACCAAAATTTTGATGCTGATCCAGAAAATTTTTCTTCAACTATTCCCATGTAGTTTTCCGTTTATCCCCCAAGCTGATGAACCAGTGCAAAGCTAAATCATCAAGGGTGAAAGGTAATAATTTTAGTTTTTGGGCATTTGTGGTGTAATCCACAAATCTACATAAAGCATAAAATTTAAACAAGAACAGGTATGGATATTCTATTAGTAGTCCTATAAATGTTGGAAGGTGAGTATGAGAGATATGTTTCATCTTGTGATATCCCCTTGCCTCTCCTATTGAAAAACTAAAACTAGTGTATTTTTCCTCTGGATTTTCTACCATTCTACCCACTACTAGAGTTTCTAACCCTATTGCATTCAAAGCAACTATCAATGCTTCTAGTTCATTTCTTTTATCCTTCATAAGGATGGATAAGTTAGCATTTGTTATAGTTCCATATAATACTGCTTGCCAACATTCAACATTCAATAGATCTTTCTCATATTGGACTCTACTTATATCTGATCCTGCTCTAATATTTCATTTAATTGTTCTAGAAGGATCCTATGCAAATAGTGGGTGTTATAACAAATGCACATGTATATATTGTGATGGTGAGAGTTCAGTCTCAGGTTCAAGTTCTCATGTTCTCTAATCCATCAGGATCATAGGGATGTGCTTATGGTCCTCTTAGAGATCATGGTGGTGCTAACTAGTAGTGCTTATTACTTATTTTTGTAGTTTTTTATTTCGTATTTGAGCCTTAGTTCTTTGATGTATACAACCTTTGGGAACTTTTGTACATGGCTTTTGTTTTATGGATAATTTTGTTTTGCACGTTTTGTGTTTCTTTTGTTGTGGATGTATGTATGGATGAGTATGTATATAATGGAATGAATGTATTATGAATGAGATGCCTAATTTATGATAATCTATGCAAGTGAGGTGATGGTGTTATGTTCTAATGATAATTTGTATATGCTTTGGACTTTTGATTGACCAACTTTATATTTGTCGCTTAATTAGGGATATCAACATCTAATGCTAATATATAAAGTGGATTATGGAATGTAATAATGTGACAATGACATGGAATGTAAACTCTTATATGACTTTTTTTGCCTTAAGGATAAATAATCTAGAGTTATTTTCAAAGACTTAAACATCCTAGTGATCTCAAACAAACCTGTATATTGATCTCCAAAATCCATAAGATGTGAAGGGTGTCCTAGCTGATTCAAATTGTTCAAGGTTCAACTGTGTGTGCAATTAATGTTCATTTCCAATCTTGAGTAAGATAATTATGTAAGCCATTCAAGAACCAATATGTGTTCAAAATAACTTCGTTTATCAACCATGAGTAAGATGAGGTTAAACCATTTATGGGTAGAACCAAGAATCTAGCTTGTCCTTATTTGTGTACAGAGTCTCTTATGTGTCACCACACATGAGCATAGTCCAATAGTAGGGTCTCCATGATTTGGGGAATCATATTCTCAACCACATGAATTGATTTATGATGAGAATGAAACCCTATAATTACTACTTGAAGCTCAATTATTATTATGTGTTTATAAATTGAATTAAAGCTTTGAGGAATTGGATCCTCAACCACTCGAATCGAGTCTTGATGAGGATTTAATCCTATCCTTACTACTCATGCTATTATGGAATTGTTGTTGTAACAAGAATTAGATCTTTAGGAAATTAGATTCTACACCACTTAAATTGAATTCTAGTGAGAATGTTACCCTTATCCTTACTACTCTATCTTGTTTTTTTTGTAAAGTCTTGTAAGTTGTGAGAACAAATGTTTTCACTATTATTTTGGATTGTGCATAATGGGACAAGCAATAAGATTTCTCACTTCTAGGTTCAATCCACTCATGGAGTCATCTCTCTCTGATGCAAGATCTCATTAATAAATGTGATTTGTGTTTGGTTCAAAGATGGTAGAGTCAACTCCCAAAACTCAAAATTTTCTTAGTGACAAATGTGCGTGGTCCAAGAGGAAACTTGATTTGACTAGGAGCAACCTATAGCACCTTAAGGTTGTTCGACATTGAATTGAGGTTGCTTAAAATATGAGGAGTGGATGAGTGATTGAAAACACCTAGGGATTATTTTATAAACATAGTGTTATGGTGTGCTTTCCTTATGAGCTTTTGAAAATTGAGAAGTGTGCATAAAATAGTCAATGTTTGTATACTCATCATTGTTGATGGTCATACAATATTTATCCTATCTTACTAGACCTCTTAATGGTCAAAAGACCATAGAGAAAGTTGTAAATGATTATGACTAATAGATTGGTGACTAATTTTAGACTGAAGGTGCCCCTAATTAAGGCAACATGACATAGTGGACTAACAATTATGAACTAACTTAATTATGGCTAATATGACAATTGACATGCATAGGTGGAAATGCTATAAATGTGAAAATGCAACAAAACTGGAATGCGTGAATGGATGTATTAAAATGCAATGTGTATGAATTATGTTTTGTGTTTTTCTTAAGCCATGTATATATATATATATATAGTTCACATTAGGCATAGAATTCTCTCAAGTGGATAATATTCAATGGCTCAGGTTCCATTGTTTCCTATAGATATACAAGACTATACATTCCAGGATCTAACTTTTACTTGATAATGTATGTACCTAACCAATTAGTTGTGAATTTGTCATGCAAGTACGATAATACATTGGTATTCTACTGGTTCTCTTTGAGAGTGAGATATCCTACTTGGGATTCATGAAGATGAAATTTTGCATTATAAGCATGCTTGATGCAATATTGACACACTCATAGATGTTCTAAGGTATTGATTCACCTTTCATCAAGGAGTGTGAGTTGGCCAAGATGTGCTTGTCTAGCGGTGTTATTATCCATGTATTCTTGTAATGTGATTCATAGTGAGGTTCTCTTGAGCTCAAGAGATATGATTACTTTGGCCCCATAGACCAATGAAAATGGAGTTGCCTCTATAGGTGTTTGAATTCTTGTTCGATAAGACTATAAAACTAAGGATATTTGAATATAACAATATCTATGATTCTCTTTGACAAGTTTCTTGAGAATGGTTATCAATATATTATTGGTTGCCTTGGATTATCCATTTTCCTGTGGGTAGTAAGGAGTTGAGAAACTATGTTGGATATTATAATTTTTGTATAATACTTGAACATCCTTTTTCTTGAAGGACTTGCCATTATAAAAAATAATATTCAAGGAAATACCAAAATGATAAATAATATATTGGATTATGAACTCCACAATTCTAGGTCCTATCGTAGTGGTCATAGAAATCGCCTCAACCCACTTATAAAGTACTTTGTGGTAGTAATGATAAACATATGTTATCTTGAAGTGAAATTTTACCAATAAAATTAGACCCATTATGAAAAATGCCAAAGACTTTGAATGGGTTGTAATGTTTGTGATGGTACATGGGTCAAGTTGACATGGTATTGATACTTTTGAAAATTATTTATGTACTTGAAACAATCACTTTCCATAGTGGGCAAGTGATAACCCATACATAAAATTCACTTTACCATGGTCATTCCACTAAAGTGACCATCACAAGTACCATCATGAAATTCAGATATAGCTCTTTGTGCCTCTACAGGGTCTAGACATCAAAGTAGATCTCATCATAGTTACATATATACAACATGCCCCCCAAGAAAGTGTAGGTAGCTAATTTTTGTTTGAAAATTCATTTGGTAGTTCATGAAAAATCTACTGGGAGAGTACTAAAATTGAAAAAGTCCTTCACTTGACTAAGCCAAGGCTCATATGGATGTATGTGAATGAAGCAACTATTCTTTTCATCTTTAGATTTTGCTTCTGAAATCACATATTTTGACATTATTGTGATAATGAACAATTGAACCTCTCCATTTGGGCTCTTAGGAATCAATGATTCTAGAGAGGCCATCGCATATACAAATCTATTAATTGAACATGGCAAGTTGTCAATTTTGTAATAGTCAAAATTTTCTAGCAATTTCATTGCTAGTTTGTTGTATTGTTTTAGGATTGGTTTTCTACATTGATAAGTTCCTTTTACTTGAAAAATTACAAGTTGGGAATCACCAAAAATGCTTATATGATTTATAACCATAGCTAGATTTTTTTAAAATACTAATATTAGGACTTCATACTTTGTGTTGTTGTTTGTGCATGGAAATTCGAGTTTAAATGATTGAGGTATTGGTACCCCTTTTGGTGTATAAAAACAACTCCAACACCTTGTCCTTTTTGCACTTTAAACCATCAAATAAAAATATGATGTCAACATTATCCTTAGGAGAGACTAGTTCTTCTTGTTTAGTGGTATAAAATATTGAATCATCTGGTAGCTCTATGAATAGAGGTTGATCATTTGGAAGTGGAGATTCTACAAGTTGATCAACTATCCATTAACCCTTGTGTAGCGACCTCGGGATGCATGCACCTGCTCTTTTTACGCTACTTGCAATGTATTAAAAACCTAAAATGAAACGGAAGACAATGAAAAGCATATAACATAGAAATAACAAATATGGATCTCTTTATTCATATTGGAACCTTTTTACATGTTGGTACCTCTCAGGGATACCCATTTCAATACAATAAGGTTACAAATAGGCAAAGAGTGCCCCTTTCACAAAGAGGTGGTGCGCTTTCAAAAAGCTTCTTGGTTCTGCACACAAAATTGTATGAGGGTTTACAAATGCCTCCTTCTCCAGGCCTATTTTCTAGAGGGATCCATTTTGCTCTCGTATGCTGTAGATTCTGTCCGATGAACCTGTGGCCCTATAAGCAATGAAAAAAAAACACACACTTAGATGTTCGGGAATACCTCCCCATATGAGGTTGTTAGTACTGAATATAACAAATGAAATCAAGTGCAAATTAGACTAATGCTATGAGTGTGAATGAATGAAATGATGCTATGCTAATGATATGCTAAAATAATGAATCTAATGTCTAAAAATATAAACTAAGCCTACAGGCCACTATACAAGACAACGACCACTAAAGTGACTATCGTCCTCTTTGCTCCAAAGCTATGGATCAAAGCTTGTATCCAATGTTGAAATAATGGTTGCTATGCTCTTCAATCTGTTAGGGTTTCGCCATACACGTGATCTCCAAGGGAACTTTCCAAGTCTCAAAAGCTCTCCTCAATGATTTGTCCTGATAAATTGCCTAGATAAAGATCTCTTAGATAAAATATGTCTCTCCTCTCTTCCAAGATCGATCCTTGGTACTCTTAGGCTTGTACCTTTTATAGTGTGAAACCCTAGGTCTATTTCCAAGCCCTAGGAATGAATTTCTCATGTGTAGTGTGAGTTAGCATGAGAATATTTTTGTCTTTTCTATGTTTGGAGGCCAATTAACTGAAATATAACTGCCAACTTGAGTCTCCTATGCAAACTGGTCATTAGCATGAGAAGCTTTTGTCCTTTGTCTATGTTTGGAGGCCAGTTAACTAAAGTCTAAATGCAAACTCAAGTCTCCTATGTGAAATGGTCGTGAAAAAGAATGCAAATTTACTCTTGCTCACCTTTATTGCATGTAGATTGCCACTTTTTCCCATGATTAAGTCTATTTGTCGATAAAATTGCTTTTAGGTTTTAGTCGTCTTTTGTAGCAACTAAGATCTGGTCGTTGTCGTATGAAGCGGCTAAGGTTTGGCCACTCTAGGCTTGATCAGCTAGGATCTGGCCACTTTTGAATTGAGCAGCTAGGCTTGGATGGTTTGAAAAGACCCCAAATGAGTGGTGAGAACCACTATTCATGCTTGGAAAGTCCAAGATTATGTCATCTCATCTTATGAATGTGTCTATGTGAGTAGCTCCCCTAAGCATGGCATGATTTAGGTGTCTACAGATGCCCATTTTTGTGATGTTATGTTTGGAAAACACAATGCTAAGCAAAAATGTAAACTAATATGTTTGTAGGGTGTATGGTGATCAACGGTCTGATCAATGTTGGATGGCCCAATCATGCAAGATGGTGTGCATCCCTTGAATCATTGCCTCAATGTTCGAAGGACTTAGCTCAGTGGCTTGGGCATGTTAAATTGCACTCATTCCTCAAACTCAATCGGGTAGCTTCAGCTGTTATAATAGTTTCGATCTATAGGAGAGCTACAATTGAATATGTCATGTCTACTTACATTCCCAACAAACAAGGGAAATTTGTGATTGTTGTATGCAATGATCCATAGGATGAACATGATTTTGTTATGATTGAGTGATATTTTGTTGATTTTGATTATGATTATGTTGAAGCTTTAAACTACCTCCTCACTCAATGGATTGGTGAAGAAATGAAATTGAAGGAAGCAACAAGTTACTTGACCAATATGACTGATCTGGTTCCCTTATAGCATTTGTTGCTTTTAATGGGCAATCCCACATCCAAGTATGATTCGAATTGTTTATGATAATCATCTATCCCTATCCTGAGGAGTGGTCCAACTATCAATATCTTTCGTAGGGAGTTTGGATGAGTGATTCTATTTATGTTCATATTGTACTACTTTGGCTTAATGTTTTTGGTATCATAGGGGAATTAGGATGATGTTTTCACATCCGTGGAGCAGTTCGACTACCTTGGTCTTCTTTGGGATTGAAGGGTGGCACAGCATAATCCCAAAATGAAATTAATTTGCCCCAATTAGCCTTATGGTAGCCTACTCATCTCATAGAAATGCATGGAGTGTGAATCACTACAATTCCCGAGTGGATACAACAAGTAACTGGGTACGAGAACTACTTGAAATTATGCTTTTATGTGATTTTTTTGTTATTTTGGTCATTAAGATGACTTCAATTCATCAAAATGTGTTTATTTAATGTTTTTGTCATCCCCCCATGGAAGGAATTTTCTTGTTTTTGTTTGTGGAGCAGGTCGTTGTCAGGTCTAGTGGCCTCTAAGCCTCTACCTGTGGTCGTTGTCACCTTGAACGACCATGAAGTTTGAGCCACTAATGTCAGCAGTAGCCAAGGCATAATTTGAAAATATAAAAAATACGTTTTTAGGGTTTTGACCTGTCACTTTCATTTGTTGTCAATTCACTTGTTCAGAGCTCTGGTGACACAGTGATAGTTGCAATTTTTGAAGTTACCTACATCGAGGACATGGTTGCATAGGGTGAGGCATCAGCTATTGGAGGAGCCAGAGCTTCTTGGGTATTTTATTTTTTTAAACCCTAACCTCTTTTTCTTTTCCGGGTAAAACTGAACCTCACTAAGTAAATGGTAAATGAACCCCACTAAACCTATTGGTAATGAACAAAATCCATAGTTAGGCTTAGTTTAGGTTTTTAAGTGGTGGGTTGGTCCCCATTTTTGTTCTTTTTCATTTTTTTTAATTTTACGACCTAGGGTTCACGGGTTTGTCGTGTTACCTGTCGATCGCTATCACTGAGAGCGACGAAAATTTGGTCGTCATCTCTCAAAGCAGCTAAGTATGAACCCCAATAGTCATAAATTAGACTGTTGGGATTTGGTTGCTACTATCTCTAGTGGCCAAATTCTAGCCACTGTAGGTGATAGCGGCTAATCCCCTTAGCAAATTTTGCACAAATTTTTGCTTTTTATTGGATTTTCTAAGACAATTTTTATTTTTTATTTTTAATTTTGAACTACTCTTTAGCATGTGTTGCATGCCTATGTGTATTTATTCCCCCCCTCTCTTTGCTCAGATTTAGGAGAGTGTCATATTTTTTTTTATGTTTTATTAGAATTTATGCCTTAGATGCACTGTAGTTATGTTTTATCTTGATTTTTCTTTGCTTAGATCCTTACTGCACGGGCTCAAGACTTGAGGCTCATGAATGACCTCCTATTTCTTCTGGATGACATGGATTGGAGGTGGCTTAAGGCTCATGGGCTCCAGCATGTTACTAGAATACCTCATATTATGTCGAACCAGGATTACCTTACGGCTTTGGCCGATCGCTGGGACCCTTGGACTAATATCTTTCACCTCTCGATCGATGATATGACCATTACACCAGAGGATGTATACAGGATCTTCCAAATCCCTTTTGATGGGGTGGCCATTGTTTCTTCAACCACTAATGATCAGGTGGTCGTCTTCACTCGGGTGTTCGGAGGGTATTCTGAGGATGCTCTTAAGGACAACAATTTTGGGGGATTTTTTATCATCCACTAGTACTATGAGTATGTTTTCATGATGAGGCATGTAGTGTTGTTGATGGTCATCATCAACATCCTTATTCCAGGATATTCAGGCTTGAGGTTCCCTTGGAATCTGCTTATGATGGTTTAGGACCTAATGGACAGTGAGGTGCCCATCATATATGTGTGGGGCAGGTCTCTATTGGCTTAGTATTATGACGAGTTGTACCACATCCACCAGAGGGATCATGTCAGCATCACTTGCAATTAGATTTTATAGATCTAGGGATGGAAGCACATTAGGGTAGATCACCCTAAGGGGTTCCCTGTTAAGATCACAATTATGGAAAAAATATGTAGTGCTATGGAACTAGATGGGCTAGAGAGAGTGAGGAGTGAAAGAGCTACACTTTTATAGGGGAGCTGACTCATTATACTGATACTTTTATTGGACTTCAGACTGGAGATGTCATATGGTACCCGTATCATGAGTTTCTTTCTTGGGATGACCCTGCCAGCTTTACTTCTTGGACACGACACAAGTGATGGCTCATTGGATGCAAGGTTAACATTTGGGAGCACTTCTTCTACTCTTAAGTTCTTTGTTAGTATATGTTGTAGTAGGACGTGCCACTAGTGCTATTTCTGTATAGGTGCATTAGAGAAGAGAGAGACCTCCCTCCCTGAAAGTTTATAGAGCTGGCTGACAAGGAGGATGCCCTAATTATTGATCCTGGAGCAGCTGGTGGAGTTATAGATACATTTGCACAGTGGTGAGGTGATTTGATGTGGCATGGTGAGGGCAGTCTAGACTAAGAGGATGATGACGAAGATGGGGCAGATCCATCAGGGTGCAAGATTCATGCTAAGACTATGATGTGGGACCAATAGGCAGTGCAGGAGCATGAGACTCCTAAGGAGGCAGAGGAGGAGATGGAGCTTAAGGAGAGATATTCTCCTCTTAGGGCACAACTACATGATGTGGAGGTCGAGCTCCAGTCAGCCAAGATACAAGTACAATAGTGTGACGCCATCATAGCTCAGAGGGGTACTACTATAGCACAACTATCAGATCAGGTACATGCTTTGCAGGCTGCTCTAGGAGGAGCTTCCCAAATGCAGGTTGTTGTTGCTCCTCTTGCTCCCGAGGGTACTTCAAGGGTAGCTCTTGAGGGTGAGATCAATCATCTATAGGGTTTTTTGGATGAGAGTGATGTACATATTGTTGAGGATGCAGCCCAAATTACCACTCTCTCGAGGTAGATCAAGAGGCTAGGAGCCATCCCTAGGGAGATACGAGCCATAGGTGGGTTATAGGTCAGTAGGAGTTCTACTGTAGGGCAGTATTTTGTTCGGCCTGGTCATGTTTATGTGTATCGTTTATTGCTCATGTTTTTGTTGTTATTTTATTTTATGATGTGATGTGATGATGGCATTATGATGATTTGATGTAGATGTTAGATGATAGATGATATTGTATATGCTTATATGGATATGTAAATGCTTATATGATTTTATGATATGATGTGATGTATTTTGATGATGAATGATGAATTCATGATTGTATGCAAATGGATATTGCCTATATGTTTTATGATGTGTTCTATGATGTGATGATGGATGATTAATGACTTGTGTTTGTGGATGCGATGTTATTGTTAAATGCATGTTTAATTTTGCTTTAATTGTATGCATCTAACTTATGTGATGGGATGGTATAAATGAACATGTATGCTCTAATCACTTAAAACATAATGAATGCATATGATATTGACAATATTAATGGGTGATACCTCAGAAAGTAAAAAAATAATCATGAATTTAAATAATCACTCTTATCATAAGAATTGCTTAAGTATTCATATATGAGATGTAATGGTGTGTAATGTATTTTCTTGATAAGTTTATGTAAATTAAAATATATAAAGTAGTCAGTGGTCGTCTATATACTATTTCTAATATATTTGCGGTATTTGTCCTACTATGTTGATACCCCCTAATTTATAGGATCTTATAAAGAAAGTGATAGTGTGAATGATGATAGGATTTTTTGCAATGTAAGAATTTTTGGGGCTTTACAGAGATTCAAACACTCTAGTTACCCTATCAACAGTTGTCTACTAACCACTCTAGACTTTTGAAAAGTAAGGCTTTTACCATGGACCTAGATATTCATGATCTCTATGGGTGCAAGTTATTGTATATTTTGAGATAGAACTCAAACATTTCCTCCAATTTCAGGTGGGATTCTTTTAGCCCATTGCTAAGATCAGGTATTCTCAAGTATTTTTCTTGTCCTAAGTTGGACTTAGTTGGACTATACCACTAGGCAATATTGGGTTACCTATGCTAGCTCATACATATTCAAACATTGGTCTACACAAATGCATAAAGCAATTGTGGTAGACATATCGTCATGAGTAAGGATCTCTCATTTTAGTTTTGTACAATGCTAAGAATTATAGGGATTCAATCTTTATTCACTTGTTTTATTCCTTTTGGCTTTGGATATTTGCTCATATGTAGTGATGAAAACCACTGTTTATTTTTTATTGATTTTTCTTTGAGCAAGGATTTTTGTAGTGATGATAATCACTATTTATTTTGCTCATATTTAGTGATGAAAATCATTGTTTATTTTTTATTGATTTTTCTTTGAGCGAGGTTTCTTGGAATCTTTGATTGTGTATCAGATCATTGCTTTAAAATCTAGACTGTATGCTTGGCTTTTTTAATATGTAATTTGCTTCGGGTTTTTGTTTATTTTGATTTAAGAAAGGAATTTGGATAGGGCAAAGCTTGTCCTTTTTCCAATTCTCAGCACCTTTAAACCAGTTGCACAGGGGGATAAGCAAGGAAAATCCTTTTCACTTAAGGTAACCTATATCGCTTTGCAACTTTCATCTTTTCCTTGTACCAACTAGGATTTTAGTGTTTCAATTAGTGATGGGATCTTGAATATCCAAGGCATTATCACGGCTAGACCTTACCTTCTACTAACCAATATTGTTTCCCATAAAAGTTGATAAGATCACTAGTTTTGGTTGATTAACCGAAACACCTTAGTATATTATGTATAACAACAACTAATGGTTGTGTTGAAAAATACAATTACACACGTGTTGATGGAGATTGATGGAGGTATGGATTTGAATGATTTGTGCGACAAAATATGGAATCATTTTTTAGGCTCTCATGACATATGCAATTGTAATGGATATGAAAATGTAATGCAATTTATGCAAGATGAGAGATGTAATTGTTTTTGTACTTTTTATTTTTATGTTGTTTTTGTATTTTTGTTTGATTTGACCAAAGGGCTTATTATGCCTTTGGGGATTTTTGTTTTTTGACCAAGTAGCATGAAGTACCCTTGGAGCTTTTTTATTTCAACCAAGTGGGATGAATTACCCTTGGAGCTTTTTTATTGTAGTTGACCAAGCTGTTTGTATACCCTTGGAGCATTTTGAATTGAATTTGAACAAGCGGCTTGTATGTCCTTGGAGCCTTTGATTGTTTTTTTTGAATTTTTGTGTTTTTATGATTTGTTTGTGTTTTTGACCTATTTGAATTTTTTTGTATTTTTGACATATTTGAATGTTTTTATTTTTATGACATATTTGAATGTTTTTTTTTTTATGTGTAGAATTCCTTTAAGTGAATGATATTGAGAGGTTCAGGCTCCTCAACACCATCTAATGATAAAATATGATATGCTCTAGGTCCAAACCTCTATGAAATAATGTATGGGCCTATCTAGTTTTTCATAAACTTGTCTCACAAATGCGACGGCAGATTCGAATTATGTTGGTTTTCTTTGAGCACTAAATCTCCAACCTTGAATTCTCTTAGGTGGACTTTACTATTGTAAGCTCACACAAGGCGATATTGGTAAACGCAAAGATGCTCTAAAGCATTGAATTGACGTTCATCAAGAAGAATCAACTGATCAAGGTGGCTTTGTCTCGTGATATCATAATCTATGAAGTCCTTTAATGTTATACGTAGAGTTGGAATTTCTAATTCTAGTGGCATGATGACCTCAGTACCATATACTAGTGAAAATGGTGTTGCCCTAGTGGGAGCCCATATACTAGTCCTATATGCCCATAGTTCAAGAGGTAACTACATGTGCCAATCCTTGTGATTGTCTTGCACTGTCTTCCTCAAGATAGATACTATTGTCTTGTTCGAGGCTTCTGCTTGCCCGTTTTCTTACGGATAATAAGGCATTGAAAAACTATGTTGAATATGGTATTTGTTCATTAAAGCACACACATTTTTGTTCTTGAAAGATGGCCCATTATCTGATATTATCTTATAAGTGACCCCAAAACGACTTATGATATTGTGGAGTATAAACTCCTGAATCCTTGGTCTAGTTATTGATGTTAATGGGACCGCTTCCATCCATTTAGTGAAGTATTCTATGGACATTATGATGAATGTGTGTCGGCCTGAGGATGGGGGTGAGATCTTCCCAATCAAGTCTAGTCCCCACTACGATAATGACCATGCTGCCTAGATGGGTTGCAAGGCTTGCGATGGTAAGTGCATTATATTTGCATGATGTTGGCACTTAATGCATTTCTTGACATACTCACAATAGTTATTTTCCATGGTGGGCCAATAGTAACCCATTATCAAGATGCACTTAATGATGGCCATGCCACTAAAATGCCCTCCACATGTGCTGTCATAAGCTTGCAAAATTGTCCAGGATGCTTCTTGGGGCTCAAGACAGTGGAGTAATACTCCATCATATCCTCATTTGTAAAGTATTTCTCCTAGCAATATGTATCTTGTTGCTTTCTGTTTGAACGTTCACCTTTCAGTATACGACAAACCTTGAGGTACTATTCCAATTTTTAGGAAGTCTTGCAGTTGGGAAAGCCAATCCTAATAAGCCACGACTTCTATAGAAAATACAACTTAATTTTCCAGTATTCCCAAGCTAGTGAACACAAATTGAGAAACAACTCTATGGTGTATGGTTGCACCACACTCCATAGGTCCTTGGGAGATCAAAGACCCCCAAGGTGTCATTTGCAAGAATTATTTGGCTGCAAAGGACCAATATTGATTTAGTTCAATGTTGATCATGTTGACTGATTCTTGATTGTCAAAAGCTTCACGACATATTGCTGAGTATGAAATCACTTTCACATGAATGGTTGTAAAATTAATAGATGGATTCTAAGGTATTAAGGATCCCAAATAGGCCATTATGTCTACAAATCTATTTTACATACGAGGGATGGCCTCGATGTCATACCATTCCAGTCAGGCTAGGTAGGTGTCAACAAGTTTCTTTTAAGTTTTAAGGAGTGGGCACCTACATTGAAATAGTCCTTTGACTTAGTTTACTATGATAAAGGAGTCACCAAATATATTCGATCTTTTAATGCCTATTTCTACCGCTTTTTGGAGTCCCAGGATAAATGCTTCATATTTTGTGTTGTTTGTGCATGGGAAGTCTAGTTTGAATAATAAGGGTAATGGAGCGCCCTACGGTGTGATAAAGACAATCACTGCTCCACCCCCTTTTTCACACTTTGAACCATCACAAGAAAAATGACATATCTCTTTATTTCTTATATTATTTGAGTTCTGGAAGATCTGATAATGCGAAGACCGTATCATCAGGCAATTCTATGGTGAGAGGTTTGTTATCTTGAAGATGTGCCTCTGCTAATTGATCTGCTATGACTTGTCCCTTGATGGAATTTTGGATTATGAACACTAGATCAAATTTTATAAATATCATGATCCAATTTGTGATACATGTATTATGATATGTCTTGCTCATCATGTACTACAAAGGATTTTGTTTTGATATGACATAGGTTGTATGGCTCAACATGTAGTGTCGCAATTTTTGAGTTGCAAAGAACACTACTAAATACAATTTTTTGACACACACATATCCTAGCTCATAAATCACCAAGGTGCGACTAATGTAATATATGGCATGCTCTTTGTCTTGTGCATTATTTTGGGCTAACATGGTGCCCAATGCGAAATTAGTAGCCAATATATATAGTAAAAATGGTGTGTCTGGCCTTGGTGGAGACAAAACTGGCAGTGTGGCCAAATAAGTTTTGATCTTTGCAAAGGCTTGATGGCATTCTTCATCCCAATGAAAGGGGACCTCCTTGTGTATAAATCGATTCATAGGTCAGCATTTGTCTAATAATTATGCGATGAATCTTTTGATGGATGCTATCTTGCCTTGTAGGCTCCTCAGCTTCCTAATGTTGGTAGGGGCAGCCATTTCCAATATAGCCTTTACCTTTGTAGGATCTAATTCAATGCCTCTCTTGGATACGATGAACCCCAAAAGCTTACCTAAAGTTACACCAAATATGCACTTCTTAGGATTCAATCGGACATTGTGTTCTATGATGTGATCAAAGACTTTTCTAAGGACTTCAGCGTGCTCTTGTCGCAACAGGGACTTGGACAGTAGGTCATCCATGTAATCCTCTAAGATCTTATGCATATAGTCATGGAATATGTATGTCATAGCCTGCTGATATGTGGAAAAAGTAGTTTTGAGACTGAATGGCATCACTTTATAACAGAATCTTCCCCATGAAGTAATAAAAGTAGTTTTATGTTGATCTTCGGGCTTAATCCGTATCTGGTTGTATCCGAAAAAACCATCCATTAGGGAGAGCATATCATGACTTGTGGTTGCATCCATAAGAGCATCTATATTTGGAAATAGGAATGAATCCTTTGGTGTTGCCCTATTTAAATATCTAAAGTTTGTGTAGATACGAACTCTTCCATCGGGTTTTCCCATGTGTTCTATAAGAACTATGAATACTACATCCAGTAGTTTTTACAATTCGTTATTCACCATCACAGTGACGGTTGGATGCATTTTCCTTAGCTTTTGCTTGATTAGTTTCTTCATGGGATCCAATGAAAGGTTGTGAACAACTATCTTTGGATCTATCCCTGGCATGTCTTTGTAAGTCAAGCAAAAATATTTTGCCTCTCTTTGAGGAGACAAATTAGGATGTCTTGTTCCTCTGGAGATAGACTTTCTACGAACTTGAATTTTCTTGGTTGGGTGGGATCATTGCTGATGTCCACATTGAAAGTCGCTTCTATAGCCATATGTGACCCATCATATAGATTATGACGCATGGGTATCAAATGAATGTCATCGGTAGGATTTATAGGACCTACCGACTCGGGTTCCAAACCAACATGGAAGACATCATACACACAACCTGATGTAAAATGGAAATACTGTAACATCTCTTTGTTGGAGAAGAGGTCTTCAGGATCTATGGGTGAATTAGCACGATCCCAATCAATAGCTTCTATATCAAGATGCAATGATTTGGTAGGATCTGTTGGATTATGAAGTGGAGTGGTCAAATAAATGGATATCATATTGATGGATGGGATGAAATCTCTAGGACCACATGGGTGCAATCTTATCTCAGGGGTTTCCCTTCCATACTTACGATGAGGCTCTTGAGGAATGGAAATTTTTGGATCTTGCCCATGAGCAGGGTGTATAATAGGATCATTGGGCTCTAACTATTCTCTAAATGTAGGTGGAGGGGGATTGACCATCTGATGAATGGCAGCTAGGTCAACAAGTCTCCCCAAAAATTGTAGATGAGGGTCTATAGCATGGAGTGCCGCCTCTCTTTCTACTAGCTCATTGAATTTTTGCAAGTGGTGAGGTCCAAGATAAGCCATATCGGTCTCATCCTCAAATTCATCATCACTTATCCAAAAACTATTAGCATTGGTATGCGGCCCTAAGACAAAGGGTTCATGTCTTGGCCCCAAGTAGGCCATCTCCATTTCATACTCATATTATTCGTCACTTATGAAGAATATATTTGCATTTGTCTCTTGCACCAAATTTAGGGGTTGATAGCTCATGCCTAAGTATGTTGAGAAAGGTGTTGCAAGAAGTTTGTCATTGTTGTCAACATAGGCAGTTAGATCTAATGATGCAGTGGACAGACAGTTCAGGAGTCATTCAGATGCAGAAGACAGAAGTTCAAAGGACAGTCAGATTATGTAAAGTGTAATTCCTGGAAAACAGAAGTGACCCAGTTTCTAAAATTCAAATAAAAAGACAAGTTAGAAAACTGTCGCGATATCGCGACATGTTTTTTGTCGCAATTTTGTGACAAGTCGAAGGAGAGAGAAGGCGCAACCGAAAATGTCATGATTTCACGACAAAAAAGAGGAGAGAAAAGGCACAGTCAAAAATGTCATGATTTCATGACAAAAATGAGGAGAGAGAAGGCGCAGCCAAAAATGTCATGATTTCATGACAAAAATGAGGAGAGAGAAGGCACAGTCGAAAGTGTCGTGATTTCATGACAAAAATGAGGAGAGAGAAGGCGCAAGGCAAACTTTCATGATTTCGTGACATGTTAGAGGTCAAGAAGATAAGTCAAGAAACTATAGCGATTTCGCTACTAGATTTTCGCTGGTCGGAGCAAGGAGAAAGCGTTAAGTGGAAAAGTTGTAGTGATTTTGCTACATGTTGAAATTTCGCTAGCCGAAGCAGGAGAAAGTGTTAAGTGAAAATATGTAGCGATTTCGCTACGAGTCAAAAGTGCACAACACAAAGGTGTAGCGATTTCGCTACAAGTTGAAAAAGCACAACACGAAGGTGTAGCAATTTCGCTACGAGTCAAAAGTGCACAACACGAAGGTGTAGCGATTTCGCTACGAGTTGAAAAAGCACAACACGAAGGTGTAGCGATTTCGCTACGAGTCAAAAGTGCACAACACGAAGGTGTAGCGATTTTGCTACAAGTCAAAAGTGCAAAACTCAAAGGTGTAGTGATTATGCTACAAGTCGAAAGTGCAAGGCACAAAAGTGTAGCGATTTCGCTACAAGTCAAAATTTCATGGGTAGAAGCAAAGTTGAATGCACAAGGCACAAAGTTGTAGTGATTTCGCTACTGCATGAAGCAAGAATTGTACAAAACCTGAAAGCATCGTGATTTCATGACAAAGACGAGGATGACATCAGCAAAAGCTGAAAGTGTCATGATTTTGCGACAGGCTACAAGAAAAGCCTCTGGAAGCCAAAAGCGTCATGATTTCGCAACAAAGCTGAGGATGACGTCAGCAAAAGTTGAAAGTGTCACGATTTCATGACAGGGTGCAAGAAAAACTGCTAGAAGTCGAAAGCATTGTGATTTCACGACAAGAATGAGGATGACATCAGCAAAAGTTTGAAGTGTCACGATTTCACGACAAGAACGGTGGCAAAGCTATCAAAGGCCAAAAGGGTTGCGATTTCATGACAGCAAGGACAAAAAGGCGTATAGTTTCAAAAAGTGTCACGATATCATGACATGTTTCTATTTCATAGCAATAGTTACAGGAAGGTGACAGAGGTGGTAGTAGAAGTTGGATCTAGGCTGACAAATTTTAGGGTTTTATAGCCGACAGATTTTAGGGTTTACAGCCGATAATTTCTAGGGCTTGAAACCGACAAATTATAGGGTTTTGCAACTGAAATTCTTAGGGTTATAGTCGACTGTTGTTTAAGAAAATTTGAGGCCGACAAAGTTGAATCTGGGCCAAAAAATTCTAGGGTTTTGCAGGAAACATTCTTAGGGTTATAGTCGACTGTTGTTTAGGATTTGTTCCTGAAAATCTTCTATAAAAGTAGGGGTACTTCGAGTTTGAAAAAAAAAATGTGAAGAGAATGTGCGAATGCGAGTAGAGTGATTGCGCAAGTGAAATTCATGTCGAGCAGAGTGCGAAGTCGTAGTTCGAGTCTACATATCATGATTGCGTGAATGAAGAGCGCAATATGTAGAGGTGGAGTTCTAAGTTCAAAGTGATAGCACGTAGAAAATAGAAGTGATCGATCATCCGATTGCAGCAGAGAGTGCGAAGAAGTACACAAAAGCGGTCGGACAGTGCGAAGCATTTTGGGCAGAAGTAGTAGAATGCAAAAAAATAGCAGACTGTAAGGAACAACGTGAAAGTTTTATTCTATAATTTTTATTATCTTTATTGACTTCCAAGTTGTAGCTTGGCATAAGGGGTTGGTGCCTCTTTCCAGTAGGTGCTGGTAAATTAGGATTTGGTGCTCCATTCTGTTTGAAACAGATAAAGCTAAGGGGTTGGTGCTCCTTCCAGTTGGTGCTGGTAAAAGACATTGTAAAGTTGTAGCTTTGCATTGGCTAGATTTGGATGGTAGTCCAAGCAATCATTTTGAGGAGTAGCCACATTGGTGAACCTCGTTAAATAACTGTGTTGTGTGTCTTGCTTTCTTGCTGCATTTGATATTTCTTTTATCAGTTTTAAAATAGCTGCTGGATTTAAAACTATATGTATTAAAAATTTTAAAGATCACATTGATTCACCCCCCTCTCAGTGTCACTGTGATTACAACAATTGATATCAGAGCTAGGTACCTGAATAGGCTCAATCAGCTAGGGTGATCCTGGTAGTGACATTATGGCAGGTGGTGAAGGTTTCTCCTTAAACAAGGCACCACTGTTTGATAGAACAAATTATGCTTTTTGGAAGATCAAAATGCAAACATATCTCTGAGCTTTGGGATTTGACATCTGGAATGCAGTAGTTAATGGTTACACAGCTCATGCCACTACTCCAATCGACATCACCGGTAAAAAGGATTTTGAAAATGATTCTAAAGAAAAAAATGCCATCATGTGTGGATTAGTGGACAGTGAGTTGGTCAAAATCATAAACTGTGTATCATCAAAGGATGTGTGGGACAAACTAGAGAATATTCATGAGGGAGATGACAAGATCAAGGAAGCTAAGCTGCAAACTCATCGAGCTCAATTCGAATCACTAAAAATGACCAACGATGAGAACATAGAAGCCTTCATGCAAAGGGTAAATGGAATCACTAATTCAATGAGAGGTCTCGATGAAGAGTTGGATGATGCTACTATTGTGAAAAAGGTTTTAAGGTCGCTTCCTCACAGGTTTGATTCTAAAGTCTCTGCCATAGAAGAAGCTAAAGACTTAAATCATTTCAGTATGGATGAGATGCATGGTTCCTTGACGGCTTATGAAATGAGAATAGGAAAGTCTAATCCTACATACAAAGAAGCAACATTTAAAGCCCAAAAAGGCAAAGACACAAAACAAGAGTCTGAAGAAGAAGAAATTTCAGATGAAATGGAAGCAAATTTTGTCAAAAAATTGATAAAGGGCAAAGGAAAGTACAAAATAAAACTACCTTTTAAATGTTTCAACTGTGGCGGTATTGGACACTTTGCAACCAAATTTCCTCTCAATGAGAAGGACAAAGGTGAGGAAACTTCACATCAAGAAAAATGTGAATGGAGAAAGAAATCTAACTTTAGAAAAGGCAATTTCAAAAATAAAAGCTTTATATCCAGGAATGCATATTCCTCAGAAGACAGCTCTAGTGAGGATTCTGAAGAAGGAACAGGCGAAGCTCTATTCATGGCATTTGAAGTGAAGAATTCTGAAAAGGCAAAAATCTCAGAGAAGGAAGAATGTATGAACTCTAAAGTGTCTGTTGAAAAAATTGAGGTTGAAGTTGATCTAGAAGGTGAGCTAGTTTTTGCTCTTATAGAATGGAAATCTGAGAAGAGAAAAAATAAAAAATTGTCAAGGAAGCTTGAGGATGCAAATGACAGTATAACTAGTTTAAAAATACATACAGAAGAGTACAAGAAAATATCCAAAGATCTTGAAGTTCAGGTAACCATGAAGATAGATTACTGCTGTAAACTGGAAGAAGAAAATGTTGGTCTTCGAATATAGATACAAGAGCTGGATCGAAATATTAGTTGCCATTACAAACGTGAAGAAATTTCATTGAAGCTGGACAAAATCCTAAGCGATCAAAGACCCACAAGTATCAAATTTGGTTTGGGTTTTGTTGAAGGAGAATCATCAGCAAAAAATGTTGAATGTCTAAGGAGTGAAGACAAGAAACAGGTTGTTGAAAGAACAACTAATCAGGAAAAAGAAAGCAATGATGCCAGGCCTGAAAAAAGGACTAACAATGATGGTTTTACCAAGGTCACACATCAAAAGAAAAGAAGATCTATGACTCCTGCAACAAACTGGCAAAGACCATCTTTCAGGTTCAATCATTACTTTTATGGTTTCCTTTTCAAATGTAATGCTTATGGACATAAAATTGCTGACTGCAAGTATAATGTAGGACCAAGAAGTTTCGCTAGTAGAAATACTTTTGCTCCTTTAATAAGTTATGCAGTAGAATGCTTCAATTGTCACAACTTTGGGCATATTTCTAGAAATTGTCATAGTACCTCTGTTTCAAATCAATCTCAGAAAAGAAGAGTTCAACCATTTAGGGCAAAACAAAATAGAAATCTTTCTGAAAGATATGTGCAAGAGTCTGAAAATGGGAAATCCAAGCTAGAGTCCAATACCACAGTCAAAATAGAATGGAAACAGAAAGAACAACTCAGGGAAGAAAATGAATCTCTAATAGTACAGACAGCTTTCAAGGCTCAAAATAAATGTGTTCCATGGATTCTTGATAGTGGTTTCTCAAGTCATATGACAAGTGATAAACAGAAGTTTGAAAAACTACAAAAATATGAGGGTGGCTCTGTAAAGTTCAAAAATAATGATGGAGCCAAGATAATCGGAAAAGGGTCTGTCAAAATTAGTGATGGGAAAATCAAGTTAGAAGAAGTTATGTTTGTGGATGGTCTGAAACACAATTTGTTAAGTGTGAGTCAAATCTGTGATAAAGGACATGAAGTAGTCTTCAAGAAGCAAGGTTGTGAAGTCAAAAAAATAAACAACGAAAAATTAATAGCAATCGGCTGAAGGACGTTTTGCAACCTGTACACACTCTCAGAATCTTCAGAAGGTATGTGCTTCCTTGGACAAGAAGAAGAGAACTGGCTATGGCACAAGAGGCTTGGACACATAAGTTTCGACAACTTAGTGAAAATCAGCTCAAAACAAGCAGGGAGAGATATTCCAACCATTATAAAACCTTCAAATAGTGTCTATGCCTCATGTCAGAAGGGAAATCAAACCAGAGTTTCATTCAAAACAAAAGAGTACCACACTAGCAAGCCTTTGGAACTTATACATACAGACTTATGTGGACCCATGAGAACACAAAGCATAAATGGATACAAATACTTTATGTTGTGTATCGATGATTATTCCAGAATGACCTGGATATTTTTCTTAAAAGACAAAATAGAAGCTTTTCAAATGTTCAAATATTTCAAACATCTAGTTGAGAATGAAACAGGAAAAATGATCAAATGTTTACGATCAGATAGAGGAGGAGAATTCATTTCAAATGAATTTTTAGAATACTGTGAAAAACATGGTATTAGGAGACAATATTCAGCGACTAGAACTCCCAGCGAGAATGGTTTAGTAGAAAGAAAAAATAGAACTATACAGGAAATGGCACACACTATGCTGGCAAATAATAAAATAGCAGACAGATTCTGGAAAGAAGCAGTTCACACAGCAGTATACCTCCAAAAGAGATATATGTTAAGAACTCATGAAAGCAAAACACCTTATGAGTTGTGGTTTGGTAGAAAAGCAACAGCAAAACATCTCAAAGTATTTGGCTGTAAGTGTTATATCAAAAATACTGATGACAATCTTGGGAAATTTGAAGATAGAGCAGATGAAGGTGTCTTTGTTGGATATTCTCCAAAAAGTAAAGCTTACAAATGCTACAACAAGAGACTCAAGAAAATTGTGGATAGTGCAGATGTTAAATTTAATGAAGGTAGGACACGGTTAACTAACTTTGAGGAAAACTACCCAATATATGAAGATGTCTTTGAAGGAGATGAGGTAAATGAAGCAGGAAACAAACCTATAATTGATTCAGTTGACTTAATCGATGACTTAGAAGCGCAAGAAAATAAGAAATTTAAAACTGGCAGCTGGCAGAAAAATCATCCAACAGATCAAATAATTGTAGATCCCACAGCCAGTGTTCAAAAAAGAAGGAAAGTAATAAGTAATTACTCTCTTTTATCAAGCATTGAGCCCAAAAACATAGATGAAGCTAGCAAAGATGATAGCTGGATGAAAGCAATAAATGAAGAGTTAGATCAAATTGAAAATAAGATAACTTGGGAACTGGTACCTAGACCTGTAAATAAGAATGTAATTGGCACCAAATGGATATTTCAAAACAAATTAAATGAAGACGGTCAGGTCATTAGAAACAAAGCAAGACTGGTCTACAAAGGCTATGCACAGGTCGAAGGCATTGATTTTGAAGAGACTTTCACACCAGTGGCTAGAATAGAAGCTATTAGAATGTTTCTGGCACTAGTAGTCCACAAGAACTTCAGAGTTTATCAAATGGATGTAAAATCTACCTTTTTAAATGGAAAACTTGAAGAAGAGGTCTATATTGAACAACTAGATGGCTTTCAAATTAGTGAAGATCCTAACCTTGTCTACAAATTAAAGAAAGCATTGTATGGATTAAAACAAGCACCACGGGCATGGTATGCAAGGCTAGATAACTATCTCTCTCAACAGGGATTCAAGAAAGGTTTAGTGGACAGTAATTTGTATGTAAAAACAGAAGGTGGGCATCTAATTGTTCTAGTTCTCTATGTAGATGATATCATATTTGGCAGCAACAAAGATGAATCTTGTAAAGACTTAGCAAATAAGATGCAGAATGAATTTGAAATGTCTATGATTGGTGAACTGTCTTACTTTCTTGGGCTACAAGTTAATCAAAATGAGAAAGCCATATTCATTTCCCAAATCAAATATGTGAAAGAAATGCTAAAGAGGTTCACTATGGAGGACTGTAAGCCAGTTAGCACTCCCATGACAACAGGCTGCAAATTGATTAAAGAAGAAAAATATCCACCTATAGACCAAACTATGTACAAATCTATTATTAGAAGTTTACTATATTTAACAGCTACCAGACCTGATATTCTGCAGGCAGTTTGCATGGTAGCTAGATTTTAGGCCAGTCCCAAAGAGACTCATGTGACAGTGGTTAAAAGGATTTTTTGGTATCTCAAGGGCACCATGGAGTATGGGTTATGGTATCCAAAAGACAAATAATTCACTCTTATATCATATTCAGATGCATATTGGGCTGGATGTGTTGATGACAGAAAGAGGACCAGTGGAGGTGCATTCTACTTAGGGGACAGATTGGTTGCATGGCACAATAAGAAGCAAGAGTCAGTTTCTTTATCTACAGCTGAGGCAGAATATATTGTAGCAACAACATGTTGTACACAAGTCTTGTGAATGAAACAAACTTTGAAATATCTTGGTATTAATTTTAGTGAACCAATATCAATTAAGTGTGATAACACCAGTGCAATTAACATCTCTAAGAATCCAGTAATGCACTCATGGAAAAAACACATTACTATAAGGTATCATTTCTTAAAGGAGAAAGTTGCAGAAGGAGAAGTTAAATTGGATTTTGTCCCAACTACAGAACAAGTAGTAGATATTTTTACAAAACCTTTGCCCAAGGAAGTATTTGAGTACCTTCGAAGCAAATTAGGAGTAGTCACACTTCCTAAGAAGTGACTAGCTACAGGGATCACTTTCTCAGGGGGAGCATTTGAGTATTTGACTATTATTTTTCTCATAATCATAATGTGTGCTAGATGCAACAAATTGTGCCTGAAAATTATGAGGATGGACTCAAGGGGATTCTGCAGCAGCCCTTTGATATTATTGAAAAAGGGGGAGAAGAGTTACAGGAATGTACACAGGTGTTGCCAATAATTCCAAAGGGGGAGATTGTTGAGCAAGGTGTTGCAAGAAGTTTGTCATTGTTGTCAACACAGGCAGTTAGATCTAATGATGCAGTGGACAGATAGTTTAGGAGTCATTCAGATGCAGAAGACAAAAGTTCAAAGGACAGTCAGATTATGTAAAGTGCAATTCCTAGAAAACAGAAGTGACCCAGTTTCTAAAATTCGAAGAAAAAGACAAGTTAGAAAACTGTCACGATATCGCGACATGTTTTCTGTCGTGATTTTGCGACAAGTCGGAGGAGAGAGAAGGCACAGTCGAAAATGTCACGATTTCATGATAAAAATGAGGAGAGAGAAGACACAGTTGAAAATGTTGTGATTTCACGACAAAAATGAGGAGAGAGAAGGTGCAACCAAAAATGTCATGATTTCATGACAAAAATGAGGAGAGAGAAGGAACAGCCGAAAGTGTCGTGATTTCACGACAAAAATGAGGAGAGAGAAGGTGCAAGGCAAACTGTCATGATTTCACGACATGTTAGAGGCCAAGAAGCTAAGTCGAGAAACTGTAGCAATTTCGCTACATGTTGGATTTTCGCTGGCCGAAGCAAGGAGAAAGCGTTAAGTGGAAAAGTTGTAGTGATTTCGCTACATGTTGAAATTTCATTGGCCGAAGCAGGGAGAAAGTGTTAAGTGAAAAGATGTAGCGATTTCGCTACGAGTCAAAAGTGCACAACACAAAGGTGTAGCGATTTCGCTACGAGTTGAAAAAGCACAACACGAAGGTGTAGCGATTTCGCTACGAGTCAAAAGTGCACAACACGAAGGTGTAGCGATTTCACTACAAGTCAAAAGTGTAGAACTCAAAGGTGTAGCGATTATGCTACAAGTCAAAAGTGCAAGGCACAAAAGCATAGCGATTTCGCTACAAGTCAAAATTTCACGGGTAGAAACAAAGTTGGAAGCACAAGGCACAAAGTTGTAGCGATTTCGCTACTGCATGAAGAAATAATTGTATGGAAGTCGAAAGTGTTGCGATTTTGTGACAAAGATGAGGATGACGTCAAAAAAAGCTGAAAGTGTCACGATTTCACGACAGGTTGCAAGAAAAGCCTCTAGAAGCTGAAAGCGTCATGATTCCACGATAAGAATGAGGATGACATCAGCAAAAGTTTGAAGTGTCACGATTTCACAACAAGAACGGTGGCAAAGCTATCAAAGGCCAAAAGGGTCACGATTTCATGACAACAAGGACAAGAAGGCGTATGGTTTCAAAAAGTGTCGCGATATCGTGACATGTTTCTATTTTGCGGCAATAGTTATAGGAAGGTGATAGAGGTGGTAGTAGAAGTTGGATCTGGGTTGATAGATTTTAGGGTTTTGCAGTCGACAAATTTTAGGGTTCACAGCCAATAATTTCTAGGGTTTGCAGTTGACAAATTCTAGGGTTTTGTAGCCGACATTCTTAGGGTTATAGCCGACTGTTGTTTAAGAAAAGTTGAGGCCGATAAAGTTGAATCTGGGTCGACAAATTCTAGGGTTTTGTAGGCAACATTCTTAGGGTTACAGTCAACTGTTGTTTAGGATTTGTTCCTAAAAATATTCTATAAAAGTAGGGGTACTTCGAGTTTGAAAAAAAAAATGTGAAGAGAATGTGCGAATGCGAGCAGAGTGATTGCGCAAGTGAAATTCATGTCAAGCAGTGTGCGAAGTCGTAGTTCGATTCTGCATATCATGATTACGTGAATGAAGAGCGCAATGTGTAGAGGTGGAGTTCTAAGTTCAAAGTGATAGAGCGCAGACAGTAGAAGTGATCGATCATCTGATTGTAGCAGATAGTGCAAAGAAGTACACAGAAGCGGTCGGACAGTGTGAACCGTTTTGCGCAGAAGTAGCAGAATGCAAAAAAATAGCAGACTGTAAGGAACAATGTGAAAGTTTTATTCTGTCATTTTTATTATCTTTATTGACTTCCAAGTTGCAGCTTGGCATAAGGGGTTGGTGCCTCTTTCCAGTAGGTGCTGGTAAATTAGGAGTTGGTGCTCCATTCTCTTTGAAATAGATAAAGCTAAGGGGTTGGTGCTCCTTCTAGTTGGTGCTGGTAAAAGACATTGTAAAGTTGTAGCTTTGCATTGGCTGGATTTGTATGGTAGTCCAAGCAGTCATTTTGAGGAGTAGCCACATTGGTGAACCTCGTTAAATAACTATGTTGTGTGTGTCTTGCTTTCTTGCTACATTTTATATTTCTTTTATCAGTTTTAAAATAGCTGTTGGATTTAAAACTATATGTATTAGAAATTTTAAAGATCACACTGATTCACCCCCCTCTCAGTGTTACTGTGATTACAACAAAGTAGGCTCTTTCTATCGAGTCTTCTAATTCATAGTCACTTTCATTTGATGTATACCCACTCTCATTGTGGATGGACCATGTGAATCTTTGTAAATAGCGATTCCCTTGGTAGGCTAAGCCAAATTGCATATCATCATCACTTGCTTCATATCCATTTTCCTCATCCTATGTGTTGTATCATGTTGGGGTGGAATCAATTGAGATTTTTGGATGATAAATTTCTTATGGCGGTACGTTCACCGTGGCCACTTATTTTTTGCTCAAATTTCCTATTCTTAGGGGGTGATAAGGAATGAAATCGATGTCTTCTCCTAACCCTAAGCTTAATCTATCCAATGCTACTGTAAGAGAGTCATCTCAACCTCCAATATAATAGCCTAAGCCAAACCTATCATAGGGAATATGATATTGTGGCATGTTTGGCCGCCTGCACCCATGCTCATATATACCAAGGCCATAGTCATACCAATGGCAATGCTCAAAGTAGCTTAGAGAAAATTTAGGATTAGAGAGGTAATAAAAATTAATCATGAATAATTCATCATTATCCTCTTCTATGTCTAAATACTTATGGGCGTAGTCCAAGTCAGCATAGACAAAATTGGTTTGGTTGGGAGGGATTCCAAGTGGAACCACTATTTCCACTGGCAACCTCAAGTCCTTAGGTCTTACCATGTATTTTGCAGACTTTATGATAGGCGTAAAGGTAATATTTTGTAAAAGGTACTCCCCTATTCTTGTGCTTTCCAAGTGTATTGATCCATGCGATGTGGATGACCCTAAGGATGACACTGGTGAAGCGGGATGGTAATCATTATCTTCATCTTGATCTTGAAGATCTTCTTCTTCCATAGGACTTGGAATTTTAGCAATGGCTACAATTGGCATTTCCTTGGGCCTTTATTCCTCAACTAAGGGTACCTTTAGCTTCTTAGTGTATTTTGGTTTTGATGTTGATGGTACTTTAGAAGCATTGACTATTTTAAGTGAACCAGGAGGTGTTGATGTGCATGGGTCTTTTCTTAACCCTTTTCCTTTTTTATCCATTTGTGTGGTTAGAGATGAATATGCTACGTACAAGTGGGTAGAAGGAATTAAAAATTCTCCCAAAATGTCCACCTAATGGACATATTTAAATGGCTATTCATTAGCAAAAACCACATAGACATTATTTTTGTGCACATACTTGACACGCTGGTGCAAGATTGAAGGAACACACTTCATGGCCCTTATCCAAGGATGCCCTAGGAGGATGTTGTATTGCATAGCCCCTGCCAAGACATGACACATAATAGGGATGGTCTTCTTCCCCACCTTGATGGGTAGGACAATAGTTCCTATAGTATTGCATAAAGCATAATTAAAAGCTCTCAATGTGTAAGCTCATGGAACATTATTGGACTTGGGGATCTTGAGGTGCTCTATTGCTATTGTTGTAATGATGTTTATTGATGAAACTATATTGACCAAGACCCTCTTGAAAGGTAAGTCATTGATTGCCGCCACAATATTTAGCGGAGGGTTTGGTAAGGAAGTAGTTATTGTCTTAATCTCATAATCATAGAATCGAATTACAGGTTCTTGGAATTCTTGTACTTGTCCCACAAAGTGAGTGAATGCATTCGCATATTGTGGTTGGAGCTTAATTGTTCTTAAAATTTCCATTAGAGTCTCCCTATGCTTTGGGGACTGTTGTATGAGCTCATAGATGGATAACTAAGCTAGAGTCGTCTGTAGGTTTTGCTCCAATCTACTCTGGATAGTTACCACAAGTCATGTTGGTGGACCTAGAATGTTGACTTACCTTTGCCTAGGTGTGGCTAGGTTGTTCATGGGCATTGCAGGAGGTTGTGGTTGACCATACCGCCTAGTCCTTGTTGCTATGTTAACAATATCAACCATTCCCATGCATCCATGGGTAGGTATATCAGCTCGAACCAAAATTAACTTGGGCTCCTTGTTATCTAGGGGCCTCATGATTGGGCAATGGGTTTATGTATATGCCCATGTCTCTGTTATCGAGAGCCAGTGGGTTGTCAACTTTGAGTTCTCCTGCCTCAATCATGTTTTTAACTTGATGCTTAAAACCAATGCAAGTCTCTATGTCATGTCCCGGTATCCTGTGATAAGGATAAAATTGATATTCCCTATATCCTTTTGGCTTAGGATGGTTGGGGTCTATAAGAGGTATATCAAGAAATCTAATCCTCCTGGCCTCATTCAGCTGATTAAAGATTGATTGCATTGATTCTGTCAGAGGCATGAAATAGTGAGGTGTCTTGTGTTATCTGTTTCACCCCTGATTGTTCCTTTGGTCGTAATTGGCTGGTGGGGGATGTTCTTGATAGTTTTGGGGTTGTTTTTCACTCCCATCCTTGGGTGTAGCTAATACAACTTGAATGAATGAAGCAAGGCTGCCCTGCTTCTGCTTGTACTTGTCATTCTTACCATTCTTGTTCCACTCCTTTTTGTTTCAGATTTTAATGGTTCCCTCATATACTTTTATGTCTTTGATGAGTTTTGCATGTGCCAAAGCTTCCTAAAATGAAGGATACTACTGAATTTGTAGCAAGAGGGAGATGTATTTTGAACAACTTTTGGTGAACATGCGAATGATCTCTTTTGTGGGAACGAAGAATGATACTTTTGCCATGAATTTTCTCTATCTATTCCCATAATCCATTACTGCCTCATCATCATACTGTTTCAAGTTGGCCAAGTCTTAAAGGTTCAACTTCTTCGTAGCGCAAAAGGAGAAATGCTTTAGGAATGTGTTTATTACTTGTTCATAGTTGGTTATGCTATGCTTAGGTAGTTGGTTGAACCATTGAGTGGTAGCACCTAAAAATGTCATTATGAATGTCCTTAGAATGAGAGCATCATTGTCTTCAATATGAAAACATGCATTGATAAAATTGATGACGTACTCTTGTGAATCCTCTTCACCCTTAAATTTTTCTAACCTAGGAATCTCAAAATGCTTAGGATATGGAGGGCTAGGGATTTATAGGCACAATGGTTGGTTGTGTATTTTTCTCAATGTTGGTGAGTTCTCAGCTACCTCTTGTTTCTCAAAGGATTTCTTGAAATAACTTTGAGGCATGGATTTCCTCCTCTTGTAGGCCTACTTGCAGTGGCAATGGAAGCAACTATTTATCCATTTGATTTGTTCTGTTTTCCTCCCTCCTATGAGGGGACTCAAGATTATGATCCTGGTTTGTTATATTTACCCTTTACCCACTAGTTGGATTATGTTCATGGTTTGGTGGGAGATTTCATTGTGGGCTATCTTGTCTAGTGAGCCTCTCCTTAGGTTATTTAGAACGTCTATTTCTTTGGTGGTTATCATTATTTATCTGTAAATTGCTAAGAGCTAGTCACTTAGCTTGCTCTCTTAAGTGTTTCTCATGTTGGCGTAAGAGTCTTTCTCTTTGTTTATCCTATTAGAGAGTCTCCACCAGCTCTCACTCCTTACGTAATACATTTTATAACCATCTCATACAATTAGTTTATGCTATCACAAAAGAATCATGTTTATCTGACTATGTTCTTGTTGTCTTGACTCACAGATTCCTTGAGGAGGTTTTTGCAATACATGTACTCTTGCTAGCTAATGTGACTTGTTCAGTGTACTTTTGAGTATTCCTATGATCAAAATATATACATCTACTACGAGGTCACTCTGAGGTACCCCCAAACTAAGAGATGTGTTTAGAAGTCACATTTCATGAGCTTCCAGATGTAGAGTTCTCAGTAGCTACAGTTATTTGAGTTGGTCGTGTAGGAAACCGATCCAACCCATTTAATTGTCTTATTTTCCATGGCAGGTCCAGTGGGGTGCTTTTCATTTCTATGAGGTCATAGTCCATGGGAATATTTCCTTTTGTGTGAAGGTTTTCTTATATCTGATTCTCATGACTAGATGTAGCTTTAGTTTCCTGCCCTTCAGTGGGCAGACTTGTTTCATATGTTTCTTATGAATTTTGTGGTGTTGCAATTCTTGCTTGACTTCTTGATGAAGAGGGATTTGTCGTAACATGTTTTCTCCATGTGGATGGAGTTATATTAGTCTTGTCATCCCTATGTGAAGAATGAGTTTTAGAACCTTATTTATGTCCATATGATGAGGAAGCCCTTGAAGCTTCCTCACATCTTTGAGATGTTTCTGTGTGTTTAGAGGAGACCCTTGAGGTCTCCTCATGTCTCCTTGATGAGGATGGTTGTGAAGCCTCTTTTTGTTTATGTGAATTTATTCCCTAATGTGGTTCCCTACTTGGGATTTCTTGAGGAGATCTCCCAAGGGTTGATTTATCACCCCTTAGTCTCACGGAGCTACATCCCACAGTATTATGGGTAGGTCGTTCAATGTTACTACGACTCCACCTATGGGTATGAGTTGCTTCAGTTTATCCCTCTATATCAGACTGAGGGTGTTTACTTCTTATTTTGACCATGTTATCTATGAATTGATCTTTTGAGTTGTAATTTAGGAATAGCCACACAATACCAAACAAATGTTTATCTTGATTATCAATTTAAGTGTGCCCTAAACTGTTTGGTGTGTTTTCATGTGTTGTTCTTTTGATTTCTTGCTCTTGTTCTTGGATTAAGAATGAAAAGACTCATCCATAGTGACAATAAAGTACACCCGTGCCAAACATGATTTTCTCAAAATAAGCTAGGGTACACTGTTGAAGACCCAGTGAGGGGTTCGTCTAGCTATTCCACCCTAAACCAATGATTGTTCCAATAGTGGGAGACAGTTTGAGCACAAGTAACTTAGTATCACTATAAGTAAGTTTCTCAATATATTTATAGGAAGCTCTAGGGGGCAAACCAATGGAAGAAGATGAATTCCAACGTCACTGGACTAAATTGAAGGTTGGTGATGAAATCCAACTCCCCAATGTTTAAATGAGACGTGTGTGTGTGGTGTTAATTTTAAGCTTGCATAACATAGAGTGCATCATATAGCAAAAATGAGTCTTTCCTATATACCTAAGTGTAAAAATATGTTTCATCATTCAGAAAGATGCATGAACTACTATAATTTGTATGAGCACACTTTATTTCATGCAGCTATGGCCTCTAGTAGGGCCTCAAAGCAAGAAAACAACATACAATGTCTAGCACGTTAGATTCTAGGGCAAACTTTTTAGGCATAAGTTGTTGTTCCTAGTGACACCTAGTGGAAATTTGAAAGAAGATCTAAGATGTGTGAAATGCTTAATTCTTCTTTTATTCTTTCAATTTCCAAAAATAAATGTGCTTTAAGTTCTATGTTTTAGACACATAGAAGTAAACATAAAGTTGTAGAATATCAAAGAGGTTGTACCAACCTTTAATCCAGCTTAGAGAACCTTGTTTTGTTCCGCTTCTGCTCTTTATTTCTGGTCACTTTTGACCAGAATGACTAATTCTTGGCCGCTGTTAGTGGGAGCGACTAAATCTTTATTGGTCATTGTAGCTCAGAGTGGCTAATTTTTGGCCGCTGTATCTCAAAGCGGCTAGACCTGCACACAAAACTAAGTTAGTGTTCAAGAAAAAATGAAAAATAAATGGAGGTCCCACCGTGATCGCCATCTGTAGCGACCCCAAGATGCACACACCTGCTCTTTTTATGCTACTTGCAATGTATTAAAAACCCAAAATGAAATGGAAGACAATGAAAGCATATAACACGAAAATAAAAAATATGGATCTCTTTATTTGTATTGGAACCCGGTTACATGTTGGTCCCTCTTAGGGATACCCATTTTGGTACAATAAGGTTACAAATAGGCGAAGAGTGCCCCTTTTGCAAAGAGGTGGTGCACTTTCAAAAAGCTTTCCGATTTCGCACACAGAAATGTATGAGGGATTATAGATGCCTCCTTCTCTAGGCCTATTTCCTAGAGGGATCCCTTTTGCTCTCGTATGCTGCATATTTCGTTCGATGAAATTTTGGCCTTGTAAGAAATAAAACAACAACACATGCTTAGATGTCCGGGAATACCTCCCCAGATGAGGTTTTTAGTACTGAATATAATAAATGAAAGGGAATGGAAATTAGACTAATGTTATGAGTGAAAATGAATGAAATGATGCTATGTTAATGATATGCTAAAATAATGAATTTAATGTATAAAAATCTAAATTAAGCCTGTGGGCCATTATCCAAGACAATGACCACTAAAGTGACTCTCATCCTCTTTGCTCCAAAGCTATGGATCAAAGCTTGTATCCGATGTTAAAATAATCGTTGCTATGCTCTTCAATCTGTCAGGGCTTCACCATACACATGATCTCCAAGGGAACTCTCCAAGTCTCGAAAGCTCTCCTTAATTATTTGTCTTGATAAATTGCCTGGATAAATATCTCTTAGATAAAATATGTCTCTCCTCTCTTCCAAGATCGATCCTTGGTACTCTTAGTCTTGTACCTTTTATAGTGTGAAAACTTCGATCTATGTCCAAGCCCTAGGAATGAATTTATCATGTGTAGTTTGAGTTAGCATGAGAAGCTTTTTGTATTTTATATGTTTGGAGGCCAGTTAACTAAAATATAACTACCAACTTGAGTCTCCTATGCAAACTGGTCATTAGCATGAGAAGCTTTTGTCCTTTGTCTATGTTTGGAGGCCAGTTAACTAAATTCTAAATGCAAAATCAAGTCTCTTATGTGAACTGGTCATTAAAATGAATGCAAATTTACTCTTGATCACCTTTATTGCATGTAGACTACCACTTCTACTTGTGATTAGGCCTGTTTGTTGACAAAACTACTTTTAGGGTTTATCTGCTCTCGTCTACAGTGACTAAGATATGGCTGCTATCGTCTGAAGTAGCTAAGGTCTGGCCGCTCTAGGCTTGAGTGGCTAGGACCTGGCTACTTTTGTCTTGAGCAGCTAGGCTTGGATGGCTTGAAAATGCCCCAAATGAGTGGTGAGAACCACTGTTGATGCTTGGAAAGTCCAAGATTATGTCATTTGATCTTATGAATGTGTCTATGTGAGTAGCTCCCCTTTGCATGATGCGCTTTAGGTGTCTACACCTTGATGAATTTTTGGCTAATGAATTAAATATCAAATTAAATTAAGTGCATTATTCCATTTCATGGTACAGGTTTTTTTGTATGTCCTAGTCATCATATAGCATAGAGGATTTTCTCTAGCTATGACATACGTAGTGCGACTTAGCATATAATGTCGTAGTTTCTTAGTGGTAAAAACCATTGCTAATAACAACTTCTCAACATAAGCGTATCTCATTTTGTAACTCACCAATGTTTGACTAATGTAATAGATTACTTGCTCTTTGATTTTTATCCTTTTGTCCAAGCATTGTCCTTAATGCAAAATCTATAGCAAAGATATAAAGATGAAAAGAGTCTCTTGAGAGAGACAACATTAGAACTAGTAGAAACATCAGGTATTGCTTTATATCATCAAAAGCCTCTTGACACTCTTTTTTCCATTTAAAGGTGACCCCCTTTTGTAGCAAGTGATTAAATGGTTTGCATTTGTCTAAGATTTGTGTGATGAACCGACAAATCGATTGAATATTTTCTTACAAGCTACGTAACTCTTTAAATTTTGTTGGGGGAAACATTTTGATAATGACCTTGTCCTTATCGGGGTCCACTTAAATGCCTCACTTGGAGATAATGAAACCTAGAATTTTTCCTGATGGGACTCCAAATACACACTCCTTAGGATTTAACCTCACCTTATATTCTAATAATGGATCAAAGACTTTTTATAGTACATTGATATGCTCAAGATGTATTTTAGATTAGGCTATTAAATCATCCACATAATATTCAATGATTTTATGCATATAGTCATGGAAGATATACATAATGACACATTGGTACGTACTACATTTTTGAGGCCAAAAGGTATCACCTTGTAGCAAAAATTCCCCCAAGGTGTTGTGAAAAATATTTTGTGTTGGTTATTAGGATTTATATGAATTTAATTGTATTATGAAAAACAATCCATTAAGGAAAGCATTTCATGGTCAGCACAAGATTTTACTTGTTGAATAATTTTTGGCAATGGAAAATCATCTTTGGGACACGCTTTTCTTAGATCTCAAAAATCTATGCACACTTGAATCCCTCTATTTTTTTTGTGAACGAGTACCATTTTGATAACCACTCAGGATAATCAATGGGTTATATGAAATACCGCATATAATAATTTTTTAAGCTCTTCTTTAACCATGAGGACTATGATAGGATGAAGTTTTCTCAAATTTTGCTTGAACGGTTTCACTTTAGGGGATAAGGTGAGGTTATGAACCACCAAGTTAGGGTTAAGGTCAGCCATGTCTTTGTATGACCATGCAAAAACCCTTTTCTTCCTTATTAAGACATCTAGGAGTCTTTCTTTTTATTTTGCAAATAAATATTTTGCTATTTTTATAATTTGTGGATTGTTCATATATTTTCTTAGGTTCACATCAATAGATTCTTTAGTCAACATGTGTGAACCTTTCTCTAACTGATGTAGAGTAGTAACAGGATGAATATCATCATCCACATTACAAATTGACTTGGGTGGGGCTTCTTCTACTTCTATTTAGAAAACTAAAGCAGATGAAGATGAAGATTTTTGAGGTATGCAAGCATTAGAGGCTCTTAGAAATTCTTCATATAGGATGAACTTGGATACAAATGATGGGGATAAAATCCTATCCATGTTGATAAGGCTAACGTCGATAGAAATTGGTTTTACCAGGTCATATGGATTGCATAGTGGGATGACCAAGTCAAAAATGATCATGTTAACTTGGTGGAAGTGGAGTGGCTACAATTCGAAGGGTGATATATCTCACTCACTCTCTAGAGAGCAACTGGCCTATGATGAGCCGATGATGATGAAATTGTGGAGGCAAATAATGTGGCGATGGTGGATCTATATGTGGCTCAGGTCACTCATGGGAGGAGAAACCGAAAGATGGACTGATGTGTAGAAAATATTCTAATGTAATACTCATATTCCTCAATGATTGGCACAATGGAATATAACTCATATTTAGAGTTGTTTGAGGCAATTGAGTGTACATCAAACTCCTCGTAATCCTCTTCTAAGTCATCATTGAAAATATAATTAATCATGGTAATGTGCGATCACATTTCCAAGAAATCATTATATAAATAAGGAGAAAAATTAGGGTATATGTATTCATCTCGCTATCATTACTATCTTCACTATCTTCACCCTCCTCAAAATCTAGGGTGAGTTGCTAAAGTGCATTCTCAAAATAGGTAGTAGAATATAGTAGTATGTATCCCAACCCAGAATTATCATGTGTCTCTCGATAGTGAGGTTCGATGATATTAAGCACACCTATTCATGTCATCCAATACCATATCTCTACCACTTAACCTAGTGAAAATATCGCATAGGAAAATTTGGTTTGGACATATATTCTATGTTAGCATAAAATTGTTGCCTAGGCTCATCATTAGGTGGAGGTGGGTTGCATGAAGAATCCACTCTCCCATACACAAAGTTGATCTTTTTTAGCACTAAACCCATGTTATACACTACACCTATAGCCAAAGGGGGATCACATGGGTGACCATAATCTCTAATAATATAGATAGGTGGTGTTATTGTGACATCATGAACTTTGAATTCACCAATGCTTGGATTGGCAATATGGACTGCAACTTGAGTGGGTATGTATGTGGATGAATCAGGTACAAAATTGGAGACTTCAATGGTTATCTGTGGCTCAAGTGGAGGGAATGGTGTGTTCTGCAATGGTTCCTATCAAATATGTGGACCTATCTATGAGACGATAGATGATAGAGGTGGTAATGGATTTTGATGAACATAGTGGCTGGTGACTAGAGGTTCAAGATAAGATGAGATAATGGGGAGTGATTGTGAAATTTAAGGGGGTTGATATAAAGGTTGTAGATGGTTGTGGATGTTGATGAAACATTGGGAGGCTAGATCTATAGAGACTTTTCCTCCTAGTGTGGATGTTGGATGTGATGATTGGATTTGACCAAATATGAAAGGTTGGGATTGAGATGAATAATAATATGTGGGAAGAATGTGATGAGATGTTGAAGTGGAAGCATGATTGGATCAATGATGGGAAGAGATTTTGGTATGGGTGATTTGGATGAAGTGTTATGATTCATAGTGGTTCTGAGGATGAGTGGTTGAATGGAAAGATGATTGGATAGAAGGGATGGCTCATATGGATTGGAGATCAATTTGTAGTACTTGAATGACTTGGTGTTAGCTGGAATGCAATATATATTTTCCTCATGCACATTTTTTAAACATTGATTCAACATTAAGGGAACACTCTTCATTTATCTAATCTAGGGGTGACCAAGAAGTATGTTGTACTACATGTCCCACTCCAAGATATGGAATAGTGTATGGATCATATTCACCTCCACTATCATAGGTAGGACCACATTTCCTACTGTGGAACACAAAGCATCATTGAACACTTAAGATAAATATGGATGAGTGATATTGTAGCTTAAGATATTGTATGGTTGTGGCGGTGATGATATTGATAGAGGATTTGGTATCAATGAGAATCCATTTAAAGGGTTTCCAATCAATGTGAGCTATAATATGCAATAGAGGATTAGGTAATTCCAATGGTGTTGGCAATTTTGGGTACTTTGGGTACATTGTCATTGCTCAAGTGTATAATTTGTCATTGATGTCAATAAGCTCTTGAAGGAATTTGATTTGATGTCAAATAATTTGTTTTGATGAAGGCTACGACAGAACAGTTTCAAAGGTCTTTTGCAAACTCCAAGCTGACAGGTTCAAGAGAAAGAGCAAGAAAAAATGTCATAATTTCATGACATGTTGGAAGAGAGAGAAAGAGCAAGAAAAACTATCATGATTTCGTGACATGTTGGAAGAGAGAGAAAGAGCAGGAAAAATTGTCGTGATTTTGCAACATGTTCGAAGAGAGAGAAAAAGAAAGAAAAAGTGTCACGATTTCGCAACAAGTTCGAAAAGAGAGAGTAAGAAAGAAAAAGTGTCACGATATTGCGACATATTGGAAGAAAGAGAGTAAGTAAGAAAAGGTGTTGCGATATCGCGACATATTGCAAGAGGAAGAGCTCGAGAGAAAAAGTGTCACGATATCATGACATGTTGGGTTTTTGCAACCCGTAGAAAAGAAAAAGAGCTAAGGAGAAAAAGTGTCGCGATATCGTGACATGTCGCATTTTCGTGACTCAAGCAGGAAAGAGAAAGTAAGTTAGAAAAGTGTCGCGATATCACGACATGTCGCATTTTTGCGACTCAAGCAAGAGAGAGAAAATAAGTTGGAAAAGTGTCGCGATATCACGACATGTCGCAGTTTCACGACTCAAAGAGGAGAGAGAATGTACGGAGTTAGAAATGTCACGATTTCATGACAAAAACAAAAAGGAAGTTTAAGGAAGAAAAAGTGTCACCATATCATGACAAAAGCCAAAAGGAAGTGTACGGTTGCAAAGGTGTCACGATATCACGACATGTAGTTTCATTGCGAAAACTACAGAAGAGTTACAGATGCAATTGAAGCTGACAAAGTTAAATTTGAGCCGATGAAGATTAGGGTTTGTAGCCGACGAAGTTCAGGGTTGTGCAGCCGACTAAGATTGAAGTTTTCATTGTGAAAATTCTATTATAAAAGGAGGGCTGTTCGAAGTTTTGAGGTGTCGATTTGTGCGAGTATCGAAGTGTGAGATTGTGACGTTCATAGATAGAGCGCAGAGTGAGAAGTTCGATCGCTGAGAGCAGAGTGAAAATTTTGATCGAAGTACGCTTAATGAGAAAAGATTCATGTCAAATTTTTCTAAGTGTGACTGTGATCACACAGAGAGAGAAAAATGCACAGAGAGTGAAAATGTTGAAGTTTGACCTAAGTGCGGCTGTGCTTACGCAGAGAGAGCAGAGGGTTCAGAGAGCAAAGGGACGTGAAGTGCTGCTATAAGGGCACAGAGCATGCGAAGACAATGCATAGAGTGTGCACAAATAGGCAACTGAAAGAAGGTGAAGTGCTGCTGTATTTGCATAGAGTGTGCAAATATAGAGTGCAGAGTGTGCACTGAGAGGCGACTGTAGAAGCGTAGAAGTTATATCAGAGAACTTGAGGATAGAAGAGCACTGGTTCTTTGAGAAGAACCTAAGGATAGATTTGGCAAGTCTTTGAGAAGGCTTGTGTGCAGAGGATTGATTTGTTCAAGTGTTGGATAGATCTGACAGATAGAGGAAGACTTGTACTAAACCGATTGACTATGTTTGGTACAGGTTGTTGAGCTATTGTGGATGTGATCATAGAAGGCAAAGGTCTCTTATGCTAAGCATTAAGGACAGGAGGTCTTCGATGGAAAGGAGTTCCACATGCTGGCAAGAGGTAGAGGCAGTTGATATTTTGAGGGATCATTTCTAGAGCAGAGGGGACGGTATCTCCTTTGAGTAGAGGCTCATAAATTCAGATTGGGGGAAGGTATCTCCTTTGGGCTGAGGCTCATAAACATTGTAATTTGGAAGGATTCCCAAAGAACTTTGAGATAACTTTTAGATAAAAGTTTTGTGGATGTAGCCCAGCCATTCTGGGTGAACCACGTTAAAATTGGTGTCACTTTGTGTATGATTTTGTGCATTATTTTGATTTTTCTTTGGGTATATTGCTTTACTATTTTGAAGTATAAAAGAAAAAGTAAAAAGAGGTCTTATACTGTTCACCCCCCATCTCAGTATAAGCTTGTGTTCTTCAATTGGTATCAGAGCGGGTGCCTTCGAAAAGTATAACAGCTTGAAGGAAAAGCCAGTAAAGACCACAATGGATTATTCAAGTGGCAATGCAGCACCTATTCTTGATGGGTTAGATTTTGGTCTTTGGAGTGCAAGGATGAAGGTTCATCTAATGGCACTTGGGAATGAGGTTTGGGAAGTGATTGAAGATGAGTACACTATTATTGAACATGGTCTTAATACTAAAGAAGAAAGGCTCCTACATCACAGCAATTCAAAAGCAATGAATGCAATCCTGAAAGGCTTACAGAAAGCAGATCTCACCAAAGTGATTCACTGCAAGAAAACTAGTGAAATGTGGAAATAGTTGCAGGTTGTTCATACAGGTGATACAAATGTCATAAAGGCCAAGTTGAGACAATTCAAAGGTATGTTTGAACAACTCAAGATGAATGATGATGATTATATTAGTGACTACATGCTTCGTATGGATGAGGTTGTTAACTCCATTACAGACTTAGGTCTTGAGCTTGCTGAAAATGATGTTTGTGATAATATTTTAAGATCTCTTCCTAATATATTTAGTGAAAATATTTTTGCTATTGAGGAAGCTAAAGATCTAGATAAGTTGAAAAAGGATGAGCTCCATAGTATACTTGCAGCATTTGAGTTGAGAACTCAAGTGAAATTTGACATCAAGAAAGAGGCAGCCTTCAAGGCTACCAAGAAATCCAAGGGTAAACAGCTTCAAGAGAGTGATGAGTCTTCTAGTGATGAAGAGGCATATTACAGCAAGAAAGGCAAGTTCTCTAGAAAGCATAAAAGTGTGAAAAATATAAGATGTTTCAATTGTGGAAAGTTTTGTCATTATGCTACTGACTGTACTATTCCCAAGAATGAAAGCGATGAAGATAAATAGGATTCTAAAAGCAAGGATTCTGAAAAGCACAAGCATCACAGGAAAAACAAAGATGAGCACAGCAATCACGGAAAGAGGTATTCCCACAAGCACAAGAAGAGTTTCTACCTAGATAAAGCAAGTAAGTGATCTAGTAGTGATAGTGAAAGTTCTTCAAGTGATTATGAAAATGAGATGTTGTTCATATCAGAAAAAGAGGAAGAACCGAAACACAGACTCATTATCATGAAATGTCTTAGATGTGGAAATTTTGGTCACCTTGAGGATGATTGCACAAATAATGATTTAGTTTCTAGTATGTATGAGGATGCTTCATAAAACTATAAAGAAGATGCTTGTATGGTTTTTGAAAAGGGGAGCACCTCTAGTGATAAGCAATCTGAAAAAGGCTTTGATGATTCAAAAAGAAAACAAATAGAGCAATATATAGAGAAAGGAGAAGTAGATCTTAAAGGTGAAATTATTAATGCTCTTAGTGCTTTGAAAAAGAAAAGAAAGAAGAATGCTAGACTCAAGGATAAGTTAGATGAATGTTGTATGGAGAGAGATGATCTTATAGAAAGTCTTGACTTTTCTATAGCTAAGACACAAGAACTCAAGGATGCGTTAGAGTCTAAGGTTCTTGAGTATAGTGAGTTAGAACAGAAAATGGCTTCTTTGAAAGAGAAAACTAAAGAGTACAAGGATGAGCTTTACAGGTTTCAAGATAGCTCCAAAAATGTTAAGTCACTCATCAAAGGTCAAAGAAAGACAACAGATAAAACAGGCCTTGGTTTTGTTAAGCCACACAAGGAACAAGTTGGAGAGTCTAGTAAGAGACTCCAAAAGGAAGAGAGTTCTGATGAGGAAATTATTTCAGATCATGAGTCCTTGAATGATAGATGCGCAGAAACAGAAAACAAAATTTAGAATGAGAAGAAGAAGTTTTCGGGACCCAAGAGGTCAAATAAAGGAAAATTTCAAGGCAAATGTTTTGCGTGTCACAGGTTCGGTCACATGGCTTCACATTGCATGGCTCAAGTGAAGGAGGTAAATGACAGTTTTAGAAGTGCTAGTTACTTTCAAGGGTATTTCTACTCTTGTCAATATTTTGGGCACAAGGCAATTTATTGCAAGGCAAATAACAGGAACAGGTTTGGTCAAAACAAATTTAGCCAGAACAGGTTTGTTTAGCACATGTTTGGCCAGAATAGGTTTGGTCATAACAGTTTTGGTTAGAACTGGTGGATTCAAAGATCAGGTTTACCTTAGAGAAACAACATCGTCAAGTGTTTCAAGTGCAACAATGAAGGTCACACAATCAGACAGTGTAGAGCTAAAATTCTAGAATACAAGAACAAGAATAGAGGCATGATCAGGTCCAAGGATCAAGGCATGGACAAGAACAAGGATGAGAACAAGAACAAGAACAGTGACAGGAACAGGAATATGGAGAAAGAGTTCAAGAGAAGGCCCAAAAAGTAAGTTTTAGATGCTGATGATAATTAGTGCCTAATGGGAGTTTTACTCCCAACCTAGAATTAATCACCTCATCGGGAGGTGGGGGAGGGACTAAGCTAAGAGGCTCATTCTTAGTCTCAAGCCCCAAAGGTGACCCTTTGCCATTCATGACAAAGGGGGAGAGATATGAGTAAGGGGGAGAGCTTCAAAGTGAAGAGGAAAAGCTTCAAGTCAGGGGGAGCAAAACTTCAAAGGAAGTTGGTCAGTTTTTAGCAGTTGGTTTCAGTTTTGGCTCTTGAGAAGTTTTTTCAGTAAAGGTTTGCCATCAATGACAAAGGGGGAGATTGTTGGCAATTTTGGGTACTTTGGGTACATTGTCATTGCTCAAGTGTATAAGTTGTCATTGATGTCAAGAAGCTCTTGAAGGAATTTTATTTGATGTCAAATAATTTATTTTGATGAAGGCTATGACAAAACAGTTTCAAAGGTATTTTTCAAACCCCAAGCTGACAGGTTCGAGAGAAAGAGCAAGAAAAATTGTCACGATTTCGCGACATGTTGGAAGAGAGAGAAAGAGAAAGAAAAACTGTCATGATTTTGTGACATGTTGGAAGAGAGAGAAAGAGCAGGAAAAACTGTCATGATTTCATGACATGTTCAAAGAGAGAGAAAAGGAAAGAAAAAGTGTCGTGATTTTGTGACAAGTTCAAAGAGAGAGTAAGAAAGAAAAAGTGTTGCGATATCGTGACATATTGGAAGAAAGAGAGTAAGTAAGAAAAGATGTCATGATATCACGACATATTACAAGAGGAAGAGCTCGAGAGAAAAAGTCTCATGATATTGCAATATGTCGGGTTTTTACGACCCGTAGAAAAGAAAAAGAGCTAAGGAGGAAAAGTGTCGCGATATCGCGACATGTCGCATTTTCGCGACTCAAGAAGGAAAGAGAAAGTAAGTTAGAAAAGTGTCATGATATCGTGACATGTCACATTTTTGTGACTCAAGCAGGAGAGAGAAAGTAAGTTGGGAAAGTGTTGCGATATCGCGACATGTCACAGTTTCATGGCTCAAAGAGGAGAGAGAATGTACGGAGTCAGAAATGTCATGATTTTGTGACAAAAACAAAAAGGAAGTTTAAGGAAGCAAAAGTGTCGCGATATCGTGACAAAAGCCAAAAGGAAGTGTACGGTTGCAAAGGTGTCGCAATATCGTGACATGTTGTAGTTTCGCTGTGAAAACTATAGAAGAGTTATAGAGGCAGTTGAAGCCGAAAAAGTTAAATTTGAGCCGACAAAGATTAGGGTTTGTAGCTGATGAAGTTCAGGGTTGTGCAGCCAACTAAGATTGAAGTTTTCATCATGAAAATTCTATTATAAAATGAGGGCTATTCAAAGTTTTGAGGTGTCAATTTGTGCGAGTATCAAAGTGTGAGATTGCAACATTCGCAGATAGAGCACAAAGTGAGAAGTTCGATCGCTAAGAGCAGAGTGTGAATTTCGATCGAAGTGCACAGAGTGAGCGAAGAGTCGTGTCGAATTGTTCTAAGTGTGATTGTGATCACACAAAGAGAGCAGAGTGCATAGAGAGTGAAAAGGCTAAAGTTTGAACAAAGTGTGACTGTGCTTGTGCAAAGAGAGTAGAGGGCGTAGAGAGAAAAGGGATGTGAAGTGCTGCTATAAGGGCACAAAGCATGCGAAGACAGTGCATAGAGTGTGCACAGATAGGCAATTGAAAGAACACGAAGTGCTACTGTATTTGCGTAGAGTGTGCAAAGATAGAGTGCAGAGTGTGCGCTGAGATGCGGCTGTAGAAGTGCAAAAGTTCTATCAGAGAACTTGAGGACTGAAGAGCATTGGTTCTTTGAGAAGAACCTGAGGACAGATTTGGCAAGTCTTTGAGAAGCCTTGTGTGCAGAGGATTGATTTGTTCAAGTGTTGGACAGATATGATAGATAGAGGAAGACTTGTACTAAACTGATTGACTGTGTTTTGTATAGGTTGTTGAGCTACTGTGGATGATCATAGAAGGCAGAGGTCTCTTAGGCTAAGCATTGAGGACAGGAGGTCTTCGGTGGAAAGGAGTTCCACATGCTGGCAAGAGGTAGAGGCAGTTGATCTTCTAAGGGATCATTTCCAGAGTAGAGGGGAAGGTATCTCCTTTGAGCAAAGGCTCATAAATTCAGATTGGGGGAAGGTATCTCCTTTGGGCCGAGGCTCATAAACATTGTAAATGGGAAGGATTCCCAAAGAACTTTGAGATAACTTTTAGAGAAAAGTTTTATGGACGTAGCCTAGCCATTCTGGGTGAACCACATTAAAATTGGTGTCACTTTGTGTATGATTTTGTGCATTGTTTTGATATTTCTTTGGGTATATTGCTTTACTGTTTTGAAGTATAAAAGAAAAAGTAAAAGGAGGTCTTATATTGTTCACCCCCCCTCTCAGTATAAGCTTGTGTTCTTCAAATGGCATGTTCTTGATTTTAAAATCATAAAATGAAATTTAAGGTTACATACAAGTATGAACACTCCCTACAATTTTGTTAATAGTATCTTCTATCTAAAGTTTGATGTATTTTAGAATCTCCATAAATGCCTCATGATATGGGGGAGATTGTTGTATAAGCTGATATATTGATAATTTGGTCAAATCCATATTTAAGCTCTATGTATCCTTAATGTGATGATTGGCCTAGGTGGATGACTTGTGATATGGATGGATGGAGTTGAAGTTTTGAAATTTTTTTGAAGCTTTGAAGTTTTGAAATTTTTTAAAAATTTCTGAAGTTTTTGATTGTTTTTGAATTTTTTGAAATTTTTTATTTTTATATTTTATTTTTGGTGTGTTTTGATGTTGAAAATCCTATTCCTATGATGACTAAGGGTAAAAAAAATTAAAAAACTACTAAAGGTAGTTTGAACACACCCTCCTTGTCGAGGAATGTAATCCAAATAACAAAAATTGGCTTCCTATGTTGGATGCGGCTCAAGGTAAACCTACAGAAATAAAGAAACCTTGAAGGGGTCATGCTATTTAATGTCATGCTATTAGCATACCAAAGCTTTCGCTTAAACCTCATAATGGCATGGAAAAGAATGATAGTTGCATTCCACTAAATATTGAAATCCATGTGGTTAAGGGGCTTGCTAATACTTCCTACTCTAGGTGCACCCAAAAATAGGGGATTTTTTGATGATGAAGTATAGAAAGCCACTCACTTGGGGCTACTATGGTGTGTAGGGGGTGAGTCAGTGGAAGGATATGAACTCCAACATTACTAGTATTGATTGGGGGTTTGTGATGAAGTCCAACCTTACTAATGTGTATGAAATGTTCAAGTGTGTGGTTTTGTTTTGATTTTCTATGGTTTTTGTAAAGCAAAGTATAAAATTACCCCTAAAGTGCAATCTAGGATGTAATTCATATTTTGATGTACACAAATTTAGTAAAACATAAAAAACAATAGGCAGAACAATAAAACAAAGAAAAGCCAAAATTAAAATGCAGAAAACAAGGTTTAAACTAGTTCTAAGGTGCTTCTGAAATACAAACCCAAACACATAAGTTCATTTGGGATTGAAAAATGTGGATATCCATTTGATCAAATGCAGGTCCATGTTTGGAACAAACCAAATGTGATTTTTTTATTTCTAACTGTGTGTCAAAAATAGAGCAAGGTAAAGCCCAACCCTAGTATATCCTAAAAATGTACTTTAAAGATGCAAACATGACTCTAGATGTAGCTATTACGCCTATTGTTTTTGTGATCTAATAGTCATAAATATGCCCTAAGATGCAATTTTAAATATGATTGATTTCATTTTTTAAAGTAATTTCTATAAAAGCTTTGAAAGTTCCTGTTGGTTCGACTTTTATACACACCCTACGAAGAATGAGCATAAAATACCAATAAAACTTAAACGAGACAAATCCCACTCACTTTAGGATCTTGCTGGATATCCAAGGTGTGAGTTACAGAGTTGGGTCGAATGTCTATTCACTCTTTTTTGCTTCTGGAATAGTTTCAAGTGGATCGTCTGTTACCTTACAAGGGGTCCTGGACTTTGGTTCGATGAATGCTTTTGGAGTTGGTTATCTTTGCGGATAATCGGATTTACAATCGATTCTTTGATCTAGCTCTTTATGCTTTAGCAGATTTAAATAAAAGACAAATTTAAATAAAGATAAAAATGGATCATTTCACGGTGGAACAGAGATAGTAGGGTAGGGCAGAAAGAGAAATTTATCTAACTTAGCTGCAAAACCAAAACCACCAATTTTAGTTATACCGGTTAGCTTCACAATAGAACAAATCAAAGAGGAAAGTGTCCAGTTTTCTAAGATCACCTTCCACTAAGAGCATAAGACAGAGACAACAACAGATCTAAAATAAAATCACAAATAGAAGGGAAGTATGTTAAAATTGGTATCTTTCACCAGTAGCCTAGCTTGCACAGTGAGGACAGAGCAATTAGAACAGCCCTGAACCTTAAATCTATAATTTTCCCTATCATACAATAAATAAAATGAAGCCTAGCAGCATATCCAATCCTGGTAACCCAAATCTATAGCATAAATTAAATAAATATTGATGAAACAAAAACAAAAGAAGATGAACTTATCACAATCTGAAAGAGATTAGGCTCCTAGCCATGCTATCATAGAAAAATGAAAGTCACACCAACTCTAAGTCCATAACAAAGCATTCAAACAAGATTTGCAAGAAATTGCTCCAATAGCTTGTATTTCTAAGTTTTCGCCTCTGGAATTTACATTCAAAAGAAGTATTTATAGACTCAGGACAAACCCTGATCTTTTCAAAAATATCTTCTTCTCAAACCCTAAATCTTATCACCTTAAACTCTACTACCCGGGTTTTACAATATAAGGCCTTTTAAAATAGAGTTTTGATAAAACTTAACCATTATGCAAATCTCAGTGCAGTTACTTGCCATAAATGGAGAAGGCAGAATTTGATATTATTTGCATCCACCTGTAACTATGTGTAAATGTCTTCATTCATTCCCCTGGGAAATTTGGATGAGTCACCACTTCTCTGACATTTCATCTTCGCAGAGCCGTTTCTGAGTTGAAAATCTCTACACGGCATTACTTGTGCCATAAATTTTCATTAAATGCGTCCATTGGCAAATTCTAGTAACTGTGTGTAGATATTTTCATTTTCTGGTCAATTGTTGACATATTCTATTAAATGGGCAGCTACTTAGTCACCGTAAAGTCTCTTTATGGCCAGATCTGTAAAATCTAGATGAAACAACAATTCTCGACATCTAAAATTTCTATCTGATGATATTTATTTAATATGTGCTTATTTTGTCCTTTTTCGCCATTACTTTCGCTAGTACACAACTGCCAGCTCGCTTTCTGCAAAAGACAAACAAGGATTAATATTTTAAAATCATTAAATTAGACCCTAATGTTCATCACATGCGACTTGCTTTCTTTTGACACTTGTTGCAAAAAATTGCGACATCCTGTACTTTCTTCCAGCCATTTTCTATTTGGTTGTTTCTGTCACGAAAACATGACATGTTGCGATTTCCTTAGGTGTCACGAAATCACGACAAATACAGCTCCCTAGGCTCCCTTTGCTGTCTCTGCCAAGAAAATGTGACATGTCATGATTTCGTGACATGTCGCAAAAATGCGATAGAGATAGTGCCTTAGGCTCCTTTTGTTTGGACTCATCGCGAAATCGTGACAGAGACAGTGCCCTAGGCTCCCTTTGCTATCTCTACCATGAAAACGTGACATGTCACGATTTCACATGTCACAAAATCGTGATAGAGATAGTGCCCTAGGCTCCTTTTGCTATCTCTGTCGTGAAAATGTGACATGTCACGAAATCGTGACAGAGACAGCCCCTTAGGCTCCTTTTGTTTGGACCCACCGCGAAACCATGACATGTCATGAAATCATGACGGTCCGTGCCCTAGGCTTCTTTTGCCTTTGGAGTGTTGCGATTTTGCGACATCGCAAAATCGTGATGTCGTGATTTCGTGACACCCAAGGCTTAAGCCTTAGCTTCTTTCATTGGTGTGTCACGATTTCATGATGTCACAAAATCACAGCGTCACAATTTCGCGACACCCAAGCCTTTGCCTTAGCTTCTTTCATTGGCGTGTCATGATTTTTCAATTTCATGAAATCGTGACATCATGATTTTGTGACACCCAAGCCTTTGCCCCTTTTTTGACTTTGGCGACAAACTTCTTTGCTTTATTAAAATGACCAACTTCTATCCGAAAAATAAATAAAATAGAATACATAAAAAAAATTGTTTGATGCAAGATTGCTTTGCTGCCAATGGATGCTCCTGCATCAAACACCCGAGGTAAAATGAGAAGTGATCCTCACTTCTGTTCAGTTAGGGGAAGACTCTATGCAAGCCTACTTAGATATTTTGATAAATGCAAAACTTGAAGAAGGAGGCAAGCAAAATTTGGAATTTAAAACTGGAAAACATCAAGAGGGTCCCTACTATAAAATTAAAGCTAAATATTTTTAAAGGATGGAAATTCATTTTTTCGATGGGGGTGTGTTGCTTCTCAACAAATGGCGATATCTGCGGGTAAAATAGTAGCACTATTTTAGAATCCAGGACTCTAATTTCAAAACAATATAGACCATGTACCATGCCTTGCCACAAATATTCTTCAAAACAAATTAACTACTACCTGATAGTTGTTAAAATTTTCCAAGGACATACTAGGTTGAATCACTTAAGGAAGATTTCTGATGTGCAATTATAAGCATATAAAAATTTCTTCAAGAATGACTAGGACTTCGAATGTTGTACTCTAGATTGATAAGTAGATGTTCTAGATTGTGAAAGGGGAAACCGAGTAGGGCTCTGTTTACTAGTTTAGCCTTTTATAGCCCCGATAGAGTTACTCTTTAGATTTTCACGACCCTGATCCACAACTATGAGGTAGTATCTACAACTTGGTAAAAGAAAACATCTTCTGAAGCCTTGGCTATCTCTTTCATTACATAACTTCTTCCTTATTTTTTTTTATATGCGAAATAAAAGAGTGCCAGTTTTTTGTTGCCTTGCTCAACTTTCACCTTCTCTCTCTCTCCTTTGAAATATACCAAAATCTGAAAAGCCTTAAAAAAAACAATTTTTTTTTTTTATATTTCATAAATATGGAACTGCTTTAGCCTAGGTACTGATAGCCTCTATGGATACTCAAATAATTTCACGAGTCAGAGTCCCCTCTTACGATCAACTTTTCTTGGATTCCTTGGGAGTTTCTCTATCCAAACAGTATAACAGTTCCTTTATAATTAAAATAATTGTGGCAAGCAAGACACAAAATCCAATTATCTTTCTACTGTTGTTCTAAATAACAAAATAGTTCCACTGTTCAGTTTAAGCAGACTATCCCTTAATTAGAATAAAACAAAATGAACACAGGATTTTGAACTCAGAATAAAAACAATTTTTGAAGGCTGATTCTTTCTTTGCTGCCCAGGCAAAACTTAAACAAAAAATAGAATTTTAAAAGCTAAAAGAAAATTGTACAGACCCCAAAGGATAAAACACAGAACTTTAAAATCAAACCAAAATGACAACACACTACTTCAAACTTTATTTACAATAAATACATATGCACAAAGTCCCTTCAATCACTCAAAAAATGTAGCAGATGGAAAAGCAGAGAAATAGTGCCTTAAAAAAATTTGACCATTTGTAGGTAAATTAAAAAAAATTACCTTTCAGGTCCTGTTGACGAAATGCACTCCAAACTATGCTTCCAAAAAAAAAAAATTGCTACCTGGGAAAGACTTCTGTTTACCGTCTTCCCTCTTTTATTTTTTATTTTTTATTTTTTTATGGATCTTGTCCCACTGAAAAACAAATTTGCAACACCTCCAAATTAAACAAATCATATAATAACATGTTTATGCTTCTACTTGAAGGGTTTGCAAAATTCTTTCAGAGGGACAAAATGTAAAAACCCCCTAGGATCAAATATCTTAAAGCCTTTATAGACCCAGATCATCACATCTTCAGATTTATGTAATAACTCAAAGAGATCATATTTTATTTGTACGTCATAGTTCAAGTGGACAAATCCCACTTGAACTACACCATGCAAAGAATGAGCATAAAATACCGATAAAACTTTTTGATGTGCAATTATAAGCATATAAAAAATTTATACACACCCTGCGAAGAATGAGCATAAAATACCGATAACACTTAAACGGGACAATTCCCACTCACTTTAGGATCTTGTTGGATATCCAAGGTGTGAGTTACAGAGTTGGGTCGAATGTCTATTCACTCTTTTCCGCTTCTGGAATAGTTTCAAGTGGACTGTCTGTTACCTTACAAGGGGTCCTGGAATTTGGTTCAGTAATGCTTTTGGAGTTGGTTATCTTTGCAGATAATCAAATTTATAATCAGTTCTTTGATCTAGCTCTTTATGCTTTAGCAAATTTAAATAAAAGACAAATTTAAAGAAAGATAAAAATGGATCATTTCACGGTGGAACAGAGATAGTAGGGTAGGGCAGAAAGAGAAATTTATCTAACTTAGCTGCAAAACCAAAACCACCAATTTTAGTTATACCGGTTAGCTTCACAATAGAACAAATCAAAGAGGAAAGTGTCCAGTTTTCTAAGATCACCTTCCACTAAGAGCATAAGATAGAGACAACAACATATCTGAAAGAAAATCACAAACAAAAGGGAAGTCTGTTAAAATTGGTATCTTTCACCAGTAGCCTAGCTTGCACAGTGAGGACAGAGCAATTAGAATAGCCCTGAACCTTAAATCTATAATTTTCCCTATCATACAATAAAGAAAATGAAGCCTAGCAGCATATCCAATCCTGGTAACCCAGATCTATAACATACATTAAATAAATCTTGATGAAATGAAAACAAAAGAAGATGAACTTATCACAATCTAAAAGAGATTAGGCTCCTAGCCATGCTATCATAGAAAAATGAAAGTCACACCAAATCTAAGTCCAGAACAAAGCATTCAAACAAGATTTGCAAGAAATTGCTCCAATAGCTTGTATTTCTAAGTTTTCGCCTCCGGAATTTACATTCAAAAGAAGTATTTATAGACTCAGGACAAACCCTGATCTTTTCAAAAATATCTTCTTCTCAAACCCTAAATCTTATCACCTTAAACTCTACTACCCGGGTTTTACAATATAAGGCCTTTTAAAATAGAGTTTTGATAAAACTTAACCATTCTACAAATCTTAGTGCAGTTACTTGCCATAAATGGAGAAAGAAAAATTTGATATTATTTGCATCCACCTGTAACTGTGTGTAAATGTCTTCATTAATTCCCCTAGGAAATTTGGATGAGTCACCACTTCTCTGACATTTCATCTTCGCAGAGTCGTCTCTGAGTTGAAAATATCTACACGCCATTACTTCTGCCATAAATTTTCATTAAATGCATCCATCGGAAAATTTTGGTAACCGTGTGTAGATATTTTTATTTTCTGGTCAATTGCCGACATATTCTATTAAATGGGCAGTTGCTTAGTCACCGTAAAGTCTCTTTACGGCCAGATCTATAAAATATGGATAAACCAACAATTCTTGGCATCTCAAATTTCCATCTGATGATCTTTATTTAATCTGTGCTTATTTTGTCCTTTTTTGCCATTACTTTCGCTAGTACACAACTGCCAGCTCGCTTTCTACAAAAGACAAACAAGGATTAATATTTTAAAATCATTAAATTAGACCCTAATGTTCATCACACGTGACTTACTTTCTTTTGACACGTGTCACAAAAAATTGCAACATCCTGTACATGCTTCCAATCATTTTCTATTTGGCTGTCTCTGTCGCGAAAACGTGACATGTCACGATTTCGCTGGGTGTCGCGAAATCACGAAAAAGACAGTGCCCTAGGATCCCTTTGCTGTCTCTGTCGTGAAAATGCGACATGTCACGATTTTGTGACATGTCACGAAAATGCGACAGAGACAACACCTTAGGCTCCTTTTGTTTGGACCCACCGCAAAACCACAACAGAGACAGCGCCCTAGGCTCCCTTTGCTGTCTCTGTCGTGAAAACTACGACATGTCACGATTTCGTGACATGTCGCAAAATCACGATGGAGACAGGCCCTAGGCTCATTTTGCTATCTCTGTCATGAAAAAACGACATGTTGCGAAATCATGATAGAGACAACGCCTTAGGCTCCTTTTGTTTGGACCTGTCACAAAACCGTGACATGTCATGAAATCGTGGCGATCCGTGCCCTAGGCTTCTTTTGCCTTTGGAGTGTTGCGATTTCACGACATCACGAAATTGCGATGTCGTGATTTCGTGACACCCAAGGCTTAATCCTTAGCTTCTTTTATTGGCATGTCATGATTTTGTGATGTCGCAAAATCACGTCACAATTTCATGACACCCAAGCCTTTGCCTTAGCTTCTTTCATTGGCGTGTCATGATTTTGCAATGTCATGAAATCGCGACGTCGTGATTTTGTGACACCCAAGCCTTTGCTCCTTTTTTTATTTTGGCGAAAAACTTCTTTGCTTTATTAAAATGACCAACTTCTATCCGAAAAATAAATAAAATAGAATACATAAAAAAATTTGTTTGATGCAATATTGCTTTGCTGCCACCGGATGCTCCTGCATCAAACACCCAGGGTAAAATGAGAAGTGATCCTCACTTCTGTTCGGTTAGGGGAAGACTCTATGCAAGCCTACTTAGATATTTTGATAAATGCAAAACTTGAAGGAGGCAAGAAAAATTTGAAATTTAAAACTGAAAAACATCAAGAGGGTCCCTACTGTAAAATTAAAGCTAAATATTTTCAAAGGATGGAAATTCATTTTTTTTGGTGGGGGTGTGTTGCTTCTCAACAAATGGTGATATCTACAGGTAAAATAGTAGCACTATTTTAGAATCCAGGACTCTAGTTTCAAAACAATATAGACCATGTACCATGCCTTGCCACAAATATTCTTCAAAACAAATTAACTACTACCTAATAGTTGTTAAAATTTTCCAAGGACATACTAGGTTGAATCACTTAAAGAAGATTTCTGATGTGCAATTATAAGCGTATAAAACTTTCTTCAAGAATGAATGGGCCTTCGAATGTTGTACTCTGGATTGATCAACTTTTCTAGATAGGGCTAGAGTTGTGAAAGGGGAAACCGAGTAGGGCTCTATTTACTAGTTTAGCCTTTTATAGCCTCGACAGAGTTACTCTTTAGATTTACATGACCCTGTTCCACAACTATGAGGTAGTATCTACAACTTGGTAAAAGAAAGCATCTTTTGAAGCCTTGGCTATCTCTTTCATTACATAACTTCTTCCTTCCCTTTTTTTTTTATATGGGAAATAAAAGAGTGCCAGTTTTATGTTGCCTTGCTCAACTTTCACCTTCTCTCTCTCTCCTTTGAAATATGCCAAAATCTGAAAAGCCTTAAAAAAGAACAATTTTTTTTTATATTTCATCAATCTGGAACTGCTTCAGCCTGGGTACTGATAGCCTCTATGGATACTCAAATAATTCCACGAGTCAGAGTCCCCTCTTATGACCAACTTTTCTTGGATTCCCTGGGAGTTTCTCCAACCAAACAGTATAGCAGTTTCTTTATAATTAAAATAATTGTGGCAAGCAAGACACAAAATCCAATCATCTTTCTACTGTTGTTCTGACTAACAAAATAATTCCACTGTTTAATTTAAGCAGACTATCTCAAATGTTAAATAAAAGGAAACAAAAGTGAAAACACTTTAGGCCAAATTTAAAATGTTGATTTGTGCTTTGCTGCCCAGGCAAAAACTTAAACAAAATTTAAAAGCTAAAGAAAAAACAAAATTTTAAAAGCTAAAGAGAAATTTGTACAGACCCCAAAGGATAAAACATAGAACTTTAAAATCAAACCAAAATAAAATAAAAACAAACTACTTTGTATAGACCCCAAAGGATAAAACACAGAACTTTAAAATAAAACAAACTACTTCAAACTTTATTTACAATATATACATATGCACAAAGTCCCTTCAATCACTCAAAAAAAGTAGCAGATGGAAAAGCAAAGAAATAGTGCCTTAAAAAATTTGACCATTTGCAGGTAAATTTAGAAAAATTACCTTTCAGGTCCTGTTGACGAAATGCACTCCAGACTATGCTTCCAAAAAAAAAAATTTGCTACCTGGGAAAGACTTGTGTTTACCGTCTTCCCTCTCTCTTTTTTTTAATTTTTTTATTTTTTATGGATCTTGTCCCACTGAAAAACAAATCTGCAACTCTTTCACCCTCCAAATTAATCAAATCATATAATAACATGTTTATGCTTTTACTTGAAGGGTTTGCAGAATTCTTTCAAAGGGACGAAATGTAAAAACCCCCCAGGATCAAATACCTTAAAGCCTTTATAGACCCAGATCATCACATCTTTAGATTTATGTAATAACTCAAAGAGATCATATTTTATTTGTACGTCATAGTTCTTAATGACTTGAACATTTTGTGGTTGCTCTACTGTTCCAATATCCAAGATTTCAATTTTTATCCCTCTAGTAGAATTTTCATAATTTGTTCTTTCACCTGAGCCTTGCTTAGATTTAACCCCATCAATGTGTAATGTCCAAATATCATTGTTGTAATTGGTCAGAGCTATAACCGGTCTCACCTTCTCAGTTGCCAAATTATAAACTCCAATATCTGCATCAACACGGTTTACAACCTCTTTTTTGATATTATGTTCAGTAATCAAAGGCTTATACTGAGACTCTTTATCTATTTCGAGTTGGTTGACCACATTCACATTTACTATCTTTTCCTCCTTTTCTTGAAATTCAATAGGTGGTCCAGAGTAAGCTTCAATCAAGTTATCTTTTTGTTCAACAATTTGGGCCAGCTCATGGAGGGTGATGTCAGCTTTAATTTTCTTCATATCCTCAATGATGTTATCCTCCTTCCTAGTTACTTCTGCATAGTGATATTGAATCTCATTTTCATCATCCTTTGGTGAGGAAGGATCATTATTAGGAGTGGGTTCTGGATTTTCACATCTCAAATTATAACTGTCTCTTTGGAACTGTTGAAAATCTTGCATTTCATCCATAGGAATCTCTACAAGATTTTCTGACTCTTCGAAAAAAGTGAAAGAATCTGAAACCCTGGTCGTACTATTTTTGGATGAACCAAAAATATCAATATTTCTTTGATTTCTAGGAAAATTTAACTCACCAGGAAAAACTTCAAATTTGGGTAATGCTAGATCACAAATGTTTACTTCAGGCACTTCCATTTTGAACTTGTCAGAACCTTTCTCTATATTTTGCACATGCTGAGTGGATGTCACAGTTAACGGAGTTTCCTTGGGTAGAGCATTATATGTTGGCACTAACTCATGATGTGGAATGGGATCCAAAATAGGCATGTTCTATGTAACATAGGATATCAAAGGACTATTCAAAATTTGAGGTCCTAACTGTCTTTCAAGAATTAAAGCTTCCTTATAAGCTCCTGCCAAGGTTGTGATATTGATGTCTCTCTTGAGAAAAATAGACGTCACCGAATCCAATGCATTCTTATAGATTTCTAAGGCTAGATTTGCATTTGGGATGTAATGACCAGTCATTCTACCATAAGCTCTTTGGAACCTCATATTGAAAGACTTGACAGCTTCTCCCGACTCTCTCTTGATGCTAGAAAACTGTTGATATAACACACTGGGGTCTATCACTTCCCCAAACTGTGATACAAAAACCTTTTCCAAGTCATTCCAACTGGTAATAGAATCGTTAGTGAGATTTAGAAACCAGTCGTAAGCTCCCTCCTGGAGAGTGAACGGGAACAATCCGCAAGCCACATCTTCATGTTGTATATTTAACAATTTTAGAGCATTCTTATATGCCATCAGGTGTTCTTCTGCTATTTTAGTTCCATCATGCTTGTATCTAGGAAGGTATCTCTCAGGATGTCTGGGCAGATCATGGGCTGCACCAGGGATATTTAAGGCAGTGGAACCCAACCAGCTTGCCATTACTACTTGATTAATAACGATATATTTTCAGTTGTAGTTGGAGTAACTACAAGTGGTGATAAAACAATCCTTAACAAACTACTAAACTTCAGCCCTCCTTTCTAGCAATTTTAAAAAATGGTGTTGAGTTTCGCTGTTTAGGCAAAAAACTCAAACAACAAAATTTTAAAAAAACTGAGGAGGAGGGAAAATTGATTCAGAATTGGATAAAATACAGTATTTTTCAAATACCACATACAATCAGATTTCTCAACTCAAGCGTAGTAAGAACGTAAGTTCAGCCCTCCTTCTAGCGCCAATTTTAAATGTTGGTTCGACTTTTATACACACCCTGTGAAGAATGAGCATAAAATACCGATAACACTTATACGGGATAAATCCCACTCACTTTAGGATCTTGCTTGATATCCAAGGTGTGAGTTACAGAGTTGGGTCGAATGTCTATTCACTCTTTTTCGCTTCTGGAATAGTTTCAAGTGGACTATCTGTTACCTTACAAGGGGTTCTGGACTTTGGTTCAGTAATGTTTTTGGAGTTGGTTATCTTTGTGGATAATCAGATTTAAAATCAGTTCTTTGATCTAGCTCTTTATGGGTCAGCAGATTTAAATAAAAGACAAATTTAAAGAAAGATAAAAATGGATCATTTCACGGTAGAACAGAGAGAGTAGGGTAGGGCAGGAAAGAGAAATTTATCTAACTTAGTTGCAAAACCAAAACCACCAATTTTAGTTATACCGGTTAGCTTCACAATAGAATAAATCAAAGAGGAAAGTGTCCAACTTTCTAAGATCACCTTCCACTAAGAGCATAAGACAGAGATGAAACATATCTGAAAGAAAATCATAAATAGAAGGGAAGTCGGTTAAAATTGGTATCTTTCACCAATAGCCTAGCTCGCACAGTGAGGACAAAGCAATTAGAACAGGCCTGAACCTTAAATCTGTAATTTTCCCTATCATATAATAAAGAAAATGAAGCCTAGTAGCATATCCAATCCTGGTAACCCAGATCTATGGCATAAATTAAATAAATCTTGATGAAACGAAAACAAAAGAAGATGAAATTATCACAATCTGAAAGATATTAGGCTCCTGGCCATGCTATCACAGAAAAATGAAAATCACACCAACTCTAAGTCCAAAACAAAGCTTTTCAAATAAGATTTGCAAGAAATTGCTCAAATAGCTTTTTATTTCTAAGTTTTCGCCTCCGAAATTTACATTCAGAAGAAGTATTTATAGACTTAGGACAAACCCTGATCTTTTCAGAAATATCTTCTTCTCAAACCCTAAATATTATCACCTTAAACTCTACTACCCAGGTTTTACAATATAAGGCCTTTTAAAATAGAGTTTTGATAAAACTTAACCATTCTGCAAATCTCAGTGCAGTTACTTGCCATAAATGGAGAAGGCAGAATTTGATATTATTTGCATCCACCTGTAACTGTGTGTAAATGTCTTCATTAATTCCCCTGGAAAATTTGGATGAGTCACCACTTCTCTGACATTTCATCTTCGCAGAGCCGTCTCTGAGTTGAAAATATCTGCACGCCATTACTTTCGCCATAAATTTTCATTAAATGCGTCCATCGGCAAATTTCGGTAACCGTGTGTAGATATTTTCATTTTTCGGTCAATTGCCGACATATTCTATTAAATGGGCAGCTGCTTAGTCACCGTAAAGTCTCTTTGCGACTAGATCTATAAAATCTGGATGAACCAACAATTCTCGGCATCTCCCATTTCAATGTGATGGACCTTTATTTAATCTGTGCTTAACTTTGTCTTTCTTGTCATTACTTCCGCCATCATGCAATTATATCGCTCTCTGCAAAAGAAAAGCAAGGGTCAGCATTTTAATATCATTAAATTAAAACCCTAATGTTTATCACACGTGGCTTGCTTTATTTGACATGTGTCGCAAAAATCATGACCTCCCCGTACTTGCTTCCAGCCATTTTCTATTTGGTTGTCTCTGTCGCAAAAACGTAACATGTTGTGATTTCGCTGCATGTCATGAAATCACGATAAAGATAGCGCCCTAGGCTCCCTTTGCTGTCTCTGCCGTGAAAATGTGACATGTCGTGATTTCGTGACATGTCGTAAAAATGCGACAGAGACAGCGCCTTAGGCTCCTTTTATTTGGACCCACCGTGAAACCACGATAGAGACAGCACCCTAGGCTCCCTTTGTTGTCTCTGCCATGAAAACGCGACATGTCGTGATTTCGCGACATGTCATGAAATCGCGACAAAGATAGTGCCCTAGGATCCTTTGGCTATCTCTGTCGCAAAAACGTGACATGTCACGAAATCGCAACAGAGACAGTGCCTTAGGCTCCTTTTGTTTGGATCCGCTGTAAAACTGTGACATGTCATGAAATCATGACGGTCCGTACCCTAGGCTTCTTTTGCTTTTGGCGTGTCACGATTTTGCAACATCGCAAAATCGCGACATCATGATTTTGTGACACCCAAGGCTTAAGCCTTAGCTTCTTTCATTGGCATGTCATGATTTCATGATGTCACGAAATCACAACATAGCAATTTCGTGACACCCAAGCCTTTGCCTTAGCTTCTTTCGTTGGTGTGTCACGATTTTGCGATGTCGCAAAATCGCAACGTCGCGATTTTGTGACACCCAAGCCTTTGCCCCTTTTTTGACTTTGGCGACAAACTTCTTTGCTTTATTAAAATGACCAACTTCTATCCGAAAAAGAAATAAAATAAAATACATAAAAAATTTGTTTGATGCAAGATTGACTTTGATTCCATCGGATGCTCATGCATCAAACATCGTAGTAAATGAGAAGTGATCTTTAAGTTGGTAGGGAAGAATGCCTCATGCAAGCCTACTTAGATATTTTGATAAATGCACAACTTGAAGAAGGAGGCAAGCAAAATTTGGAATTTAAAACTAGGAAAACATCAAGAGGGTCCCCATTGTAAAAAGAGCAAAGTAAAAATTTTCAAAGGATGGAAATTCATTTTTTTGGTGGGGGTGTGTTGCTTCTCAACAAATGGCGATATCTACGGGTAAAATAGTAGCACTATTTTAGAATCCAGGACTCTAGTTTCAAAACAATATAGACCATGTACCATGCCTTTCCACAAATATTCTTCAAAATAAATTAACTACTACCTGATAGTTGTTAAAATTTCCCAAGGACATACTAGGTTGAATCACTTTAAGGAAGATTTCTGATGTGCAATTATAAGCGTATAAAAATTTCTTCAAGAATGAATGGGCCTTCAAATGTTGTACTCTGGATTGATCAACTTTTCTAGAAAGGGGAAATCGAGTAGGGCTCTGTTTACTAGTTTAGCTTTTTATAGCCCCGACAGAGTTACTCTTTAGATTTACATGACCCTAATTCACAACTGTGAGGTAGTAGTTAAAACTTGGTAAAAAAAAACATCTTCGAAAGCCTTGGCTATCTCTTTCATTACATAACTTCTTCCTTCCCTTTTTTTTTTTATATGGGAAATAAAAGAGTGCCAGTTTTATGTTGCCTTGCTCAACTTTCACCTTCTCTCTCTCTCCTTTGAAATATACCAAAATCTAAAAAGCCTTAAAAAAAAAAAAAAAAAAAAATTTATATTTCATCAATCTGGAACTGCTTAAGCCTGGGTACTGATAGCCTCTATGGATACTCAAATAATTTCATGAAGTCGAGTCCCCTCTCATGACCAACTTTTCTTGGATTCCCTGGGAGTTTCTCCGACCAAACAATATAGCGGTTCCTTTATAATTAAAATAACTGTGGCAAGCAAGACACAAAATCCAAACATCTTTCTACTGTTGTTTTGACTAACAAAATAATTCTACTGTTTAATTTAAGCAGACTATCTCAAATTTAATTAGAATAAAACAAAAGTGAAAACACTTTTGGACTCAAATTTAAAACAATTTTTGAAGGTGATTCTTTCTTTATTGCCTAGGCAAAACTTAAACAAAGAAAAAACAAATTTAAAAGCTAAAGAGAAATTTGTATAGACCCCAAAGAAAAAACACAGAACTTTAAAAAATCAAACAAAATAAAATAAAACAAATTACTTTGTACAGACCCCAAAGGATAAACAAAACAAAATAAAATAAAATAAACTACTTCAAAGCTTATTTACAATATATACATATGCACAAAGTCCCTTTAATTACTCGAAAAAAAGTAGTAGATGGAAAAGCAGAGAAATAGTGCCTTAAAAAATTTGACCATTTGCAAGTAAATTTAGAAAAATTACCTTTCAGGTCCTGTTGACGAAATGCACTCCAGACTATGCTTCCAAAAAAAAAAAAAATTGCTACCTGGGAAAGACTTGTGTCTACCGTCTTCCCTCTCTCTCTTTTTTTTTTTTTTTATGGATCTTGTCCCATTGAAAAACAAATCTGCAACTCTTTCACCCTCCAAATTAAACAAATCATATAATAACATGTTTATGCTTCTACTTGAAGGGTTTGCAAAATTCTTTCAAAGGGACGGAATGTAAAAACCCCCCAAGATCAAATACCTTAAAGCCTTCATAGACCCAGATCATCACATCTTCAGATTTATGTAACAACTCAAAGAAATCATATTTTATTCGTACGTCATGGTTCTTAATAGCTCGAACATTTTGTGGTTGCTCTACTAGTTCAATATCCAAGATTTCAATTTTTATCCCTCTAGTAGAATTTTCATAATTTGTTCTTTCACCTGAGCCTTGCTTAGATTTAACCCCATCAATGTGTAATGTCCAAATATCATTGTTGTAATTGGTTAGAGCTGTAACTGGTCTTACCTTCTCAGTTGCCAAATTATAAACTCCAATATCTGCATCAACACGGTTTACAACCTCTTTCTTTGATATTATGTTTAGTAATCACATGCTTATACTGAGACTCTTTATCTATTCCGAGTTGGTTGACCACATTCACATTTACTATCTTTTCCTCTTTTTCTTGAAATTCAATAGGTGGTCTAGAGTAAGCTTCAATCAAGTTATCTTTTTGTTCAACAATCTGGGCCGGCTCATGGAGGGTGATGTCAGCTTTAATTTTCTTCATATCCTCAATGATGTTATCCTCCTTCCTAGTTACTTCTGCATAGTGATATTGAATCTCATTTTCATCATCCTTTGGTGAGGAAGGATCATTATTAGGAGTGGGTTCTGGATTTTCACATCTCAAATTATAACTGTCCCTTTGGAACTATTGAAAATCTTGCATTTCATCCATAGGAATCTCTACAAGATTTTCTGACTCTTCGAGAAAAGTGAAAGAATCTGAAACCCTGGTCGTACTATTTTTGGATGAACCAAAAATATCAATATTTCTTTGATTTTTAGGAAAATTTAACTCACCAGAAAAAGCTTCAAAGTTGGGTAATGCTAGGTCACAAATGTTTACTTCAGGCACTTCCACTTTGAACTTGTCAGAACCTTTCTCTGTATTTTGCAAATGTTGAGTGTGTGTTACAATTAATGGAGTTTGTTTGGGTAGAGCATGACATGTTGGCACTAACTCATGATGTGGAATAGGATTCAAAATAAGCATGTTCTGTGTAACATAGGATATCAAATTACTGCTCAAAATTTGAGGTCCTAACTATCTTTCAAGAATTAAAGCTTCCTTATAAGCTCCTGCTAGATTTCTAAGGCTAGATTTGCATTTGGGATGTAATGACCAGTAATTCTACCATAAGCTCTTTGGAACCTCATATTGAAAGACCTGACAGCTTCTCCCGACTCTCTCTTAATGCCAGAAAACTGTTGATATAACACACTGTGGTCAATCACTTCCCCAAACTGCGATACAAAAACCTTTTTCAAGTAATTCCAACTGGTAATAGAATCGTTAGTGAGATTTAGAAACCAGTCGTAAGCTCCCTCCTAGAGAGTGAATGGGAACAATCTACAAGCCACATCTTCATGCTGTATATTTAACAATTTTAGAGCATTCTTATATGCCATCAGGTGTTCTTCCACTATTTTAGTTCCATCATGCTTGTATCTAGGAAGATATCTCTTAGGATGTCTGGGCATATCATGGGTTACACCAGGGATATTTAAGGCAGTGGAACCCAACCAGCTTGCCATTACTACTTGATTAATGACGATATATTTTCAGTTGTAGTTGGAGTAACTACAAGTGGTGATAAAACAATCCTTAAAAAACTACTGAACTTCAGCCCTCCTTCTAGCAATTTTAAATGTTGGTGTTGAGTTTCGCTGTTTAGGCAAAAAACTCAAACAACAAAATTTTAAAAGGCCGAGGAGGAGGGAAAATTGGCTACTAGACTTTGGATAAAATACAGTATTTGTCAAATACCACATACAATCAGATTTCTCAACTCAAGCGCACTAAGAACGTAAGTTCAGCCCTCCTTCTAGCGCTAGTTTTAAATGTTGGTTCGAATTTTATACACACCCTGTGAAGAATGAGCATAAAATATCGATAACACTTAAATGGGACAAATCCCACTCACTTTAGGATCTTGCTGGATATCCAAGGTGTGAATTACAGAGTTGTGTCAAATGTCTATTCACTCTTTTTCGCTTCTAGAATAGTTTCAAGTGGATCATCCTGTTACCTTACAAGGGGTCCTGGACTTTGGTTCAGTAATGCTTTTGGAGTTGGTTATATTTGTGGATAATTAGATTTAAAATCAGTTCTTTGATCTAGCTCTTTATGCTTTAGCAGATTTAAATAAAAGACAAATTTAAAAAAAAATAAAAATAGATCATTTCATGGTGGAACAGAGAGAGTAGGGTAGGGCAGAAAGAGGAATTTATCTAACTTAGCTGCAAAACCAAAATCACCAATTTTAGTTATACTGGTTAGCTTCACAATAGAACAAATCAAAGAGAAAAGTGTCTAGTTTTCTAAGATCACCTTCCACTAAGAGCATAAGACAGAGACAACAACATATCTGAAAGAAAATCACAAACATAAGGAAGTCGGTTAAAATTGGTATCTTTCACCAGTAGCCTAGCTTGCACAGTGAGGACAGCACAATTAGAACAGGCCTGAACCTTAAATCTGTAATTTTCCCTATCATACAATAAATAAAATGAAGCCTAGAAGCATATCCAATCCTGGTAACCCAGATCTACAACATAAATTAAATAAATCTTGATGAAACAAAAACAAAAGAAGATGAACTTATCATAATCTGAAAGAGATTAGGCTCCTGGCCACGCTATCACAGAAAAACAAAAGTCACACCAACTCTAAGTCCAGAACAAAGAATTCAAACAATATTTACAGAAAATTACTCCAATAGCTTGTATTTCTAAGTTTTCGCCTCTAGAATTTACATTCAGAAGAAGTATTTATAGACTCAAGACAGACCTTGATCTTTTCAAAAATATCTTCTTCTCAAACCCTAAATCTTATCACCTTAAACTCTACTACCCGGGTTTTACAATATAAGGCCTTTTAAAATAGAGTTTTGATAAAACTTAACCATTCTACAAATCTCAATGCAGTTACTTGCCATAAATGGAGAAGGCAAAATTTGATATTATTTGCATCCACCTGTAACTGTGTGTAAATGTCTTCATTCATTCCCCTAGGAAATTTGGATGAGTCACCACTTCTCTGACATTTCATCTTCGTAGAGCCATTTCTGAGTTGAAAATCTCTGCACGTCATTACTTTCGCCATAAATTTTTATTAAATACGTCCATAGACAAATTCTGATAACTGTGTGTAGATATTTTCATTTTTCGATCAATTACCGACATATTCTATTAAATGGGTAGCTGCTTAGTCACCGTAAAGTCTCTTTGCGACTAGATCTATAAAATTTGGATGAAACAGTAATTCTCGGCATCTAAAATTTCCATCTGACGCCCTTTATTTAATTTGTGCTTATTTTGCCATTATTTCCGCTAATACACAACTGCCAGCTCGCTTTCTACAAAAGACAAACAAGGATTAATATTTTAAAATCATTAAATTAGACCCTAATGTTCATCACACGTGGCTTGCTTTCTTTTGACACATGTCGCAAAAAATTGTGACATCCCGTACTTGCTTCCAGCCATTTTCTATTTGGCTATCTTTGCCTTGAAAATGTGACATGTTGCGATTTCGCTACATGTCATGAAATTGCGATAGAGACAGCGCCTTAGGCTCCCTTTGTTGTCTCTGCTGTGAAAACGTGACATGTCACGATTTCGCAACATGTCGCAAAAACACAACAGAGACAGCGCCTTAGCCTCCTTTTGTTTGGACCCGTCGCGAAACCATGATAGAGACAACGCCCTAGGCTCCCTTTGCTGTCTCTATCGTGAAAATGCAATATGTCGCAATTTCATGACATGTCACGAAATCACGATAGAGACAGTGCCCTAGGCTCCTTTTGCTATCTCTGCCACAAAAATGCGACATATCATGAAATCACGACAGAGACATTGCCTTAGGCTCATTTTGTTTGGACCCGTCGTGAAACTGTGATATGTCACGAAATCGCGACGGTCCGTGCCCTAGGCTTCTTTTGCCTTTAGCATGACACGATTTCGTGACATCGCGAAATCACGATGTCACGATTTCCCTACACCCAAGGCTTAAGCCTTAGCTTCTTTCATTGTCGTGTCACGATTTTGTGACGTCACAAAATCACAACGTCGTAATTTCATGACACCCAAGCCTTTGCCTTAGCTTCTTTCGTTGGCGTGTCACAATTTTGTGATGTCGCGAAATCGTGACATCGCGATTTTGTGACACCCAAGCCTTTGCCCCTTTTTTGACTTTGGCGACAAACTTCTTTGCTTTATTAAAATGACCAACTTCTATCCGAAAAAGAAATAAAACAAAATACATAAAAAAATTTGTTTGATGCAAGATTGCTTTGCTGCCACCGGATGCTCCTGCATCAAACACCCGGGGTAAAATGAGAAGTGATCCTCACTTCTGTTCGGTTAGGGGAAGACTCTATGCAAGCCTACTTAGATATTTTGATAAATGCAAAACTTGAAGGAGGCAAGCAAAATTTGGAATTTAAAACTGGAAAACATCAAGAGGGTCCCTATTGTAAAATTAAAGCTAAATATTTTCAAAGGATGAAAATTCATTTTTTTGGTGGGGGTGTGTTGCTTCTCAAAAAATGACGATATCTACGGGTAAAATAGTAGCACTATTTTAGAATCCAGGATTCTAGTTTCAAAATATTATAGACCATGTACCATGCCTTGCCACAAATATTCTTCAAAACAAATTAACTACTACCTGATAGTTGTTAAAATTTCCCAAGGACATACTAGGTTGAATCACTTAAGGAAGATTTCTGATGTGCAATTATAAGCGTATAAAACTTTCTTCAAGAATGACTGGGTCTTCGAATGTTGTACTCTGGATTGATAAGTAGATGTTCTAGATTGTGAAAGGGGAAACAAAGTAGGGCTTTGTTTACTAATTTAGCCTTTTATAGCCCCGACAGAGTTACTCTTTAGATTTTCATGACCCTGATCCACAACTGTGAGGTAGTATCTACAACTTGGTAAAAGAAAACATCTTCTAAAGCCTTGGCTATCTCTTTCATTACATAACTTCTTCCTTCCTTTTTTTTTTTTATATGGGAAATAAAAGAGTGTCAGTTTTATGTTGCCTTGCTCAACTTTCACCTTCTCTCTCTCTCCTTTGAAATATACCAAAATCTGAAAAGCCTTAAAAAAGAATAATTTTTTTTTATATTTCATCAATCGGAACTGCTTCGACTGGTGCGATAGCCTCTATGGATACTCAAATAATCTCACGAGTCAGAGTCCCCTTTTACGATCAACTTTTCTTGGATTCCCTGGGAGTTTCTCCAACCAAACAGTACAACAGTTCCTTTATAATTAAAATAATTATGGCAAGCAAGGTACAAAATCTAAATATCTTTCTATCGTTGTTCTGAATAACAAAATAGTTCCACTGTTCAGTTTAAGCAGACTATCCCTTAATTAGAATAAAACAAAATGAACATAGGATTTTGAACTCAGAATAAAAACAATTTTTGAAGGATGATTCTTTCTTTGTTGCCCAGGAAAAACTTAAACAAAAAACAAAATTTTAAAAGCTAAAAGAAAATTGTACAGACCCCAAAGGATAAAACACAGAACTTTAAAATCAAACCAAAATAAAATAAAAACAAAAAAATTTGTACGGACACCAAAGGATAAAACACAAAAATTTAAAATCAAACCAAAATGACAACACACTACTTCAAACTTTATTTACAATATATACATATGCACAAAGTCCCTTCAATCACTCAAAAAATGTAGCAGATGGAAAAGCATAGAAATAGTGCCTTAAAAAAATTTGACCATTTGTAGGTAAATTAAAAAAAATTACCTTTCAGGTCCTGTTGACGAAATGCACTCCAAACTATGCTTCCAAAAAAAAAAATTGCTACCTGGAAAGACTTGTGTTTACCGTCTTCCCTCTTGTTGGTCCGGCTTTCATGCAAACCCCAGGAAAGGATGAGGTAAGGAAAGCTCCGGAGACACCCACGGGACGGATCCCACTCATCTTTAGGATCTAGCTGGTTATCCAAGGTGCGAGTTACAGAGTTGGGTCGAATGGCAATTCACTATTTTCCACTTTTGAAATAGATTTCAATATGGACTGCTCTGTTACCTTACAGGGGGTTCCTGAACTTGTTCAGTAGTTGCAAAAGTTGTTGGCAATCAGATTTGACTTGATTTCTTGATCTAGATCTCATGGGTCAGCAGATTTAAATAAAAGACAAATAGAGAAAGTAAAAATGGATCATTCACTGAAAACAAAGAGAGGGTAGGGTAGGGCAGAAAGAGAAGTTTATCAAACATCAACTGTAAAACCCTAAACTATCAATCTTATCTATGCTACTAGCTTCACAACAGAACAAATCAAAGAAGAAAGTGTCCAATCGGTCTAAGATCACTTTCAACTAAGAGCACAAGGCGAGTGAAACAGATCTAGCAAAAAATCATAAATCCAAGGGCAGTTGGTTAAAACTGTTATCTTTCACTGGCAGCCTAGCTTGCACAGTGAAGACAGAGCAATTAGAACAAACTTAACCTCAAATCTATAATTTCCCCTAGCAGACAATAGAACAACTGAAACCTAATAGCATATTTAATCTTGACAATGGCAGATTTACAGCATATATCTAACAAACTTTAAATGGAATGGATAATAAGAGAAGATACACTTATCACACTCTGCAAAAAATTAGGCTCCTGGCCATGCTATCACAGAAAAGCTAAAGCACATCAACTCTAAGTCCAGAAACAAAGAATTTTACAAAATTTGTAAGAAATTGCTTATAAGCCTTTATTTCTAAGTCTCCGCCTCCTGCGATCACATTTAAAATCTGTATTTATATACTCAGGATAGACCCTGATATTTTCAAAATATCTTCTTCAAACCCTAAATCTTATCGCACTTAAACCCTAGGACCCGGGTTTTACAATAAAAATCCATTTAAAATCAAAGTCCAGATAGAACTTAACCCTTCGGCAAATCAGTGCAATCAGTACTGCCATAAATGGAGAAGATAAAATCAAATGCAACTTGCATTCATCCGCAACTGCAAATAAATGCCTACATTAATTCTGCTGGTGAGCCGGATGAGTCACCACCTCTCTCAGATCTGATCTTCGTAAAGCCATCCCTGTGTTGAAATTGTCTTCATGCTATCAAGTCTGCATGAAAGACAAAAAGATGCATTAGATGGAATGCTTTACCGGCTTCTTCTCCTCTAGCATGGCAGTCCTCGACTAAACCCGCACTTTAACTTTGCCTTTATGGCCTTTCCCAGTTGTCCCGTAAGTGCCAGGTGGAATCCTGCATGAAAGACAAAAAGATGCATTAGATTAGCATTTTAAATAAATCAGAAGCTTTAACATTAAAAACAGATTAAAATCCACAAAATAAGCTTGCATGTCGGCTTCTGCATGTCTGCCTCACACTTTGACATGTGTCGCTACCCTAGGAAGCCTTCTGTTTCCCGCCGAAATGCATTTTTAGGTCAACTTATGACTTTCTCTCTCCTACCGCGATTCTGCGACATGTCACGAAATCGCGACCCTGCCAGCGCATCGGCAACTTCTTCCCTCGTCGGCCGCGAAAACGTGACATGTCACGATTTCGCGACATGTCGCGAAATCGCGACCCTCATGGCCTCTGTACAACTTCTTAATTTCCTGCCATGAAAATGCGACATGTCACGATTTCGTGACAGTTTTCGTACCTGCATGCATTGACCGCTCTGACCGCGATTTTGCGACACATTTGCGACTTAGCCGATTTTTCATTCTGTAGCCCAATTTCTCTCTCCTACCGCGAAAATGCGACATGTCACAATTTCGTGACATGTCGCAAAATTGTGCCCTTCCGTACAGCTTGCTTCTCTCTCCAAAAAACTGTCACGACATGTCGCGAAATCGTGACCTTTCTGGCACTTAGTCAATTTTCATGCATTTTCTCTCTCTTGTCGCAAAAATACGCAGTTGTTATTGCTGCCCACCCTCCACCCTCATCGCAAAATCGTGCCCTCCCGTGCGTTTTCTTTCTCTCTCCTCCGGTCGGCAGCAATTTTGTGACAGTTTCCAAAAATGGAAACGTCACGATATCGTGACACTTCAAAAAATGGAAAGTGTCGCGATTTCGCTACACTTCCAGGACTTAGCTGCATTTTGACTTACCTGTCGCGATATCGCGACATTTCCAAAAATGGAAGTGTCGCGATATCGCGACACTACCAAAAATAGAAAGTTTGATTTTTCATGAATTTATGCAACTGTTTTCTAGATTTTCTCGGTACCGGTGCAAGATTTTTGTTGTGCATGAATGATTCTAGCATGTAAAAAGTTAATTCTAGAATAACACAGCTAGAATGCAAGAAAAAGCACAACTTTAAAAAGGAGGCAAGCAAAATCTGGATTTAAAACTGAAAATGACCAAGAGGGTCCCTGCTGTAAAATGGTATTTCAGGGCTTTTAAGAGGATTGGAATCTCATTTTTCAGTGGGGGTGTGTTGCTTCTCAATAAATGGCGATATCTGCGGGTAAAATAGTAGCACTATTTTAGAACCCAAGACTCTGGTTTCAAAACAAAAAGACCATGCATCATGCCTTGCCATAGACATTCTTCACAATAAATTGACTGTTAACTGCTAGCTGTTAAAATTTCCCAAGGACATACTAGGCTGAATTACTTCAAGGAAGATTTCTGATGTGCAATTTCAAAAGGTATAAAATTTCTTCAAAGATGACTGAATTGAATGATAAACTTGGATTAATCAACTTTTCTAGATTGTAAAAGGGGAAACCGAGTAGAGCTCTGTTTACTAGTTTAGCCTTTTACAGCCTAGACAGAGTTACCCTTTAGATTTACACGACCCAATTTACAACTGTAGGGCAGAATCTAATATTGGCTGCCTCTTTTAATATATAACTCTTTTTTTTCTTTTTCTTCTTCTTTTTTTTTTTTTTATATCTCTCCCTCTGAAATATATCAATATCTGAAATGCTTTTAGGGAGATCACAATTTTCTTTTATCATTTGATCAATCTAGAATTGTTTCAGTCTAGGCACTGATAGCATCTGGTGACACCCAAATAATTGCATGACATAGTCCCCTCTCATAACCAGCTTTTCTTGGATTCCTTGGGAGTTCCTCCAACTAAACAGCATAGCATCTTCTCTATAATTAAAACAACTGTGGCAAGTAAGACACAAGATCCAATCATCTCTCTACCTTTGTCCTGAATAACAAAATAGTTCTACAGTTCAATGCAAGCAGACTATCTCAATTAGAATGGTGAACAGCATGGGCATTGGATGGAAACTGGATTGATCAGCTTAGAATAAACAATTTTCAACAGGCTGGCTTTTCATTGATTGCTCAAGCAAAGGCAAAGGACAAAAAATTTTAGAAGCCAAAGGAATTTGTACAGGCTTCCAAGGACAAGCACAGGCTTCTAAAGCAAAATAGAATAAAACTGTACATACTAAAGCATAGAACTGTACAGGCAAAGGGAATAAAATAAACTGAACAGACATCAAAGAAAAGAACTGAAACAAAAGACTGTACAGACTTAAAAGAAAGCAAGCTGACATAAAAAGACAAAGAAAAGAAATAAAAAGCACTGACAAAAGAAATAAACTGCACAAGCTAAAACTGAAAAACAACTAAAGATTAAAAATTAAGATGAAGCAACTAAAAGAACTGCAGAGCATTAAAATTAAACTGAAACAGATTAAAACTGTACAGACATAAAAAAAAAAAAAAAAACTGCACTGACAAAGAAATAAACTGAAAAACTGAAATAAACAACTAAAGCAAATGTACAGAAATCTAGCACCAAACTAAAGCAAAATAAACTGCAAAGCTATTTACAATATGTACACATATTACAACTTCCCTTCATACTCAGAAAATGCAGCAGTTGGGAAAGCAGAGAAATGGTGCCTTAAATTTTTTTTTGACCATGTTCAAGTAATTTAGAAAAATTACCTTTCAGGTCCTATTGACGAAATGCACTCCAGACTGTGCTTCAAAAATTTGCTATCTGGGAAAGACTTGGGTTTATTGTCTTCCCTGTCCCATTTGAAAAACAAATCTGCAACTCCTTCAAATTAAACAAATCATATAATAACAAATCATATGATAACATGTTTATGCTTCTAATTGAAGGGTTTGCAGAGTTCTTTCAAAAGGACTGAATGTAAAAACCCCCAGGATCAAATACCTTAAAATATTGACGAGACCCGCGACCACCACATCTTCAAAATTATGTGACAACTGAAAGAAATCATGTTTTATCTGTATGCCCTGGTTCTTAACAACTTGAACATTTTGTGGTTGCTGTACTGCTTCAATATCCAGGACTTCAATTTTTATCCCTCTAGAAGGATGTTTACAATTTTCCTTTTCACCTGAGCCTTGCTTAGATTTAACCTCATCAATGTGCAATGTCCAAACATCATGGTTGTGATGGATTAGAGCTGTAACCGTTCCCATATTCTCAGTTGCCAAATTATAAACTCCAATATCTGCATCAACACAGTTTATAGCCTTTTCTTTGACATTATGTTCAGAAGTTGCAGGCTTATGTTGAGACAGTTCATCAATTCCAAGTTGGCTGACCACATTTATATTTACTATATTTTCCTCCTTTTCTTGAAATCCAACAGGTGGTCCAGAGTAAGCCTCAATCAAGTTAACCTTTTGTTCAACAATCAGAGGTAATTCATAAAGGGTGATGTCAGCTTTAAGTTCCCTCATATCCTCAATGATGCTATCCTCGTCAGTTACTTCTGCATAGTGACATTGAATCTCACTTTCATCATCCTCTGATGAGGAAGGATCATTATTAATTTCTGGACTCTGACATCTCAAATTATAACTGTCCATTTTGAACTGTTGAAAATCTTGTATTTCATCCACAGGAGTCTGTACAAGACTTTCTATCCCTTTAGGAAAAGTGAAAGAATCTGAAACCCTGGTTGTACTTGTTTTTGGGTGAACTAGAAACATCAATATTTCTTTGATCTCTAGGAAAATTTAACTCACCGAGGAAAAACTTCGATTTGGGTAATGCCGGATCACAAGCTGTTCAGTTCAAGCACTCGCACTTTGAATTTGTCAGAACTTTTCTTTGTATTTTGCACATGCTGAGTGGATGTCACAATTAACGGAGTCTCCTTGGGTAGAGCATGACATGTTGGCACTAACTCATGATGTGGAATGGGGTCTGGAATAGGCATGTTCTGTGTAACATAGGATATCAAAGGATTGCTCGAAATTTGAGGCCCTAATTGTCTTTCAAGAATCAAGGCTTCTTTATAAGCACCTGCCAGGGTTGTGATATTGATGTCTCTCTTGAGAAAAATAGAGGTCACCGAATCCAATGCATTCTTGTAGATTTCTAAGGCCAGATTTGCATTTGGGATGTAATGGCTAGTCATTCTACCGTAAGCTCTTTGGAACCTCATATTGAAAGACCTGACAGTTTCTCCCGACTCTTTCTTGATGCTTGAAAATTGCTGATATAAAATGCTGGGATCTATCACTTCACCAAACTGTGATATAAAAGCTTTCTCTAGGTCATCCCAGCTAGTAATGGAATTGCTGGTGAGATTTAAAAACCAGTCATAAGCTCCCTCCTAGAGAGTGAACATGAACAATCTGCAGGCAACATCTTCATGCTGTATATTCAACAATTTTAAAGCATTTTTAAAAGCTAGCAGATGTTCTTCTGCAGTTCTTGTCCCATCATGTTTATATCTAAGGAGATATCTTTTTGGATTTCTGGGCAGGTCATGGGCTATACCCGGAATGTTCAAAGCTGTGGGGCCCAACCAATTTGCCATTATTACTTGGCTGACAGTGATGTTCTGAGTTGTGATTGGAGTAACAATCAGTGGTGATAAAACTGTCTGTGATAGAGATGTGGCTCTTCTATGGCTACTTCTTCTCGGAGTTTCTAATTCAGGGACAAGGAGCTCTCCGGCTCTGGGGTGGGACCTTGTTACCCTGTATGTAGAATCCAGTTTTCACAGGTACCGACAAAATCTGCAGTTCTGAACAGGTTCTGAATTTGGAAATTTAAAACACTGCACTGACAATTTACAAAACTGTACTGACAATTTAAAAAACTGCACTGACAATTTAGAAAACTGTACTGACAATTTACAAAACTGTACTGACAATTTACAAAATTGTCTGGAGTTCACTGTGGGTCCTTCAAATGTTGCTGTTATGCCCTTACAATACTTGAACTGAGTTCAACAGGCCCTCCTTCTAGCGCCAATTAGGTGTTGGCTGAGGAGGAGGGGAAAATTGGCTACCAGACTTTGGATAAAATACAGTATTTGTCAAGTACCACATACAGTCGGATTTCTCAACTCAAGTGCACTAAGAACATATGTTCTGTGGCCCTCCTTCTAGCGCCAATTAGGTTGTTGGTCCGGCTTTCATGCACACCTCGGGAAAGGATGAGGCAAGGAAATCTCCGGAGACACCCACGGGACGGATCCCACTCATATTTAGGATCTAGTTGGTTATCCAAGGTGCGAGTTACAAAGTTGGGTCGAATGGCAATTCACTCTTTTCCACTTCTGGAATAGATTTCAATATGGACTGCTTTGTTACCTTACAGGGGGTTCCTGAACTTGTTCAGAAGTTGCAAAAGTTGTTGACAATCAGATTTAACTTGATTTCTTGATCTAGCTCTCATGGGTCAGCAGATTTAAATAAAAGACAAACAAAGAAAGTAAAAATGGATCATTCACCGAAAACAAAGAGAGGGTAGGTTAGGGCAGAAAGAGAAGTTTATCAAACATCAACTGTAAAACCCTAAACTATGAATCTTATATATGCTACTAGCTTCACAACAGAACAAATCAAAGAAGAAAGTGTCCAGTCGATCTAAGATCACTTTCAACTAAGAGCACAAGGCAAAGTGAAACATATCTAGCAAAAAATCATAAATCCAAGGGCAACTGGTTAAAACTGGTATCTTTCACCAACAGCCTAGCTCGCACAGTGAAGACAGAGCAATTAGAACAAACTTAACCTCAAATCTGTAATTTCCCCTAGTAGACAATAGAACAACTGAAGCCTAACAACATATTTAATCTTGACAATGGCAGATTTATAGCATATATCTAACAAACTTTAAATGGAACGGATAACAAAAGAAGATACACTTATCACACTCTGCAAAAGATTAGCATCAACTCTAAGTCCAAAAATAAAAGATTTTACAAAATTTGCAAGAAATTGCTTATAAGCCTTTATTTCTAAGTCTCCGCCTCCTGCGATTACATTTAGAATCTGTATTTATAGACTCAGGACAGACCCTGATATTTTCAAAATATCTTCTTCAAACCCTAAATCTTATCGCACTTAAACCCTAGGACCCGGGTTTTACAATAAAAATCCACTTAAAATCAAAGTTCGGATAGAACTTAACCCTTTGGAAAATCTATGCAGTCAGCTACCATAAATGGAGAAGATAAAATCAAATGCAACTTGCATTCATCCGCAGCTGCAAATAAATGCCTCCATTAATTCTGTTGGTGAGCCAGATGAGTCACCACCTCTCTCAGATCTGATCTTCGTAAAGCCATCCCTATGTTGAAATTGTCTTCATGCTATCAAGTCTACAATAAATTTGCTATTGAATGCTTTACCGGCTTCTTCTCCTCTAGCATGGAGGTCCTCAACTAAACCCGCACTTTAACTTTGCCTTTATGGCCTTTCCCGGTTGTCCCATAAGTGCCAGGTGGAATCCTGCATGAAAGACAAAAAGATGCATTAAATTAGCATTTTAATTAAATCAGAAGCTTTAACATTAAAAATAGATTAAAATCCACAAAATAAGCTTGCATGTCGACTTCTGCATGTCTGCCTCACGCTTTGACACGTGTTGCTACCCCAGGAAGCCTTCTGTTTCCCGTCGAAATGCATTTTCAGGTCAACTTATGACTTTCTCTCTCCTACCGTGATTCTGCGACATGTCGCGAAATCGCGACATGTCGCGAAATCGTGACCCTGCCAGTGCATCGGCAACTTCTTCCCTCGTCGACCGCAAAAATGCGACATGTCACGATTTCGCGACATGCCGCGAAATCGTGACCCTCCTGGCCTCCGTACAACTTCTTGATTTCCTGTCGCGAAAATGCGACATGTCGCGATTTCGCGACGGTTTTTGTACCTGCATGCGTTGACCGTGCTGACCGTGATTTTGTGACACATTTACGACTTAGCCAATTTTTCATTCTACAGCCCACTTTCTCTCTCCTATCGCGAAAATGCGACATGTCACGATTTTGCGACATGTCGCAAAATCGCGCCCTTCCGTACAGCTTGCTTCTCTCTCCAAAAAAATGTCGCGATTTCGTGACATGTCGTGAAATCGCGACCTTTCTGGCACTTAGCCGATTTTCATGCATTTTCTCTCTCTTGCCGCGAAAATGCGACATGTCGCAATTTTGCGACATGTCGCAAAATCGTGCCCTCCCGTGCGTTTTCTTTCTCTCCTCCGGTCGGCAGCGATTTTGCGATAGTTTCCAAAAATGGAAACATTCCAATATCGCGACACTTCCAAAAATGGAAAGTGTCGCGATTTCGCTACACTTCCAGGACTTAGCTGCATTTTGACTTACCTGTCGCGATATCACGACATTTTTGAAAATGGTAGTGTCGCGATATCGCGACACTACCAAAAATGGAAAGTTTGATTTTTCATGAATTTATGCAACTGTTTTCTAGATTTTCTCGGTACCGGTGCAAGATTTTGCTTGTGCATGAATGATTCTAGCATGTAAAAAGTTAATTCTGGAATAACACAGCTAGAATGCAAGAAAAAACACAACTTTAAAAAGGAGGCAAGCAAAATCTGGATTTAAAACTGAAAATGACCAAGAGGGTCCCTACTGCAAAATGGTATTTCAGGGCTTTCAAGAGGATTGGAATCTCATTTTTCAGTGGGGGTGTGTTGCTTCTCAACACCTCTTTTTATTTTTTATTTTTTATGGATCTTGTCCCACTGAAAAACAAATCTGCAACACCTCCAAATTAAACAAATCATATAAAAACATGTTTATGCTTCTATTTGAAGGGTTTGTAGAATTCTTTCAGAGGGACGGAATATAAAAACCCCCCAGGATCAAATACCTTAAAGCCTTTATAGACCCAGATCATCACATCTTCAGATTTATGTAATAACTCAAAGAGATCATATTTTATTTGTACGTCATAGTTCTTAATGACTTGAATATTTTGTGGTTGCTCTACTGTTCCAATATCAAAGATTTCAATTTAAGGCAATGGAACCCAACCAGCTTGCCATTACTACTTGATTAATGACGATATATTTTCAGTTGTAGTTGGAGTAACTACAAGTGGTGATAAAACAATCCTTAACAAACTACTAAACTTCAGCCCTCCTTCTAGCAATTTTAAATGTTGGTGTTGAGTTCCGTTTTTTAGGAAAAAAACTCAAATAACAAAATTTTAAAAGGCTGAGGAGGAGGGAAAATTGGCTACCAAACTTTGGATAAAATACAGTATTTGTCAAATACCACATACAATCAGATTTCTCAACTCAAACGCACTAAGAACATAAGTTCAGCCCTCCTTCTAGCGCCAGTTTTAAATGTTGGTTCAAATTTTATACACACCCTATGAAGAATGAGCATAAAATACCGATAACACTTAAACGAGACAAATCCCACTCATTTTAGGATCTTGCTGGATATCCAAGGTGTGAGTTACAGAGTTGGGTCGAATGTCTATTCACTCTTTTCCACTTTTGGAATAGTTTCAAGTGGACTATTTGTTACCTTACAAGGGGTCCTGGACTTTGGTTCAGTAATGCTTTTGGAGTTGGTTATCTTTGCGGATAATCAAATTTACAATCAGTTCTTTGATCTAGCTCTTTATGCTTTAGCAGATTTAAATAAAAGACAAATTTAAAGAAAGATAAAAATGGATCATTTCATAGTGGAACAGAGTAGGGTAGAGCAAAAAGAGAAATTTATCTAACTTAGTTGCAAAACCAAAACCACCAATTTTAGTTATACCGGTTAGCTTCACAATAGAACAAATCAAAGAGGAAAGTGTCCAGTTTTCTAAGATCAACTTCCACTAAGAGCATAATACAGAGACAACAACATATCTAAAAGAAAATCACAAACAGAAGGGAAGTCTATTAAAATTGATATCTTTCACCAGCAGCCTAGCTTGCACAGTGAGGATAGAGCAATTAGAACAGGCCTGAACCTTAAATCTGTAATTTTCCCTATCATACAATAAAGAAAATGAAGCCTAGCAACATATCCAATCCTGGTAACCCAGATCTATAGCATAAATTAAATAAATCTTGATGAAATGAAAACAAAAGAAGATGAACTTATCACAATCTAAAAGAGATTAGGCTCTTGGCCATGCTATCACAGAAAAATGAAAGTCACACCAACTCTAAGTCCAAAACAAAGCATTCAAACAAGATTTGCAGGAAATTGCTCCAATAGCTTGTATTTCTAAGTTTTCGCCTCTACAATTTACATTCAGAAGAAGTATTTATAGACTCAGGATAGACCCTGATCTTTTCAAAAATATCTTCTTCTCAAACCCCAAATCTTATCAACTTAAACTCTACTACCCAGGTTTTAGAATATAAGGCCTTTTCAAATAGAGTTTTGATAAAACTTAACCATTCTGCAAATCTTAGTGTAGTTACTTGCCATAAATGGAGAAGGCAGAATTTGATATCATTTGCATCCACCTGTAACTGTGTGTAAATGTCTTCATTTATTTCCCTGAAAAATTTGGATGAGTCACCACTTCTCTAACATTTCATCTTTGTAGAGCCATTTCTGAGTTGAAAATCTCTGCATGCCATTACTTCTGCCATAAATTTTCATTAAATGCGTCCATCGACAAATTTTGGTAACAGTGTGTAGATATTTTTATTTTTTGATCAATTTCTGACATATTCTATTAAATAGGTAGCTGCTTAGTCACCGTAAAGTCTCTTTGTGACAAGATCTATAAAATCTGGATGAAACAGTAATTATCAGCATCTAAAATTTCCATCTGACGCCCTTTATTTAATCTGTGCTTATTTTATCATTTTTTGCCATTACTTCTACTAGTACACAACTGCTAGCTCGCTTTCTGCAAAAGACAAACAAGGATTAATATTTTTAAATCATTAAATTAGACCCTAATGTTCATCACACGCGGCTTGCTTTCTTTTGACACGTGTCGCAAAAAATCGCGACATCCCATTCTTGCTTCCAGTCATTTTCTATTTGGTTGTCTCTGCCACGAAAACGTGACATGTCATGATTTCGCTACATGTCGCGAAATAGCGACAGAGACAACGCTCTATTTGGTATCTCTACCACGAAAATGTGACATGTCACGATTTCACGACATGTCGCAAAATCGCGACAAAGACATCGCCTTAGGCTCCTTTTGTTTGGACCCGTCGTGAAACCATGACATGTCAAGAAATTGCGATGGTCCGTGCCCTAGGCTTCTTTTGCCTTTGGCGTGTCGCGATTTCGCGACGTCGCAAAATCGTGACGTCACGATTTCACAACACCCAAGGCTTAAGCCTTAGCTTCTTTCATTGGCGTGTCACGATTTTGTGACGTCGTGATTTCTTAACACCCAAGCCTTTGCCTTAGCTTCTTTCGTTGGTGTGTCACGATTTCGCGATGTCGCGAAATCGTGACGTTGCGATTTTGCGACACCCAATATTTTGTCCCTTTTTTGAATTTGGCGACAAACTTCTTTGCTTTGTTAAAATTACCAACTTCTATCCGGAAAAGAAATAAAATAGAATACATAAAAAAATTTGTTTGATGCAAGATTGCTTTGCCACCACCGAATGCTCCTGCATCAAACACCCGAGGTAAAATGAGAAGTGATCCTCACTTTTGTTTAGTTAGGGGAAGACTCTATGCAAGCCTCCTTCTAGCGCCAATTTTAAATGTTGGTTCGACTTTTATACACACCCTGTGAAGAATGAGCATAAAATATCGATAACATTTATACGGGATGAATCCCACTCACTTTAGGATCTTGTTGGATATCCAAGGTGTGAGTTACAGAGTTGGGTCGAATGTCTATTCACTCTTTTTCGCTTCTAAAATAGTTTCAAGTGGAATGTATATTACCTTACAATGGGCTCGGGACTTCAGTTTAGTAATGTTTTTGGAGTTGGTTATCTTTGTGGATAATCGGATTTTAAAATTTGTTCTTTGATCTAGCTATTTATGGGTCAACATATTTAAATAAAAGATAAATTTAAAGAAAGATAAAAATGGATCATTTCATGGTAGAACAGAGAGAGTAGGGTAGGGCAGAAAGAGAAATTTATCTAACTTAGCTGCAAAACCAAAACTACCAATTTTAGTTATACCGGTTAGCTTCAAAATAAAACAAAATCAAAGAGGAAAGTGTCCAGTTTTCTAAGATCACCTTCCACTAAGAGCATAAGATAGAGACAACAACATATCTAAAAGAAAATCACAAATAGAAGGAAAGTCGATTAAAATTGGTATCTTTCACTAGCATCCTAGCTCGCACAGTGAGGATAGAGCAATTAGAATAGGCCTGAACCTTAAATCTATAATTTTCCCTAACATATAATAAAAAATATGAAGCCTAGTAGCATATCCTATCCTGGTAACATAGATCTACAGCATAAATTAAATAAACCTTAATGAAATGAAAACAAAAGAAGATGAACTTATCACAATCTAAAAGATATTAGGCTTCTGGCCATGCTATCACAAAAAAACAAAAGTCACACCAACTCTAAGTCTAGAACAAAGCATTCAGACAATATTTGCAGAAAATTGCTCCAAAAACTTGTATTTCTAAGTTTTTTCCTCCGAAATTTACATTCAGAAGAAGTATTTATAGACTCAGGACAGACCCTGATCTTTTCAAAAATATCTTCTTCTCAAACCCCAAATCTTATCACCTTAAACTCTACTACCCGGGTTTTACAATATAAGGCCTTTTAAAATAGAGTTTTGATAAAACTTAACCATTCTGCAAATCTCAGTGCAGTTACTTGCCATAAATGGAGAAGGCAGAACTTGATAATATTTGCATCCACCTGTAATTGTGTGTAAATGTCTTCATTCATTCCCCTGGAAAATTTGGATGAGTCACCACTTCTCTGAAATTTCATCTTTGCAGAGCCGTTTCTGAGTTGAAAATCTCTGCATGCCATTACTTCCACCATAAATTTTCATTAAATGCGTCCATCGGAAAATTCTGGTAACTATGTGTAGATATTTTCATTTTTCGGTCAATTGTCGACATATTCTATTAAATAGGTAGTTGCTTAGTCATTGTAAAGTCTCTTTGCGGCCAAATCTATAAAATTTGGATGAAATAGCAATTCCCGGCATCTAAAATTTCCATCTGACGGCCTTTATTTAATCTATGCTTATTTTGTCTTTTTTCGCCATTACTTTCGCTAGTACACAACTGCTAGCTCACTTTCTGCAAAAGACAAACAAGGATTAATATTTTAAAATCATTAAATTAGACCCTAATGTTCATCACACGTGGCTTGCTTTCTTTTGACACGTGTCGCAAAAACTGGTGCTAGAATGAGAGTTGAACTTATGTTCTTAGTGTGCTTGAGTTCAGAAATATGATTGTATGTGGTATTTGACAAATACTGTATTTTATCCAAAGTCTGGTAGCCAATTTTTCCTCCTCCTCAGCCTTTTAAAATTTTGTTGTTTGAGTTTTTTTCCTAAACAGCGAAACTCAACACCAACATTTAAAATTGCTAGAAGGAGGGCTGAAGTTCAGTAGTTTGTTAAGGATTGTTTTATCACCACTTGTAGTTACTCCAACTACATCTGAAAATATATCGTCATTAATCAAGTAGTAATGGCAAGCTGGTTGGGTTCCACTACCTTAAATATCCCTGGTGCATCCCATGATATGCCCAGACATCCTGAGAGATATCTTCCTAGATACAAGCATGATGGAACTAAAACAACGGAAGAACACCTGATGGCATATAAGAATGCTCTAAAATTGTTAAATATACAACATGAAGATGTGGCTTGCAGATTGTTCCCGTTCACTCTCTAGGAGGGAGCTTACGAATGGTTTCTAAATCTCACTAATGATTCTATTACCAATTGAAATGACTTGGAAAAGGTTTTTGTATCGCAGTTTGGGGAAGTTATTGACCCTAGTGTGTTATATCAATAGTTTTTCAACATTAAGAGAGAATCGGGAGAAGCTATCAGGTCTTTCAATATGAGGTTCCAAAGAGTTTATGGTATAATGGCTGGTCATTACATCCCAAATGCAAATCTAGCCTTAAAAATCTATAAGAATGCATTGGATTCGGTGACCTCTATTTTTCTCAAGAGAGACATCAATATCACAACCCTGGCAGGAGCTTATAAGGAAGATTTAATTCTTGAAAGACAGTTAGGACCTCAAATTTTGAGCAATCCTTTGATATCCTATGTTACACAGAACATGCCTATTTTGAATCCTATTCCACATCATGAGTTAGTGCCAACATGTCATGCTCTACCCAAGGAAAATCCATTAATTGTAACACACACTCAGCATGTGCAAAATACAGAGAAAGGTTCTGACAAGTTCAAAGTGGAAGTGCCTGAAGTAAACATTTGTGACCTAGCATTACCCAACTTTGAAGCTTTTCCTGGTGAGTTAAATTTTCTTGAAAATCAAAGAAATATTGATATTTCTGGTTCATCCAAAAATAGTATGACCAGGGTTTCAAATTCTTTCACTTTTCTCGAAGAGTCAAAAAATGTTGTAGAGATTCTTATGGATGAAATGCAAGATTTTTGACATTTCAAAAGGGACAATTATAATTTAATATGTGAAAATCCAAAACCCACTCCTAATAATGATCCTTTCTCACTAAAGGATGATGAAAATGAGATTCAATATCACTATGCAGAAGTAACTAGGAAGGAGGATAACATCATTGAGGATATGAAGAAAATTAAAGCTGACATCACCCTCCATGAGCTGGCCCAGATTGTTGAAAAAAAAGATAACTTGGTTGAATCTTACTCTGGACCACCTATTGAATTTCAAGAAAAGGAGGAAAATATAGTAAATGTGAATGTGGTCAACCAACTTGGAATAGATAAAGAGTCTTAGTATAAGCCTGTGTTTACTGAACATAATATAAAAAAAGTGGTTGTAAACCGTGTTGATGCAGATATTGGAGTTTATAATTTGGCAACCGAGAAGGTAAGACCAGTTATAGCTCTGACCAATTACAACAATGATATTTGGACACTACACATTGAAGGGGTTAAATCTAAGCAAGGCTCGGGTGAAAGAACAAATTATGAAAATTCTACTAGAGAGATAAAAATTGAAATCTTGGATATTGGAACAGTAGAGCAACCACAAAATGTTCATGTCATTAAGAACTATGACGTACAAATAAAATATGATCTCTTTGAGTTATTACATAAATCTGAAGATGTGATGATCTGGGTCTATAAAGGCTTTAAGGTATTTGATCGTTGGGGGTTTTTACATTCCGTCCCTCTGAAAGAATTTTGCAAACTCTTCAAGTAGAAGCATAAACATGTTATTATATGATTTTTTTAATTTGGAGGTGTTGCAGATTTGTTTTTCAGTGGAACAAGATCCATTAAAAATAAAAATAAAAAGAGAGAGGGAAGACGGTAAACACAAGTCTTTCCCAGGTAGCAAATTTTTTTTTTTGGAAGCATAGTCTGGAGTGCATTTCGTCAACAGGACCTGAAAGGTAATTTTTTTTAATTTACCTGCAAATGGTCAAATTTTTTTAAGGCACTATTTCTCTGCTTTTCTATCTGCTACATTTTTTGAGTGATTGAAGGGACTTTGTACATATGTATATATTGTAAATAAAGTTTGAAGTAGTGTGTTGTCATTTTGGTTTGATTTTAAAGTTCTGTGTTTTATCCTTTGGGGTCCGTACAAAGTTTTTTGTTTTTATTTTATTTTGGTTTGATTTTAAAGTTCTGTGTTTTACCCTTTGGGGTCTGTACAATTTTCTTTTAGCTTTTAAAATTATGTTTTTTGTTTAAGTTTTGCTTGGGCAGCAAAGAAAGAATCAGTCTTCAAAAATTGTTTTTATTCTAAGTTTAAAATCCTGTGTTCATTTTGTTTTATTCTAATTAAGGGATAGTCTGCTTAAACTGAACAGTGAAACTATTTTGTTATTCAGAACAATAGTAGAAAGATAATTGGATTTTGTGTTTTGCTTGCCACAATTATTTTAATTATAAAGGAACTGCTATCTTGTTTGGTCGGAGAAACTCCCAGGGAATCCAAGAAAAGTTGATCGTAAGAGGGGACTCTGACTCGTGAAATTATTTGAGTATCCATAGAGGCTATCAGTACCCAGGCTGAAGCAGTTCCAGATTGATGAAATATAAAAAAAAAAAAAATTGTTTTGTTTTAAGGCTTTTCAGATTTTGGTATATTTCAAAGGAGAGAGAGAGAAGGTGAAAGTTGAGCAAGGCAACATAAAACTGGCACTCTTTTATTTCCCATATAAAAAAAAAAGGAAGGAAGAAGTTATGTAATGAAAGAGATAGCCAAGGCTTCAGAAGATGTTTTCTTTTATCAAGTTATAGATACTACCTCACAGTTGTGGATCAGGGTCGTGAAAATCTAAAGAGTAACTCTGTCGGGGTTGTAAAAGGCTAAACTAGTAAACAGAGCCCTACTCGGTTTCCCCTTTCACAATCTAGAACATCTACTTATCAATCCAGAGTACAACATTCGAAGGCCCAGTCATTCTTGAAGAAAGTTTTATACACTTATAATTGCACATCAGAAATCTTCCTTAAGTGATTCAACCTAGTATGTCCTAGGGAAATTTTAACAACTATCAGGTAGTAGTTAATTTGTTTTGAAGAATATTTGTGACAAGGCATGGTACATGGTCTATATTGTTTTGAAACTAGAGTCCTGGATTCTAAAATAGTGCTACTATTTTACCCACAGATATTGCCATTTGTTGAGAAGCAACACACCCCCACCGAAAAAATGAATTTTCATCCTTTGAAAATATTTAGCTTTCATTTTACAGTAGGGACCCTCTTGATGTTTTCTAGTTTTAAATTCCAAATGTTTCTTGCCTCCTTCAAGTTTTGCATTTATCAAAATATCTAAGTAGGCTTGCATAGAGTCTTCCCCTAACCAAACAGAAGTGAGGATCACTTCTCATTTTACCCCAGGTGTTTGATGCAGGAGCATCCGGTGGCAGCAAAGCAATCTTGCATCAAACAAATTTTTTTATATATTCTATTTTATTTCTTTTTTTGCTAGAAGTTGGTCATTTTAATAAAGCAAAGAAGTTTGTTGCCAAAGTCAAAAAAGAGGCAAATGCTTGGGTGTGACAAAATCGCGACGTCGCGAAATCGTGACATCGCGAAATCGTGACATGCCAACGAAAGAAGCTAAGGCAAAGGCTTGGGTGTCACGAAATTACGACGTCGTGATTTCATGACGTTGTGAAATCATGACATGCCAACGAAAGAAGCTAAGGCTTAAGCCTTGGGTGTCATGAAATCATGACATGCTAAAGGCAAAAGAAGCCTAGGGCACGGACCGTCGTGATTTCGCGACATGTCACAGTTTCGCGACGGGTCCAAACAAAAGGAGCCTAAGGCACTATCTCTGTCATGATTTCGTGACATTTCACGAAATTGTGACATGTTGCATTTTCATAACAGAGATAGCAAAAGGAGCCTAGGGCGCTGTCTCTGTCACGATTTTGTGACATGTCACATTTTCGTGGCAAAGATAGCAAAGGGAGCCTAGGGCGCTGTCTCTGTCACGGTTTCGCGGTGGGTCCAAACAAAAGGAGCCTAAGGCACTGTCTCTGTTGCGTTTTTGTGACATGTCATGAAATCGCAACATGTCACGTTTTCACAGCAAAGACAGCAAAGGGAGCCTAGGGCACTATCTCTGTCGTGATTTCATGACATGTCACGAAATCGCGACATGTCACATTTTTGCGACAGAGACAGCCAAATAGAAAATGGCTGGAAGCAAGTACGGGATGTCGTAATTTTTTGTGACACATGTCAAAAGAAAGCAAGCCACATGTGATGAACATTAGGGTCTAATTTAATGATTTTAAAATATTAATCCTTGTTTGTATTTTGCAGAAAGCGAGCTAGCAGTTGTGTACTAGCGAAAGTAATGGCGAAAAAGGACAAAATAAGCACAAATTAAATAAAGGCCGTCAGATGGAAATTTTAGATGCTGAGAATTGTTGTTTCATCCAGATTTTATAGATCTGGTCGCAAAGAGACTTTACAGTGACTAAGCAGCTGCCCATTTAATAGAATATGTTGGCAATTGATAGGAAAATGAAAATATCTACACATAGTTACCGAAATTTGTCGATGGATGCATTTAATGAAAATTTATGGCGAAATTAATGACGTGTAGAGATTTTCAACTCAGAAACGGCTCTACGAAGATGAAATGTCAGAGAAGTGGTGACTCATCCAAATTTCTCGGGGGAATTAATGAAGACATTTACACACAGTTACAGGTGGATGCAAATAATATCAAATTTTGCCTTCTTCATTTATGGCAAGTAACTGCACTGAGATTTGCAGAATGGTTAAGTTTTATCAAAACTCTATTTTAAAAGGCCTTATATTGTAAAACCCGGGTAGTAGAGTTTAAGGTGATAAGATTTAGGGTTTGAGAAGAAGATATTTTTGAAAAGATCAGGGTCTGTCCTGAGTCTATAAATACTTCTTTTGAATGTAAATTTCGGAGGTGAAAACTTAGAAATACAAGCTATTGGAGAAATTTCCTGCAAATCTTGTTTGAATGCTTTGTTCTGGACTTAGAGTTGGTGTGACTTTCATTTTTTTGTGATAGCGTGGCCAGGAGCCTAATCTCTTTCAGATTGTGATAAGTTTATCTTCTTTTGTTTCCGTTTCATCAAGATTTATTTAATTTATGCTGTAGATCTGGGTTATCAGGATTGGATATGCTGCTAGGCTTCATTTTTTTTATTATATGAAAGGAAAAATTATAGATTTAAGGTTCAGGACTATTCTAATTGCTCTGTCCTCACTCTGCGAGCTAGGCTGCTGGTGAAAGATACCAATTTAAATAGACTTCCCTTTTGTTTGTGATTTTATTTTAGATCTGCTGTTGTCTCTGTCTTATGCTCTTAGTGGAAGGTGATCTTAGAAAAATGGACACTTTCCTCTTTGATTTGTTTTATTATGAAGCTAACCAGTATAACTAAAATTGGTGGTTTTGGTTTTGTAGCTAAGTTAGATAAATTTCTCTTTCTGCCCTACCCTACTCTCTCTGTTCCACCGTAAAATGATCCATTTTTATCTTTCTTTAAATTTGTCTTTTATTTAAATCTGCTAAAGCATAAGGAGCTAGATCAAAGAAATGATTGTAAATCTAATTATCCACAAAGATAACCAACTCCAAAAGCATTACTAAACCAAAGTCCAGGACCCCTTGTAAGGTAACAGACAGTCCACTTGAAACTATTCTAGAAGCAGAAAAGAGTGAATAGACATTCGACCCAACTCTGTAACTCACATCTTGGATATCCAACAAGATTCTAAAGTGAGTGGGATTTGTCCCATTTAAGTGTTATCAATATTTTATGCTCATTCTTTGTAGGGTGTGTATTTTATGTTCATTCTTTGTTTGGATATTCTTAGCTTCTTTCGTTGGCGTGTCACGATTTTGCGACGTCGTGATTTCACGACACCCAAGCCTTTGCCTTAGCTTCTTTAGTTGGCATGTCATGATTTTACGATGTCGCAAAATTGTGACGTCACAATTTCGTGACACCCAAGCCTTTGCCCCTTTTTTGACTTTGGTGACAAACTTCTTTGATTTATTAAAACGACCAACTTCTATTCGAAAAATAAATAAAACAGAATACATAAAAAAAATTGTTTGATGCAAGATTGCTTTTCTGCCACCGGATGCTCCTGCATCAAACACCTAGGGTAAAATGAGAAGTGATCCTCACTTCTGTTCGGTTAGGGGAAGACTCTATGCAAGCCTACTTAGATATTTTGATAAATGCAAAACTTGAAGAAGGAGGCAAGCAAAATTTGGAATTTAAAACTGGAAAACATCAAGAGGGTCCCTACTGTAAAATGAAAGCTAAATATTTTCAAAGGATGGAAATTCATTTTTTCGGTGGGGGTGTGTTGCTTCTCAAAAGTTTCTACAAATGCATATAATCTAGTGGCTACAATGGAAACTAAATATAGATATAAGAAAAGTATTTTTTTCCCTTTTTTATTTGAAATAAATTTTAGGCCGAGGTTTTATGTTACTCACCTGGTGTCCTTTCACTTTTTCTCTAGATCCTCAAACATCCCACTACATTTATGTACATGTCCAAACATTGATCCACATTTTCACAAGGATCCATACATGCTTCCACATTTTCTCAGGTACCCAAAAACCCTATCTCATTTATGCCAAGATCCAAACATGATGTAGCATTTTTTCAAGTCCCCAATGACCTCATTGCATTTGCATAGGTTAAAAATAGCTCAAACAGGTTCTATAACTTTTCGAATCTAGTTTTCAACTTCTCACATGACAAAGCTTCAAAAAATTATAATCAAAAGACAAACAAAAATTAGCAAATTAAAAATAGCAAGGAAAATCAAACATCAAACCTAAATAATGAAGTAATGACACAAGTTATAGAGAAAGATAAAAATGCTTATTATATTGAAATTTTTGGAGCCTTTGTCTCCTCTTTTTACAATAGTAATCTGCCCCAATTTGTGAGGGTCTTAATTACAAAATAAAGTAGCTCGCTTGATCTTGTCAAAATATAATATGCACAAAAAGAAAAAATCCCTTTGAACAATCCAATGAATATGGGTGTTCTATATATTTTTTGCTCTAGTTAGATTTGTAAGTGGGCTTGCATATCCTTTGATAGACCACTCTTTGCTTTAATAGTGCTAGAGTTACTATTACCTTATTTCGTAATATCTCGATATTCTCCTATGTAGCATCTTTCTAGGTTAGATATTCACTATTATCTTATGGATAGTGAATATATTATTGTTAGTGTAGTTAGCACTATATTAGTTTGGTTTGATTTAATTAGCATGTTGTTAGCTACAACTTAGGGATATGATTTATGCTACACATTAATCTATCTATAGCCTAAGGTATTGTATTTAAGTAGCACATTATCAATATATTTGTATGGCTTATCATCTCCAATATGGTATCAGAGCCATTTCTTGTTGTGGCTCTTTTGTAGCTTGACTACCTGGCCCTTGTAGATCGACTACCTAGCACAGACACAATTCTTAAGGCACATTGACTAGGCACTCAAGCCTGGATCCGAAGGTGTATGTTGATTCCACCAATCTAAGACATGCTTAATGTAAAGCTAATGACGACCACCAAGTTAGATGAAAAAGGACTGCTAGATCCTAACTATGAACCAACTTATAGACTCACACGAGGACTCATGGTAGTAGCTAGCTAGATAACTTGGACCAGTGACTAGAGCAACCGCCATGTTGAACGTGAACAACTCCACCTGATGTGAACCTTGTGTAGCTAGCGATAATCTAATGATAAACCATATGAGACTGATAACCTGACCCACTAATAGCTTGGTGATGTGAACCTCATCCACCTTGACATGTGACCTAACATAATATGAGTTGATGTGGCATGACAGACAAGCTCGGGTGACGTAGATGTGATAGAAACCTAAGGCGATACCTACACAAGGACCTAAATGCTAAACATTACTATCAAAGTGGCACATCAAAAGCATGGGTGCTAGGGTGGAAATTTATAAGGACAATGATGGGACATGAATTAGAGTTCCCATTGTAGATAGATCTATAGTTTTTGCTGACTCAGAGGTAGATGGACATTTAGTTAGACATGATTCAAAGATATCAACATAGATCTATGATCCAACACACTAGTGGATACGTTGGTGGACCAGACATCGAAGATCGTATAACAACAAGGATGATTGAATAGCGAATGAATGGATCTCACGTGATGATACGTGGAAATGCTACTAACTAAATTGGTGACTAGATTGGCATAGGATAGGACAAAACTCAACTACAATACATGGGCAAAAAATTTTGCACTCACACGTGGGATCAACATTTTGTAGGGCATAGTCTCCTTGAAGGAAGACATTCATTAAGGGGAGAGTTTTTTATTTTTAAAGACCTTGTCATCCTATGTATCCCACATGTGGGACAATCAAATTCTTTCAAATTCTACCTAAAATAGGTACTAAACCCAAGTTCATGATAGATCGGTTTTATTAGCAAATGCTAATGAGGGTCGTTGATCATTCATCATTTAGTAATTATATGTCAGTCTAGGGCGGTGTCCAAAGGCTATATACGATAGGAGGTGTCACAGTTGCAGGTTCAGTTCATCCAAGAATAGGATTTTATTAGTAGGTCTGTTAGCAGTGCTAGGGGTTGTTGTATCTTCCTAATTTCTAACAAAGGAAATCAAATTACACAATCTAAAACTGAATTTAAATTGTAGAAAAATGAAACTGCAAAACCTGAAATTGACAAGAAATAAAATGTTGTTGAATTGATCAAAAAGTAAATTGCAGGAAAGTAAACTACAGAATAGAAATTCACACACACACACTTTGCAAAAATTAAACCAATGATAAACTCACAATTGTCTGAACATAAGTTGAATCAAATTAACGTTTGTTGCAGCCAAACTAAAAATGACATAATTATGGAAATTGCAAGAAATGCTAAAAATTATGTAATTCTGGAGATAGCACAAAATGCTAAAAATGATGTAATTCTGGAAATTGCAAAAAATGCTAAAAATGATGCTATTATAGGTCAAATGCTAAATACTATTCTAACACATGTTTGAACCTGTTCTAGATGCTATGTGCAATTCTAAAATGAAATTAATTCTGTAAATAAATGTTCACAAAATTCTGCTAATCTGCTGTAGCAAGAATTCAGCAAGAATTTCAGTCACTATATTGCCCTTCCTCTGATCCTACAAGTGGCCCTTGCTTTCAGAACTAGAAGAGGGTGAAGAATTATACCAGGTAAATTAAATGTGCACTATCAACCATCAAATGCTAATAAAATCTGAAGAATGCACCTTTTATTCCATCTGCAACTGCATTATAGTACTACAAGAAAAATCTACAGTTTACTGTAATGCTACAAAAAAATTATCTTCTGCTAAATATCTCTTATTCCTCCATCTCCATATATCTATCTATCTATCTATATATATATATATTATGGTCAACCATGCTGGGAGCTTTATTTATAAGACAAAGTTGATATATCTGTTTGCTAAGTTTTAGGGATTTCCAACTATTTACAAAATAGTTTCCTGGAATGCAGGGTTATAATTTGTCAACCTTTATCCCTTTATCCCAGATGGTCCGCCTATGGTGAAGGAACAGAGTCCAAATAGGGTGGAATAATTGCTTGGTCAATTTCTAATGATGATTTCCATGTTTTTGGGGCATTTTGAACATTTTCGGATGTTCCTATGCTATTCCCTATTCCTACGTGACTTATTCCTGCACTCCTTCGAAATAAAAGGAAGATGACAATTCGTTTCTTATCTATGCTCCAAACACATAGGAAGGAAGTTGTTGACTGTTTGGATTGTTTTCTCTTATCTTGTACACCCTTCTGCATTGGTGGCATGTGTTGGACTGACTGATTCCAAGCCCTGCTGTATATGTATAGCTGGGTGGAAGTGTCACAGTCACATCCTGTTTTCCTACACAGTTAGCTACAAGGGACAAGTTCTTGGTGCCTTTTTTTCCATTTGAATTAGTTTAAACAGAGGAACACTATTGTTAAGCACCAGATATTCAACAAGGTCTATATTATGATTCTAAATTACTACTGATTAATTAACTGAAAACAAGTGAAATTGTAGTAAAAACAGTAAAACAGAGTATATGCACTTTGTCATTTTAGAATATGCAAACACCATTATATAATCCATTTTACCCATAATTAACATAAAAACATAGTAAAAAGGGTGAGTCAAATAATTATAATGTATCAAAAAAGAGTCCATGGTTGAGGCAATTCTCGGACTCATCATTCCCCCCAAATTATGGTAATGCATGCCCTCATGCATTCTATGCAGCTACAGAGGCACACAGATCTAGATCTAGATATCTCTCATGAAATTTTAACAACGCACCACCAATTTTATAGAATCCATTGATTGCTTTTATGGACTAAAACCACTGTTGGAATTGCATATCAGGTTGTGGGTCACTATCAAAGTAGGGCACAAGAGTGATAATTATAGGAATCCTGTATCTTAGACCTATCCAAAGCTCCTTGATTTCTAAGATAATTTAGACAATGCCTTTTGCCCTTCTCCTTGACCACAACAAATTAGTGGGAGAAATTGGCTCCCATTTTTGTAGAGAGATAGATAACTCACCCCATCTATTTTTACAGGCTTCCAAAGCATCATCAAACAAGTCTACACAAAAACTTTAAAACTGAGTTATACATCTTTGAAGGTTCCCTAGATAGAGTTGTTTCATTCTGGTATTCCGCATGAAGGTATAATGACTACTTGTACAATCCCTGTGATTCAAAGGAGTAGGCCTAACAAGTAAAACAACTTGTGATTCCAGGTCTTTAGTTAATTTCTTTTTTGTGTCCTAATGGATATGATTTTGTAGAGTGGACATGAAGTCTCTTAGCTATAAGTCACCTGTATAAATATGAGGCAGAAACATACTTTCTGTTGGCAAAAATAAATTATGCAAAAATAACTCACATAATAGGTTTTGTTGCTCTGCTGGACTCTGCATAAATGCCTCCATAAACTCTCCAAGGATTTTCAACTGATGAGGCAGCTCAGAAACAAGTCTCATTATTTGCTAGTGAAGGTATCTCTCCTTGAGTAGGAGGCTATAAAACCTATGTGGTCTTCTGCATTGTATTGCATATTCTGTAATCTGGCATACATCCTGCACCTATGCTTTTAACTTGTTAATTTATTTTTCCTTCTCTGCTAATTTGGCTATTATAGAGTTCAAAGTGGAAATCTTCCCCTCTAACTGATGACACTAGGTCATCCAATATGCTAGGTCTTCATTGTAACGAGTTAAAGACATTGTGTCTAGGGGCATCACAATGGGTTGCATTTGTCCCACTATATTTACTTGTACACCAACTTCCATAGTTGATGTTGTAAATGGAAAATCTGTTTGTGTTCCTTGTTCTGCTATAGAAATAGGATGAGAGAGTGTGGATACTTGGTCTTGAGCTGCAATCTCTTGTTCCTCTACAGAAAGTGTTTGTGTTCCCTACTGGAGGGCAGTGTCATTTTTTAGTGGATCTAAATCATGTTGAATCATACTATCAGATATTTCTATTCTTGCTTCTTCTCCAATAGGTGATCTCTGTGCAGGTGTTGTGTCAGCCTCTGATTGTCCAACTAAATCCAATAGGATCTGTTCCATTCATCGGGTGATGCCTCTGCTAACCCTATAGATTGATGTTCCAGATGAAACAATTTGTTCTGCAAATCTTGAATTTGCTGCTGAAGTAGAGAAATTTGTTGATATTTGTGTTATGGTTTCTTCGTCCTGTTCAATCCAATGGGTATGGGTTTTAATGACACTCTTTACAACATGCAATTGAGTGTGGATGTCAATTTCTTCTTTGGACTCAGACTCAGAATATTTCTTAGACTCAAAATGCATTGGAGTGTGCACATCAATCCTATCTGGTTCAGAATCAGAATTCAAATGCTCCTCAAGATTAGATTCAGTATAATCAACTAGTGGACGTATAGGGATTATTGGAGTTTCTTCCATTGTTGTGTCCAGCTCCATTAACTGTATCCCTTTGTCTGTAGTTTTTGTTTCAATATCTTTTTCCTGTGCATATTCTATCCTAACTTCTCCTTCACCTGATAGACTGCTTGGGTCTATGATATTTATTGGTGTTTCTAATAGGGTTTTAACTTTCTAAATTCTAGCAAACCTTATTAACCCTGTAGAACCTGGATATTCCTTAGCAAGTGCAGTTTCTGGATGTTCTAGAGAAATTACAAATTTTGTTGTTGATTCAGGAGTAGATATAGGTTCTATTGTTGATTTTGGAGCAGATGCATGTTCACTTGAACTCCCAATTTCTCTACTGGGTTGTACAGTTTCTGCAAATTTTACCCTCTTTCTTCTCAACTAGGAACCAGATGTGGATGCTTGTTGTTTTCTAGTTCGTGAAGATGGGGGACCGTCAAGAGAAGGGGAAATTTTGCTCTTAGAGGGCTCTAGATTAGGGTTTTATTCAAATTCTTCCTTTGTTGCTTCTTCCTCTAGTGTAGAGTTAGAATCATTTGTTTTTGCCCAAGGAGAGAAGAAGCCATCAAAATTCCTAGGGTTTCCACTAAAATGATACTTGCAAATGAGTTTGATGAGCCCATGGTGTTTAAGGCTTCCCTTCCCTACTTGGTATTTTAGGGCCATAGCTTGTAGCTCCTGATAAAGATATAAGGGAATATTGACCCTATATTTTGGTTTGACTGATCAATGGCACAGATGGTTGAGAATACGAAGGTGTGGGCCAGATACAACAGGAAATTGGCCATCACAAGTAATGTATCTTATAACCTACATTGCAACTTCTTCCTAAGGGATGGTAAACTAGGTCTTTTTACCCCGTTACAAACATTCCTGTGCATCAAGAATTCAATTTGTCCATCCCCTTCTTCCTTAAACTAATTAACTAGGTCAACTAAAATATTTCTCTTAGTTTTCATAATCTGCAAACCCTGAAGGGGTAATTCAATGATTTGGCTGAGTATCTCAGGAGTTACCTAGATGGTCATCCCACTAATGTGTACTCGGTTGTTGCGAAAGGTGTGTGTGAAATCTGCCGCAAAGCCCTCAGAATAGCCATCGAATTTTCACAGGAACGATAGAAATCCTCCATCAGTAAATATTTGCAGGGATGCAGGATTAGTCTCCAGGTAGCTAATATTTTTGGGTTCGGCTCTTATTTTCTTTCCTCCCATGATGTAGTCTTCTACTTTCTGTTCTATGGTATCTGTGAATTTTTGGATAGTACAAGCTTGTGTCTATTTTTTTTTTTAGGGTTTTAATCGTTTTAGCAGCACAGGAACTACTTCGAAACATGCAGAGTGATGTGGCAGCGTACGTGACGTTGTCAACCCTTAATTTCACTCATTCTTGTTATGGATGCCAGCTATCACATGCCACCTTGAATCAAAGACCTGTCCTTTTCCTCCCAAACCAATTAAATCACTACAGGCCACGTGTCGTAGAATTTTGCACAAAACTTCATTCTTGCGCTTAGTGATTTATTCCTATGCTTAATAAGTTATTCTAGCATTTATACACAGCTTGTTCATGCACCTAAAACATAAACAGTTTATTCCTGTGCTTGATGAATCATTTTTGTGCTCTAGAATATAAACTATTTATTCATGTGCTTCCCTTTTTTATTTTGGCGCACTTTTATTTTTTTCATTCTAGAGCAAAACTAGGCAAAGGCATTTTTGAAACACTTTCCATTTTTTATTCCCATTTTTATATGCTTTATACTAATCAAGGATATATACACTATATACTAATGATTTACATTATTCAAAAAATGAAAAAGACACATACCTGTTATAACCATTTTATCTACATTTTAGGGTGCTCCTACTGAGATTTCCAGCTAATCAATCTTTGAACTAAGGTAGGTGCAATCTGAAAACAAATGAAACAACGGTCATGAGACAATACTGAACAATGATGGTTAAACCAACTAGGTAAACATGCCAGAACACCAATTTTCATGTAAACCCAACTAAGGAGCGCCTCAAAGAGGTTTTCACTTCCTGAATTTTCATTGTTTTATTATTATTTTTTTCTTTTTTTATATATATTGTGTCAATCTGCTGAATTTGGTATGGAAGAAGTGTTTTCTTCCCAAATGTGTACATCCAATTTTTTTCAGATTCTTCCTATGTTCTAATGCTATTTGTAATTCTGAAATGATGCTATTATAGGTCAAATGCTAAATACTGTTCTAACATATGTTTGAACCTATTCTAGATGCTATGTGCAATTCTAAAATGAAATTAATTCTATAAATAAATATTGACAAAATTCTGTTAATTTGTTGCAGCAAGAATTCAGCAAGAATTTCTGTCACTATGCTACCCTTCCTATGATCCTACAAGTGGCCCTTGCTTCCAAAACTAGAAGAGGGTGAAGAATTATACTAGGTAAATTAAATGTGCACTATCAACCATAAAATGCTAATAAAATCTGAAGAATGCACCTTTTATTCCATCTGCAACTGCATTATAGTACTATAGGAAAAATATGTAGTTTACTATAATGCTACAAAGACTTTATCTTCTGCTAATTATCTCCTATTCCTCTATCTCCATATATCTATCTATATATATTATGCTCAACCATGCTGAGAGCTTTTTTTATAAGATAAATTTGATATATCTATTTGCTGAGTTTTAGGGATTTCCAACTGTTTACAAAATAGTTTCTTGGAATGCAAGGTTATAATTTGTCAACCTTTATCCCTTTATCCCAGTTGGTCCGCCTATGGTGAAGGAACGAAGCCCAAATAGGGTGGACTAACTACTTGGTCAATTTCCAATCATGATTTCCATGTTTTTGGGGCATTTTGACCATTTTTGGTTGTTCCTGTGCTATTCCCTATTCCTGCGTCGCTTATTCCTGCATTGCTCCAGAATAACAGGTAGATGACAATTTGTTGCTTATCTGCACTCCAAATACATAGGAAGAAAGTTGTTTACTGTTTGTATTGTTTTCCCTTATGTTGTACACCCTTTTGCATTGGTGGCACATGTTGGAGTGATTGATTCCAAGCCCTGCTGTATATGTACAGCTGGCTGGAACTGTCATAGTCACAACATGTTTTCTTGCACAGTCAGCTACAGGGGACAAGTTCTTGGTGCCTTTTTCCATTTGAATTAGTTAAAATAGAGGAACACTATTTTTAAGCACCATATATTCAACAAGGTCTATATTATGATTATGAATTACTACTAATTAATTAACTAAAAATAGGTGAAATTACAATAAAAACAGTAAAATAGAGTATATGCACTTTGTCATTTCAGAATATGCAAACACTATTATATAATGCATTTTACCCTTAATTAACATAAAAACATAGTAAAAAGGGTGAGTCAAATAATTATAATGTGTCAAAAAAGTGTCCATGGTTAAGGTAATTCCCAACCTCATAATTTCCCCCAACTTATGGTAATGCATGCCCTCATGCATTCTGTGCAGCTACAGAGGCACACAGATCTAGGTCTAGATATCTCTCATGAAATTTTAACAATGCCCCACCAATTTTATAGAATCCACTGATTGCTTTTATAGACTGAAACCACTTGTTGGAAGTGCATATCAGGTTGTGGGTCACTATCAAAGAAGTAGGGGATAGGAGTGATAATTATAGGCATCCTGTATCTCAGACCTATCCAAAGCTCCTTGATTTCTAAGATAATTTGGACAATGCCTTCTACCCTTCTCCTTGACCATAGCAAATTAGTGGGAGAAATTGGCTCCCATTTCTGTAGAGAGATAGATAACTCACCCCATCTATTTTTATAGGCTGCCAAAGCATCATCAAAGAAGTCTGCACAAAAAATTTGAAACTGAGTTATACATCTTTGAAGGTTCCCTAGATAGATCTGTTTCATTCTGGTATTCTGCATGAAGGTATAATGACTACTTGTACAATCCCTATGATTCAAAGGAGTAGGCCTGACAAGTAAAACAACTTGTGATTCTAGGTCTTTAGTTAATTTCTTTTTTATGTACCAATAGATATGATTTTGCAGAGTGGACATGAAGGCTCTTAGTTGTAAGTCACCTATATAAATATGAGGCAAAAACATACTTTCTGTTGGCAAAAAGAAATTATGCAAAAATAACTCACATAACAGGTTTTGTTGCTCTATTGGACTCTACACAAATGCCTCCACAAACTCTCTAGGGGTTTTTAACTGATGAGGCAGCTCAGAAACAAGTCTCATGATTTTCCAGCGAAGGTATCTCTCCTTGAGTAGGAGGTTATAAAACCTAGGTGGTCTTCTGCATTGTATTGCATATTCTACAATCTGGCATACATCCTGCACCTATGCTTGTAACCTGTTAATTTCTTTTTCCTTCTCTGCTAATTTGGCTATTACAGAGTTCAAAGTGGCAATATTCCCCTCTAACTGATGACATTGGGTCATAAAATATGCTAGGTCTTCATTGTATCGAGTTAAATACACTATGTATGGGTGCATCATAATGGGTTGCATTTGTGCCACTATATTTACTTGTACACCAACTTCCACAGTTGATGTTGCAAATGGAAAATTTGTTTGTGTTCTTTGTTCTTCTATAGAAATAGGAGGAGAGAGTGCGTATACCTAGTCTTGAGCTACAATCTCTTGTTCCTCTACAGAAAGTGTTTGTGTTCCCTGCTGGAGGGCAGTGTCATTTTTCAGCAGATCTGAATCATGCTGAATCATACTATCAGATATTTCTATTCTTGCTTCTTCTCCAACAGGTGATATCTATGCAAGTGTTGTGTTAGCCTCTGATTGTCCAGATAAATACAAGAGGATCTGTGCCCATTCATCAGGTGATGCCTCTGCTAACCCTGTAGATTGATGTTCCAAATGAAACAATTTGTTTTGTAAATCTTGAATTTGCTGCTGAAGCAGAGAAATTTGTTGATATTTGTGTTTTATGGTTTCTTCATCATGTTCAATACAATGGGTCTGGGTTTTAATGACACTCTTTGCAGCATGCAATTGAGTGTGGATGTCAATTTCTTCTTCGGACTCAGACTTAGAATATTTCTTAGACTCAGAATGCATTGGAGTGTGCACATCAATCCTAGCTGGTTCAGAATCAGAATTCAAATGCTCCTCAGGATCAGAGTCAGTATAATCAACTAGTGGATGTATAGGGCTTATTGGATTTTCTTCCATAGTTGTGTCTAGCTCCATTAATTGTATCCCTTTGTCTATAATTTCTATTTCAATATCTTTTTCTTATGCATCTTCTGTCCTAACTTCTCCTTCACCTGATAGACTGCTTGGGTCTATGATATTTATTGGTGTTTCTGATAGGGTTTTAACTTTCTAAAGTCTAGCAGACCTTCTTAACCCTTTAGAACCTAAATATTCCGTAGCAGGTGCAATTTTTGGATGTTCTGGAGTAGATATAGGTTCTACTATTGATTATGGAGCAGATGCATGTTCACTTGAACTCTCAATTTCTCTGCTGGGTTGTACAGTTTCTACAAATTTTACCCTCTTTCTTTTCAACTGGGAACCAGATGTGGATGCTTGTTTTTTTCTAGTTCGTGAATATGGGAGACCGTCAGGAGAAGAGAAAATTCTACTCTCAGAGCGCTATGGATTAGGGTTTTATTCAGATTCTTCCTTTGTTTCTTCTTCCTTTGGTGCATAGTTAGAATCATTCGTTTCTGCCCAAGGAGAGAAGAAGCGGTCAAAATTCCTAGGGTTTACCCTAAAGTGATACTTGCAAATGATTTTGATGAGCCCATGGTGTTTAGGGCTCCCCTTCCCTGCTTGGTATTTTAGGGCCATAACTTTTAGCTCCTGATAAATATATAAGGAAATATTGACCCTATATTCTGGTTTGACGGATCCATGGCATAGATGGTTGAGAATACGAAGGTGTGGGCCAGATACAATAGGAAATTGGCCATCACAAGTAATGTATCTCATAACCCACATTGCAAATTCATCCCAAGGGGATGGTAAACTAGGTCTTTTTACCCCCTTACAAACATTCATGTGCATCAAGAATTCAATTTGTCCATCCCCTTCTTCCTTAAACTGATTAACTAGGTCAACTAAAATATTTCTCCCAGTTTTCACAATTTGTAAATCTTGAAGGGGTAATTCAATGATTTGGCTGAGTATCTCGGGAGTTACCTAGATGGTCATCCTATTAATGTGTACTCAGTTTTTGTGGAAGGTGCATGCGAACTCTGCCACAAAGCCCTCAAAATAGCCATCAAATTTTTGTAGGAATGACAAAAATCCTCCATCAGTAAAGATTTGCAGGGATGCAAGATCAGTCTCCATGTAGCTGATATTTTTGGGTTTGGCTCTTATTTTATTTCCTCCCATGGTGTAGTCTTCTACTTTTTTTTCTGTGGTGTCTATGAATTTCTGGATAGTACGAGATTGCATCTATTTTTTTTAGGGTTTTAATCATTTTAGCAGTGTAGGAACTGCTTCGAAACATGCAAAGTGATGTGTTAGCGTACGTGACGTTGTCAACCGTTAATTTCACTCGTTCTTGTTATGGATGCTAGCTATCACATGCCACCTTGAATCGAAGACCTGTCATTTCCCTCCCAAACCAATTAAATCACTGCAGGCCACGTGTCGTAGAATTTTGCACAAAACTTCATTCCTACGCTTAGTGATTTATTCCTGCGCTTAATAAGTTATTCTAGATCTTATACACAACTCGTTCCTGTGCCTAAAACATAAACAATTTATTCCTGCGCTTGATGAATCATTCCTATGCTTTGGAATATAAACTATTTATTCTTGTGCTTCCCTTTTTGATTTCGTCGCACTTTTGTTTTTTTCATTCTAGAGTAGAACTAGGCAGAGGCATTTTTGAAACACTTTCCATTTTTTATTCCCCTTTTTATATGCTTTATACTAATCGAGGATATATATACTATATACTAATGATTTACGTTATTCAGAAAATGAAAAAGACACTTACCTATTATAACCATTTTATCTACATTTCAGGGTGCTCCTGCTGAGATTTCCAGCTAATCAATATTTGAACTAAGGTAGGTGCAATCTGAAAACAGATGAAACAACGGTCATGAGACAAGACCGAACAATGATGGTGAAACCAACTAGGTATACATGCCGAAACACTGATTTTCATGTAAACCCAACTTAGTAGTGCCTCAAAGAGGTTTTCACTTCCTGAATTTTTATTATTTTTTTTCTTTTTTTTTATTGTGTCAATCTGCTGAATTCGGTATGGAAGAAGTGTTTTCTTCCCAAATGTGTACATCCAAATTTTCCACTTTCTTGAGAAATTCTTCCGTGTTGTGTGGTTTATGGTACATACGAAGACGATGTCCATTCACAAACAACTTGCGTCGTGAGTCATCAATAGGTGTAAGGAGAACAACTCCATTGTCAAACACTTCCTCAATTTGGTACGGTCCAAGCCATCTGGTCTGCAACTCTCTAGGGAAATCCTTGTATTGTGAATCAAACAACAAGGCCCATTCACCTTGCTAAAATTTTTAGTGTTGTATGTGACTATCATGCCACATATTTTGCTGTGCTTGGATTATCTCTGTCTGATGTAGTGCATCCATGCATAGTTCATCCAATGCATCAAGTTGCAGAATGCGATCTTCTTGTGCCTGTGATAGATCAATACCTACTTCCAAAGCAGTTTGAAGAGTTAGTAATTCAAACTCAATAGGCAAAAGAGGTTTTTTTCCATAAACTAATTCATATGGTGTAAATCCAATGGTCAATTTCCAAGTGGTATTATAAGCCCAAATAGCTTCTGGTAACTTGTCCAGCCAATTTATTCTATGGACTACTATGGTTTTGGTCAGAATTTGTTCTAATTCCCTATTAGTCACTTCAACTTGGCCATTGGCTTGTGGATGATAAGGTGAGGACTTTCTATGTTTGACTTGATAGAGTTGAGTGAAGGCTTCAATAACTTTTGAAGTAAATTGGGGTCCTTGATCTGTGGTGATGGATTGTGGGGCTCCAAAACACAGAAAAATTTGTGAATATAGAAAATCAACAACTTTTTCTTCTCAAGCATGCTTAAAGGCATGATATTCTACCCATTTGGTAACATAATCAGTACATACCAAGATATGCACTTTGCCTTGGGAAGGAGGATTAATGGGTCCTACAAAATCTAAACCCCATATTTCAAATGGTTTTGTTCCTATTTGAGGTTGTAATGGCATTTCATTAGTAAAGGTAGGTTTTCCCATTCGTTGACAAACATCACAATGTCTAATGTACCTTTTTACATCTTTGTGCAAAGATGGCCAATAGTAATCAGTACCCAAAATTTTGTGAGTAGTGCTTTTGACTGAATAATGCCCTCATTATGGTTCATCATGGCATGCTCATAGGATATCATATACTTGATCTTGGTGGATACACCTACATAAAACATGATCAGGACTGCATTTAAACAGTAATCCTTATATCCATTTAAAAGAAGATCTTTTCTTGATTAACTATTTCTTTTGTTTAGGGGTAAAGTGAAGAGGAATATTCCATGTAGCTAAGTAATTAGCTATGTCTACAAACCATGGAGATTGTACAGAAACAACAAACAACTTTTCATCTAGAAAGGTATCTTCCACCACTTCTCCTGTATCTGCATTTGGTATTCTTGACAAGAAATCTACGACTACATTAGATTTCCTAGGTTTGTTCACTATGGTAACATCAAATTCCTGCAACATAATCAACCAATGAATAATTCTTGCACTAACCAATGGTTTATTCATCAAATATTTGATTGCAGCATGATCCGTATGGATGAATACTTGGTACCCTGTGATATAGTGTCTGAATTTGTTAAGAGCATAGATTACAGCCAAGAATTATTTTTCAGTGGTAGTGTAGTTTTTCTCAGCTCCTATCAAGTTTTTACTGATATAATAAATGGCATAATGTTACCCATTTTCAATCTATCCTAACACAGCTCCAATTGCAGTATTGGAAGCATCAGTTTGAATATGAAATGGTAACTCCCAATTAGGACCTCTTAGTACAGGTGGAGTGGTTAACTTATCCTTTAAGTCTACAAAGAATTTTTGACATTTAGAAGACCAAACAAATTCAGAATCTTTCATGAGTAATGAAAACATGGGATTCGCTATGGTACTAAAATTAGCAATGAATATGCGGTAAAAACCAATGTGCCCTAAGAAACTGTGTACATCAGTCTGAGTTTGTGGAGGAGGGAATTTTTTGATGACTTCAACCTTCTTAGGATCAACCTTGATTCCATAAGAAGAGATATGATGTCCAAGAACAATTCCTTACTCCATAATTAAGAAGCATTTCTTAGGATTAAGACAGAGATGGTATGTTTCACAGTGAATCAACACTTTTTCAAGCTGTTCTAATGCATATTCAAAACTATCTCCAAATACTGTGAAGTCATCCATGTAAATTTCAACACTTTCATTTGTTAAATCAGAAAAAATTGCTAAAACAACTCTCTGGAATGTTGCTGGAGCATTACATAACACAAAGGGTAAAACCCTGTAAGCAAAGGTTCCCCAAGGACATGTAAAGGTAGTCTTTTCCTGATCTTTCGGCACAACTTGTATCTGGTTATACCCGTTGAAACCATCAAGAAAACAAAAAAAATTCTTTCCAGCAAGGGTATCCAATACTTGGTCTATGAATGGTAATGGGAAATGATCCTTATGTGTGACCTTATTTAATTCCCTATAGTCCACACATACTCTCATTTTACCATTTTTCTTTGGAACAATGACCAGTGGTGAAACCCACTTACTGTCCGAAATTGGATAAATGAATCCAACATCTAAGATTTTTTTAATTTCCTCTTTCACAATCTCCTTCAGAGTAGGATTCAAGCGTCTCTGAGGTTGCCTTACTGGTTTTACATCTTCTGTGTATATCCTATGTGTACATACCTTAGGATGAATTCCTGTCATATCTTTATAGTTCCATGCAAAAGCTTGAACATGTTTCTATAAGACTGCAAACAATTTGGTTTCTTGGTCCTCAGTTAGCCAGCTATTAATGTTCAAAAATTTGCCTGGCTGTATTTCAATTTTTTTGATCCCTGGATGGACAAAACTAGCTACTTCATAGTTACTGATTAATGCATTTAATGGACAATGATGTGGCTGCAAAGTATGAAATACTCTAGAATTTGTTTCAGAGATGATACTTGATGGAATCAAAGGACATTTGAAGGTGTTAAGGAGATGATGGTGCCATCCATGTGGTAGTATGAATGATCTTTCCTGACTAGTCATGGATGACAGAGGTTCTAAAATTTGTGCCTCCTCTTTCCACAACAACTGATGAACAAGAATTTGATCATCACTTAGTCCTTCTGATTGTAATGTTTCAATTAGGACAGTTTCATTCTCGAATATTTCTCTTTCTGGTGTAGTGATTTCCTTAATATGTTCCTTCACTACAACTGTAGCCAAAGTGGCAATGGTTTCTTGTTCTTCATCAAATTCAGGATACCAAATTTGTCCAAAAAATTTAGTTGAAGGTTGAGCTAGTGGATACAAAGAAATTTTCTTTAGGTCAACACCATTAAAAATGGTCATTTCCCCTGACCTGCAGTCTATAAAAGCAGCTGCGGTAGCCAGCAAAGTTCATCCTAGAATTATAGGGTATCCATTGACTGAAGTTCTAGGCTGCAACACTAAGAATTCTATAGGATATTCCCAAGAAGAGACTTCAATGGCTACATCTTCTAGGATACCTTCTGGTTTAGCAACTGACCTATCTGCCATTTTCAAAATTGTGGTGGTAGGACTGAGATTATTGAGCTATAGTTTTTGCATTGTGTCCTTAGTCATTACATTAATTGTAGCTCCAAGATCAATTAGCACATTAGGAATTTGCATTACCCCAATAGTAATTGTAACTATTGGACTACCTGGGTCACTATACTTGGGAGGAACTAGTTTCCCACACAATAGATCAGCTAATTTTCCTTCTACCTGAACAGTTTTAGGAAAGGCCTTTTTTTTACCAGGTTTCTTGATACATAACTCCTGAATAGTCTCTTTTATTAAAGGCACATCCCTTATTTCTTGCAACAAAGGGAGAGAAATTTACATCTTTTTAAGTTCTGTCACTAATTCTGATTCAAGGGCAGTATCAACATGATCAAATCTTTTAGGGTATGGTAATGCTACTGGAGAAGATTCCTGCATTTTTTTTGTTTTTGTTGCAGTGTATCTTGATTTGGAGGTTCTTGTTTCTCACTAATTTCTTCAATGGTGGGTGGAACAGGTTCAGGTAAAATACTCCCTGAATGTAGCTGGATGTTACTACAGTCAAGTATATGAACTGCAACAGAGTCTTCAGACTCAGCATCATAAACAAGGGCTGTTTGTCTGGTATTATTTGGGTTAGTCATAGGTTGAGCTGGGAGTGGAGGTTGTTTCACTGGTTGTGTTTGTTGATGTTGTGCTCTTCCCTAAAAATTTTGATTAAGAGCGGGCAGCAAGTTTTGAGTTTGCCCTTGATACTTTTTTTGTCCTTGATATGGTGGATATTGTATATCCCTTTAGTTAGGAACCTCATATGAAGTTATCTACTCTACTACACCTAGCGATTGCAGTGGCTGGTTACCCATGCAATTCGGTTGGATGACAAGATTACAATAAGGACTTTTGTTGGTGTGAAGACAGTGAGGAATGACCCACTTTTTGCTTAGGAGTATCTAGAGCACTGTGACAGAGCAAGAACCAGCAATTCAACATCTTTTTCACACCAACTATTTGAATAATGGTTCTCCCTCACAATTATAAAAGTACTAAAAAAAACCCATTTAGAGGGAGAAATAGTTAAAATAGAAATCAAGTTACAAGACATCAAACATTTTTAGGATTTATAACTTTAATTAAAATAACAAAATGTGTTCCCATAAAATAAGAATTGTGTCATGCCTTTTGAGGTTTGTGCAAATAAATATAAGTTGTTTTATTATTGATGCTCATAGCCTAGTCAATATAGAGGATAATGTATAACCATGGTTTCCCTCTTCTACATGCTACATTTTTTTCTATTATAGAAAAAGAAGTCTAAAATATCATTGAATAAATTATTTATTTGGAACTATTAATCCAACAACTAATTATAGAAACATTTTTCCATAGTTTTCTTTATACACCATAAAAATCTAAAAACTCACTAATCTTATTAAATTTATCCCCAAGGCTGATGATCTTGAAATAATTACCAATTGAAGACTTGTTACTCTACTTAATATTTCCTATAAGATCATTTTCAAAGCCTTGGATTTATGCATCGACGATATCCTTTATATTATCATGCACCTGGAGCAAACTGGATTTATTCGAAGTAGGTTCATCCTTGAAAATATTATTCTTGTTTGGGAAGGCATGAAGTAGGCTTACAATTCCAACCAATGATCACTGTTCATCAAAATTATCTTTGAGAAATATTTTTATAGGATCAATTGGTCATTCATTCTGGCCATTCTTAAAGCTCTTGGTTTTGTGCCTCACTTCATTAGTTTTGTGGAAATATTGTTTGTCGAGGCTTAGCTATTTAGTTCATTAACAGACACAAGTCCTTATCCATTAGTATCTTCCAATCCATTAGACAAGGTTACCCATTAACACCACCTCTTTATGTCATTGTTGTTGAAGGATTTAGCTATTTAATAGGACCATACCACATAGGGGCTATTCAAGGAATATCTCTCCTTAGAGGTGAGACTTAGTTGATCAATAATCATTTTTTTGATGACTCTTTCCTCACTCTTATTGAGGAAGAAGGTGTCATTTAACAGGTGCTTTCTTGCCTACACACTTTTTATGTAGCTTCTAGATCCTCCATTCAATGGAGAAAGACTCGATGTTATATGTAATATCTTGACTAATACCTCACTGGCTTAGTCAATATTTGTGGAATATCATCCAAGAGAGAAAAATATTTTATTTTTTAGGTATTCCTTTTACCTTTAACAATTCAATGCCAGAGCTGTGGAAGTATATTATTAATAGGGTAGAACAGAAAATTACCCACTAGTCCACCAAGAATCTCTCCCTTACTAGTAAATTCTAAATTTGCACAAATTTTCTTGTGACCACCCTCATTTACTATTCTTCTTGTTGGGCCCCATACGAAAACTACTATAAGAATCTTGATAAGGTTCTGCAATATTTTTTATGACCGTCTTTCAATAATGGTTTGGGATTCCATCGTATTGCCTAGGAGTATTTTTGTCTTCTTAGAAGTCATGGTGGTATTGGCATTCACATCACCTAGCATCAAGGTTGGGTCCTCTATTTTAAGTGGGTTATTAGAGCCCTCAAAGGTAATGATACCTAGAATATTCTTATTGTATTAATAAAAAAAGGTTCCCATTTTGGTCGTAAGAGTTGGAGGGGCATGGGGTTCCCTTCCCTCCTTGTTTCCATCATGTCTATCAAAATGTTGGGATTCTTCATCATTAGGAGCATTGAGAAGGTGTAGATAAGTGTTAAGCCTTGTCTTAGATGGAATAGTCATAGCTATTAGAATGGCCTCTCCATCAACCAAATGAATATTTTGTGGTTTCCTATTATCACCTACTAGGGTTCCTCAATTGTGTTAATTCACTAGGTTCATGCGCTTATATTATTTTGCAAATGTGTGTGATAAATCATAGATTACGTTTCTCATCCTACCAAGGATTGACTCCTTTGGGATGAATTTAGAGCTAAATTTGGGCTTAGTCACTCTGATAGGCTATCAAGGCTGCTCTCCTTGAGTCCATGTTACATAAGATTTCTATGCTTTTGTAGCGATCTTGGTGGAAGGACTATAAGTGGTATCCAAACACTCTACCATGAAACTACAAGGATTTATTGGGATATGGATGGTTCTCTCCATGTCTTCCCATAATTGACAAGCTCAATAGATGGTGGAATGTCTCCTCTCATCGACATATTTGGATGCATAGGTTCTAAACCACTTGGGCTTCTTTCTTGGAGCCCAAACATTCCTATTTTTCTTGGAGTCTTTCGCACCAAGGACTTATTGTTAGGGAGAATCTCTAGAATTTAGGTATCCCTAACCATTCTTACTCTTATGTATTCAATCTAAAAACTTTATCTTTTTTTCGGTTTTTGCTTGTGCTCATTCTCTTTGAGAGTGGATTTTTTTTCCTTTTTTCGACCCTATTACTTTGCCATGTTTGAGTGGAAACATATCATTTTGGGAGACTCCCTACCATTGTTGGCTATTTTAATTGAAGTGTGGCACTAATTTTTGTATGATGACCATGTTCAACATATGAGGAGCTAGAAATGATTGTATATTTGGTATGTGTTCTTCCTCTTTGCACATCTTTGCTTTTTTAGAAGTGTATATTATTTTATCTTGTATTTCTAGATTACGGTTCAATATAATAATATGTTCATGGAGGTCACTCATCTTTAAGAGCTTATTCATCAGTGGAGGAACACATCATGCACAATCAATCAAGTTCCTCTTTAGTAGGATACTCCTAAAATACAATCTAGGTATAAAGAATAGTCTCACTTACCCCCAAATTGCACTTCTATCCCAAATAAAAGTCCTTAAAAAGATTATCCTCACTACTTGAATATTCTTCTCTTTCCCCAACTCGTCGACTTGATGCCTAAGATAATTCAAGAGCTTTGATGATTGTTACTAGCCAAAAGCCATTTATTTGTTTATGATTGGAAGGATGTTCTCGATACTTGTATATAGGGTAGGGACTTAGTTCCAAAGTCTCTTGATGCTATTATTGGGTGGGAATCAATACCAAGGGTGGCTAAACCTACATAATGGAGTTTCATAATTATGTAATCATTTAGTTCTATTGTCCATCAATTATGTAAAGGTGATGTTGATTAGTTGTTAATTGTTTACTTGGGTTTCCTCTTTGTTTTTATGATGATGGTTTTTTGGGTGATGACATTATCCATGTGGCATGTTTATATGCCTCTTTTTTCTTTTGTAAAAATACATTCTATTAATTCTTTAATCTAATACCTTTTTTACATTAAAAAATCACTAATCCAATAACTAATTTTGGAAACATTTTACTAAAATATTTCCTATATCATCATAAGCTTTGTATAAATCACTAAGCCAACAATTAATTCTACTTCATATATAATGATTATTACTATTACAATTATTATTAGTATATTGTGTGGAAAAATGACTTGGTTAGCAATACAATTTCTTTAATATTTTAGATTTTTATACATCCATTATATTTACATATTATTTATAGCAAATATGTGGAGTTGGATAGCATATCTTGAATGCAAATGATAAGTAAAAGTGTTGGAAATTTGAGTTAATTTGAGGCATTTTATGTTTTCATTGATGTCACATGGATCATTGATGTCACATGGATCACATTTGGTTTTTGTGGCCAAAATATTTCATAAATAAGCATTTATGATATTTTGGAAAGCATGGCTATTTACAGGGTTTTTATGAAAACCAAGGCAGGCAAAATAAAAGGTTTTATTTAAAACCATGGTAGGCTTATGTGGAAAGGGATTTTCTTAAAATCCAAGGTGGAATTTTGTTTCATCGAAAAAGGACCCCCGATGATGAAGATATTAAAGTTTAAAGTTTAAGTTTAAATTAATGGAGGGCCGACTTATGTGCAATTAATATACATACATACATATATATATATATATATATATATATATATATATATATATATATATATATATATATATATATATATATATATATAAAAGGTTTCAATTTATTTCTGAAAGGGGGCATATTATATATCGACGGAAAGCTTATTTTGAGGGCTATTTGAATAACTTATTTAGAAGGAGAAATAAGGTATGTGTAAAGAGATATTTCTGATTTTGTAAAGGGGTTCCAAAAGTGAAGTTTGCCTTGTTCTTTTTCAAGAGGATTAATTATTTCATGAGGTGACAAGGTATGCAATATTGTGATTTATTTTATTTTATGGTATAAGTGGTTTTGGAAGTGAAAAGGTTATGCAATGTTATGATTTATTTTATTTTATGGTACAAGTGGTTTTAGGAGAGATAAGGAAGTTGTGCAATTAAAGGCCTTGGTGATGATTATTGAAAAGTGGAGTAATTTTGATTATTTTGTGATCTACTAACCCTTGTGAAGATTAGCAAAAGAATTTTGTGATTGTGGCAGATTTACAAAGAGGTTTCTTCATCTTTATAAAAGGTATGGGCACATGCTTTTATTGATTGTTTATGGTGGTTGATTTCTGAAATATCATTGGAGGGAAAAGGATTGTTTGTGGTTTCTTTTTCTAAAGTGGTTGATTGAATGCTTCAAGGTTTTATAAGTTGAGAGTTGTGTTTAAACTTTGTTGTATCAACATAGTTGTTGAAGCTCATTGGTTGTGAAAGAACTTGAGTTATAAAAGAACATGAGTATCATTGTTATGTGAGATTTGTGGTTGAGCATTGTTGGAAACATTTGAGTTGGTTGATACATACTTGGACTAGGGTTATATGAGAGAGAGTTATCCCTTGTGGTGATTGGTTGAGTTGAGTGGATTGAGCCTAGTCAAGTGATGTGTGAAGTGATTGTTCAAGTCCTATGAAATAAAATATTTCATTATTATGATTTGAGTTGAGAGTAAGATTAGAACATATTGAGTCTCTAACAATTCTCTTTATGCTTCTATGAGATTGACTTGAGTTGAGTTGAGATTGATTTGATTTGATTTGAGTTGAGATTGAGATTAGAACATATTGAGTCTCTAAAAATTATCTTTATGCTTCTATGAGTTGATTTGATTTGAGATTGGTATTAGAACATATTGAGTCTCTAAAAATTCTCTTTATGCTTCTATGAGTTGATATGAGTTGAGATTATTATGGATCATTGTTTTCATCCATTGAAGAGTACATTGTCGTTCATTGTTGAGTTCATCTTTGAGATTTTTCTTGATAGATTTGTGGATGAGATTTGAGTGCTACTTGAGCATGATTGATTGAGCCTTTGAGAAGGCCTTTGGGACAGATTTGAGGATAATGTTGGGACATATTTGAGGATAGTGTTGGTCAGATTTGTGGACAATTTTGGGCAAGTTCTTGGTGAGCTTGCTAGAGAAGATTTGGGCAAGTTCTTGGTGAGCTTGCTAGAGCAGTTTTGGGTAAGTTCTTTATGATATTTCTAGAGTAGATTTGGGTAAGTTTTTTGTGAGCTTGCTAGAGAAGATTTGGATAGGTTCTATGTGAACTTGTTATTTAGAATTGGACAGGTTTTGTGTGAGCTTGTTATTTGGTTTTGGATTAGTTTTGTGTGATCTTTTCTATGTGAACCTATTGAGAAGGTTCTTAGTGAACCTATTGACAGAGCTTTGGAGGTGATAGAGTATAAAGGACAAAGTCTCAATGGATAGATATCCAACAGCTAGCATAGTTGAAGATAGATCTGAGTGAGGTGTCCTCAAGTGAAGAGAGGTCCACCAGTTAGTGCAATAAAGAGACAGAGTCTTCTAGAAGATCACATAGATAGAGTAGAAGGGGAAAAAGTTATCTTATGGAAGAGATCCATGAACTTGATATTAGGGGATCAACATCTCCTTTGGACAAAGATCCATAAACATTGTAATTGGGAGTGATTTCCAAAGAGATCTATTGAGAAAGTTTTAGTAAAATATTTTCTCTGTGGAGTACTTCACATTGGGGGAACCACATTAAAACTTGTGTCTCAATTGTGTGTGGTGACTTGTGCTCTTGCTTACTACTATTATGTGAGTTATAAATGCACATTGTTATATTTGGTTATTGCAATTAAGGACATTAATTGATATTGGTTTGGAAATAAAGTAAAAAGTGGTCTTATACTGTTCACCCCCCTCTCAATATAAGCTTGTGTTCTTCAATTGGTATCAGAGTGGGTTCCTTAAGAAAGGCTAATAGCTTGAGGGAAAATTCTACAAAGAACACAGATGGATTCACATAAAGGATTATCTTAAAATAAGGACTCAAGGAATTTTAGGAATATAAATAAAGTCAGATGCTACAAGTGTGGTTATCTTGGTCACTATGCATACAAGTGTCCACATGAAGAAACCAATGATAATGAAAAACAGGGTCAAATAAGAAAATAATATGGAAAGCATAAGCATGACAAAGATGACAAATTCAAGCAAAACATGTATGAGAAGAAGAAAAAATTTCATAAGGTAAAGAAATATTACTACATTGTAGAGGCAAGTGATAGCTCAGATTACAGTGATAAAGATCAGTTAGATGGAGAAGAATGTACATTCTTTGGAATAAGTGAATAAAAAGAAGAACACCTATTCCTAGGCATTGAAGAAGAGGATATGCCTATTGAAGAAAGACATGAAGAGATTTCCATAGCCATTGAGCAAGCAGATAGGTACAAGAAAGGTCTAAGGATACTAAAATGCTTCATATGTGGATATTTTGGGTATATAGATGATGATTGCACATACTACAACAATTACAACAAGAAAAATATATTTGAAAAAGAAAGCAGCAGTTCTAGTGACAATTCCAACAATAGTGAAAACAAAGAAGTCTCATTTTTGGTAATAGAAAAGGAAGAGGATGAGCCAAGTAAACAAAAATCAGAAATCAAAATGTTAAAAGAAGAATACAAGAATCTTGAAAACAAGATTCGAACAAATGTCAAAATCAGAGAAGAACTACTTCAAACAATCAGTAATCTTAGATAAGAGCTTCAAAATGAAAAAAGGATAGAAGAGAGGATGAATGAAGAACTAAGGGTAACAACAACAAGACATGCTACATTAGATGAAAATATTCAAAAAGGAGTGAAAAATTATTTTAAGGTTGTATCTTACTTCCAAGAAAAGTCATAGTCAAAAGGAAAGGAAGTTCTAAAAGATGAAATCAAGGAAGCACCTAAGATTTGTGAGGCAAGTTCCAAAGTTCCTATGGCTTCAAATATCCATTTTAGTTCTTGTTTTGAGATAGGTGAATCAAGATCAAAGGGAAAAGAAATTCTTGAAGATAAAGGCAAGGAAGAGGTTTTAGATGCTACAAATAAGGTTCAAGAATGCAATGCACAAGTTGAAGATGATCATAAGGATAATGGTCAAGAAAGGTATGAGGAACCAAGGCATGAACAAAGGGATTTTCAAGGATGTTGTTTTTATTGTAATGGATTTGGACACAGGGCTATACATTGCAGGATCCATGGATCAAAGAAGTTTGATTTTTCTAGAAGAAACTTCAAAGGAAGAAGGTATGGTTTTTAGGGACATTGCTTCTCGTGTAATAGGATTGGTCATAAATATTTTAAGTGCAAAGGAAATGAGCAACATGGTTTTGGTTTTAGAGCTACACAATTCAGAATTCATGGTAATAATGGTCATGAAAACATAGCTTCACAATACAGGGTTTAGGAAAGGAATGGATATGGAAATTACTTCAAGAAAGAATTCAGGACATGGGCACCATCCAAAGGCTAAATTATCAAGTGTTTTAATTGTAATAACTTTAATAATATTGCAATATGGTGTAGGACTCAATTCTAAAAAATTTCAAACCAAGAAGGTCAAACAGGTTCAAGACAATAAGATCAAGTAATTCATCAAGAGAAGGATATCAGAAAAACATGAAAGGAAATTTATATAGGAAAAAATCAATGTAATATGGGAGTAAAATTACTCCCACCCCAAAATTAATCACCTCAAGAGAGAAGGTGGTGAGGGGGCTATGCTTAAGAGTAATATCTTTTAGCCCCATAAGTGTCCCTTTTGCCATTGATGTCAAAGGGGGAGAGATTTGAGTAAGGGGGAGAGCATTGAGTTAGGGGGAGCAACCTCCAAATAGAGCATTGAGTTAGGGGGAGAAGCCTCCAAAGAGATTATTGAGTTAGGGGGAGCAACTTTGATTCTCAGAGATGTTTTTTTGCAGTGATTGTGGTTTTTTCTTTAGAGGTGTTGCCATCAATGAAAAGAGGGAGATTGTTGGAAATTTGAGTTAATTTGAGGAATTTTATGTTGTCATTTATGTCACATGGATAATTGATGTTACATGGATCACATTTGGTTTTGGTGGCCAAATTATTTCATAAATAAGCATTTATGATATTTTGGAAAGCATGGCTATTTACAAGGTTTTTGTGAAAACCAAGGCAAGCAAAATAAAAGGTTTTATTTAAAACCATGGTAGGCTTATGTAGAAAGGGATTTTCTTAAAATACAAGTTGGAATTTTGTTTCATTGAAAAAGGACCTCCGGTGATGAAGATATTAAATTTTAAAGTTTAAGTTTAAATTAATGGAGGGCCGACCTATGTGCAATTAATGGAGGTTGGCATATATATATATATATATATATATATAAAGGTTTCAATTTATTTTAGAAAGTGGGCATATTATATATTATCGGAAATATTATTTCGAGGGCTATTTGACTAACTTATTTAGAAGGAGAAATAAGGTGTGTGTAAAGAGATATTTCTGATTTTACAAAGGGGTTCCAAAAGTGAAGTTTGTCTTGTTCTTTTTCAAGAGGATTAATTCTTTCATGAGGTTAAAAGGTATGCAATATTGTGATTTATTTTATTTTATAGTATAAGTGGTTTTTGGAGTGAAAAGGTTATGCAATGTTTTGATTTATTTTATTTTATGATACAAGTGGTTTTAGGAGAGATAAGGAAGTTGTGCAATTAAAGGCCTTGGTGATGATTATTGAAAAGTGGAGTAATGTTGATTATTTTGTGATCTACTAACCCTTGTGAATATTGGTAAAATAATTTTGTGATTGTGGCAGATTTACAAAGAGGTTTTTTCATCTTCATAAAAGGTATGGGCACATTATCCTATTGATTATTTATGGTGGTTGATTTCTGAAATATCATTGGAGGGAAAAGGATTTTTTGTGGTTTCCTTTTCGAAAGTGGTTGGTTGAATGCTTCAAGGTTTTCTGAATTGAGAGTTGTGTCTAAAAATTGTTTGATAAGCATATTTGTTGAAGTCCATTGGTTGTGAAAAAACTTGAGTTATAAAAGAACATGAGTATCATTGTTATGTGAGATTTGTGGTTGAGCATTATTGGAAACATTTGAGTTGGTCAATACATACTTCGACTAGAGTTGTGTGAGAGAGAGTTGAGTTGAGTTGATTGAACCTAGTCAAGTGATGTGTGAAGTGATTGTTCAAGTCCTATGAAACAAACTATTCCATTATTCTGATTTGAGTTGAGAGTCACATTAGAACATATTGAGTCTCTAACAATTCTCTTTATGCTTCTATGAGATTGACTTGAGTTGAGTTGAGATTGATTTGAGTTGAAATGAGTTAAGATTGAGATTAGAACATATTGAGTCTCTAACAATTCTCTTTATTCTTCTATGAGTTGATTTGAGTTGAGTTGATTTGATATTGAGATTAGAACATTTTGAGTCTCTAACAATTCTCTTTATGCTTTTATGAGTTGAGTTGATTTGAGATCATTGTGGATCATTGTTGTCATCCATTGAATAGTACATTGCCATTCATTGTTGAGTTTATATTTGAGCTTTGCATTAATATATTTATGGATGAGATTTAAGTGCTACTTGAGCATGATTGATTGAGCCTTTGAGAAGGCCTTTGGAACAGATTTGAGGACAGTGTTGGGATAGATTTGAGGACAGTGTTGGGACAGATTTGAGGATAGTGTTGGGATAGATTTGTGGATAGTTTTGGGCAATTTCTTGGTGAGCTTGCAAGAGCATATTTGGGAAAGTTCTTGGTGAGATTTCTAGAGCATATTTGGGAAATTTCTTGGTGAGCTTGCTAGAAATGATTTGGGCAAGTTATTGGTGAGATTTCTAGAGCATATTTGGACAGGTTCTATGTGAACTTGTTATTCAAAATTGGATAGGTTCTGTGTGAGCTTGATATTCAATTTTGGATAAGTTCTATGTGAGCTTGTTAAGAAGGTTCTATGTGAACCTATTGAGTAGGTTCTTAGTGAGCCTATTGACATAGCTTTGGAGGTTACAGAGTACAAAGGATAGAGTCTCAATGGATAGAGATCCATCAGCCAATATAGTTGAAGACAAATCTGAGTGAGGAGTCTTCAAGTGAAGAGAGGTCCACTAGTCAGTGTAGTAGAGAGACATAGTCTTCTAGAAGATCACATATCCAGAGCAGAAGGGGAAAGAGTTCTCATGTGGAAGATATCCACAAAATTGAGATTAGGGGATCAACATCTCCTTTGGATAGATATCCATAAACATTGTAATTGGGAGTGATTCCCAAAGAGATTGATTGAGAAAGTTTTAGTAAAATATTTTCTTTGTGGAGTACCTCACATTGGGGGAACCACATTAAATCTTGTGTCTCAATTGTGTGTGGTGACTTGTAATTTTGCTTACTGCTACTATCTGAGTTATTAATGTACACTATTATATTTTGTTATTGCAATTAAGGATATTAATTGATATTGGTTTGGAAAGAAAGTAAAAAGTGGTCTTATACTGTTCACTCCCCCTCTCAGTATAAACTTGTGTTCTTCAAAAGGATCTTAATTTTCTAAAAAACTCAAGCAATTTTGACCATAACTTGATAGGGTCACTCTCCTCTTAGCTATGAAAAAGTAACTCTAATTCAATTAGCAAGAAAAATAGTTCAAAAGTATCTATTTCTCTTTAATTATAAGTTTCTTCATCAGGATAAACTACTTTATCCTTTTGAACGATACACCAAGTTCTTACTACATAATGGGGAAATCATTTGATTTGACCAAATATTATAATTTTATCCATTAAGAAAGAAACTAGGGCTTTGTGATCCATATTATATAATTAAACCCCTGATATCATTGTAGGTCCATGAACTGATGTTGCTAGTGTGTAGAGATGCAAATATTATACTATTTGAAAAAATGATGGCCTCAAAGCACTTATTTTTGAAAAATTTATGGAATTTGTATGTTTTCCCTAATGGATACCAAAAATTAAAAATTAAATGACAATATCCCTACTATAAACCTTATTTCCATGACCAATAAGCATCAAATTTGTGGCATGGACTCTACATATCTTGTGATTGCCATGCAATAGAATATGACCTACAAACCCTTTCTTGAAGATGCATAACGAGAGTGTGCACATGAAAGCAAGTGTGTGTATGCTAGCATAAAATTCAAATATAAATTATTTTACACCAAAAATAATGGAAACCAAACTTTGAAAAGAATGAATTAGAATTGCAAATAAATTTTGGGGATTATGTTAATATTTAAAGTGAACAATTTTTCTTTGAAAGGATGTGTGATATGTTTTGGAGGAGGGTTTGCTCATCGCTTATTCTATGATAGATTTTTGTGAATATTTGGAGAATAATTCATCCTAGAACATGTAATAAAAATTAGAGGCTTCAATTGAGCTTCCCACATGATTAAAACTAATCCATGTCCACTCCAATAATATGGAATTCACAATATTTTTTAGAAATGAAGAAAATAAATCCATACAACCAAATATTATATAGAAAGTAAAAAAGTGACTAAAAATTAAAAAATAGACATAGTTTTTGGGCATCCATAGACACCATAAATAATCACTATATAATCACGAGAAGTCTCTTTTGTAGTATTCTTCTCTTGCAGCAACTAATATCTACACTAGAAAGGCACTCCAAAATTCAGACAACAAAGTTGAAATCTCCTAGCTTTCTATTGTAGGAGGCGTCCTAATCACATGAGAATTAATTCCCTGTAATAAAATAAACTTTAGGTATTTTTTCCATATCTCTTATATGAGCTTCACTAGTTGATACATCAAACTAGTGGATCAAATCCTAATTCCTAGTCTTCATGAGTTTTTATTGTAACTTTGTGGAATGACTCGAGCGATATGCAATCTCAGTATTTTTGAAACTAAGATTTATTTCAGTCCTCACTCGTGGCTCTCCCTAATTTTATGACCTAGATTCTTCTAAGATTTTTTTACAGTGGTTGGTCCAACAACGTGTCAGGTTGACAAAAAACTTAAGGTCAATGATAATGGTGGTTTTCCTACTGATCTAATATAGCTTAATATACCATAGATTTGATACCACTATTAGCTTTTGATACACATATAATGGGATATAGCAATCACAAGATGCAAAATAATATAAAAAAAGTAAATCTTCAAGATGACTAAAATATGTTATAAATAGAAATGATGAAAATGAATATAAAGTAGCTATGGAGGAAATTAGCACTCCATGATCAAAGCTTCTACTCACAAATGAGCTCTGATATTATGATTCACAGACACTATCACACACTCTCTTTGTCTATATCAATATATATCTACGATCCTTTATATAGGAAGATAGATTCCTTGGCCAACACTCTACCTAGTTATGCAAGGGACATATTGGACATATACAAATTGCACATTGAAACTTGTGCATTTATTGAATTGCATGAAGTAACTAGATAACTTCCCCCTAAATTAATCTAACATCCTAAGTATATACCAAAAAATGTAAATTTGCATGACCCAAATAATGTAATATGATCTATTTCTAACACTAAATACTCTTAGAACTTGCATATAAAGATATATAAAAGGTTCTTTAGCATTGGGAGGAACTAAAGCCTCCATATAAGGTTGTCACCTAGCCAAAAAAATAGTGAAGGGCTCTTATTTACCTTATTTAAGCTAATAGAGGTCATCAACGGTGGACTTAATTTCAATGTAAATTGCATATTACTTGACAAGTAGTTTAGCAAGTTTTTTAAAACTATGGATTGATTGATGAAGCAATGAAAATATCACTCTAATATTGGTATTTTAAAAAATTTAGGAAAAAAAAGGTTTTTCATCATGTAATATGCCATGGCAGGTAATATGGGACTAATTGGGCAGGTAATTGTTCTTCCTTCCTTGTGTACATAAAAAACTTAGTCATTTTAAAATTTGGAGGGCATGGATGTTAGCCATAGCAGGTACCAAAGTTTCATTGTAAAACTATTAAAAAATGTATTGTTTGTTGGGGTTAGATCCCTAAAGGGAGGTCAATTATCCTTTAATCTACAATAACCTATCTTCAACTTTTGAGTTTGTACTAGATAGAGGTTAAAAAATAATGTACAAATAAGTTTGGGAGAGTGGTGGAAGATACACCATCGAAGGTGCCACATAAGTTATATCAAGACCAATTAATAGAAAATAATTTGTTGAGATAGGATTCAATAAAAGGAGAATGTGGATTTGATAAGGATGAGTGGTGTTGGTAACTAAGTTGATGGTATGTGCACTAGTGATAATATCATATAGTACTAGTTGGTTGGTTCTAGGATGGAGATATCCTCTAGAGATGTTGACACATGATACCTAGCATAAGATAGGATATCATGAGCCCTATAAATGGTGGAATTCATAGTGGAGTCCATATAATGGGTTGTGGATGATCAAATCCTAAGACATACACTTCATTGATGTTTTCTATTAATGGATTAATATGCACTATTTTTTTGAGTGAAAAGTTAAAAGTTTGTATTAAAAAATACTTATTACATTATTTTCTTGGTAACCTACCTCTCTTGGCCAGTGCCAGGATACACAATAGATTTTTCTTTCTATCTCTACAAATCTTCTTGATCATGGTGATCATAAGGGGATTTCCTCAATTCCTACTCTACATATCCTTTATATCCCTTAGGCTTCTCTGTTGATTCAAATTTGTATTTATATGCACTATGTAACCCATAAATAGATACATGTAATAGCTCATAGTTATTCTTCTCATCCACCTCTGGTACAATTTGTTTTTCTTCATATTCCTATACTTCTTGTGTTGTACCTATCCTGAGTTGTTCTCATCCTCAATTTTTCCCAAATTTCTTCCTCCTCTATGTGTATTTGAGAGGCTTCCATATTTATTGCATCAATAATTTCAAGAACCTTTCTTGTTATAGTGCTCCATATGCTCTCTGTTGGTTTGAATTCCTCAAAATTTCTTCCATTTCATTCTAGACATATTTACCATTATATAAATACTAAACCCAAATCCCAAGTAATTTTTATCCTCTTTGTTCTAAATTTGTTGGCTTTCCAATAATCCTAGAAAGTATCCATGGTTGGAATTTGGACCTCCACTTGATTAAAAGTTGAAGAGAATTTACAGAAACATATTCTAGAAATAATGCAGAAATAATAACTAAGGAAATAATGACACCATTCAATGCACATATAACACACAAGATTTACCCTAGTTCACCCAATTTGGGCTAGTCCAGCAAACAAGAGTCTATCCTCCTTGATATATTATTCTCTCTCTTATCCCTAAAATGGGACATTACAATAATTATATAAGGAAACTCATACAACCCTAAACCATCAAGTGGTATTAGGGTACCGTGGATACAACACCATGGGCTAAACCACCCACACCCACTAACCACCCACCAATCGTGGGAATCCAAGGGGTCGCTCCAAAAGTAGCAATAAAAGTAGGTGAAAATTAGCGATAAAGATACAATTCCCTTGAACCCCCCTACCCGTCGTCTTTTGCGCTGTAGTGCTTGTCGTACAATTCTTTTTCGGCAAAGAATGAGACACATCCAACATTCTCCCACTTGTTGAATACTTTTCCAGACCCATTTCAATTGAACAAAATCTAAACTTTTCAGTGCTTACAACATTGGTTAAAGCATCTGCAACATTTTCCTTGGTGTCTACCTTTTCCAACAACACTTTCCTTTGTTCAAGCATGTCCCTGCAGAAATGGAACTTTGTATCAATGTGCTTCGTTCTTGAATGGTAAGCAGGGTTCTTTGCCAAAAATATGGCACTCGACTGTCACAGTTTATCTTCACAGCTCCTTGAAAGAACCCAATTTCAGCACATAGTCTTTGCAACCATACAACTTCCTTACTTGCATCAGTGGCTGCCATATACTCAGCTTCAGTAGTTGAAAGAGCAACAACAAAAGTAATATACCATTTCTTCCACACTGTTTGGGAAAATGTGCATTCAAAAAGGAGAGTAGAAACTATTTTTTCATATTGGTTGCACATTATACACCTGTTAGACCCAATAAATCCTCTTTTGCGCAAATTTTCTTGGGTCAAGATACTATTGTAGGCCATCCACCAAGAGAAAATGTTTATCTTTATCCATACCTTAGGTTGCCACAGGTTTGACCGAGGGGATTTTTGAATTGGGTGGTTGGAAGAAGTTATAAATTTATAGTCCTCCTTAAATGAATAATTTCCCATAGTTCCATGACCCAATGCTATCTTATCCAATTCATTCCTTTTTAAACACTATCTATTTTCTAAAATATTTTATAGCTCACTTTTCTTTGCTTCCCACTCTTCACTCGACCATTCATCATTAGGTTTCCATTGCTTATCTCTAGGTCCTTCTGTATGTGGAGGTTTGATATAATGGAATACCTAATACCATCCATGGTTGTACAAATCTAATTTGAGATCTACTAGATGAGGGTGAGTATTATCTATTGGTGCGTGCTTCTCCTATGAGTCCTCCCATAATATTGCATTTTTCCCATCCCTAATTTTCTAGAATAGACCCTACTTAATGATTGGGGCTCATTTTTTCATTGCTTTCTAGATCTCTAAACCTTACCCCATGACTAGTATATGGGGAATTTCTTCTGCTGGGTGGGTTGGGTAGTATTTCGAAGATAATACTTGGCACCACATGTGGTCCTAATTGGATATCCATATCAATTACAATTTCATAGTGACAACATGATTATTTGTTTTTGTTACTCTAATTCTCAAGACTCCTTGGTTCTTTGGTTTGCATACTTTGTCCCAGCTGACTAGGGTCATTTTTTGATCTTCCTTTACCCCTAATAATAATAGTTTCTACATGATTTTATCAAGATTCTTCAACACACTCTTTGGGGAAGCCAAGGTAGATAACTGATACACATGCATTGCTTGAAGCACATATTTAAGGAGAGTTATCCTACCTCCAAAACTTAGCCATTTGTTTTTCCAATGAGCTAGTTTTGAATGGATTTTATTCTTAATAGTTTTCCAATATATGTTTTTAATCTCTTTGTTGAAATGGGGATCCTTAAGTATTCTAGGGGCATATGGGCTTCCTAGAATATAAGAATATGGGATATCCTTTCTCTTACTTTTTTAGCTACATTGAAGAAGACCACTTTGGATTTTTTTTCTTTACCACTTGGCTTGTCACTGCTATATAGAAATCCAAGGTATACATATGTTGATTGCTTCTTGTAGTGATGCCTCACCCCACATTCATGTATCATCCAAAAATTTAAGATCGTTAAGGTTCACCTCATTGCAAATATTGATTCCTGTATTTCTTCATTCCATTTTTCTTTTTCTTGTTAGTTTTCTCAATCCTTCTCCATAGAGAATAAATAGATATGGTGAAAGAGGATCACCTATTCTAATACCTTTGTATGATTAAAAATTTTGGGAGGGGATTCCATTTATGAGCATTGAGAAGGAAGTGGATGATATACATTCCATCACCCATGATCTCCATTCCTATTTGAAGCTAAATTTTCTTAGAATTTGTGCCAAGAAATTCTAGCTAATCTCGTCATAGGCTTTGGATAAATACAACTTGAGAAACATCCCCTTCTTCCATTTTTGGTTAAGAGTATAGAAGGATTCATAAGCCACCACTATTCCATCTATAATATGCCGAACCTACACAAAACCTCCTTTTTCTAGTGATATTATATCTGGTAAGATCATTTTTAACCTTTATTCCATCAACTTGATCATAAGCTTGTAGGCGATATTATAGAGTACTATTGGTCTATAGTTGGCAATTTCCTCCACCTCTCCTCCTTTTGGAATAAGGTTTAAATGGGTGTGGTTGGTGGATTTTAGTATTCTTCTATTGAATATGACTTCCTCTATTGATTTAGTTAGATCCTTTGCTACTATGTCACAAAAAGCTTTGTAAAATTCTATTGGAAGCCCATCCGATCTTGGGTAATTTCTTGTTTGCAAAGCAAGAATATTACTTTTGACTTATTTGTATGTTATTTATTTAGTATTTTCTCATTATGATTTTGAGATATCATCTCAAGAATACTAGCTAGAATTTCTTGTTGATGATGGACATAAAGATTTGGATCTATAGAAAATAAGGAGCTAAAATAAGAATTTGCTACATATTGCATACCTAGGATGGTTGTTTGCCTATTCTCTAGGCCATTTGATAAGGCATCCATCTTGTTATGAAGGCTTCGAGCAATAGTTGTATGGTGAAAGAATTTTATGTTTCTATATCCTTCCTTTAGCCATGTCACCCTTGCTCGTTGTTTCCAGTATGCCTCCTCTTTCTTATCTATTTCCTCCTCTTGTTTCATCAATGTTTCTTTGTTCTGTAGAAGTTCTTTTGAGATAGTTCCAAGTCGAATTTGACCCACCACTTGCTCCATACTTGTTGATATCACTACTCTTTATTTTTGGAAATTATTTCTCTACAGTTTGGTCCACTTTTTCAAGATTTGTATAAAAAATTTAAATTGCTAAAATATTCGGTACTGATCTATTCCATATGCGGGTTTACCTTGCTACCGCCATTGTTGTACCAAACTATAGAGATCCTAATTTTGTAGCCAAAAGTTCTCAAATCTAAAGGGTTTTATTATATTCAAACTTATTTTTTCTACAAAATGGCTTACTGGAAAATGGTTTGAAGTCAATCAATTTAGGATCTTAGATTGACATTGTCATAGAATGCAAGCTTTTTCCCCTACTAAAAACCTATCTAATATAGATTTTATTGTTTGCCTCTCTTTCCTTTTATTTTTCCATTTGTTGCTACAACCTGGTGGAGGTATATCGTTCAACTCTAAATAGTCAAATTGGGCTATGAGGAGTCTATCCTTTTCATTGAGTTGTGCTATACCTCCTTCGTGGTCATTTACTGATATCTTGGTATTCATATCCCCTCCCACCATCCAAAGGTATTCGAGGTAGGCTTTCATGATTGCTTGGATTGCTTTCTATTAGATTTTTTGTTCTTGTACTCCTTGTATTCCATACATATTAATGATCATCCATACATTCCCTGAGTTTCTATCTCTTAATCTAGTCATCAACACTCCTTGAGTATCTTCTGAACTCAATAATTGAAAGTTGTCTCTTTTCCACATTATTGGCATCCCTCTTGAGTAGCCATGAGAGTCTTGGGCCACATAATCACTTTACCTCCAACATATTTTTGAAATAGTTTACATTATTTCAAGATATGTTCTAGTTTCTAGTAATAGCACCACATCTAGGTTTGTTTCTAAGATCATTATCTTAACAACCAATTATCTAGGGTGGTCGTTTAATCCCCTTACATTCCAGGTATATATAATCATTTGGGTTATGTGTTGTATAAGATAGCTATAAATTTAACCATACCTGACTCTCTAAAATTTTTATCCTACTATTGCACTCTTTGTCTATTTGATATTCTTATTTCTCCATGAGAACTAGCATTTTTATGTCATTTCTTCGTTTAACTAATTCCTAGAATTTTTTTTTCTCCATTTTTCTCTACTAATCCCATGATGACATCCTTAGTTTGTTCTTGTTCCTGATTAAAAACTATCATTGCACCTCCTGTCTCTAATTTTTGATGCCCCTATAGCTCCCCTTGTTTTTCTTCATCTAGATGAGATTATTTTGGAGAGTTTTGGCTTCCCTATTGGCCTTCTTTATCTATAGATTGATGGATTTGATTTTCCTCTTCTATAGACATATCTTGATTCTTGTTATATTTAAAAAATGGGATTTCTTCTCCTTCCATTAGGTCATCTAGCCTGAGAAGCTCATATTTGTTAGATTTTGCCCTCTATTCCAGGTGGTGGTTCATGTTTTATCCTCTAAATTGACTCCTACCCCTTGTCTGGATATTATTTCATGCTCTTCTTCTTGTTAGTGTTTGAAAACCCATTGTAGTCTCTTTAAGTGAAGATTGATCCTTTGGATTTTGAACTATTTGGGGTATATCCTCTTGACTGATCTTGGGACAATTTTGAAACAAATATCCATACTCATGGTATGCTCTATAGTGGAATGGGACTGATTCATGATCCAACTATTATTTCCATATGTTGCCTCCAAATCTAAGCTCCATGTTTACTGGTAGTAGCTTGCTCAGGTCCATATCCATAGAAATTCAAATCACAAAACTTGATCCCCCTCCCATTGATTCTTATGATATGCCTAGGTATATGCCAAAAAAATTTCCAATCAATTATAGAACTTCATATTTTCAAAATTCCAAAGGAAAGGCATATAATTTCAGCCAAATTGGTGCTACTGCTAGTTTAACATGGGGATAAAAATTTGGTCACCATGGTTTCATGAATAACCCTATTGCCCTGGTGTTATAGGGTTCTGCCTCAAAAGTCTTATCCTTATGATAAATTAGAGTAAATTCTGCTACAATATATCCATTTGGAAGTTTAATTATGTTCACTTCCCCTTGAAGGTTCCAATGGTTTCTTTCCCATGAGTATAGAAAGTGAGGAGAAGATCTAAGATCTATAAATCTACAAATCAAGGTATGTGCAGATCTATAAACAATGTCATCCACTACCAATTCCTCTGCTATTTCCAAGATAGGGATTAAATCCATATTAGGTAAGAAATCATTTCTTATTACTTGATCTCCCTCTTTCTCTTTTCTCTTTTCTATATTATGCAAAAAAATTCAGGCTTGACCTTCTATATTTTATTTGTTGGTTTTATCGTCATTCACTACATCCACAAAAGGTTACATGTGAGGATTTTTAGAATCATTTTTGGTCCTCGAGGGCATCCCTTTGGTTAAAACCCCTCCAGATGATCCATCCATTATTGTCCTCTCTTCATCTCTCAATTTTTTTCCATAGCTCTACAAAACAACCAAATCGAAGTGTTTTCGTAAAAGAAAATATTTCTCAATTTTGCTCTATTGGGGTTTTCTAGATTTTCCATTCTTGCAACCCTTCAAACTAGAAATCACCCCTAGTTTTCTCTTTTGTCAAAAAAGGGTTTTCCATTTCCACTGCATCTCATAGGATCCTATCCACTGATCATTTTTTCTCTTGCTTTCACCATCGCTGCCTGTGCACGAGGGTTTCAAACCTGCATCTTCTTTCTTTCATCTATATTAATATGCACATTAGTTTTACTACTAAACAGACCATTATCTTCATTATGTACACAAAATCAGTATTAAATGGTTGTCAAATTTTCTAGTCACTATTATCTTTGATAATATCCATGAAGACATTGATGTGTTTTAATAAGATCTTTTAAGTGATCAATGAAATTAAACTTCATTTTTTTCTAAAATATATTATATAGGGGAAGTTTCCTCCTTATCTTCACCATAAAATTTGATATTACAAAAAATATTTACCTCTTCATAACCATTCCAAAAATGCAACTGAAGAGGGGACCTAGAGCATCCCTTACTTTGGAGGAAATAAGGATTTTCAGCCATCAATTATTTGAAGCTTACTTTGTGGGATTTTATTTAGAGGATTGTTAGTTTATTTTAAATAGTTCTAACTGTACAACATTTTACCAATTTGAAAGTATAAACAAGGATGAAAGAATATTTTAGAAACCTGTGAAGGTGTTTATGTTAGGTTCATTAAAATGTAAGGATGATAAAAGATATTGTTCCTCACTTCAATGTGAGCATGGTACACCATACATGGGGCTCATGGGGATTTACTAAAGAGATTGATTTCAAACACCTAACTTATATGTTATTATTATTATTTTGTCTTTTAACTTAATTATTACACACTATATAACAAAGATAAAATATAGAAAAGAGAAATATGGAAAAATATACACTACATGCATCTCTTTTATCTCATTTTTATGCAATTAAAGAAAATAATATTATATAAAAATATAACAAAGAGCAATTTAATCAAATACAAATGCATATATTCTGAATCACAATGTTTATTGTTAGAAAAAATCAATATATTAATTTGTAAATAAGTCAAACATATTATGGAAACATCAACAAATCTACAAATAATGAAGTAATTCTATAATAATATATGATCAAAATATAATGATACCAATGTCTAACGAGACAACTCTAATGCATGTAGGTGAGGAAAAATTATTCCTATTTGACCCACAAGGCATAATGACTTCCTATAAATAAATAAATTAGAGAATATTATAGGAAAATTGTCAACTATAATCAATTCTTAGGGGCTTGTCAAGATCATAGGAACTACTAAGATCACCTTGGTCATACAGTTAGACTCCTATTTATTTTTTACAATATTAAAAAATATATATTAGTAAATATAAAGACATTCAAAAGTATTATGTATAGATGATAAAGAATGGAGAAACCAAAAAGAGATAAATAGCTTGAGGTTAAAGGGAGAGACAGACTCTTGAGATTGATAAGGCAAGGGTGTTCAACAAGGTATTGCTTAAGCAATTGCATTGGCAAATCTATTGGGACACATAACATCTAACTCACCAAAAATAATAATCATAAGAGCTTGTCCTAAAAAGAAGTGCTCAAAACTAAAAAGAGTAATGACAATATAAATGCACAATGTTATCGCACATGATCACTAGGTAGTCTTTTTTGCTTAAATATTGCTATAAGAAATTATTGTTACTATGTGTTATATCTAAACATGTGTTCATGATCTACTTTGGGAGTTATGCTTTATAGGTGAGATTGGTAAGGACTTTGATTATTGCTAAGTTACACTTTACCATGTTAAGTAAGGTGTAGTTAGACTGACTAATCCTTGAGAACCATGTTAGTGTTATAATAATATTACCTTACGTGGGTAATTAGTAGATTCTCCCATGTTATATATTCTACCATGGATTAGATATTCGTTAATATCTTTTAGTTAATGAATATATTATTGTTTGTGTTGTTAGTGCCATATTAGTTTGGTTAGCTTAATTAGCGTGTTGTTAGATACTATCTAGGAAGGTTATATTTCACACATATTTAGGCTATCTTTAACCTATTGTGAATGTTATTTATACTCCATAAATTATCAATATTAATAGTATGCCTTATATTTCTAATATGGTATTAGAGCGGGAGGATCGCTCTACTCTGGTGATTGACTCGGGATACCATGATCTGGTTTGGTGACCATTATTGATCTATAGGTGTGGACTCTATGGTTTGGTGACCATTGCTAATCTGTAGGTGTGGAATCCCAGGTACAATTGGCCTTGGCATGGATCTACAGTATTCAAAAACTACGAACACCTAGAGAACCTAATCATTACCCAACGATTAAGGTGGACACCCTCTAATAGAGACAAGTATGAGACTGATGATCCTACTCCAGACCTTAAAATAATGTGAATCATGTAGCTAATGAATTGGACTCTGATGACCTAACTAGATAGGTCATCATGATGTGGACTGTATTAACCTACCCCTACCAGATGGTGATAACCCTATGTAGTAGATCGAATATGGTGGATCAGACCTAGACTTATCGATCATAAAAAAATTAGATAGACCTTGTGGTGGACATCAAATGAGGAGGAGACGACCTGATTAGGTGGTCACACAACTATGAACATCAAAGAAATTTTATGTGGGATGACATGGACTCCCTAGAACCAACGTGAGTAGGCAACAAGAGAGGACCTAAAGATGTTAATCAACTCTAACATAGATTTGGAGGATACACTACGTGGTTCTAATGATGGACATTATTGAACACACGTGGATCTAATGATGGTATGTCTAAGTGAATATTAAACAAAAATTGGACAAAGGCTACGTGGTTTTAATGTTGGACATGACTGAACATACGTGGATCTAATGACTGGATATCTAAGTAAATACTGAAAAAAAAAATATGTATCCAATGAATTGGACTCTGATGACCTAACTAGATAGGTCATCCTTATGTGGACTAGATTGACCTACCCCCTACTAGACAGTGACAACCCTATGCAACAAATCGAATATGGTGGAGTGGACCTAGACTTGTCGACCATGAAATAACTGGATAGACCTTATGGTGGACATAATATGAGGAAGAGGTGACCTGATTAGGCGATGACCCAGCTTTTAACATCAAATAAATATGATGTGGGATGACATGGACTCCCTAGAACCAATGTGAGTAGGCAACAAGAGAGGACCTAGATATTTTTATCAACTCTAACATAGATTTGGAGGACATGCTACGTGGTTTCAATGTTGGACATGATTGAACAGACATGGATCTAATTACGGGATATCTAAGTGAATACTAAATAAAACTTGGACAAAGGCTACATGGTTTTAATATTGGACATGACTGAACACACGTGGATGTGATGATGGGATATCTAAGTGAATACTAAACAAAACTTAGATAAAGGCTACATGGTTTTAATGTTGGACATGACTGAACACATGTGGATCTGATGACAGGATATCTAAGTGAAGACTAAAAAAACATGGACAAAGGCTAGACAACCGACATGGTAAGAAGGACCAGCAACTGGCTGGAGTGTATGCACGGAGGGCAAAATAGACTACCAAGTGGTATTCAAAAACTTAATTGCAAGTTTTTCTTTATAAACCATACAATAACGCCTATACATCCCATGCAAGACTCAAATTGCATTTATTTTTGATGTGACACGTCTTCTATAACATTTTTCCCTGACGTACATAGCAAGCTATCAATAACAACATTTTAGAATCTTGCATAGGAGGTTATTGTATACCCACTGGTGAGGTAGCTTACTGAATTTTCTAAAAATTATGATTTTCCTACCCTAGCCCAAGTATTATTCTATAATTGCCTATGGATGTGCCAAATTTTGAATATGGATATTGTGTTGTTATCGCGCAACCATTTGATTTATCTAATTTGTAGGCTTTCCCACTTCAAATACACAAACTAGCATGATAAGGTAGTGATTTTGTTGTGCATAATATCATTGCATCATTCTAGTCAGTCACGATGGATGTCCCACAATCGAGGATGAGTTGCCATTGAAAACAGCTTAAAAACTTGCATTTATGCATTGTAGATCTGGATCCTTTTCATGCACCACATCTTTGGTGGATGGCACAAGGTTTTAAGTGACCATGATTGTTGTCATTTTAGGCATAGATCAATCAAATAGACTTGCAACTTGCAACATAATTCAATAATCATAGCCATTTTCCGTTGTTGATGATCTTCATTGTTGACAATAAATTTCAATTGATCGCAAACGATAGAGGATATTCAAACCACCGATCATCTACAGTAATGTTTCTAGATATATTGGCACTGGATATCTATGCAACAGAGTTGTAGATCCAAGAAGGTTAAATCTTGTATGCAATAATTTCATTGCAACAATATCTTCTACCCAAAATTTGTTACTCAGCAACAAATATCTACGACTCGATTTGTGCGTGTTTGTGAAGATGCCAAATTTTGGTTTCTTGGAAAAAAATTAAATCAAAAGAGGATTAATCCATTTCCATTATGAGTGATAATCCAGTGGTGTAAGGTTGATCGTAAAATGCAAGTAGTTGTTTACAGGAAAATAAATTTACCGCTAGGTGGTCATATCTCTCCCAGGAGACGTTCTATCCAGCAGTCGAACAAACAACACTGCATCACAATAGTCTATCTGCAGAGAGCGAGCAGAATAATATTGGGTTATTAAAATTAGAGAGCACATAGAAGATCATCAAAATTATGCAAAATATTCACGCACAACTTAGTAGCCAACACTTCATTGCAGGAAAAGCAAAATAAAGGTATTTTATTTACGTTTAATTTCCATCGAGGGTGGTAGCTCAGTCGGTAGCTTGTAGGGTGCTCAAGTGCTAAGGGCTAATAGGTCGTGGGTTCCATTCCCTCCAGCCCAAAGGTGATAGGTTTTTGCACCACATAATTTTTAAAAAAATTTTAAATTAATTTTTTTTTTTTTGAATTTACATGGTGGAATCGGTAGCCACCACGAATCCGGGCAGGGTGTCCAGCTTTTTATGGCCGCCACAGTATTCTATGTTTTCCGCCCCAGAATCCTCCACACAGATCTTCGCGTAGTTTTCCCCTATAACCACCATGCCACAATCATTTTAAACCTTTTACACCGCTGAAAGCACCAGGAAAGGGACAAGCATTTAGTCCAGCGAAAATTAAATTATTTTAATTTAGTTTAAAAATTAAATTACTTAAATTTGGCAATTTTTATTTTTCCAACCTTTTTGCACAAGTTAAAGAAGTTTATTGTAATAGCCCATGAGGCTCACAATATTTTGCATTATTTTCCAAACCTTTTTCCAATTTGGGAAAGACATTGAAATTGCCTACGAGGACATTGTAAATGCCCTAGAGGCTTCATAGCCACCATTTTTTGCAATAAGGGGGGATATCTATTTTTTTCCTCAAAGCCTAATTTTGTAAAAAAAATGGGGGAACAACTTGTTAAGGTCCATTTTTGGCAGCGATCGACACCTTAGCCACCTTAATCATTTTTTTGTAAATTTATATTGTAAGAGATGTATTTTTAGAAAATACCAAAACCTTAAGAAGATGGGTAGATCAAAGAAAAAGAATGCCCCAAAACCAACTGATGGTGTTGTTACATCATTTAAAGGTCCTTACTTTCCACCAAATATGGAAGGACCATATTTTTATGAGGATGGAAATTTTTTCAAACTACGCAATTGTGTAAGCTCCATTCTCAGTGATTATTAAGCTTATGAAGCCCTTCAGATCAAATGTGCTCTAATTCCTATTGGTGTTGTAAGGGCAATAAACATGTCATTAGTTGTTCTCGATATTACCCAATGTAAACATAAAAGGGATATAAGTGAGAAATCAAATGTCAAGCTCCTAATGGTCGATGCTTGTTGTGACACAAGTGACCTTGGACCCATGATGGCCAATGCTTGTTGTGATATAGGTGACCTTATACCTTCAATGGTATATTTAAGCTATAGAACAGGTGATCTCGTCACAATTGTAGATTTTTATTGCAACACCAGTGACATAAAAATTGATAATCCTAAAAAAAGCTTCATAATCTCATCAATTTTGACAAATGCCATATTATTAAAAGCATTCATGAAGATGAATAAATTAGGTGTTTTGAAAAACACACCAAAGGCTTTGAATCCAAACTAATGAAGAAAATGAGATTCAATGGTGAGAGATTAGGTAAACATGAACAAGGCATTATAACTCCAATAATGCTAAATGTTAGGCCAAAGAATGAATACCTTAGCTATAATGGACAAGCAAGTACCAGTAAAACCATGTTTGAAAAACCTAAATCTCTTACAACTCCTACATAGAATATTTGTAGTTATTATGGATGAATAGTACATATAGTAGCTAGGTGTTGTAAATTACATCCATGTGATTCATGTGGATGTACAGATCACTCCTCTTCAAATTGTTGGTACAAAGTGAAAATGGCAAACCAAGTTCATATTGATTGTGGATGGACAAATCTCACACAATGGATCAAGATGAAACAAATGTTGTATGGCTTCTACAAGAAAGGTAAAACCTATGGTATACTCAGAGGGAGATCCTGTGATAGACTGAGTGGTAGTCCTAGAGGTAATGAAACCATAGACAAATCTACAGATAAACCTAGGGATAAAGTTCCAGAGGCAAATCTACAGGTAGATCCAAAGGCAATGATCTAGAGGAAGATTTACAGACAGATCTAGAGATAAACCCATAGGTACAAATCCAGAGGTACACTTAGATATAAAGCCAAATCCATGAGCCAAAGCCTAAGCTAGAGCAAGAGCCAGCATATCAACATCTTTTAATTTCTCTTCTTCACTGTATTGAGATAGTTATATACATTACCCAAATAATGTAATAAGGGGGGATGTTAGAATAATATTACCTTACTTGGGTAATTAGTAGATTCTCCTAGGTTAGATATTTTACCCTAGATTAGATATTCGTTAATATATTTTAGTTGATGAATATATTATTGTTAGTGTTGTTAGCGCCATATTAGTCTAGTTAGCTTAATTTGCATGTTGTTAGCTACTACCTAGGGGTGTTATCTTTCACACGTATTTAGGCTATCTTTAGCCTATTGTGAATGTTATTTATAATCCATCAATATTAATAGTATACCTTATGTTTATAATAGTTATCTGGGATTTGGTGCAAGTGACAAACAATGAAATGCAAAGTCAAGGCATGGTCTATTTTTAAGGTAATATTGAAAGCTAGCTTTGAAAAGCCATGATGATATAACTATTACCTAATTTATGCAATAAAAAGGAAATCATGGTGCAACATCGAGGAGAAACAATGGTTAAAATATATACTAGCATACATAGTATCATGTAAATGATGGTTACGTATTTAAAACTTATTAGTTACTAAGGCTACAACTAAATAATTTTTAGATTTTTTTTTGGGATAAATCTTAAGACCTAGCAATGGGGAATGAGGTAGACACATTTCTACCACCATGTCCTATGAATATGACCAACACCTTCATGCCTAGTGGGATGCCTTTATCTAGGAATATGGTATACACATGCTACAAAGCTCCTTTAAATAGACTATTGCCATGTGGAGAGTCCATGATGTCTTGTTATCATGAATAGTCTTGTCAAAGAATTTATGACATAGATAGAAATGTCTGTTGGGACCTTGTTGGAAAAGAAGATAAGCATAGAAGAAATAAATATAACTGAATAATGCAAAACTTTGAAATGTATTACATTGAAAAAAAAAAAACATTAAGAAGGTAATCAGGAAATATGCATGAACAAAAAAACTTAACATAGATTTTAGGCCATAGAGAAAAGTTAGTATTTCCTTCAATATAGTAATTACATGCATGAACACTAGATAGTTGCCCCAAAAAACCCTAAAGTATATAAATATGATCCTCCCCAAGAAACCCTAAAATATATTATTATTTTATGTTATCTTGGAAACCCTAATTTTTACCTTGTGAACAACTACCCACAAAAAACAACTGCAACTACAGTGCCATAGTAGTTGCCAATCTTAACAATATCCCACTTGGCAACTATTGTAGTCAAGTGCTTATCCCACTTTGGTCTCTATACTAATTGAATTTTTTAGTACTCACTACCTTTGTCGAGGCATCAACTATCTTCACATCGGTCTTCACCTTCTGCAGATTTATTTCACCTTTAATTATTTCTTTGATAAAGTGAAACTTAACCATGATGTGCTTTATCCTGTTGTGGAATTTTGGATTGACAACAAGTTCTATAGTACTTTTGTTGTACACCATAATAGAATTGAGTCTTGTTGCATATCAACATCTGCACATAGTAATTTTAGCCATACCGCTTCGTTGCAAGACTCTACTTTTACAATATATTCAGCCTTTATTGTTGATTGTGCAACAACCTCCTATTTCTTGCTTCTCTATCTAATGGCTCCCTAGATAGTTAAAATAATTATGCACTTGTGGATTTTAATCCATCCACATCGCCTAAAAAATTAACATATACATATACCTTCAACTAGCTATCTCATGTAGCCTCATAATAAATTGTAATATTTTTTGTATGTTGTAGATACTAGAGTATCCTCTTCACGGCTATCCAATATTGCCTACCTAGATTTGACATAAATTTTATCACAATTTCAAATGCATGAGCCAAGTTAGGTCTTGTACACACCATTGCATGCATTAGCTTTCCAACTGCACTTGCATATGACACGTTTACCATTTTATTCTTTTTTACTTTAGTCTTTGGGCTTGTTGTGGCTGCTCCACAACGTACCCCAAAATTGGGGAACCACCTTTTTGTATTGAAATTTTGAGGACATTGGTTTTCTTTAAGTGATAAGGTTGAGATATCGATACCCTTGAGTGACAGTGTGAGTTTCAAGGTTCTTGCTTGTGTTATGCCTTCATGTGTTATTTCAACGTGCTTTGCTATTTTTGCTTGCGATGGAGGCTTTGGTTTTAAGTTTTGGTTTTAGTGTGGCCTCCTTGTTCATTTGGAGTTTTAATAATGTGAAACTTGGAAACTCATTGATTCAATTTTTAAAAGCAATAAATTTTTTTTAATTAAAACAAATCAAAATATATATGTTTATATATAATATATTTCTATATATAAATATATATGTATAAAAATAAAATAAAAGATGTATCATATGTTACACATATAAATATAAATATAAATTAAATATATATATATATATATATATATATATATATATATATATATATATATATATATTTATAATTATATTAAATAAAAGAAATAATAATAATAATAATAATAAAAATAGAAGGTAATTTTCACATTGAATGGTGACAATAATTCTTAGATATAAATATATACATTCAATAGAGTGGTGCATTCGGGTGATTTGATAGTTTGTTTTTATGAAATTGTTTTGAGATGTTGGCAAGTCATTACACAGTGGTGGTATGATGTGAAAGACCGGTGTAGAGGGTTGGTCAACAACGAGGTGCCGGGTCATCCATGACACAAAGATCGAGATGGGTAGCATCAGCGTAATGGACGTATCTCAGAAGCACGGGTGATGATGGAGCAATGGCTTCGTTTTGTTGTGATGGATGCTTGATGATGCCGGCCAGCACAGATAGAAGCTGACATGGCAATTAGGGTATGGTGAGGGTGCTATGACCCAAGACGTGGACCAATCCATGGATGGCTACAGAGGCAGATGAAGGACAGGTGACATGGATCATTCTTATTGATGTATCCAAAGGGCATGTCTGTCACTATGACGTCGCTCAGACTGTGTATCATCTGCGTATCATTGCTCATCCCAGCAAGGGTCGGATGTGGATACCAAATTATGGAAGTAACTTGGACTAGAGAACGTGACTTGGCGCATTGGGTAATGCATGAAGGGTGGCTAGAGGCAGACAAATATGAAATCAACAGCTTATTACATGGTTTGAAAGGTAGGAATGAATCGGTTACGTGGGTGAGTTGTCCTATGTGGACCTGTGGGAAACAGTGGAGGATTCATGGTAATAATGGAGCTGGATCACGATGATAGATACATGGACCTCAGACGAATAGTCATGCAAGCGGGCCCGAACAAGAAACGACTGGGCATTGACGAAACGGTGAGCCCATAGGGTGGCATTGATGTCTAACATGGAGAAGAGGATCGAATGTGTAGGCAACTACACATATGCAAGAGGTTAGAATGATCGATACAACAGAGAATATCGTAGGCTTCAGAGGAGATTACTGATGTGCCAGGTCGATATTCTAGGGTAAATTAACAACATATTATCTGAACGTGGTGACGATGAAGAGGTGTTAAAGTGGAATGAAATTCTAGCATAATAATATGCGAACAACATAGAATGGTAGCAATAATTTAGCAGATGAATACACGAGTAGCGGTTATCCTCAACAATAAAGTTGAAAGAAATATAGTTCCTTCAGTTATATGGAAATTTCATCCAAAGTTTATGACATAGGATGTTGTACGTGAGACACCACCAACTATCACAAAAATACAAAGATAACCACTTTGTCAGGCTCTACAACCCACCATGAAATCTACGTTGAAAACGACAAGATCTCATCGCCATGGTTCACACTTAAGCTAAATGAATCACCCTCAAATTACTATGAAAAGAGTGTGCTTTAGAATTGTGTGTTGTAGTCTCCAAGGTAACTTTCAAAAATGCATTGGCCATCAAATACATAGCCTTTAATAATTAGAGGAGGTCATGTATAGGTTGCCCAATATGCAAATAGAGAAAAATAATAGGAGCAATGAAGGACCCCATATGTTTAAAACATTATACAACAAGTGAATGGGGGTAGTATACCCAGCTTATGCATCTATGGTGGACATAACGTAGTCAGGATGGTCAATTAGAAAGCTTCAGTAGTGAGGATGCGACGGGGATCAACTTAATAGTAGTGGTGATATGGATAAACCTGGAAGCAGTGACATGGATGTCTATGTGGGCGAAGGGAGCAGTTGTTGGTGTTTGAGTGCAGGCTCATTGCCCGAGATGTGAAATGTATAGGTGACTGTAGAGATGAGGTGAGGGAGTCCCGGTAAAAGAGCAGCAGCATTCGAAGCAATTGGACATCAAGGTGAGCGACAATATCATCCAGCAAACAGTGATCCATGGTGGAGAATAACAATGTTATTGATGACATGGACGTATAAATGCAGAGGAGCAGTGTTTCGAATTGGGTTTCAATAAATCGTCTTGATAGCCATATTGTTAGAAAGGTACAACATTGTGAATCAGATGCCAATGGGTACACTCACTATGAATAAACTTGGTGATGTGGTATGTTCTCTCCATTGGTATCCCCCATAAATAGTGATGTGGCATATGATATGGAGTGCCCTACATAGTGGTTAATCAGTAGTGCATTGTGGCACGTACATATGTATCAAATGGCGAGACAAATGAGATGTCAAGATCATGCATTATATAAGGAACATTTGTTATTGCCTATTTGTAAACCAATGGTTATATTACACTGAATGTCCACAAGAGCAAGACTGAAATACAGTGATGTGGGGATTATGAAGTTAAAGCCTTACGGAGAGGTGTTAAATTAAATTTACCAATAAAGTTGTTACCGAAGATCTCACCAAAATAATAACAATGAGAAAGCGTTACAAACAGAAAGCAAGCGTTAGGAGGTGAGGATCTTTGTAAATGCAAGGAGAACGCGTGTGCCCTCTGTCTCACATTTGGCTGTATGAGGGTTTATAATATGCTATTGTGCAAAGTCAAGTTCACTAAAGGCAGTGAATCATTGCCTAAAAAAGGGGGAATAAACGTTACCATAAGGAGGTTAATGAAAAGAAATAATGGCTATTCAGTTGGGGGATCATTATGCTTACTGCTACGATAAAGGACCTGAAATGAAAGAGGTAAAAGGGAGTTAGTTAAAAATTGATCATCAAGAATGATTGGCATGGAAGGGAGAGCATCTAGAGCCAAACAGGAAATGAAATGAAAGGGCATTTCCATAAGCTTTAAATACTTAAATGAATTACAAAGAAAGGGCAAGATATTTTAGGACATGGAGGATCCTCTTGGAGGCAAGATGCTGCTGGAATTGGAATGTAAACAAAAATATATTTATTTGTTTTGATGCAAACATTGTAGGATTTCTGCACCTTGTGAGAAAAATAAGAGGAGAGCCATTTTTGGGTGTTTTAATTTAATGTCTATATTTATTTTCTCTATTTTTTTGGATTTATAAATAATATTTAATGCATTTCATGGTTGCATTGTTGAATATCCAGAAACATAGAATTTATATTTTCCTTAGAGTCTTGCACCTAATTTATTTTGAGATGTGCAAATGCAGTTTTGGTTAAGTTGGGTTACACTCAAAAAACTCTCACATCTCAGGTTTTGCAAGATAGGGTAGCTTGAAACTTCTATCAGCTGTTTTCTGTGTTTATGTGTTTTATTTCAATTTTCAAATTTTATTTTTATTCTTCTAACCCTTCATTTTGCAATTTTTTTTAATTTTGAGGATTAAAATGACAAAATGAATACATGGGTATGAATAATGAGTTTCATCCTTTCATCCAAAACAAATTCAAACTCATTTTGAAGTCATTTTGATTTTATAAAAATTGTTGAAAATTGATGTTATATCAGGTTTTTATAATTTCAAAAATTCACATTTTTTCACATTTTGAAGGTAAATCAGATTTTTTCAGCTTTACATTTTTATTTGCAAGCATAAATGAAATTTCCTTTATGAAAATTTCAATTTTATTAAAGGGAAGTGATTTATATGGCACTTCATAGGCCATAATTTTCGAAGCAATAAATTCACCTCACAATTCTAATTTCAATAAAGAGATGTAATTTATACATTACATCAAAGGCTATTGTTTTAAAAGCATTAAATTATGTCTTCTTTATGAAAATTATGATTGCATTAAAGAAGGATAATTTATAATGACATTTTAAGGCCATTATTTTAAAACAATAAATTATCATATCTTTATGAAAATGAAATTTCATCAAAGAGGGATAATTTATTTATTACATCAAAGGCTCTCTCTATTTATGATAGAAGTGACAATTAAAGGAATCTAATCTTCATTTCACATTGACATTTGGAGAGATTTTAATATTCTATTTTATTGTTCGAAATAGGGTTTAATACAAGATAAAAAGATAAAACCTACCTTAAAATATTTTCAAGATAAAAGGAATTAAGGTTTTACATCGTGGTCATATGAGGGCCAATTCACATTTTCCTTTTATTTTAAGTTTCATGAATATTTAATAGCATAGCAAGATAAAATAAACCAACACAGACCCCTTGTTAACAATTACTTACAATCACTAAGGTATTCCTAGCATTTAATTGATATATCTTCATTGAGATTACTAATACATGTGTGAAAGACTTATATAGCGAAACTTTGGAGAAGTTGTTTTGGTTTATAACTTCTTTGCAAGAGAGGGTTTTGTGATAAAAATCCTAAGGGTGAGTGTGGTTTTGCAATTGGAAAAGATTACAACTCAACATTTTGGTGCTAGAAGGAGGGCATGAATTGGTGTTATTTTATTTATGATAAATTGTCCATTTTTGTTTCAAATGCTTTTGACTTATTCGTGCAATGAAATATGTGATATTGGTGTAACTTTGAGATTTTTAAATTGCTAAATATTTCAAGCCCGTTTGACTAGCATATTTGGCCTCCTTTAGCACTCAACACTTTGGGAGCTAGGAGGGCTTGAATTGATTTATTTTATTGCTATTTAAATGCTAAATTGTTCATTTTACTTGAAAGAGTTATTTAAATACATTGGTCTTGACTAATGAGATTTCATTGATTACGTTCATTGATTCTAACATTATCTATTTTGATGATGCATTAATGATAATTTGTTGTAAATTTGATAATGTTATTCAAAGTCATGATTTAATTGATATACATATTTTGGTTAATGCTAACATGATAATTCATATGTTAAAAATTTGAGATTGGTTAGTGATTTCATGCTTCTTTACAAGAAATCTTTATTTGACTAACAAAATTGGTTTTGAAGTTATTCTTTGAGTTTCACTAATGGCATCGGTTTTTCTAGCCAGGATAGGAATTTCATTGTGGATAGCTAACTATTATAGTCAGTTAGACATGCCTACTCATCAAATTTATCAAGTGTAGAAAATTATTCACCCATGTTTAAGTAGGATGTGACCTCGATTAAGGAACATCTTCAAAGATACAAGGACATCTTAAGGAATTTGAAAATGTGGAATGGAGATATTCCTTGTAAATTTTTTTGTACACACTGGATGAGGTTGCATATGAGTGGTACCTATACCTACATGTAGGATCCATCACTTCTTGGGCTCAACTAGAAGCAACATTTACTAACCATTTTGGAAAACAAGTTGACCTAGTTTTGATGTTAAATCAGTTTATCTTTATTTGTAAGGAACCTAATGAGTCTATGAGTGAATTCAATGATAGGTTTCATAAGTTGTATATCGAAGTGGTGCCCCATTTCATAATTTTGGAATAGAGAGCTATTCAAATATACATGGGAGCCATACACCTAATAGTTACTACATTTTAAAGCGAAAATCTTGATGATCCATCTTTACATAGATTCTATGAGGCCACAATAGCATTAGAACAATGGTGTGTTTAAGAAATAGAAGAGGTGGATCAACCATCATTGCTTAACCCTAGGGTGAAAAATCAATGGGACGAAGTTGAATTTCCAAATATTACAACCACCTTATATTTTATATAAGAGGATGTGTAAGTCTCAAAGCCAAGCTCCATTAATAAATATTGGGATAACCTTTTGGAGAAAAATACAAGAGTTGATCCTATTTAAGAAACCCTTGACTCACCAAATATGGTTGAGAGTGAATTTGAGGAGTCAAGAGATGAACCTAAAGACATTATGGAATATCATCACTCATTTTTAGAATATGATCATTGTAAATATCAAGAATGCCAATATGAGTCTAGTTGTGATGAGCTTGAGATGAGTGGATCAAAGTTTTGGTTTACAAGTGAGGTTGGGGATGATCATAGAAATAATAATATAAAAATTGATCCCATTATAGAAATCCCTAAGTCATCAAAAGTGGTTGAAATAAAATCAATAAATGAATTCAAAGACATAGCAGAATTTCACCACTTGTTCTTGGAAGACACTTTGTATGAGACAGTTGAAACTGATGGCCAAGAAAACCCACACCTTCCAAACTTTGATAAAATTTAATTTTGGGTTAAAAATGAGTATTGTGATCTTGCAATATTGAATACAAAGAGTAGTCCACTTTCAAAATTAATTGAACCATCTAAGGAAGGTGAAGGTGATTTTGAAGATCAACCCATTGATGAACTTGAAGCATGTGAAGGTATGGTTGAACCTCACATCCCAATTTTAGAATATGATCATTGTTTTTGGAATAAATAGGAGAATTTTATCGCTCTTTCTAATGAAGTACTCGCTTCAACTGATATGCAAGAAAAGTTGCAAATGCTAGTTCTATAGCTTAAAGGAAACATCTCTCAACTACAAGAACAAAGGCATTAAGATGTGTATCTTGATGATGCTCCAAATCAGCTCATGAGATAAAGGTCAGAGATACTAAAAGTGATATTATTTTGTACAATGGATGGATCCTAGAGTATTCTAGTTTTGAAACATGTGACGAAATATGACCTTCCATAAATTTGGATGAGATGATAAATTTGATGATCAAAGCCTTCAACATCCTCAAGATGATGACAAGGAAAAATTTGAAGAATAATTTCTTGAATATTTTGAGGAAGAAATAATATGTCTGGTTAAAACGAAATGGGAATAATATGCTCACTCTAAACCTCCTAATAAAATTTTTGTGTCAATCAATATGCAAGATAATACAATTGCTTCCTCACATGAGGAAATTACAAGTCTTGTACAATTTTAAAAAGTTTTGGAAGAAGGTTTCGAATATCATATATTATTGAAAGTGACAATGATGCTGCTACCATGGATAAATAAGGAGAATCACTTGCTTTGGTCCCATTTTATGGGCATGGAATCAAAAATATTGATCCATCTATTGGATCTACAATGTCAATGCCATATCGAAATGAGAAAAATCTAGAATCTAAATGGTTTGGGATTGATATAACAGATGATTCAATTGAAAATGTTACTTTATCTGAAACAACTCAAACGGTTGATAAGGAGCATGTGTTATGCAATACATACCTAGATAGAGAAGACTCATGGTTTGAAAAGGATGGACATGTTTTTACTTTGGTGCCTAATTTTGATGTCTTTGATAAAAAGGTCATGGACAAAGAAAAAGTGCTACATGATGATGATGATCAAGATCATGAGAGAAAAGAGGAAGTTACAAATTCTCTTCAAGTAATGGTAAATGGAAATGTGCCAAAGGTAAAATCTCACCTTTTGTGTTCCAACATTCAAACTCCAAGTGAAGGTTTGCCTAATTGGTTGTTGGATTCAAATGCTATCAATAATGAAATACCATTTGTGGTTGATAAATAATTTGAGTTAATTTCTCCTCACACCACTAATGTATTGCTTTGTTGAATAAAAAGTAAGTTAATGTGCTTGAAGTGTTAAATCAAGTTCATAATCAATTAATTATTGAATCTAGGATATAAACTTATGATGATCCTCATTTAATAAATATCCTAGATGCTTGCAAGTTGTTACATAAGCATGATTGATCTAAAGATGTGGAAAATGAATTGGCTTGAAAATTTATAGAAATAGGCTCCTATTTGCAAGGTTTCATATTTGAAAAGGAAAACCTAATTCTAAATCATGAATCAAATTGTGAAGTTGATATCCTAAGGAACAGACAAGAAAGAATTAAAAAAACAATTATTGTCTTATCAATTTGATGATTCGAAAATCCACTATGGGATTACTAATGCAACTAAATCAAATTGGTGGGGTGAGAGAGGTATGATGAAGATTGTTGTATTGTTTGGTCTAATATTATTTTCATTGGATTCTTGCAAAGCTTAGCATGCATATCATATTATATGTCTTATGAAATGCGCTAATTATGTTTAGGATCTAGGGAGATGATAGCTCAAATTTTACACCATATTGTACATTTGTATATAGTTTTAGTTTTTGCTTTATTTTTGTTCTTTGTCCTTGATTTTTTAATTGGATGTAGTTTTGGTTTGTGCTTTTAGTTTTTTGTGTTGGTTTGTTCACCTATTTTGAGATGATGTTTCATGGTCACTAACTTATGATATCTTACCCATTTTTGTGCTCCTTTGTGAAGTAGGTTGGATTACCTAATTTGAAAGAAGGTGAACCTGAGAAAAGGGATATGAATTATTTGTGATCATGCTCATATTATAGGACTAAAATTATGGAGAGTAGGACAACGAAAAAATTTGTTAAATATCCACATGTAACACTTTAAAAGGTATTTCTAGAAGTCTTAAAAGATGAAATTATCGTGATTTGCAGATTAAGGCAAAAATTCAACACACTCTATCTTTATGCTTCCTAACCCTATACATATGTTATTATAAATCCATAAAAAAAAAAAAAAAAAAAAAAATGAGCATTAAAAATCTTGATCAAATTAGTCACAAAGTCTAGATAAACTCTACCAGGGCTATGGACGCATAATCAACAATAAGGCTTTGTCTAGACACAAGTTGATTATAAGAAATGCTTTGCAAAGAATGTAGAAAACACAAGGGTGAGTTAGATAAAACCTACAGGGTCTATAGATGTCTGACTGGCAGTAGGGGTCTATCTGTAAAAGATACTTTTATGAGTCGTGATTCATAGCCTAAATGCAAATCTGATGATGGAATCTAGAAAATTTCAAGAGATATAAAATTAATTCACTACTTCACACACTAATCAAAAGCATTTGGATTAATTGTTTTTATTTGAAGTTGTTTATTCCACCTTCTCGGGACATCGCTAAATAATTGTTATTTCACTAATCTTTTATGTTCTCATTTCATATTGGGTTCTTCACCCAAAATGCTCAGGAGCATTTCCTAGCAGAGTCACCATTTGTTGTGGTTGCTCCACAATGTACCCCAAAATTTGGGACCCACCTTTTTGTTTTGAATTTTTGAGGATATTGGTCTTCTTCGAGCGATAAGGTTGAGATATCGATACCCTTGAGTGGCAATGCGAGTTTCAAGGTTCTTGCTTGTGTTATGCCTTCGTGTGTTATTTTGATGTGCTTTGTTGTTTTGGCTTGTGATGGAGGCTTTGGTTTTAGTGTGGCCTCCTTGTTCATTTGGAGTTTCAATAATGTGAAGCTTGGAAACTTATTGATTCAATTTATAAAAGCAATAAAAAAATTTAATTAAAACAAATCAAAATATATATTTATATATAATATATTTTTATCTATAAATATATATATATATATATATATATATATATATATATATATAAAAATAAAACTAAAATAAAACATGTATCATATGTTACACATATAGATTAAATAGTAGTGTATGTATATATATATATATATAATTTTATTAAATAAAAGAAACAAAAAAACAATAATACTAATAATAGAAGGTAATTTTCATATTGAATGGTGACAATAATTCTTAGATATAAATATATACATTTAATAGGGTGGTGCATTCCGATAATTTGATAGTGTTTTTACGAAATTGTTTTGAGATGGGTAACTTATATGTCCACCTTTTGGTAGGTCATTACACGGTGGTGGTACGACATGAAAGACCAGTGTAGAGGTTTGGACAACAACAAGATACCGGGTCATCCATGAGACGAAGATCGAGATGAGTAGCGTCAACATAATGGACGTAGCCCAAAAGCATGGACGATGATGGACCAACAACTTCATTTTATTGTGATGGATGCTTGATGATTTCGACCAGCGTAGATAGAAGTCGACATGGCAATTAGGGTATGGTGAGGATGCTATGACCCAAGATGTGGACCAATCCATGGATGGCTACAAAGGTAGATGAAGGACAAATAACTTGGATTGTTCTTATCGATGTATCCGAAGGGTACGTCTGTCATTATGATGTTGCTCACACTATGTACCATTTGCGTATCACTGCTCATACCAGAAAGGGTTGGATGTGGATATCAAATCACAATAGTGACTTGGATAGGAGAATGTGACTTGGCGTATTGGGTAATGTACGAACGATGAAGGGTGGCCAAAGGCAGACAACTATGGAAGTAGCAACTTATTACATGGTTTGAAAGGCAGGGACAAACCAGTTATGTAGGTGAGTTGTCCTACGTGGACCTACGAGAAATAGTGGAGGATTCATGACTAATGAATATGGATCACGATAGTAGATACATGAACCCGAGATGGATAGTCACACGAGTGGGCCTGGGCAAGCAATGACTAGGAATTGATGAAATGGTGAGGGCCTGGGCAAGCAATGACTAGGAATTGATGAAATGGTGAGCCCATAGGGTGGCATTGATGTCTAACATGGAGAAGAGGATCGAAAGTGTAGGTAGCCACGCATACACAAGAGGTCAGAATGATGGACACAACAAAGAATATTACAGGCTTCAGAGTATATTACTGATGTGTCAGGCCAATATTGTAGGGTAAATTAACAGTGTATTATACAAATGTGGTGACGAAGAAGAGGTGTTAAAGTGGAACAAAATTCCAGCATAAGAATTTGTCAACATAGGATGGCAACAGTAATTTAGCAGATGAATACATAGATAGCGGTTCTCCTTAGCAATAAATTTGAAATAAATACAGTTTCTTCGGTCGTATAGAAATTTCATCCAAAGTTTACGATATAGGATGCAGTACGTGAGACACCACCAACTATCTCAAAAATACAAAGATAACCACTTTGTCAGGGTCTGCAACCCACCATGAAATCTACATTGAAATTGATAGGAGATCGTCACCATGGTTCACACTTAATCTAAACAAATCGCCCTCAAAATTTTGTGGGAAGAGTGTGCTTTAGAACTGTGTGTCGTAGTCTTTAAGGTAAATTTCAAAAATGCATTGGCCATCAAACACATAGCCATGAATAATTGGAGGAGGTCACATATAGGTTGCCCAATATACAAATAGAGAAAAATAATAGGAGCAACGAAGGACCCCATATGATTAAAACATTATACAGCAAGTGAATGGGGGTAGTATACCCAGCTTATGCGTCTATGGTGGACATAACATAGTCGGGACACAGTTAGAAAGCTCTGGTAGCCAGGATGTGACGGGGATCAACTTCCGATAGTGGTGAGATGGATAAACTCAGAAGCAGTGACATGGATGTCTACATGGATGAAGGGAGTAGTTGTTGGTGTTTGAATGCAGGCTCATTGCCCGAGACGTGAAATGTATAGGTGACTATAGATATGAGGTGAGGGCCTCCCGATAAAAGAGCAGCAGCATTCAAAGCACTTGGACATCAAGGCAAGCGACAATATCATCCAACAAAAAGTGATCCATGGTGGAGAATAACAATGTTACCGATGACATGAATGCAAAATTATGGAGGAGCAGTGTTTCGAATTGGGTTTCGATAAATTGTACTAGTAGCCATATTGTCAAAAAGATACAACATCATGAATCAGATGGCAATGAGCACACTCACTATGAATAAAGTTGGTTATATGGCACATTCTCTCCTTTGGTATCCCCCATCAATGGTGATGTGGCATATGATCTGGAGTGCCCGGCATAGTGCCTAATCAGTAGTGCAATGTGGCACGTACGGATGTATCAAATGGTGAGACAAATGAGACATCAAGGTCATGCATTATCTACGGGATATTTGTTATGAACTATTTGTAAACCAATGGTTATATTACACTAAATGTCCATGAGAGCAATACTGAAATACCATAATATGGGGATTATGAAGTTAAAGCCTTATGGAGAGGTGTTAAAATAAATTTACCAATAAAGTCGTTGTTGAAGATCTCACTAGAATAATACCAATGAGAAAGCATTATAAAAGAAAGCAGGTGTTAGGAGGTGAGGATCTTTGTAAATTCAAGGAGAACGCGTGCACCCTCTGACTCAAATTTGGTTGTATAAGGGTTTACAATATGCTAATGTGCAAATTCAAGTTCACTAAATGTAGTGAAGCATTGTCTAAAAAAGGAGGAAATAAACGTTACCATAAGGAGGTTAATGAAAGAAAATAATAGCTATTCAGTTGGGGATCATTATGTTAGGATCTCATCCTAGTCTTTAATGTAATAATTTTCTTGATGTAATAATTCCTAGTGAACGTGGGTAGTACCCATGATTAATATTTTGTAATGTTCTAAGTTTTAGCTTAGGTAGTGCCTATGACAAATGACACCCTTTTTTATGTAACACATGGTAGACAGGTTAGGTAATGTGGCCTTGTGCATGTAATTTGAGTGGCATTGTGCATGTAATTCGTGTGGCATTATGCATGTAATTTGAGTGGCATTGTGCATGTAATTCAAAGTGGCACTATGCGTGTAATTCGGGTGGCATTATGCATGTAATCCAGGTGGTATTTTGCATGTAATTCAACCTTGGAAGGAAACTCTTTAAATACCCAAAAAGGCACCAATGTAATCATATTTTTTGCAAATTAATGAAGTGTTGAAGGAGGTTGCCCCCTTGAAGAGGCCTGCGATTCTATCTATTGTGAGATTGTTCCTTTTAAGTAATTTATGTTATCATATGCATTTAATTCTAAATATTTTTATAATGTTTTTGTGAGTTTATTTCCAAGCAAATGTGTGAGTGTGTTTATTTGAGTTGAGAGTGTGTTGTTTAGTATATTTTATAGTAGGATCTTAACAAGTGGTATCAAAGCACTTTCTAGGGCTAAGTTCTACTGCAACTGCAACGATTCTTGCCATACAATCCGCCTGCTAGGTATAAATTATGTATGTTTTTTTCGTTCCTGTTTTCTTTATTAAAAAAAAATCTAAAAAATACAGTGCATTTTGTTTCCAAACCAAAAAAAAATCTTTTTAGTTGAGTAGGTAGAAACCCTGTGCCAAGGGTTTTAAAATATCGTGAAGGATCTATCATTATTGGCTAAGCTAGATAGCTCATAAAGCATCTAGTGAAGTGAGGGGCGATCAGACTCCAATACTCAGGCCTCAGACAGAACTCGCGCATGGACTTGAGCTCCCACGTATCTTTAGGTATATTGAGAGACCATCTAGGTTTAAACAAACTTTTAGCCATTAAGAATATTTTCGGCCTTGTATTACTCATAGTCTACAGGACACAACATCTTGGACGATTACTCTCTTGTATTGTTAGAGAGGTAGGTAATTTTCTCAAGGCTATGTGTGGAATCCTCCTTGAGTAGTGGCCTAAAATATTGGTCTGAGCACCATTGTTCATCACTGTCAGTATAATAGAGGGCTTATGGGTGGTACATACTCCTCTACCTAGCATTCCCTAGTTTTGTTAAAACTTCAACATGTAAAAAATGAAAATATAAAAAAAGAAAACCAAACCTCCCTATTCGTAAACCTGCATTTCACATCCCCAAAAGTGAGCATATGAGAAAGGAGTCTTCTACTAAAAAAATAATAGAAAGTACATGCATTCTAGATAGACAATGAGGGTGACACTTAAGTTGACAGTCTGGAGAATAACAGTTAAATTTACAGTGGCAGTCTCAATCAGGTCAGTCAGGTTAGAGAGGTCAGCACAGTCAGGTCAAAATTTACTATTTTTAGGGTCAGAACAGAACTTTCATAATAGTCACTTGTAATATATAGAGAATCTTGGGGCTAGTGAGGTCAGAGAGACTATCAATACTGGGCCAACCAGTGAGAGCATGACATGAGGGCAGTTATAGATAGTGCTCCAGTACCCAACTTTTGCTCTGTAGCTCAGAATTAAAAACTATAAACATCATTAGACTCAGCAAAACAAGAGAAAAAAAAATTGGGGTGCCAAAAAGTAGTGTTGAGAGATATAGCTCATTATGACCACCTCTTCGAGCTGATCATTTTGATATATAGCACCCAAGCACTTTTTTGGGCACTTACTAAAAATAGTGTCCTAAAAACTCAATTCTATTTTTAGTAACTGGTCACAAAAGGATTCAAAATGGCCCAGGGTACCCATGGACATCAAAAAGAACTAGACCACTTGGAATCCTTAACAAAAGCCATTGAGAACTTGCACTCGACTTTTCACTCCATAAGGGAAGAAGTCCAAGGTCTTCGCCTAGAGCATGAGGCCACTAGTAACCGCTTAGAAGAAGCACTGATAGAAGTAGACAACAAACTAAAAAGAGGACCACCCAAAATAGAACACCAATCTGAGGGTTCTGCAAGGAATCATGACCATAATCCATCCTTTAAAATGCTCAAATTAGAATTTCCCAAATTTAGTGGGAAGGATGTTGATGGGTGGCTATGTAGGGTTGATCAATTCTTTAGACTTCATAATGTCCCCATATTTCATCGATTCTAAATGGCTTCCTTTAACTTGGAATCTGAGGCTCTACACTGGTTTCAATGGTTACGTATTGCCAACCCAAATCTCTGTTGGGAGAATTTTGAATCCCAACTACTCACTCGATTTGGTCCTAGTGAGTATGACAACTTCACAAGGGCCTTGACCAAACTACAACAAACAGGGTCAATCTATGAATACCAAGCTCAATTTGAAAAATTGGCCAATAATACAAGAGGATTGAATGAAGGGTTCTTCCAGAGTTGTTATATCAGTGGGTGGAAGGGGGAACTCCAAGCGAAAGTAAGAATTTTGAAACCATAAACTATGATGGAAGCTATCAGTTTGGCCCATTTGGCCGAATCTAAACTCTCTACCCAAAGGCACCCATCAAATTTTCTTCAAAATAGACCTTCATTTTCTTCTCGATACCAACACCCAGTTGATAATAAACCTGCTGCACCCAAGCGCCTAACCATAGAAGATATGGATGCATGCCGTTCCCAAGGATTATACTACAATTGTGATGAAAAGTTTTTTAAAGGGCATAAGTGTGCACACAAAAAAATATTCTTGATAGATGTTGAAGAACCTGATAACTCTGACCAGAGTGATGAGGATGAGGACCCTCCGAAAACACTTTCTCCATAAGAAGAAGTGAAACAGGAACCTAAGACAACAATTACAGTACATGCTCTTGCAGGCATTGCTACTCCACAAACCATGAAGGTTGCGAGATTTTTCAAGGGTCAACGTCTTTCCATCCTTATGGATTCGGGAAGCACGCACAACTTCATTGACCCTAGAGTTGCTCAACGGGAAAATTGCTATATCCACACTTGTAATTCCTTTGAGGTCATGGTAGCCAATGGGGGAACCTTACCTTGTAAAGGAAAATGTCACAATGTTAAAATCAAGATAGGGGACTATGAACTCAAGCAGGACATGTTTGCCCTCCAATTGGGCGGATGTGATATTGTTTTGGGATCTCAATGGTTGAGTACATTGGGCACTATCAATTGGAACTTTGTCGAACTCTGGATGTAGTTCTCCCAAAACGGACAAACACACATCATCAAGGGCTCCCCAACAGGAACACCTCAAATTATTAGTTCAAATGGCATGGAGAAATTGCTAAAGAAATCATCACGTGGGACCATTGCACAACTATTCTCCATCCAACCATCCACCTCTCAAATGGGTGAAACCCCATCAGAACTGCAACAGATTCTCCACAAACATGAGGCCATATTTGTGAAACCAACTACACTACCATCGCATCGCTCTCACGACCATGCCATTCCATTATTGTCGGATAGTGCACCTCCCAATATTAGACCATACATGTACCCTCATTCCATGAAGTCAGAGATTGATACAATGATACAAGAATTACTCAATGCGGGTATCATTCGACCTAGTACTAGTCCCTAATATGCACCAGTCTTACTGGTCCTTAATAAGGATGGCTCCTAGCGACTATGTATTGACTACCGGGAACTCAACAAGATAACTGTCAAGGATAAATTTCTTATCCCTATGGTTGATGAATTACTAGATGAATTACATGGTACCATGTACTTCACCAAGCTAGAACTTTGCTCTAGGTACCATCAGATCCGGCTCAGGGATGAAGATATTCCTAAAACTGCTTTTTACACTCATGAAGGTCATTATGAATTCTTGGTAATGCCATTTAGTCTCACAAATGCTCCTTCCACATTTCAAATCCTGATGAACAACATCTTTCATCCTTTTTTGTGGAAGTTCATCCTTGTGTTCTTCGATGACATCTTGATTTACAATCACACATGGGAAGAGCATCTCAAGCATGTAGATCAAACCCTACAACTATTGGCCGACCATCAATTATTTGCAAAAATGTCCAAATGTTCCTTTGGTTTGACTAAAGTGGAGTATCTGGGACACATTGTCTCAAAGGATGGTGTCAAGGTTGACCTTAAGAAGATCCAAGCAATCCAATAATGATCGAAACCTTGCACTCTCAAGGAACTTCGAGAATTTTTAGGGCTTACAGGCTATTACCGTAAATTTATCTATAATTATGAAAAGATAGCCGCCCCCCTCACCTTCATGTTGAATAAGGATTCTTTTACTTGGACAGGGTCAGCTGAGTAAGTATTCTTGGAACTCAAGCATGCCATGACCACCACTCCAGTTTTAGCCATGCCAGACTTCTCTTAAAAATTTGTCATTGAAAGTGACACTTCTGGTCATGGTATTGGGGTAGTATTGATGCAAGAAGGATGCCCTTTGGATTTTACCAGCAAAGCCCTATCTGATTACAATTTAGGGAAATCCACATGTGCCAAGGAATGTTGGCAATATTGCATGCAGTCCTGCATTGGCGACCTTACCTCATTGAGCGCTATTTATCCATCAAAACTGACCACTAGAGTATGAAATAATTTCTAGAACAACGGGTTTCCACACCCGAGCAACAAAAGTGGGTATCAAAACTCATGGGCTACGATTCTGACATCACGTACAAAGAAGGAAAGGAGAATCTTGTGGCGGATGCTCTCTCTCGCCAATTTGAGACCCTTAGTATGTTGTGTGCCATTTCTACACCATTGCCCCAATGGATTGAGCCCTTACATCAAGAAATACTTCAAGATGCATATTTGAAAGACTTGGTTGCTTCACTTATGGATGATCCAGAGTCTACACTAGGATATAGTTGGGATGGCCAGGATCTGCGTTACCATCAACGCCTAGTTCTTCCTCCTAAGTCCCCACTTTGAGAGCTCCTCATGAAGGAATTACATGCTACTCCATCTGTTGGCCATTCAGGGTTCCTAAAAACTTATGAGTGACTCAAGCGCACCTTCTTTTGGAAAGGTATGAAATAGGACATTCACTATTTTATAGCTGACTGTGACACATGTCAAAGGATGAAAGGGGAAACAGTGCACTCTTTGGGCACTCTTCAACAATTGTCGATCCCAGAGCAGGTGTGGACTGACATCTCCATGTACTTCATAGAAGGGCTACCTAAATCTGGAGGCAAGTCAGTTATTTTTGTGGTAGTGGACCGCATTTCAAAGTATGCTCATTTTTGTGCCCTAACCAATCCTTACACAACATCCACTATTGCCCAAATTTTTCTTGACTCCATCTTTCACCTTCATGGCATGCCAGCCTCCATTGTATCTGATCGTGATCCCACCTTTACTAGAAATTTTTGGCAAGAGTTGTTTAAGTTGCAGGGGACTCAGCTCAAAATAAGTTCAGCCTACCATCCGTAAATGGATGGTCAAATAGAGGTTGTTAATAATGCTTGGAAACCTACCTTCGTTGCTTTGCCTTTGATCATCCTACTCATTAGGCAAAATGGCTTTCCTTGGCCGAATGGTGGTACAACACTTCCTATCATACCACCACCAAACTCACACTGTTTGAGGTAGTTTATAGGCACCCTCCACTCACACGTTCCTCCTACATTTCGGGCAGCTCCAAGGTCCAAGTCGTTGATAATGCTCTGAGTCAACACACCGAGGTCCTCCGCCAACTCAAGCAAAATTTGAACATGGCCCAGAATCAGATGTTCCAACCAGCTGATCAGCATCGTTCTGAGTGTAGTTTTGATGTGGGTGACATGGTCTTCCTTCGCTTGTAGCCATACAAACAATCTTCCCTACAACTTCATAGGTGTTAGAAGCTCGCTCCAATATTATATGGTCCTTATCAGGTTCTACAATGGATTTGCCCTACAGCTTACAAATTGGCTCTTCCCCCCTCTTCCAAGCTCCACCCTATTTTTCATGTTTTCCTTCTCAAGAAAGTTGTGGGCACAAAGGTACATGTTCAATCAACACTCCCCGAATTGGATGAAGAAGGCTCCATCTTACTTGCACCTGAGCAGCTGCTGGATCATCGAAATTGCACTCTGTGCAACCGTACCATTACAGAGGTCCTTGTTTAGTGACATGGGCTTCAACCTGGGGATGCTACATGGGAGTATCTCCATCAACTCTAGCAATAGTTTCCTCATTTTTAGCTTTGAGGAAAAAGCTTCTTCAAGGAGAAGGGCATGTTAGGATCTCATCCTAACCCTTAATGTAATAACTTCCTTGATGTAATAATTCCTAGTGAACGTGGGTAGTACCCATGATTAATATTTTGTAATGTTCTAAGTTTTAGCTTAGGTAGTGCCTATGACAAATGACACCCTTTTCTATGTAACACATGGTAGATAGGTTAGGTAAGGTGGTCTTGTGCATGTAATTCGAGTGGCATTGTGCATGTAATTCGTGTGGCATTATGCATGTAATTCGAGTGGCATTGTGCATGTAATTCAAAGTGGCACTATGCATATAATTCGGGTGGCATTATGCATGTAATCCAGGTGCCATTTTGCATGTAAGACAACCTTGGAAGGAAACTCTTTAAATACCCGAAAAGGCACCAATGTAATCATATTTTTTGCAAATTAATGAAGTGTTGAAAAAGGTTGCCCCCTTGAAGAGGCCTACGATTCTATCTATTGTGAGATTGTTCCTTTTAAGTAATTTGTGTTATCATATGCATTTAATTTTGAATATTGTTATAATGTTTCTGAGTTTATCCAAGCAAATGTGTGAGAGTGTGTTTATTTGAGTTGAGAGTGTGTTGTTTAGTATATTTTATAGTAGGATCTTAACACATTATGCTTACTGCCATGATAAAGGACCTAAAATGAAAGAGGTGAAAGGAAGTTATTTGAAAATTGATCATCCGAAATGATTGGCATGGAAGGGAGAGCGTCTAGAGCCAAATAGGAAATCAAACAAAAGGGCATTTAAAAAAGCTTCAAATACTGAAGTAAAATATAGAGAAAGAGCTGGATCTTTTAGGACCTGGAGGATCCTCTTGAAGGCCAGATGCTGCTAGAATTGGAATGTAAACAAATATATTTTTATTTGTTTTGATGAAAACATTGCAGGATTTCTACACTTTGTGAGAAAAATAAGAGGAGAGTCATTCCTGGATGTTTTGATTTAATGCATATTTCTTCTCTCTATTTTTTTGGATTTATAGGCAATATTTAATGCATTTCATGGTTGCATTGTTGAATATCCAGAAACAAAGAATTTATATTTTCCTTAGAGTCTTGCACCCAATTTATTTTGGGATGTGCAAATGCAGTTTCGATTAAGTTGGGTTACACTCACAAAATTCTCACATCTCAGGTTTTGCAAGATAGGGTAGCTTGAAACTGCTATCAACTGTTTTCTATGTTTCTGTGTTTTATTTCCATTTTTGGATTTTATTTTTATTCTTCTAACCCTTCATTTTGCAGATTTTTTTAAACTTCGAGGATTAAAATAAGAATAAAAAAAATAAAATGATGAAATGAATACATGAGTGTGAAGAATGAGTTTCAAACTTTCATCCAAAAAAAATTTAAACTCATTATGTAGTCATTTTGATTTTATAAAAAATGTTGAAAATCGTTATTTTATGAGGTCTATAATTTTGAAAATTCATTTTGAAAGTAAATCAAAAATTTTCAGCTTTACATTTTTATTTGCAATTATAAATGAAATTTCATTTATGAAAATTCCAAGTTTATTAAAAGGAAGTGATTTATATGGCACTTGATAGGCCATCATTCTTGGAGCAATAAATTCAACTCTCTTTATGACAATTCTGATTTCAGTAAATAGAGGTAATTTATACATTACATCAAAGGCTATTGTTTTAAAAGCATTAAATTATTTTTTCTTTATGAAAATTATGATTTCATTAAAGAGGGATGATTTATAATGACATTTTAAGGCCATTATTTTAAAGCAATAAATTGTCGCTTCTTTATGAAAATTAAATTTTATCAAAGAGGGAAAATTTATTTATTACATAAAAGGCTATCTTTCTCTTTATGATAGAAGTGAAAATTAAAGGAATCCAATCTTCATTTCACATTCACATTTGGAGATATTTTAATCTTCTATTTTATTGTTCAAAGTAGGGTTTAATACAAGATAAAAACTTGTTTAAAATCTACTTAATCAAAAGAAGATAAAACCTACCTTAAAACATTTTCAAAATAAAAGAAATTAAGGTTTTACATCATGGTCATATGAGGGCCAATTCACATTTTCCTTTTATTTTAAATTTCATGAACATTTACTAGCATAGCAAGATAAAATAAACCAACACAGAACCCGTTTTAACAGTTACTTACAATCGTATTCCTAGCATTTAATTGATATATCTTCATTGAGATTACTAATACACATATGCAATGCTTATAAGTGGAACCTTGTAGAAGTTGTTTTGGTTTCTAAATTCTTTGCAAGAGAGGGTTTTGTGATCAAAATCCTAAGGGTGAGTGTGGTTTTGCAATTGGGAAAAATTACAACTCAATAGGGCTTTTTTCATTGGACAGTAGCACCCATCAAGAGTGGAGTGTTTACTAGTGTGCATACCTCCATCCTAAATTGTTTTAAGATATCAACCACATACTTATTTTGGATGATCCATAGCTTCTTCATCAAGCAATTCCTCCTGATCTCAATTCCAAAAAAGTAATGAAGGGCTCCCAAATCCTTCATGTCAAATACCTTTGATAAATTTACCTTTACTTTCTGAACTGCATGTTGTGAATTACTTAGCAATAGTATGTCATCAACATACAATGCAAGTATAACAAACCCACTTGAATATTTCAAGTATTAAATGTAATGACTTACATTGCTCTTGATAAATCAATGTTCAATCACATAATGTTCAAATTGTTTATACCATTCTCTCGGTGATTGCTTTAGATCATATAATAATTACTTCAATGTACAAATTAGATTGATCTCATTGGTTTCAAACCCTTCAAGTTGTTGCATGTAGATTTTCTTCATTAATTTTATATGAAGAAATATTGTCTTCACGTCCATCTGCTCAATCTCCCAATCATCTATTGTTGCCATTTCCAAAAACAATCGAATTGAAGCTATATTGGCTACTGGTGAGAATTTTTTAGTGTAATCAATTCCTTCAACATGAGTATAACCGTTCACAACCATCCTTGCCTTATACTGCTTCATCGATCCATATGGGTTATATTTCTTATTGAAGATCCATTTAAAACCAACCAATTATCTCCCTTTTGGCATTGGCTACAAATACCAAGTTAGATTATAACTAAGATACTTCATCTCTTCCTCCATTACCCTTCTCCACTACATAGCTTCAATGCAATTTAGAGCTTCCTTCACATTCTCAGGCTCTTCACAAAGTGTATTTAGTGTAAAATAACTAAAATCGCTAGGATCATAACCATACCTTTTCGATGCTCTATTTTGGCATTGACTCCTTTAAAGTGATTGGATATACTCCTCAGCCTTTGCAATAGTTTTGATCTACACTTTATTTTTGTTTGGATCTCCTCTATTATTTCATCATTAGCAAAGGTCTCACCATTATTGTTTCTAATTTTACTATCAATAGCTTGTGGTTGATCACTAGGGCTTGCTATGGTAGGTTGATTTTGGTTGTTGTTATCACCTACAAAATTTTGTTGACCAACTATAGAATGTTTTCATGAATTCAAATGTTCTTTTTGATTGCTATGAACAACTACAAAAGGTTGATAGTGATCTATAGGAGGTTGTTGATCATTGTATTTCACCTAAAATTCACTTTCTTGACCTTCCTTCCTTCCAAAAGCCACATTTTCCTTAAATATCATATCACAACTCACATTATGATGTCTCTCTAATGGTATCCATAATCTATAGCCTTTCACACCATCAATATAACCGACAAAAATATATTTTACATATTTACTGTCCAAATTGTTCTTTTAACATGCATGTAAGATTCACATCTAAACACCCTTAGATGCTCTACATTGGGTTTCTTTTCACTCCACGTATCCTATGGAGTAATTCCTCCTAGGATTGAACTTGGAGATAAATTATTGACATAACTGGTAGTGTGAACTACCTCAGCATAAAACCTCTTGTCTAGACCTACATCTACTATTATGCTTTGTATCTTCTCCATGAGAGTCCTATTCATCCTCTCTACCACACCATTCTACTATGGAGTGTAAGGTGTGGTTTTCTTCCTTGCAATATCATGTAATTTTTAGAAGGCATAAAACTCTCTAGATCAAAACTCACCACCATTATCTATTCTGAACACTTTAACCTTCTTGTTGGTGTGTCTCTCTACTTTGACAACAAAGTTTTGAATTTCTCAAGTGCTTCACTCTTTGGTTTCATGAATAAAATCTAATATTTTCTAGAGAAATCATCAATGAATATGATAAAATATTTTAACCCTATCATGGATTGCTCCTCCATGGATCCACAATTGTCTAAGTGCACTAACTCCAAAACATCATCACTCCTATACTCACTGGAACAAATGAAAATTCTCTTTTGCTTCCCCATGATACAAGCTTTACAAAAATCAAAGGAATAAAACTTCTTACCTTTCGATCCTTGTACCTGTTGTTTGCTACACATCTCCTGCAACCTCTTTTCACCAATGTGTATCGTCCACTTGTACCACAACATAATTTTTAATGAAATATTTCTTGTTGATGCACTTAGGTATGAACTGGTAATACTAATAGGTTCTACATCCAACTTGTACAAAAATATTTGCCTTTCTCCTCTTATCATTAACATGGCTCCCTTTACCATTTTGCAGCCATTTCTATCAAAAACAATCTTCAAACTAGCATCAAAGAATTGGATCATTAAGAGAAAATTTCTTGTTAGTCCAAGAAAATCTCACATTATTATGTACTTTTCCTATCCATATCTAAGCTACTATCACTCTTCCTTTTTCTATCATGTTATAATAATTATCCCCAAGAAATACTCTCCCATAGTGACCCTCGTGGTACTCCTCAAACCACTCTTTGTGGGGTGTCATATGAAATGATGCACCGAAATCAATCAACCATGATTCCTCCTAGGCATTATTTGCCAAGCATACGACAAGACCTACAACTCCTTCTAAGGCAGATGTTGTTGTAGACTGTATCTTCTATCCCCAAGAATTAGCTCTGCACTCACTTTTTATGTACCCTTTCTTATTGCACTCCTAACATACCAAATCTTGCTTCCTACCTTTTCTTGGAATTTGCTTTCTCGATTTTGATGTATACCCTTTTCCTCCTGCCTTCTCATAATATTTACTTTCTCTATTCCTACCTATCATAGTCAAGATATCAACACTCTTTGTGGTTTCTATGGTCTTTATCCTCATTTCCTCTTGCAGGAGCTATCCCACAATGATATCCATGTTTAGGTAAGTCACCTTTGTGCTCCAACTGATCATAATGATCAAATTATCCCAATATTTTAGGAGATTACACAATAAGCAGATACATGGTTCTTCATCTTTAACTTGATATCCAGCTGATATTAACTGATTTATCAGGGTATTGAAGGTATTCAAGTGTTGTACCACACTTCCACCATCAACCATCCATAACCTCAATAGGATCAAGTTCATCAGAGATTTGGACTCGTACAATTATATCAACTTATTCCACATCTCCTTGGATTTTTTGGCTCTAATGACATTTGAGAGAAATAAATCAACCAAATTCAACCCTATCTATGCAATGGATTTTTCATTTTTCTTGTCCCAATCCTTTTGGGACACTGCACCTAGCTTTGTATCATGCATGATTGCTTCTTTCAAGTCCCTCTCTACAAAAAAAATACTCCATATTCCATTTCCACATATTGAAATTCTACCCATTGAACTTCTCAATGGTTGACCTCTCTATTTTTATTCTCTACCATACTCCTATGACTATTGTAGTCACTCTCAATTCTACCCTAGACTCTACAAACTAGAACTATGCTTGAGTTTCCTCATTGAAGAACAACCCTTGTCCTTCACACTTTGATACCTTGGTGAAGACCCCTTGTTGGCAGAGAAGATAAGCATAGAAGAAATAAAAATAATTGAATAATGTAGAACTTAAAAATGTATTGCACTGAAGAGAAAATAACATTACAAAAGGAAATAAAAAAATGCATGAACAAAAATAATTAACACAAAAAACTATATTTCCTTCAATACAGTAATTACATGCATGAACACTAGATAGTTGCCCCAAACAACCCTAAAGTATATAAATATGATCCTCCCCCAAGAAACCCTAAAATATATTATTATTTTATGTTATCTTGGAAACCCTAATTTTTATTTTGTGAACAACTACCCATAAGAAACAACCACAACTATAGTGTCATAGTAGTTTCCAATATTAAGAATATGTAGTGTAAATAGGGATTTGATATTGGAAATGAATATTTAATGTCATGAAAAATGTTATGCTATCGCAAGCGGGGATCTATGAAATTGATAATGACCCATAATGTAGGCAAGAAAAATCATTATTATTTTTTATTTGGTAAACGAAGGGGTTTTGAGGTCCCTAAACCTATTACAATAGGTTGAGATAGGGCATGAGAATGCACTAAACTACAACACTAAATCAAAATCAGCCAAGGGGTAGGAATAACAGGCCACCCTCAACAAGGTAAAATAGAGATGGCCCCATACAAATAACATACCATAAAATATTTATTAAATGTGGTTATGCTTGTGATATAGCATTTTTGACTAAATTCTAGAAGTTTAGGAATTCTACAAGGAGTATTTCTTGCCCAAGTTTGGGAACAACAAATAAATGAACTAAGAAGCATAATATTCGGTGTCTATAAAGATTATTAGTTACAAATATTGAATTCTTGGTAAAAGTGGCCAAAGGATCAAGAATCCTATTGAGGTAATATAAAAGCCTTAAAAATTGGGGCTTGTATAGCAAGAACACAGTGAATGATCAAAGAAGAATGAATGTATGCATTATAAATAAAAGGATGTGTTTCCATTCTAAAATGTTTTACACAATGATACTAGTGGCACCATAAAAATAATAAAGTTAGAGAGTACCTTTCTATAGAAAAATGATTGAATAATACCAATGTAGCTCCAATAATAGAGAAATGGGTAAACAAGTATTTATCCATAAATATTTATTTCTAAACCTTACATATTTTCTTTTTTGTGACCACTATGGAAAAGAGAGTTATGTATATAATATTTTTTCTCCATTCATGAAAATATTATAAAAGTAAGAAAGATAATAATAGCATGTGTAAAACGAATTTATTTGCAAACAAGAAATAACACTTTAAAGAAGGAAAAAATTATTGAAGACTCCCATGATGCTAATGCAAAGTCATTGAAATTGATTTACTATACTAATGCAAAGAGAATTGAATATCATTACTACCAACATTAGGGTTATGTATATAGCTCAAATTATCCATTATCAATACTAGGTGACAAAGATCTTTTACCCATTGCAAAGCCTCTCTATATATACACAACAAATGCTATTATTGTAGAATTGATTTTTGATACACTCTTATTTTTTTTAACATACTTTAAATATTTAATAGAGTTACACATTTATTATTAAAGGTGTTATGATTAACAAAAAAGTTGAATAATATTGCATATAACTACATTAAAATAAATTAAAAAATTTAAAGTGTTATATGTGATTTTTACCTTAAATTTGTAATATCATATGCTTGTACTTATTCAAAAGTCATACTATTAAAATATAATGCAAGAAAATGGAAAGAAAGGAACATGCGTGCTTTTAAAAATTCCAAACATAGTAGCATTCAGGTTGGCCTCAGATCCTTATGAGTTGTTGTAGGAAATGTGATGGTGGCTTTCAATGAGTGGCGTGAGGGAAATTATAGAACTACAACAATGAAAGTGTCCCTCGAGCGATTTTTTAGATTTTCATTAGACAAGAATCCTACCCAAACCCCCAATCCAAGGCTAGCTATTACATGGAGTTCCCCTCCAATTAGTTGAGTAAAACTTTAGTTTGAAGGTGTTTCTAAATGAAACCAAGCTTAGCAGGGATGGGGGGTTATAATAGATGATAACGGTAGAGTAGTGATGGCGTTTGTAGAGCATATCTTCATGCATACTTCTTTATTTATTGAATCTAGAGTGGCTCTTCAAGGGGTGTTGATGTTGCAAAACTTAGGGTTTATAAATGTGGTCATGGAAGGTGACTCGTTGAACCTTATAAATATGCTTATTTCAGACAAACCTCCTAATTAACATATTTTTAATCTGATGGCTAAATTGAGAAGAATCTTCTAGAACGTGGAGGAAGTCCAAATCATCCACATTTGAAGAGTGGATAAAAAAGTGTTAGAATTCTTGGCCAATTGGGGTGTTGCTCACATGGAAAGGTTTGATTGGTGGTCTAATTTTCCCAATGAGCTAAATATCATGCTTATCATTGAAATTCCATAATTAGCTTGAGACGTACCTTGGATACTGCACTCAAGTGTTCCTATTGAGTGTTCTCAATCGCTGTTTGAGGTGGGGCATTCTGTGTTATTTTATCCACATGGTTTTGGTATCCTATTGCAGATTGGGTGGCTTATTGACTGGTAGTTGGCTCTTGTTTGTCTCAAAAATATTTTTCCTTGTGAAGTTGTTCTAGACATGATTTTTGTGTATTTTTGTGTTCTTGGGATGGTGTTCGTGATCACGTGGTTTATCCCCGGATTGTGATTGGGTCCAATGGCCCCCGATTGATGTTCGTTGGTGTCAAAATTTATCTTTTCATGAGCTAGCTTGCTACTTTTTATCCTTTATCTTGGTGGGAGTTATCCTCTCGTGGTTTTTCCATATGGATTTGGTTTTTGATCCCCAGGGTTTTTAGTCATCCTTGTAATCTATGTGTTTTTGCTTCATGAATCCTATCTCAGTCCTTTTTATGGTTTCTCTTAATTGCTTCATTTTTGTGCTCTACAAACCTTTGGACCCTTTTGGAGCTCCTTGTATTTGTGTTGGATTCATTTTTTGAAATGAGAGGTTCACAATAATCGGAAGATAAAAGAACTCAAAGTTGAAACCTGCATATCCAAAGCTTTGGTTGGAGCCGACTTCCTTGAAAGCTGATGGAGAGATGATCAATACCTTGAAAAGAATTGGGCTTCAGGACTACATTAGCAAGGTCCATGTACACAATCTCCTACTTTATAGATGGTTGGAATTCTCATGGATCGAGGGAATGGTGAGGGTGGGGAATCTAGTTTTTAAGATTGATGAAGATCTCATTGTTAAAGTAATGGGCCTCCCATTGGATGGGTTATGCCACAATAAAGATAATCATTCCTTGCTTATGGAATTAGGATATTTTCTATGTGAAAGGGAATTCTTATCAAAGGAGTAGAATGTTTTTGGATCTAAGGCTCTCTAGCCCTCATGGGATTGAGTGATCATAATTATCATGGAATACTTCACTCTAGATCCCTTGAAAGAGATTTTCAAGAACTTCCATGTAATGTTTCTTAATCAGTTGAGTAAGGAGCTGAAGAACACAAGCTTATACTAAGAGGGGGGTGAACAATATAAGACCTTTTTATTTTCTTTCCAAACCAATATCTATTAATGTAATTAATTCCAATAACCAAATATAGTAATGTATATTAATAACATAGATAGCAATAGTAAGCAAGAGCACAAGTAACCACACACAATTGAGACACAATATTTAACGTGGTTCCACCAATGTGAGGTACTCCATGGAGAAAATATTTTACTAAAAATTTCTCAATAAATATCTTTGGGAATCACTCCCAATTACAATGTTTATGGATCTATGACTAAAGGAGATGCTAATCCCCTAATATCAAGTTTGTGTATCTCTTTCATAGGAGAAATATTTCCCCTTCTGCTCTAGCTATGTGATATTGTAGAAGACTTTGTCTCTCTACTGCACTAACTAGTAGACCTCTATCCACTTGAAGACTCCTCACTCATATTTTTCTTCAACGATGCTGGATACTGGATCTCTATCCACTGAGACTCTGTCCTCTATACTCTATCACCTCCAAAGCTCTATAAATACACTCACTAAGAACCTACTCAATAGGCTCACATAGAACATTCTTAACAAGATCACATATAACTTGTCTAATGTTGAATAACAAGCTCACACAGAACTTATCCAATGCTTAAAAACAAGCTCACACAAAACCTGTCCAAATATGAATAACAAGCTCACACAAAAATAGTCCAAATTTGCTCAATCAAGCTCACAAAGAACTTGTCCAAATATTTTATAGCAAGCTCACCAAGAACTTGCCCAATTTTTCTCTAGCAATCTCACCAAGAACTTGACCAAATATTCTCTATCAAGCTCACCAAGAACTTGCCTAAATCTGCTCTAAACTCTATCTACAAATCTGTCCACAAAATTATCCACAAAGCTTTCTCAAAAGTATCCACAAATGCCTTCTCAAAGGATCAATAAATCATTCTCAAGTAGCACTCAAATCTCATCCACAAATCTATCAAGGCAAAGCTCAAAGATGAACTCAACAAGGAATGACAATGTACTCTTCAATGGATGACAACAATGATCCACAATGATCTCAACTCAACTCAACTCATAGAAGCATAAAGATAATTGTTAGAAACTCAATATGTTCTAATCTCGATATCAACTCTACTCAACTAAAATCAACTCATAGAAGCATAAATAGAATTGTTAGAGACTCAATATGTTCTAATCTCAATATCAACTCAAATAAATATCAACTCAATTCAAGTCAATCTTATAGAAGCATAAAGAGAATTCTTAGAGACTGAATATGTTCTAATCTTACTCTCAACCCAAATCAGAATAATGGTATATTTTATTTCATAGGACTTGAACAATCACTTCACATATCACTTGACTAGGCTCAATCAACTCAACTCAACCAATCACCACAAGGGACAACTCTCTCTCTCACACAACCCTAGTCCAAGTATGTATCAACCAACTCAAATGTTTCCAAAAATGCTCAACCACAAATCTCACATAACAATGATACTCATATTCTTTTCTAACTCAAGTTCTTTCACAACCAATGGGCTTCAACAACTATGCTTATCAAACAAGGTTTAGACACAACTCTCAATTCAGAAAACCTTGAAGCATTCAACCAACCACTTTCGAAAAGGAAACCACAAAAAATCATTTTCCCTCCAATGATATTTCAGAAATCAACCACCATAAATAATCAATAGGATAATGTGCCCATACCTTTTATGAAGATGAAAAAACCTCTTTGTAAATCTGCCACAATCACAAAATTATTTTTCCAATATTCACAAGGGTTAGTAGATCACAAAATAATCAACATTACTCCACTTTCCAATAATCATCACCAAGGCCTTTAATTGCACAACTTCCTTATCTCTCCTAAAACCACTTGTACCATAAAATAAAATAAATCAAAACATGGCATAACCTTTTCACTCCCAAAACCACTTATACCATAAAATAAAATAAATCACAATATTGCATAAAATTTTCACTCCCAAAACCACTTATACCATAAAATAAAATAAATCACAATATTGCATACCTTGTCACCTCATGAAAGTATTAATCCTCTTGAAAAAGAACAAGGCAAACTTCACTTTTGGAACCCCTTTGCAAAATCAAAAATATCTCTTTACACACACCTTATTTCTCCTTCTAAATAATTTAGTCAAATAGCTCTCGAAATAAGATTTCTGTATATAATATGCCCCCTTTTAAAAATAAATTTAAACCTTTACATGTATATATATATTCCACCCTCCATTAATTGCACATAGGTTGGTCCTCCATTAATTTAAACTTAAAATTTAAACTTTAATATCTTCATCATCGGAGGTCCTTTTTCGATGAAACAAAATTCCACCTTGGATTTTAAGAAAAACCCTTTCCACATAAGCCCACCATGGTTTTAAATAAAACCTTTTATTTTTCTTGCCTTGGTTTTCACAAAAACCCTATAAATAGCCATACTTTCCAAAATATCATAAATGCTTATTTATGAAATATTTTGGCCACCAAACCAAATATGATCCATGTGATATCAATGATCCATGTGACATCAATGACAACATAAAATGCCTCAAATTAACTCAAATTTATAACAATTGCCCCCTTTGTCATTGATGGCAAGACCTCTAATGCAAACACCATAATCACTGCAAAAACCATCTCTGAGAATCAAAGCTGCTCCCCTGACTCAATACTCTCTGTGGAGGTTGCTCCCCCTAACTCAATGCTCTCTTTGGAGGCTGCTCCCCCTAACTCAAATATCTCGCCTTACTCAAATCTCTCCCCCTTTGACATCAATGGCAAAAGGGACACCTATGGGGCTAAAAGATATGACTCTTAAGCTTAGCCCCCTCACCCCCTTCTCTTTTGAGGTGATTAATTTTGGGGTGGGAGTACTTTTACTCCCATATCACTTTATTTATTTCCTCTATCAACTTCCTTCCATGTTTTTTTGATATCCTTCTCTTGATGAATTACTTTATCTTCTTGTCTAGAACCTGTTTGACCTTCTTGCCTTAAACCTGTTTGGAATTGAGTCCTACACCATTTTGCAATATGCCCAAAGTTATTGCAATTAAAACATTTGATATCATAGCCTTTGGTTGGTGCCCATGTCCTGAATTATTTCTTGAAGTAATTTCCATACTCATTCCTTTCCTGAACCCTATATTGTGAAGCTCTATTTTCATGACCATTATGACCATGACTTCTGAAATGTGTAGCTCTAAAACCAAAACCATGTTGCTCATTTCCTTTGCACTGAAAAGCTTTATGACCAATCCTATTACATGAGAAGAAAAATCCCTAAAAATCATACCTTCTTCCTTTGAATTTCCTTCTAGAAAAATCAAACTTCGTTGATCCATGGATCCTGCAATGTATAGCCCTGTGTCCAAATTCATTACAAGAAAAACAATATTCTTGAAAAGCCTTTTTTCATGCCTTGGTTCCTCATACCTTTCTTGACCATTATCCTTATGATCATATTCAACTTGTGTATTGCATTCTTGAACCTTATTTGTAGCATCTAAAACTTCTTCCTTAGTTTCTTCCTTGTCTTTCTCTTCAATAATTTATTTTCCTTTTGAGTGTGATTCCCCAAACTTGAAATATGGGACCTTTGGTGCTTTGAAACCTTTCCAAAACTTGTGCAACTTATCCTTGGAATCTTTCACTTCCAACCTTAAGGAATCAACTTCATGTTCTAATATTTCACATTCTTGCTTCCTTACCTTTAATTGTTCAGGAATATCTTCTTCAATTTTCTTTGCCTCTTCAACCATGATTTTTAGATCAATGAGATATTGTAGGAGCTTTACCTTTATCTTCCCATCCTCTTGTGTTTGAGCCTTTAGTCTTGATTTTCCTCTTTCCATTTTTTCAAAAGCTTGTTTTGACACATTCTTTTCTTCATGATCATAACTGTGCCTATTTTTCTCTTCATGATAAATTCTTACTTGAGATTCCTACTTTTGATATTTAGTAGGAGATTCTTATTTTCATTGACTAAGAGACTTTCATTATTGTTGCTAGAAAAACAGATTGCTTTTTCCATATACAAGCTCTTCTTGTCATACTTGCCTTGTTCATACATGTTTTCCTTTTCTTTTTTACTATTGCATTTATCTTCACTATTTTGATTGTGCCTATCTTCCTTGAGTTCCATTTCATCTTCACTATCACTAAAGCCATTGCAGTAACCTGAGACATGATCAAGTTGACCACAAGCATAATATTATTCTTTTAAAACCTTAAATGCTACCTTTTGAGAAACAATATCTTTGAAAATCTAATCAAGTTCCATTTCCTCTCTATTGTTGCTATACCCATTTTGTGGACAATAAAATGCCATGTGACCAAGCTTACCACACTCAAGACATCTTATCAATTTTTCTTCTTCCCTTCTTAGAGCTTCAAGATCGGATTCATTTTTCTTCTTAGATCTCATGGTTCTTATTTTACATTTCTTTGCCATGCGTGTTCTTGTAGAATCTTCCCTCAAGTTGTTAGCCTTTTTGAAGGAACCCACTTTGATACCAATTAAAGAACACAAGATTATACTAAGACGGGGAGGTGAACAGTATAAGACCACTTTTTACTTTCTTTCCAAATCAATATCAGTTAATGTCCTTAATTGCAATAACCAAATATAGCAATGTGCATTAATAACTTAGATAGAAGTAGTAAGAAAGAGCACAAGTAACCATACACAATTGAGACACAAGATTTAATGTGGTTCCCCCAATGTGAGGTACTCCAAGAAGAAAATATTTTACTAAAATTTTCTCAATCAATATCTTTGGGAATCACTCATAATTACTATGTTTATGGATCTATGTCCAAAGGAGATGTTGATCCCCTAATATCAAGTTCATGGATCTCTTCCACATGAGAACTCTTTCCCCTTCTGCTCTGGCTATGTGATCTTCTAGAAGACTTTGTCTCTCTGTTGCACTAACTGGTGGACCTCTCTCCACTTGAAGACTCCTTACTCAAATCTATCTTCAGTTGTGCTAGCTTCTAGATCTCTATCCATTAAGAATTTTTCCTCTATACTCTATCACCTCCAAATCTCTATCAATAGTCTCACTAAGAACCTGCTCAATAGGCTCACACAAAACCTACGTAACAAGCTCACATAGAACTTGTCCAATGCTGAATAACAAGCTCACACAGAACTTGTCCAATGCTTAATAACAAACTCACATAGAACCTATCCAAATATGAATAACAACCTCACACATAACTTGTCCAAATATGCTCAAGCAATCTCACCAAGAACTTACCTAAATGTGCTCTAGCAAGCTCACTAACAACTTGCCCAATTCTGCTCTAGCAGGGTCACCAAAAACTTGCTCAAATATGCTCTAGCAAGCTCACCAAGAACTTGCTCAAATATCCTCTAAACTCTGTCCACAAACATGTCCACAAAAATATCCACAAAACTTTCTCAAAACTATCCACAAATGCCTTCTCAAAGTCTTGATCAATCATGCTCAAGTAGCACTCAAATCTCAACCACAAATCTATCAAGGCAAAGCTTAAATATGAACTCAACAATGAATGGCAATGTACTTTTCAATGGATGACAACAATGATCCATAATGATCTCAAATCAACTCAACTCATAGAAGCATAAAGATAATTTTTAGAGACTCAATATGTTCTAATCTAAATATCAACTCAACTCAAATTAAATCAAATCATAGAAGCATAAATATAATTGTTAGAGACTCAATATGTTATAATCTCAATATCAACTCAACTCAACTCAAATAAATATCAACTCAATTCAAGTCAATATTATAGAAGCATAAAGAGAACTGTTAGATACTAAATATGTTCTAATCTTACTCTCAACCCAAATCAGAATAATGGTATAGTTTATTTCATAGGACTTGAACAATCACTTCACATATCACTTGACTAGGCTCAATCAATTCAACTCAACCAATTACCACAAGGGACAACTCTCTCTCTCACACAACCCTAGTCCAAGTATGTATCAACCAACTCAAATATTTCCAACAATGCTCAACCACAAATCTCACATAACAATGATACTCATGTTCTTTTTTAAATCAAGTTCTTTCACAACCAAATGGATTCAACAACTATGCTTATCAAACAAGGTTTAGACACAACTCTCAATTCAAAAAACCTTGAAGCATTTAACCAACCACTTTTGAAAAGGAAACCACAAACAATCATTTTTCCTCCAATGATATTTCAAAAATCAACCACCATAAACAATCAATAGGAGAATGTGCCCATACCTTTTATGAAGATGAAAAAACCTTTTTGTAAATCTGCCACAATCACAAAATTATTTTGCCAATGTTCACAAGGGTTAGTAGATCACAAAATAATCAACATTACTCCACTTTTCAATAATCATCACCAAGGCCTTTAATTGCACAACTTCCTTATCTCTCCTAAAACCACTTGTACTATAAAATAAAATAAATCAAACATTGCATAACCTTTTCACTCCCAAAACCACTTATACCATAAAATAAAATAAATCACAACATTGCATAATATTTTCACTCCCAAAACCACTTATACCATAAAATAAAATAAATCACAATATCGCATACCTTGTCACCTCATGAAAGAATTAATCCTCTTGAAAAAGAACAAGGCAAACTTCATTTTTGGAACCCCTTTGCAAAATCAAAAATATCTTTTTACACACACATTATTTCTCATTCTAAATAATTTAGTCAAATAGCCCTCAAAATAATCTTTTCGACGATATATAATATGCCCCCTTTTCAAAATAAATTGAAACCTTTACATGTATATATATGCCACCCTCCATTAATTGCACATAGGTCGGCCCTCCATTAATTTAAACTTAAACTTTAAACTTTAATATCTTCATCACCGAAGGTCCTTTTTTGATGAAACAAAATTCCACCTTGGATTTTAAGAAAATTCCTTTCCACATAAACCCACCATGGTTTTAAATAAAACCTTTTATTTTGAGACTTGGTTTTCACAAAAACCCTATAAATAGCCATACTTTCCAAAATATCATAAATGATTATTTATGAAATATTTTGGCCACCAAACCAAATATGATCCATGTGAAATCAATGACAACATAAAATACCTAAAATTAACTCAAATTTTCAACAGGAGCAGTGGATGAATGTCCCTGATTTCCTATTCCAATCCTTGAAGAAGACAATGACAAATGTAAAAATTGGAATGGGGGTGAACTCATTGCACCAGGGTTTGGCATTGCTGATTGTGGAGTTTATTTATAGATAAAGAGGGATTGAGCTTGCAAAAATATTCAAATTCATCAAAACCAACCCTTTGCTATCATCAAATTTTCCAACATCGATGGATTTCTTTATTTCTCATGATATTTCTAGTGAATCCAAGTTCAGCATAGGTCAATCAGGGACCCACTTTGATTTGATGATTAAGAAGCTCTATATTTTCTCTAAGGGAGTGAGGGGAGATAAATTTCATTGATCCAAAAATTCAAGTTTGGTATACACTGACTTTGGTCACATTGTGAGCCTTGCATACTCCTTCAAAGTGTTTGATGGTAGCAATGTTAGCGTATATTTTACTATTAGCTATTATTTCATTATTTGTGCAACTTTATTGTTAGTTGTTAGACCTAACTATGCCTAAGTTATTTTGGGTTCTAATTTGTTCTTAGATCCGATAACTATGGGTTAGTTGAGGGCAATGTAGTATTATTTAAATGTTGGTTGATTAATGCAAATCACTCTGTTTTCCCAACATGGTATCAGAGCCTGCTTTGTTGGGCTCATTTTTATAGCTCACGATTTTGATTGACTGACTCGAGCATGCTTTCCAAGGCCCACGAGGTAGGCCACTACCCCACAGCTCGAGGTCGATCGAACCACCTCAAATTTGATAGACTACAGATTTGGGTGACTTATGTCTGGCAATCATCGATGATTAAATTGATCGCAAACAGTGACAGACCTAGACTATGGACCTATCGACTAACATTGTGATGTGGGCGGTCAAACCTAGCACTAAACGAGATCTGTAGATCTGACTAGGACTGGTAGATCAACATGGGCAACCACTGGACCTGCTACTGATGGCTTGACGTGGACCTAAGGGTGAACTAGACCCTAACTAAACCAACCTAAGGTGCAGTAAATCCTAGGCCTAACATGGACTGTTGACAACCTACAGAGACAGACTCGTGGCCAAGGATATGAAGAGCAACGCTATGGAAAAAAGACAATTAATATGAGGCTCGACCACCGTGTGGTGGTCATAAACGCATAAGCATTGTCTTGATTATAAACCATTAAAAGCGTTTCCATCCCATGCATGTAAGACAATTACGATTTCACGATGGCCCAGTGTAGAAGACACGATCAGACCTGATCACTTCATGAGTGAGAGTGTGATTAGATAACGGGCAAGATGGAGGTTTTGATTATGAAAGGAGTCTGAAACAACTCCATGCTCAAAATCATTTTGCACTTTGTTCCAATCGTCATAGGTAAATCGAAAACTAGTTCCAGCTAGAGACGATCGGTTAGCGCATGTTACCGCATTGCAAATTGAAGGTTGATTTTTTCCTCCAGTGTCCATTACAAATGTTTGTAGTTTTTTGATGACAGCGCACTGACTTCGTAGTGTCCACACATCGGGAGCCCACCATAGATGCTCAAGAGAGAGCTTGTATTTTTTTGTGACCAGGCATGAGGAGAAGTTTCCCTCGTGTAGATCGATGCCCTCTACTGCGATTAATAAGATTTGCCACTTCTAAAATTTGCAGATAGCGTTCTCTGGTGCGAAGTTTTTTTTTGTTGTGCGGAGTTCACTAGAGGAGAAGCACCGCCCAAGTAGAGTTGGCACCACTATGAGTGGAGAGGCGTGATGCTGGTAGGAGCCACCAAGCGGAGAAGTCACCGAGCGTGAGGAGAATGCACCTCTTCAAATAGGGATTTATCCCGTTCAGATCACACCGACAGTGGTAGCTGATTTGGCATGCGGACAATTGCTTAGTCACTGCCAAACGACAGGGCACGGGTTCCATTCCCCTTGACCCCAAAAAGACAAAAAAGTATATTTTTAATTAAAAGTTTCTTTTGTTTAACATTTAGTTGTTTTTAATGATTTAATTTTTTGTTTTTTTAATTAAATATAAATTTTCTTTCATTATATTTTTATAATTTAATTAAGAAACTTTTATTATATTTAATTCAAAATTCAAAAATTTTCTTCATTTTAATCAACTTTTTGTTTTCAAAATAACTTTTTTAAATACCTTTGTCCCATTAAGAACTTTTCATCCTACATATTGCACAATTGTAGGGGGGTCATTTTTTTGCTACATAAATGGGAGATAAACCTTGTCAAAGCATTCAACAAGGCATAAAACTCATCAAACTCCACACCTGTTTTTTTTAGGCTTCATAAATAGCAAATTTATTTTTTGAAGTACTTCACATAGGGGAGATTTTTTTTGGTGACATAGTGTGCTGATCTGCCTAAGAGGCAAATATTGTAATTTTTTTACAAACCTAAAAAAAAAGCCTTCTGGAGAACCCCTTTTGCGCTGCCCCTTGGAACCCCATACAAGGGCGATATATTTTTTTGCAAAATCAATGGGGGAATAGGACTTATAAGGGCGCATTTTCGGCAGTGACCGAAACCTTAGTTAAATTTACTTTTGCAAAATTCATTGTAAAAGGTGCATTTTTGGCTATGATCGACACCTTAAAAGAATGGGTAGATCAAAGAAGAAAACTATCCCAAAACCAACTGATGATGTTGTTAAATCAGTTAAAGGCCCATATTTTTCCCTACACCTGGAAGGGATAGATTATTATGAAGATGGCACATTTCGTACACTAAGGAGTGGTGTAAATGCCATAATCAATGATTCTACGTCTTGTGGAGACATGCAAAAAAATGGTGTTCTAATCCCTATTGGTGCTATAATGGGCATATTCATGTCATTTTATGCTCTTGAAAAAGCACAACAAAAAAGGGACATTAGTGAGGAATCAGAGGTCAAACCCCTAATGGTCGATGCTTGTAGTGACACAAGTGATCTTCAGCCCATGGTGGCGAATGCTTGTTGTGATACAAGCGACCTCATGCCTATGATGGCAGATATCAGTTGTAGCACAGGTGATCTCATCACAGTAGTAGATTTTGCTTGTGACACTAGTGACTTAAAAACTGAACCTCCTAAAAATGAACTCCATACTCTCATCAATAGCGACAAATGCAATATTGTTAAAAGCATTGATGAAGATGATGAAATTGGGTGTTTTGAAAAACACACCAAAGGATTTGGTTCCAAAATTATGAAGAAAATGGGATTCAATGGTGAGAGATTAGGTAAACAAGAACAAGGCATTAAATCTCCAATAATGCTAAGTGTCAGGGCAAAGCATGAAGGCCTTGGCTATACTGGACATGCAAGTACCAGTAATTCTATGTTTGTAAAACCTAAATTGCCTACAACTCCTAAAAAGCATTATTGCAGTCACTATGGAAAGATAGGACATGTTGTAGCTAAGTGTTGGAGATTATATCCTTGTGATTCATGTGGATGTACGAATCACTCTTCTTCCAGTTGTTGGTACAAAATGAAAATGGCCAACAAGGTTCATATAGATTGTGGATGGACAGATTTCACACAATGGACCATGATGAAAGAAATGTTGTATGGCTTCTACCAAGAGGGTAAAACCTATGGTAGACCCCGAGGCAAATCCAGTGACAGACCTAGTGGCAGTCCCAGAGATAATGACCCAAAGACAAACCTAAAGACAGACCCAAAGACAAATTTCCAAAGGCATATCTATAGGAAGATCTAGAGGCGATAATCCAGAGGCAGATTCATAGGCAGATCCTGAGATAGACCAAGAGGTTCACAGGCATGAACCATCATTCTTTCATTTCTCTTCTTCTTCTTCTTCTTCACTATATTGGTAGCCATAGATCCATAGACAGACCTAAAGACAGACCCAGAGACAAAGTTCTAGAGGCAGATCTACAGGCAAATCCAGAGGTGATAATCCAAAGGCAAATTCACAGGAAGATCCCGAGATAGACCTAAAGGTTCACAGGCACGAGCCTCATTTTGATTGGTAGTCATAGATCCAAAACCTCCATCTTGCTCGTGCAATGTGGTCACTGTCGAAAATGCACCCTTATAAGTCTTCCCCCCTTGGTTTTGCAAAACTTATATCTCCCCTGTACGAGGTTCCAAGGGGCAGCACAAAATGGACACTCCATAAGGCTTTTGTTTTACTGGTTTGTAAAAAATTACACAATTTGCCTCTTAGGCAGATTAGCACAAAAAATGTCATAAAAAATAATCCCCCCTGTGGGAAGTACTTCAAACAAACAAAGTTTGCTATTTATGAAGCCTAAAAAAGGTGTGGAGTGTTGATGAGTTTATGCCTTGTTTAATTGCCTTGACAAGGTTTAAAGAAAATTATCACCAGAATAATCCTCCTTGATTTTGTTTACAAAGGTATGTAAAAATATTATTTTGAAAGTAAAAAATCTCAATTTTAATGAAAAACTTTTGAATTTAATTATAACAATTTCTTTTTAAAATTTATAAAAATAAATTTAAGAAATTGAAATTTTAATTAAAAACAAAATTTAATCATAAAAAATAAAATTTAATACTAAAAATATATATATATATATATTTTTAAATTTACCTTTGATTCTGGTCGAAGGTTCAGTTTGAACCCATGACCTGCCAAGTCGAGTGCTTGCACCTTAGCAGTCGATGGCTTACCACCTCGGCTACCACTATCGGTGAGTGGTAAAGGGGATGAACCCCTACTCGTAGAGGCATCATGGTTACGCTGCCTCCTCTGGGCGACGCGGCCTCGGCTGGGCTGCGTGGTGACGCTTCAGCTTCCGCTCTAACCTTCAACCGAATTATGGCTTCAATCTGGCGACATCTGAATAAACCCTCCATGCTGCATGATTGATCTACTTCAAAATAGTCCTGTTGCATCAACAGTCCCCTCTGTATATTTGAAATGAGTGCATTGAAGGAATGGGATCTCGTGGCAAGGGCGTTCTACGGCTACAACGATGATCTGCAAATTCTATTGTGCGCTGAGTCTTCTCCGTAAGTTATAGGTCTGTGCAATTTAAAACATGACTTGTTTGAGCCATGTAGCTCTGCGTCAACCTGTTAGCTCTGCATATAACAATTATTGCTGAAGCGATTGAAACAATTGGCAATTGTTTTTGATGAGTCAAAATGATTCTGCTTTGATTTCTATCGTCAGCTAAGGATAAATATAGCCTTTGATTGATTGTCAAGAGTTCTCAATCCTCTCGATTGGATTCACTGTCTACAACTGTGAATCTTTCATCCCCTTGTGATGATTGGATATGGCCTTCAATACCTTCAGTGTAGGGAGTCTTTAGACACTAAAAACAATTGCAGGCTTCGTCGTCAAGAGGACTTGAGAACTCTTGGTCACATTGTGAGCCTTGCATACTCCTTCAAAGTGTTTGATGGTAGCAAGAGGTCTGGTGTCTCTCAATGACATCGAAGGGAGTGAGAGGGAGTCATAAGAGGCCCTCAAAAATATTGACAAAGAAGAGAATTCTAATAGAGGACATAAAGTTCAATATAGCACATTTTAACATGGAGGCCCTACTTGAGGTGAAGAATCAATTTAAGCAAGATAGGGCAGTTCATGTTAGCTCTTCCTATTAGAGTTCCACAACAATTTGATTCAGTCGATAAAAATAATTGATGATAAACAAAAATCCATCTTGGGCACTCTCAATATCACTGTTGAATTCATAGAGGATGTGAATCGACTTCTAGGTAGCCTGTTGAAGTTAGCCTCATCAGGGATGAAGGCTCCTGAGAGTTCTCAAATGATGCCCTGAGTTTTCTTGGGTGTTTATTTTTTGTGAGTGGGACTATTTTGGAATGGGTTTGTTAACTCTTTTGGTCTATGCCCTATAAATGGGTTGTTTCAAGTCTGGTTTGTCTAGTGATCCGTGTTGATATTTTGGTATCTTTTTGGCTTGGAAATGGTTGTTTCAGGTGGTGGATTCCACCTTACCATTTAATTAATCAAATATATATATATATAATGCAAAAATATATATACCATGTAACCAATGAACAACCTCCATTTATTATTATATTTATCTCTTTATAAAGTATTAATATATAAAGAGTAAAAATAAAATTGAGCATTATATGAATAATAATGTATGCTTGTGTTAAATTCCCTATTCTCCTCCTTATAATAGACCACAGTGCAAGGATACCCAACCTTAAGCTTCAATTTGTAGGTGTTTTTTACACTAACCAAATAAAATTAAAAAAAAAAACTTTTACTCTAAATTAAATATGTGATTGTTATTGTAATTACCATCCACCTAATATTTAATTATAATTATTATTGAACATACAACTCCATCAGTATCTATTAAGTATTATCATATAACCCATAACTCTCAAATAAACATAATTATTATAATCTTAACATAAACATAATTTTTTTTGAAAAAATTGAAAAAAACTTGTATTAAAACATTGATCAGTTACAATTGGGATAAGATACATCCCAGCCGAAAACAATGAAAGCACATGATTACAAGAGAAGAGGAAGATTTGCACTGGATCCAAATCTCTTGAACCAATACCAAGCTAGCTGAGAGAGCTGATAGGTCTGTTACAACAACTTATCGCGAAAACACGCAACAAACACCAACTTCACCTCTGTCCGCGAAAAAGCTACAAGTCACGAAATCGCGACACAAGACTCCTCTGACCGCAAAAAAGTCAACATGTCATGAAATCGCGACAAAAATCCAACCTTGGCCGCGACGGAGCAACATGTCGCGATATCGCGACAAAAATCCAGCAACAGCCACAACGACGCAACACGTCGCGAAATCGCGACAACTTTCCTCCAGTGGCCGCGACGGCGTAACATGTCGCGAAATCGTGACAACTTTCCTCCCTTGGCCGCGACGGCGCAACATGTCGCGATATCGCGACAATTTTCCTCCCTTGGCCGCGCCGATGCAACATGTCGCGATATCGCGACAACTTTCCCTCGACGGCAACGACGGCGCAACATGTCGCGAAATCGCGACAACTTTCCTCCCTTGGCCGCGACGGCGCAACATGTCGCGAAATCGCGACAACTTCCCCTCGTGGCGCAACATGTCGCGATATCGCGACAGTTTACCTCCAATGGCCGCGATGGCACAATAGGTCATGAAATCGTGACAAAAACCATACTTAGCTTTTTCAATGATCATTTGTCTTAAGGATCTTTCAATGACAACTTCCCCTCGATGGCAGCGATGGCGCAACATGTCGCGATATCGCGACAACTTTCCCCCCTCGGCCGTGATAGCGCAACATGTCACGATATCGCGACAACTTTCCCTCGGTGGCCGCGACGATGCAACATGTCATGAAATCGTGACAACTTTTCTCCAGTAGCCGCCTCAAGCACAACATGTCGCGATATCATGACAGTTTTCCTCCAATGGCCGCGATGGCGCAACAGGTCATGAAATCGTGACAAAAACCATACTTAGCTTTTTCATTGATCATTTGTCTTAAGGATCTTTCAACGACAACTTCCCCTCGACGGCAGTGACGGCGCAACATGTCGCGATATCGTGACAACTTTCCCACATCGGCCGCGACAGCGCAACATGTCGCGATATCGTGACAACTTTCCCTCGACGGTAGCGACGGTGCAACATGTCACGAAATCGCGACAACTTTTCTCCAGTAGCCGCGACGACACAACATGTCACGATATCGCGATAGTTTTCCTCCAATGGCCGCGATGGCGCAACAGGTCACGAAATCACGACAAAAACCATACTTAGCTTTTTCAATGATCATTTGTCTTAAGGATCTTTCAACGACAACTTCCCCTCGGTGACAGCAATGGCGCAACATGTCACGATATCGCGACAACTTTCCCACATCGGCCGCGACAGCGCAACATGTCACGATATCGCGACAACTTTCCCTCGACGGCAACGATGGTGCAACATGTCGCGATATCGCGACAACTTTCCTCCCTTGGCCACGACGACGCAACATGTCACGATATCGCGACAACTTTTCCTCGACGATCGCAATGGCGCAACATGTCACGATATCGCGACAATTTTCTCGCATCGGCCGTGACAACGCAACATGTCACGATATCACGACAACTTTTCTCCAGCAGCCACGACGACACAACATGTCGCGATATCGCGATAGCTTTCCGCCAATGGCCGCGATGGCGCAATAGGTCACGAAATCGCGACAAAAACCATACTTAGCTTTTTCAATGATCATTGTCTCAAGGATCTTTCAAGGCCCTGCCTAATCACCTCATCTGCAATAGGCATGTCACTGTGCAGCTGCACCCCTACCTCTTTCGCAGCACCCATCTTAGCCAGGAAATCGACCGCTTTGTTGAAATCTCTGCTCACATATACAGGAATCACATCATCTAATTCCCTCCATAATTTCTTGATTTGAGAGACCAGAATCCTCAACCTCCAAGCGTTCAACGAAAAGTTCCTCATGCAGTCTAGAGCTCCAACCAGAATTTGAGAATCAGATTCAAGAATTATCCTCCTGTGACCCTGAGTAACTGCCCAAATAGAGGCAGATTTGATAGCAATGGCTTCTGCTTCATTATTTGTGGCTCTACCCAAACCCTGCAGTTCCCAATAAAGCACTGATCCCTCATGATTCCGACAGACCACGCCAATACCGGCGCTACCCGGATTGCCCTTTGCAGCTCCATCAGTATTGATTTTAATCCAGCCTTCTGGGGGTGATTTCCAACTGGTTCTGTTCTGTCCCTCTCTCTGGTCAACTCCCTCTTCCATTGGCCCAGGAACAACCCGAGTTTCCTCTTTAGCGTAGACGGCAACAGTTTCGGTGACTTTGCTCCAGATGACCTGCCAAACTCCATCTAGCGAGGAAAAGGTTTCTCTAAAAATTCTAGCGTTTCTCTCCAACCACACTTGCCACCAAATGAAGTTTAAACCAAGCTCCCACCCAATTTGAAGAGCTTTGGATGTAAATCTACCCCGCTTCCATCTTTCCCAAATATTAGTCCGATTCATGTCACCATTAACCTGGATTTTATAATGAGAGAGCCAGCGCTTCCAAATCTGACGCGTGAAAGGGCACTCAAACATCAGGTGATCAGCTGTTTCTTCATTCTTATGGCATAAAACACATTGAGAAGGGCCGATGATTCCTCTACATCTGAGATTGTCAAAAGTGAGAATACCATTGTGCATAAACTGCCAAGCAAAAAAGTTTACTTTCGGCCAACCCTTAGAGTGCCAAATCTTTCGCCAATCCTCAACCGAAAAAGAATGGGGGGGAGGGTCTGGGAGGATCTTGTCATATCCGTCCTTCACTGTATAAACACCAAGGCTCCCATAGCCCCAAGCTAATTCATCCTCCTCGTCTCTCCCTGTGAGAAACCTTTCTGTCAAGATTTTGGATAAGATGGGTGCCAACTCCGGGGGGATAGGAATTGGCCACTCCTCCAACCTCTTAAACTTCTTAAACCTATACTCCCCCAGCTGAGAAGTGTTGAAATAACTTTCAATTTGGACCCAACCCATGATTTCTATGGCAGATTTTATTGGAAGTAACTCGGGGAACTCAACAATGATGGGTGGATACTGATCCCAAGAATCAGTCCAAAAACGGGCCTTCTCCCCTCTCCCCACTTTCCAAAAAAGTTGATCTTTAATAACCTGAGATCCTAGCTTGAGAGCCTGCCACACTAAGGATCCAGTACCATCCAGAGGGAAACGGCCCACCTCATTGGGGTTAACTTGACCCAAATATTTACTCGTGAGAATTCTACTGAATAAGGAAGTTGGTTGGGAAATCCACCTCCAGTACAACTTTCCAGCCAAGGCTTGATTATTTAACTTGGATCCTCTCAGTCCCAGTCCACCTTTTACCTTGGGCTGAGTGACTTTATCCCAACCCACTAAGGCCCACTTTCTTTTTCCGTTAGCTCCTTCCCACAAAAACTTCCTAGCCATCCTGTCCAACTCTTTCCATATTGTAAGTGGGGCAGCCAGGATAGAAAATTTGTAGATTGGCATGGCTTGAATGACAGACTGTAAGAACGTTAATCTGCCACCATAACTTAACCACTTGTGAGACCAGTGATTAATTTTGTCCTTGATACACTCCAAGCATATTCCTCCAAGTGTCTAATTTCAGCCTCTTGAAGTGCAAGGGGATACCCAAGTAAACCACAGGGAGAGAAGTCCTAGTGAATCCCAGGATTTCTAAAATTTTGTTCTGAAGCCTTTGCTCCAGATTAAAAAAGACCACTTTGGATTTCTTGTCATTAATGACCTGTTGAGTAGCCCCGAGATAGACATTAAGAGTATCTCTAATCGTTCTAGCTTCCCCCGATGCTGGCTACTCCCATCAAACCAGTGTCATCCACAAACTGTAGGTGCGATACAACTTCATCCCCCACCCTAATACCCAATAATCTACCCTGCTGTCTTCTCCTCGAGAAAATTCTGCCAAGACCTTCAGCCAGAATGAGAAAAATATAAGGGGAACAGGGATCCCCCTGGCGCAGACCCCGAGAAGCTCCAAAAGGTTGCGAAGGAAGGCCCTTGATAAGCACAGAGTAAGTCGGGGAAGAGACACAGCTCATAATCCACTCAATCCAGCCCTGAGAGAAGCCGAAGGCTGCCATCATTTTAGCCAGGAGGCTCCATTCAACCCTATCATAAGCCTTTGACATATCCAATTTAATGAACATCCCTTTATTACCAAAAGTGTGCATTGAATGGATTGCTTCCTGGGCCACAACCACCCCATCCAGAATCTGCCGTCCCTCAACAAAGCCTCCTTGCTCAGAGGAGATAATGTTGTGAAGAAGAGGTTTTAGGCGCTCAACCATTACCTTTGTGAGTATTTTGTATACCACATTACATAAGGCAATAGGCCTATAATCTGAAATATGAACCCCCTCCTCCCCTTTTGGAATCAAGGTAATGAACGTGTGGTTTATAGCTTTAAGCATTCTCTTATTTTCTCTGGATTCTTCAACAACAGCCCTTACATCTTCCTCTAAGCAGTCCCAGAAAGCTTGAAAGAACTCAATAGGGAAGCCATCTGGACCAGGAGTTTTACCAGTGCTCATTCCAAAGACCACATTTTTCAATTCATCCCTATCAATGGGTTTAAGGAGGGCCTGATTTTCATCCTCCGAAATAATAGCAGGTATGACAGAAATAACTTCATTTTGGGCCTCTACATCTTGAACCACACTTTCCTTAAAAAGCTTTGAAAAATAATCCATAGCATGGGAATGAATACCTGGAAGAGTATCAAAGGAATGACCGTTCTCATCTTGAAGGGCCTCCATCTTATTCATCTGTCTTCGAGCACAAGCAGTCCGATGAAAGAATTTTGTATTTCTATCCCCTTCTAATAACCAGGAAGTTCTTGCTCTCTGTTTCCAATAGATCTCCTCCTGGTTGTCAATGTCCTCAACCGCAGAACGCAAGGCATCATCCTCAACTTTGAGCTGATCAGTTATTACTCCTTCTCTAAACTATTTTTGGACCTCATCCCAACGGGCCACCAACGGAGCTCTTTGGGTCTGGAAGTCAGATTTATTAGAACGCCTCCAATACTTCAACTGAGATTTGACATATTGAAGTTGTTTGTGGATTCTAAACATAGCTCTCCCATAAGTCCGGGCGGCCCTCTTCCCACCACTGTGGAATTTTCTCCCGAAGTTCTTCTTTCTGAAGCCAAAAATTCTCAAATCTGAAAGGTTTGTGATGGATCCCCATCCTAGTCCCGCTTTCCAACAGAATAGGACAAGTGATCGAAACAGGGCTTGCCAAAATCTGAAAATTGATATTCCATTTTACAAACACCTCCTCTGAAAGCAAAAAGCGATCTAGCTTCACCTTCCTACTATGGGGCTCCCGCCTTTTATTAGTCCAAGTGAAGTTATTGCCAGGACATTTAATGTCCACTAAGTGCAAAGCCTGGACTTGAGCAATCATGAACCGGTCCCCTGGATCCAAAAGAGGTGATCCCCCTTCCTGGTCTCTAGAAGATAATTTAGCATTAAAGTCCCCCGCTATAATCCAGTCTATATCTTCCCTTGATGCTCGCATGTCATGCACAACCTTCCACTGCCGTCGCTGACCCTCTAGAGTTTGAGAACCATAAAAGTTAGTGACAAGAATGAATTCTACAGAGACATTATTCCTAAACAGGGAAGTGAGAACACCCCTCCAGGCAAGGTGTTCTATTGCAGACCATTCCAGAGAGTTCCACAGAGTAACAATCCCCCCTGAGGCACCTTGGGCAGCCACATCCATATGACCAGCACCCCTCCAAATTCTGTTGACTGTTTTAGACATAAGATCCAAAGACATCTTGGTCTCTTGTAAAAGCAAAAAATCAGTATTGCTATGCTCTAATAATCTTTGAACAGCAGATTGATGGGTTCTGCTGTTTAAACCCCTCACATTCCAAGATTGTATAATCATGGGTTACCCTGGGAGCAGTAAGAGTCAATTGTCCTCACCAATCCTCCCATGATCAATTTGTCTCCCTGGGCTGCTAGCAACTCCTTATTGGATCTTCTACCAGCTCCCTGAGAATTACTATTTTTGGATCTTTTTTCTATCTGGGTTATCCCCAAAGATGGCCTTTCCCTATTTTTCTCTCGCCATCCCCATGCGAACATCCCGAGAAACTGTCTGCTCCTGGTTATGGACTACTAAGGCACCAGAACACACTGGTTGTGATACCTCAGAGGGATCAACTATCTGCTGAATGACAGGAGAAGATGAGAGGGGGAGTTGCCCAGGAACAACAGAGGTTTCCTTGAAACCCTCCAAGCCCTCCATAGATTGATCCTCATCATCAACCAATGACTTAAAAATCTCATACCTATTAGCAGGCCTGAGATGAGATTGCTCCTTTCCCTTCTCTTTCTTTGTCCGTCTTTTTCTTCTGGGCTGTTCAAAACCCTCTCTCTGAACTTCCTGGCCCTGACTGGTGCTAATAGGATCTTTATTGGGTGCAGCCTTATCCTCTTTAGGCGAGTTTGGCACTCCTGAGGAGGCCTCCATATTGGCATTCATATTAAGAGGACAGAAACGGGCCAAATGTCCATGCTTGTGGCAAACCCGACATCTAAAGGGTAGGGCCTCATAGTCCAACTGTTGAATCCAGGAAAGACCTGCCAGTTCAATTTCCAACTCTGCCGACAAAGGCTGGCTCAGATTCATCTCCACACATATTCGAGCATACACCGCCATGCTCCCTTCAATAGTGTCTCTGGCAACACCCAGATGTCTACCAATCGAATTGCCAATCATTGCCAGTACCTGCTCACCCCAGAATTCCATTGGAAGAGCATATAATCGAATCCACACTGGGACAATAGTAGGTTCAACACGAGGATCGAATCCTACCCTCCAGGGTTGAACAAATAGCCCTGTCGGGCCATGGTTTTTCCTCTCCGACTCAAAAGCCTTATTTCTATCGGCCAGAGCCGAGAAGCTAACAATAAAATAACCATTACTAATAAACCACAATGAAAACTCACCGTGGGGCTCCCAGTTCTGGCGGATCCAAGAATACAGAAAGCTCAGGGAAGGGCGAATACCCATGAACTTGCAGATTAAATCATGTCTAGCTCTATAGAGGACAGACTCCTCCACCATGCTGGGATCAATGACGATTTTTGGCCTGGATTCGGCCTGCGGTAAACAACCATTCACACACCTTATTCTAGTAAAGGAGGTTGGCCACTTCTAGACCTAGAAGGAGGACTAACATACAGGTTTTGTTCTGACTTTGCTGCAACAGAATAAGCTGTGAAACTTGTCAATTTCATTCTTTTGTAGTAGTTAACATCAATTTCAGTCCTAATCATTTATTTTCTATTCAAGATACTTTTGTGATATGATTAGCAGTAGATCTTATTAGTCTTTTTGTTTTCCAACAACTTTCCAATTTACTGTAATTGACAACCTTATGTTACAGAAGATTGACAACCTTATGTTACAGAGTACTGACAGGAATTAATTTTATTTTTCATTATTGCAAGAGTAAATAGAATTTCATTTTGCAACTATAATCAGGTTTCCAATTTTGTAACTGTAACTAGGGTTTTAATTCTACAATTTAATCAGATTTCATTATTGCAACTGTAACTAAGGTTTCATTTATGTAATCAGTAATTAGTTTTCATTCTTGCAATTATATTAAAGTTCAATTTATGTAATTTAGAGGTAGAAGAGACCTAAAAAGCCCCACACCATTAGTTCCACCAATAAGACTTGATGCTCCTAATTGAACTTAAATTATAGCCCTATTCACTCCTTTCACAGACAACCTTGTACGCTGCCCTAGATTGACAAATTCATTGAGAATTAATGATGTGCTTAAAGACAGTGCATCAATTTTGATATTGATGAATGAAAGTAATGATATTGTTGTGTATTTATTGATAAAATGAGTACATATTTATAGGCTTGAGAGCCTATAATAAAGATAAAATAAGGGCAATAAAATAATTCCCAAGTGGATCACACCTCAAATAATGTAATAATCCTAACATCTCCCCTTATTACATTATTTGGGATAATGTCTAGGCTCTTGCTCTTTGGCTCTTGGCTCTTGATTCTACTACTATGGAAAATGAACTTTATATCCATCTCTAGATTTTTTACCTCAAGTTCAAGCTTTAGATATCTAGATCTATTACCTCAAGGTTAGACTTTGGGACTGTTGCCTCAGGGTCAACCTCTTCGTTTGGGTCTATTACCTATAGGTCAGCCTCTAGGTCTGTTGCCTTTAGGTCAACTTCTAATTACTCCATATAGGCCACTACATATGATGTTCACCATGAGTATGATCCTCCTTAAGGTGAAACTCATCTAGAATTTTTTTCTCTATCGAAAATGCACCATTATACAATAAGTTGAGCCATTTGTAAGCATTAGATACTATCAAAAATGCACTCTAAATTATAATAATGATGACAAATGATGAACAATAGATAATATAAATTAGAGGATTGAAGAAGAATCTTCTGAAGTATCTCTGACTTTAGTCTTTAGAAGGTGATGAGATCTAAAGGTGTCAATGTATCTATAGTCTTCGAAGGAGTTATAGGGTATCAATATTCTATAGTCCCTCCTAAATTTATGGTAATTATTCTTATGGTAACCTTCTCATCCTACTAGAATGCATGGATAACCAGTTACTACATTTATCAAGTGTCATAAAGATCATTAGGTACTAAGTTCACTTACATTGTGATGAGGAGTGTCGGGTTCAACTTAAAGTGCACTCCACAATACAAAATAATTTAATGTTAAAAAAAGTATATGAAATAGTCTCAAAACTAAAAATGGACACCACAAATATGTTTGATTCAAAAACATCTTTCCAACGACTATATATAAGGCTATAGTTGGATCTAAAAGGAGCCTCGATTTATGGAAAAACAACAGGCTCTCTTGATAGCAAAAAATACTAGAGGGAAACAATGTCCCTTTACAATTGCAATCCTAGAATCTAGGAATATTCTCCAAAATATGCTAGGTCAATGTTTGGTTTTAAAAATTTATCTTGGGCCCCTTTTTTTTTCAACTACAATGTGAAAAGGAAAAATTAAACTTTGAAAGATTAAAATAGCCTTCCTAGTGGACATGGTAAAATAAAAAAAATACATTTAAAAGAATGTAGTGGTAGGCCATGTTGTCAACCACTTTGCACACTTTAATTTTCATGGGTATTGATGGAGTTGGTTAATTGGGTGAGTTTCAAGCCACTCACTTAGAGGACATCACAATTGTCAGGTATTTGAGGACCATGGTGGGGGGAACTAAAGTTGTAGGTGAATCTGCTACAAGTGTCATAGAGAACAAGGCTACGCAAATATAGCTAGGAGAAATATGGCTATGCTATGAGTTGTCTTAGAATTTTTTAAATCTAGGTAGATCGTGGATGAAATTTGCCCCACCTTTCATCTACCATGGATGAAAATTTGAACTATTTCCATGCATCATTCTAGACTTTGTTTTTTCAAAGGAAAAAAAATCTTAGACTACATAGAGTAGTCGATCCATAAGGGGTAGGCTAGAGGCACCAATAGAGTGTTGGCCATGAGTGCAAATGGCCAAAGTGAGGTGTGTTGAGTGTTAATTTTACACAATTGTGAAATTACTCTCTCCCTTAGGATTTGTTTCCAAAATCCCCTTTTGCAAGGAAGTTAAAAAAAACTTCTCCAACATTTCCACTATATTAGCATTTGCATATGTGTATTAGTAATCTCAATAAAAATATATCAATTCAATGCTAGGAACACCTTAGCGATTGCAAGTAACTGTAAACAAGGGGTATGTGTTGGTTTATTTTACCATGCTACTTTAATGAATGTTCATTGAAACCAAATAAAAGTGAATGTGAATTGGTCCTCATATGACCATGATGTAGTGTCTTAATTCCTTTTATCTTGAAATATTTTAAGATAGATTTTATCTTCCTAGATTAAGTGGATTTTAAACAAGTTTTATCTTGCATTAAATCCTACTTTAAAGCATGTAAATGAATATTAAATCTATCTATGAATGTGAATCCGAAATGATGAAGAGCCTCCAAATGTAGCTTCTTATCATGAATATTAAGATAGCCTTTAGTATGAATAATAAATTATATCTCTTTGGTGAAATTAATTTTCATAAAGAGACAATAATCTATGACCTTAAAAATAAGGGTTTTAAAATGTCACTTCAAATTATCTCTCTTAAATGAAATCAAATTTTCACAAAGATGAATAATTCAGTGCTTTGAAATAATGATCTTCAATGTAGTGCATAAATTACCCCTCTTTCATAAAATCAAATTTTTTATAAAGAGAAGGCAATTTAGGACCCCAAAATGGTAATTTATGAAATGCCATAAAACATAATCCCTTCAATGAAATTGAAGTTTTGATGAAGGAAATGTCATCATAGGCTCATGAATGAGATATAAAGCTGAAAATTTAAATTTGGCCCAAAAATGAAAATTGTGAAATTGTGAAATTTTGAAATTTTAAAATCTACAATAAAAACAGCAACTTCTGGCAATTTTTAAACATATGAAAAGAATCCAAAAAAAAGGTCTAAGTGCAAAATGGAAGTACGAAGTATACTCTACGCATCCATGTAATTATTCTTGGATTTTGAAAAAAATTTAATTTTAATTTTAATGTCCGAAAATTAAAAAAAAAATTGTAAAATAAAATTTGAAAAACTGAAAATTGAAAATCTGAAGTAAATTAAATGCTGAAAATGTAGAAATGCAAAGCTCCATCAGTTTGATAGCACCTCGTCCTGCAAAATCGAATATGTGAGAAGTTCATACATGCAACCTAGCTTATTCGACCCACAAATTTGCACAACCAAAATAAACTAAGTGTCGGCTCCTAAGATTTAGACATTCACATGAAGTAACCAAAAAACAATTGCATAAACTTCACATACAAATCTAAAATCTGAAAGGTGAAAGATAATAGTTAAATCTCAGTATGTAGAAAAAATATCATTATTTCTTGGCCTAAAATTTTTGAACAAAAGATTGGCGTTAAAAATGTGTTTCCATTTTTACATCTCAAATCCAGAAGCCTCTGGCCTCCAAAACATCTAGCCCTTTTTCCCATATTTGAATGGTACATTTAAAATTCTGCAAAATCTCTTTGTTTTTCCATGCATGTTGCTTGGTTTCCAAATTTCCATTGCTTTTGGATTTTGAATGCATGCTTCGCTTTCCCTTTGTTTTGCTTGTAACGTACAGCCGTTTTCTTATACTTCGTTTCATTTCTAATGAAGAACTATTCATTTTGTTATGTTTTCGTTCACTTTGACCCTATTAAAGTTTTAATTAAACTTTAATGAATAAAAGCTTATGCTTTATAAGACCCCTGGTTTGTGGCTTATTTTCCTTTTTATAAACCCTTATAAAATATTTATCACTTTGTCCTTATCGCAAGTGTATAATGGGCACATAAGATTCCTTATTGCACCACCAATATGTTCTCCAAATATCCTAGAAATGCCTCCCATACGTGCGGATATCCTGACCTATGCTCTACATGCAATGGCACCATCTGTGAATTGGTGTCCACAGTGAATGATGTGGCACCCACATCGTTTGTCGCACGCCTCAAACGTCTACTTTGTCATCGATCTCGCTGGCCTATTTTTGTTTGGTTTGGTATGGATCGAAGCATGCGTCTAAGAGTTAAATTCTTCAAAATTGAAATTCCACGTTGTCCTTCGGTGTGGGTTGAATCACGTGGCAGCTTTCATTGTCAAATACCAGTGCCTTCCACCGTTGATCGACGAAAACCTCACCTCGATGCAAACCTCAAAATACCGTAGTTGTGTTCTCGTTCGAGCTGCAAAACTACCATTTTGACGTTACGATGTCCAAGATTGTCTTCCCTCACTATGCCTGTATCACAAAACCTAGCGTCACATCTTGATGTTGCTAAAATTACCGCAGATGACCTATTTTATCTGATGTCGACGTCCATTCTTGTTGGTATAGTATCGCCATACACCAAGGCAATGGAAGCCTTGACATCCCATTTGCGCCTCACTATTCATTTTTTAAATTTTTGAAATAGCCCACGTTCGTTATGAGCCTCGCGTGAAACTTCCTTGTGATGCATCATTATCGTGCACTACACAGCCATGATCTCCTCCATCGTAGGCTTTAAAATTCGTCCACTACACGCTATTCTTCAATTTTAGTCATGTTGTTCGTCATTGCCGACATAGACACCAGGTATGTCAGACTTGCATGTATAAACCGTCTCTGTCACACTCTAAAATTATCACGTCTCCCATGCTTCAACACCAACAAGGCCATGAGTTGGTTCTCGCATCGTCAGGTTGTCGTTGGGAGAATCTACCTCATGTGAAAACATCGTATACTCTGTGCTGCCAAACTATCGTGTATTCCTCCTTACACAAATTCTCTTTGAAACACATGGCTAGCTCCACCACGCCTTTGACCTGTGTGTCGGGTATCCATTGTTTAGGTCTACCTATTCTCTAGATATGACATCTCAGCAACCCAATATAATTTCCTGGCATCTATTTTATAGTGGTATCTGATAGATCATCCATCTACCTCGAACCCCTCTCAACGCCCACAAATAGAAGCTAATTTTGTGTTCATTATTTCCATTGTCACGTTTAAATCATCAAATACTGATAGACTACCAATTCTATCGTAAGTAACTTAACCCAGGGTTCCCAAGTCTGATTTGATCACAATCTTACCATGGATTCATGCTGGTTCACTTTAAATCTATCCACCAGGATTGTCGATGCTCTAGTCTTCGCCCAGTCATTGGGGCCCACTATAGTGTGAATGATATGGATATCAACATCCACGTCGACTCCTTATTAGAATCACAGTCCGCTGTCAGAGTGGACCACTTCCTTATAACTCTGGGCATTACTTATGCCATCATCGTCGAGATTCCATGGTATCCATATACTCACATTATGGTCTGGTGACGGCCATGTAGCCATCATCACATCGGATTCGTCAAATACCTCTCACCCGTAAACCATCGCTGAGCTTCACTAAACACACCTCTCCAACGCCGAACACACCTGGCCATGATTTTGCACCATTGAATCTACCCCCACGTTGATCTCCTAAAAGTCCTTAAAAACTACTAAACATCTCGTCATTGCTTATTTTCGTCTAAACGTTGACTGAAACATGATAATGGGATTTCACTTCTCCTCGAGCTGTCAACTGCCACGTTGTCATTCGATAGGTCGCCGAATCTTCCTCCCTCGGGTGACGGGTTGTCCATGCTGGCTCAACTTGTAAATTCCCTCCACATGTATACTCTAACGGTGATTTCATCCTGTGGCTATGGTGTGTTACTCTTATACGCATCGACGCCATGACACCACGCTGTCATTTTGTGTTCTATGATTTCCTAGATGGCATACCCGACGTTGTCATCAATCGCCAGTTGCATAGCCATCGTCTTGTCCTGTCATGTGGGGTCCATGCCCACGTAATCCTCCGTGTACCAACTTCATAGCTCGATGCCATCTCAGATGAAATGATAAATCGATGATTCCAAGCCCTCATTTTCTGTCAGGAGGAATGTCCACGACAATCCATATATGTTGTTGTTTCCATTCTCGACAAGGTTCACCGTGTCATCAAGTCCCGTTGAGCCTGCATGAAACCGGGAGTAAAACATTAATATACACAATTATGCAAATTGAAATGACAATACATACTATAGTATGAAATGGAATCTTACTATATTATACTAAATAATATGTTATCATTTATTTTTATTTTTTTTAATATAATAATTAATATATATACATAATAAGAAGAGGTATTAGGGTGGAACGAAGTTCCAATTTTTATTTTCTTCTTTTATATATATATATATATATATATATATATATATATATATATATATATATATATATATATTATTATTTTATTTTATTTTTTATTATTATTATTATTATTAAATAGAATATAATAATAATAACAATATTTTTTTTAACTTTTCTTTTTTTATTATTTTGAAGAGCATATTTTATATATGTATATGAAAAGTACATATATAAAAACTCTTTGTCTTCTTAAGAATAATTAGTTTCAAAAATTTTGACCATTTTGGCTCAAAAACATAGGTAAAGCTTTTGAATATAATCTCAAAGTCAATATGATTGACAAAAAACCACTCTTACAAAAACAAAACACACAGAGACACAAACTACAAAAGAGAATCGAACCTCAATGCATACATGATCTTATCCACACTCTCAAAATGCAAACCAATGAAACATTGAGGCAAAGAACACTAAGTAGACAAGCCTACAAAGCAACCATGGAGGCTACGAAGCAAATTTAAGAGGAGGAATCTATTAAAATTCACACCTCAAGAGTGTGAAATCAATCAAATATCAAATTTTAAAAGTGGATCCCCAATTCTTGGAGCTAGTTGTGGAGCAACCATAACAAATGGTGACTCTGCTAGGAAATGCTCCTAGTATTTCGATAAGAACCCAACCTGAAATGAAAACACACAAAATCCAAATATTAGAATTACAAGCAACAAGTATACAGAGAATGAGAATACACCAAAAAGATATGAAGCATCAGAATCATTCAGCATTAGCTCATTGTGTGCAAATTAGTTCATTCCTTATCGTCTAAAACCATTCAACATTCCATTGTTAGTTTCACATGGATGTTTGTGCCTTTATGATTTATGCAGGTGATATGGGCTAAAAGGATGTATTGAAAGGATGCCATGAACGACCTACTTTTTAGAGACTCAAACATTCTAGTATCATAAACAAACACACTAAAATTGTCTAACCCTCTTAGGACCAAATGTGTGTGTGGTGAATTCATTTACCAGATCAAGAGTTCAGTTATGAACTGCTACAATCCAAAACCAGTGTGTGTGCAAGTGGAATAAGAGCTTTGGAGAATCAGATTCTCAACCTAAGTATGATGAGAATTTGACTCTATCCTTACTACACTAATTTTTTTTAAGTTTATTACCTCGTTTTTACCAAAATGGTTAAACCTGTTATGGATGAAATCACAAGACTAGCATGTTCATTTGAGCGGTTAGAGGTCTCACTTTTAAATGAGACATGTCACCATGTATGAGCATACTCCACTTCTATTCAAGAATCTATAGCCTCGGTGGAGGTTATCCCATAGTCCATAATTTTTCTTTTGATTTCTTGAATCTTAGAGATGACTACCCATCCTTCTGAGGGGACATGTAGTACGATTCTCACAATCCAATAGTCAGTGATGTGTGATGCAAGCAAAATCAGAGCTTTAGGGAATAGGATTCTCAACCTAAGTATGATGATAATTTGACCCTATCCTTACTACTCTGATTTTGAGTTTCAAGTATTGTGGAAGTGGTGAAAATCACTATTTTATGGACTATGTTGCATGATAGGACCGAAAATAATGACTATTTTCGCCTCACATTTTCTCCCAATGATGGTTCTGACCATTTTACCCAAAACATTTTAAATATGTGCAACTTGTGTTTGGTTCAATATAGTTTCGGCATCAGTTCCCAATCTCAAGAGCTTTGTAGTGTATATTGTGCAATGATCCTAAGAGAATTTGACATGTTTTTAGGCGATTGTAGATGCAAGTGAAATGCAATTTTTATGAAATGTGAAATGTAACATGAAATATGAATGAATGCACGGTTTTTTTTTAAATGCAGATGGAGTATATAAAATATTTTCACCCTAATTTGCAAAAATTACAATTGCACGCATCCCAAGTTTCAAATAATATTCTTTAATGTACTTGTGATGCTTGTGGAGCCTTCTACAAGACAATTACGATGCTTTATATTCTCCTTATCTTAGTTAAAATTCATGAAGACATGAGCTGACATCTCATTCTAAAATACTAGAAAACAACCAAAACTTAGAAGCAAATGAATACAAAATACACAAATTAAACTTGGAAACATCAAAACAAAAACCAAACCCAAAACCGAACACAAAAATCAAAATCTATATACAAATGTACAATATGGTACAAAATGATGCAATGTTTGAACTATCACTTCCCTGGATCCCAAACATGATTAAAGCATTTCAAAAGATAAATAACATGACACGCATTCCCAATGTTGTAGGAATCCAACAAAAACAATATCAAGCCAAACACTGCAACAAACTTCAACTTACCTCACTCACCCCACCAATTTGATTTAGTTCCATTAATGATCCCATAGGTGAGATTCAAATCATTAGATTGATTAGGCAATACTTTATCTTCAATTCCTTCATGTTTATTCTTTGTTATGTCAATTTCAGGACTCAATTCATGATTTAGAACTAGGCTTTCCCTATCCAAAATAAAATTTTGTAAGCAAGTGTCTATTTCTAGGAGTTTTAAAGTCCATTCATTTTCCATATTCGTAGGCCAATCAAATTTGTGTAAAAAATTGCAAGAATCTAGGATATCTATTAAATTAGAATCATTAAAAAATTTTACCCTAGATTCCATTATCAGTTGTTGATGGATTAGATTTAACAATTCAAGTGCATCAACTTCTTTTTCATTCATTAAAGCAATCTTATTAAAGGTGTGATTAGAAATCAATCCTTGTTCTTAATTCACCTTCAATGGCATTTCATCATAAATATCATTCAAATTCAATAAATGACCATGCAAATTTTCACCTGAAGTTTGGATGCTTGAACACAAAAGTTTAGATTCTGCCTTTTGCACATTTTCATTTACCAAAACTTGGTGTGGATTTTCAGTTTCTTCATTGATTACCTGTTCATAAAACATACCAAAATATGGCACCCAATTGAAAACATGTCCATCTTTTTCAATCCTCAAATCTTGTTGGTCAAAGTGTATGTTAAGTAACCTATCTTCATAATCAATCATTTGAGTTACTTCCAATAGATCAACCTCTTTGTCATTTGGTTCGAATTCCTTATTCACTATCCATGGTATCTCTTCATTTGAATCCTCAAAACAATTATGTGAATTTGCATCCAAAGTTTTAATGAATTTATATTCAACATGATCACATTTTGTAACCTTCTCTGATATTGTGAATATAAGCTCTTCATGTGAGGGAGTAGTTTCAACATCCTCAATATCAAGTGGAATAGAAGTTTCATCAATAGGAGTGTGAGAAAATAACACATCTTCATATCTCCCCAAACCATTGTAAAAATTGTCATCCAAATTCATGGGATGAAACTCTATGGTGTTTGTGACATGATCTTTTGATTCATCCATCAAATATTTTTCTTCTTTGTCCTTGGTAGTAGGATCATTCTTATCTTCCAAAATATTCTCAAATTGTGCAGGAGTTGTAATATCTTCTTGTGAGAAAGCGATTGTGTTATCCTGCATATCAATTGATACAAAGGGTTCATTAGAAGGTTTAAAGTGAGCATATTCATCCAAATTTCTTCCAAGAATCATAGTGATCGTATTCCAAAATCAAGTTGTGATGCTCAACCATTTCTTCAACATCTTCCATTTCATTTAACTTGTTTCTCATCAAATTCACTTGTTTCTCATCAAATTCACCTTCACCTTCCTTAGATGGTTCAATTATTTCCAAAAGTGGGTTATCTTTTGAATTCAAATTTGTAAAGCTATCAAAGTCCAAATTGGTAACCCATGATTCAATTTCATCATAATTTGGAGGGTGAATAATTTCTTGATCATTAGTTTCAAGCATCTCATCGAGAGTGTCTTCCAAAAACAAGTGAAGAAATTCTATCATATCTTCGAATTCATTTGTTGATTCTCTTCCTATTTTACTTTCACCCACTTCATTTAATTCTATGGTAGGTTTTTTCCTATCACATATCTCAAATATAGTTGAATTTAGGACACCATTATCTGAATACTCATGCATTTCTAGAAATGAAACCATCTCTACACAATCCTCATTTGTGGATGTTGGCTTGTCAACTTGCACCTCCTCTTGGACTACATCTAAGGTGGTTGTAACATTTGAAAATTCAAATTCATCCCCTTGATATTTCACCTTAGGTATCATTGGGGTGGAGGGTTCTATATTCGATGGTTGGTGTAGGTTGGCATCACTAACTCCAAAAGAGCAATCTCTCATGGGAACATGTTGTGCCTCTTCTTCCATTTTCCAAATACATCATTGTTCTATCATTTCTAATACCTCATAGATTATGGCTAAGGATGGGTTATAAAAAATTTACCTTAACAATGTAGCAAGTGTGGGGGGTATGGTTCCCATATATACTTGAATAGTTTCTTCTTCTATTATGTTGTAATGTTCCAACACTTGAGAATGCAACTCACGAAACCTTTCACTGAATTGACTCACAGATTCATTAGGTTCTTTCCAAATAGATTCAAATTGATTTCTTACAACAATTGGGTCAACTCGATTTTCCACATGGTTAAGAAACATTGCTTCTAATTGAGCCTACGAAGTGATGGAACCTGCAGGTAGCTTAATAAACCAATCATGAGTGATTTTATCCAATGTGTATGAAAATAGCTCACATCCAACATCTTCATGTATTATTTGCCACAAATGCATATAGTGTTTGAATGCCCAAATGTGTCCTTCAGCTGACTTAATTCCCTCATACTTAAAATGAGGTAGACAAGGCACATCGTCCATAGGCACCTCGTGGTATGTTTAAAGGACTACTTGCCATCATTGGAGTGAATCTTGCAATAGTCAATGAGATACAACTTTAGCACCAATTTTGTTAGTCAAATACAAATATTTTACAACTAAGCATGAAATGACTAACAAAATTTAAATGAGTGAACCACAAAGATAATCATATTAGTATCGAAATAAGATATGCATCAATTAAACCATGATATGAAAGAACATTCTCAAATTTTCCAATAGGTTAGTATTAACACATCATCAAATAGAGAATGTTAGAATGAATGAAAGTGATCAACAAAACTCATTAGTCAAGACCAATGTCTTTAAATAAATATTTCAAGTAACATGAACAATTTAGCATCTAAATGGCCATAAAATAAATCAATTCAAATCCTCCTAGCTCGCAAAGTGTGAGTGTTAGAGGAAACCAAAGATGCTAATCAAATGAACTTGAAATATTTAACAATTCAAAACTTTCAAAACCAAATCACATTATTCCTGTATGAACAATCAAAAAGTGTTAGATCAATGAAAACCAATGCATGAATTGCTTAGCATAAATAAAATAAATTAAATTCATGCCCTCCTTCTAGCACCAAAATTTTGAGTGTTAATTTTACTCAATTGTGAAATTACACTCTCCCTTAGGATTTATTTCTAAAATCCCCTCTTGCAAAGAAGTTAAACAAAACAACTTCTCCAAGGTCTCTGCTTTATTAACATTTGCATATTTGTATTAGTAATCTCAATAAAAATATATCAATTCAATGCTAGGAACACCTTAGCGATTGCAAGTAACTATAAACAAGGGGAATGTGTTGGTTTATTTTACCATGTTACTTTAATGAATGTTCATTGAAACCAAATAAAAGTAAATGTGAATTGGTCCTCATATGACCACGATGTAGTGCCTTAATTCCTTTTATCTGAAATGATGAATAGGCTCCAAATGTAGTTGTTTATCATAAATATTAAGATAGTCTTTAGTATGAATAATAGATTATATCTCTTTGGTGAAATTAATTTTCACAAAGAGACAATAATCTATGACCTTAAAATAAGGGTTTTAAAATGTCACTTTGAATTATCCCTCTTAAATGAAATCAAATTTTCACAAATATGAATAATTCAGTGCTTTGAAATAATGATCTTCAATGTAGTGCAGAAACTACCCCTCTTTCTTAAAATCAAAATTTTTATAAAGAGAAGGCAATCTAGGACCCCAAAATTGTAATTTATGAAATACCATAAAACATAATCACTTCAATAAAATTGAAGTTTTCATGAAGGAAATGTCATCATAGGCTCATGAATGAGATATAAAGCTGAAATTTTTAAATTTGGCCCAAAAATGAAAATTGTGAAATTTTGAAATTTTAAAATCTGCAATAAAAATAGCAACTTTAGACAATTTTTAAAAATACGAAAAAGACTCTGAAGCAAAAACTTCTAAGTGCAAAATGGAAGTACGAAGTATACTCTACGCATCCATGCACTTATTCTTGTATTTTGAAAAAAAAAATATTTTTATTTTAATGTCCGAAAATTAAAAAAAATCTGTAACATAAAATTGAAAATCTGAAGTAAATTAAATGCTGAAAATGCAGAAATGCAAAGCTCCATTAGTTTGTTAGCACCCCGTTATGAAAATCTTAATATGTGAGAAGTTCATACATGCAACCTATTATTCGACCCACAAATTTGCACAACCGAAATAGACTAAGTGTAGGCTCCTAAGGTTCAAAAATAAATTTTCAGATTCAGACATTCACATGAAGTAACCAAAAAACAATTGCATAAACTTCACATACAAATCCAAAATCTGAAAAGGGAAAGATAACAGTTAAATCTCAGCATGCAGAAAAAATCTCATTCTTTCTTGCTAACAAGGCCTGAAATTTTTGAACAAAAGCTTGGCATTAAAAATGTGTTTCCATTTTTACATTTCAAATCCGACAGCCTCTGGCCTCCAAAAGGTCCAGCCCCTTTTCCCATATTTGAATGGTACATTTAAAATTCTGCAAAAGATCTTTGTTTTTCCCTGCATGTCACTTGGTTTCCAAATTCCCATTGCTTTTGGATTTCGAATGTATGCTTCACTTTCACTTCGTTTCCTTACGCTTTGTTTCATTTCTAACGAAATACTATTAATTTCTAATGAATAAAAGCTTCTACTTTATAAGACCCCTAGTTTTTGGCTTATTTTACTTTTCATAAACCCTTTTAAAATATTTGTCACTTTGTCCTTATCGTGAGTGTATAACGGGCGCATAAGATTCCTTATTGCACCACCAATATGTTCTCCAAATATCCCGTAAACACCTCCCATACGTGCAGATATCCTGACTTGTGCTCTACATGCAATGGCACCATCTACGAATTGGTGTCCACAGTGAATGATGTGCCCCCATATCGTTTGTCGCCCGCCTCAAATGTGTACTTTGTCGTCGATCTCGCTGGCTCATTTTCGTTTGGTCCGATATGGCTCGAAGCATGCATTGTTTGTCTAAGAGTTATTCTTTGAAATTGAAATTCCACGCTGTCCTTCAGTGTGGGTTGAATCTTGTGGCAACTTTCATTGTCGAATACCAGTGCCTTCCACCATCGATCGACGAAAACCTTGCCTCGATGCAAACCTAAAAAATATCGTAGTTGCATTCCCGTTCGAGCTACAAAACTATCATTTCAATGTTACGATGTCCAAGACTGTCTTCCCTCGCTATGTCTGTATCGCAAAACCCGATGCCACGTCTCAATGTTGCTAAAATTTTTGTGGATGAACTATTTTATCTAACACTGACGTCCCTTCTCGTTGGTCTGGTATCTCCATACACCATGGCAATGGAAGCCTTGACATCCCATTTATGCCTCGTTATTTGTTTTTAAAAAATTTGAGACATCCTGCGTTTGTTATGAGCCCCACATGAAACTTCCCTGTGATGCAAGGTCATCGTGCGCTACGCAGCCATGATATCCTCCATCGTAGGCTTTAAAATTCGTCCACTACACGATATTCTTCAATTTTAGTCATGTTGTTCCTCATTGCCGATGTAGACTCCACATATGTCGGCCTTACGTGTATAAATCGCCTTTGTCACACTATGAAATTATCGTGTCTCCCATGCTTCGACACCAGCAAGGCTGTGAGTTAGTTCTCGCATCATCAGGTTGCCATTGGGATAATCTACCCCATGTGAAAACGTTGTATACTCTGTGGTGCCAAACTATCGTGTATTCCTCCTTACGCAGATTCTCTTCGAAACACATGGCTAGCTTCATGTCGCCTTTGACTTGTGTGTCAGGTATGTGGGTCTATCTATTCTTTGGTATGGTATCTTGATGATCCGATCTAATTTCTTGGTGTCTATTTTGTAGTGGGGTCTGACAGATAATTCGTTTACCTCAAACCCCTCTCAACGCCCACAAACAACAGCTAATTTTGTGTTCATTATTTCCATTGTCGCATTCAAATCACCAAATGTCGACAGACTGCCAGCGCTATAATAAGTAACTTAACCTGGGGTTCCCAAGTCTGAGTTGGTCACAATCTTACTGCAAAATCACATTGGTCCGCTTTAAATCTATATGCCAGGCTTTTCGATGCTTCAGTATTCACCTAGTCATTTGGGCCCACTATGGTGTGAATCATATGGAGATCGACGTCCACGTCGACTCCCTATTAGAATCACAGTCCGCTATCAGAGTGGACCACTGCCTTATAACTTTGGCCATTACTTATGCCATCGTCATCGAGATTCCATGGTACCCATATACTCACGTAATGGTCAGGTGACGACCATCTAGTCGTAATTGCGTTGGATTTGTCGAACACCTCTCACACGTAAGCTATCGCCAAGCTTCGCCAAACACACCTCTCCAACGCCGAACACACCTGTCCATGATTTTGTGCCATTGAACCTGCCCCCGCATTGATCTCCTAAAAGTCCTTAAAAACCACTAAACATCTCGTCATTGCTTATTTTTGTCTAAATGCTGACTGAAACATGAGAATAGGATTTCACTTCTTCTCGAGCTGTCAACTACCACGTTTTCATCTGGAAGGTCATCGAATCATCCTCCCTCATGCACTGAGTTGTCCATGCTAGCTCAAATTGCGAATTCCCTCCACATGTATACTCTAACAACGATTTCATCCTGTGGCTATGGTGTGTTACTCTTATATGCATCGACGCCATGACGCCACGCTATCATTTCATGTTCTATGATTTCCTAGCTGGCATACCCAATGTTGTCATCAATCGCCAGTCGCATAACCATCGTCTTGGCCTGTCATGTGGGGTCCACGCCCACATAATCCTCTACGTACCAACTTCATAGCTTGATGCCATCTCAAATGAAATGACAAACCGAGGATTCCAAGCCTTGCTGTCTGCCAAGAGGAATGTCCATGACGATCCATATATGTTGATGTTTCCATTCTCCACAAGGTTCTCCGCGTCATCAAGTCCCGCTGAGCCTGCATGGAACCGGGAGTAAAACATTAATATACACAATTATGCAAATTGAAATTACAATACATACCATATTTTAATATAGTATGAAATGGAATCATACTATATTATGCTAAAGAATATGTTATCATTTATTCTTTATTTTTTTATTTTTTTTTAATATTTTTTTTAATATAATAATTAATATATGTACATAATAAGAAGAGGTAATAGGGTGGAATGAAGTTCCAATTTTTATTTTCTCTATATATATATCTTTTATTATTATTATTTTATTATTTTATTATTATTATTATTATTATATAGAATATAATAATAATAATAATATTTTTTATTTTAAACTTTTTTTTATTATTTTGAAAAGCATATTTTATATATGTATATGAAAAGTACATATATAAAAACTCTTTGTTTTCTTAAGAATAATTAGTTTCAAAATTTTCAATCATTTTGGCTCAAAAACATAGGTAAAGCTTTTGAAACTAATCTCAAAGTCAAGATGATTGACAAAAAACCACTCTCACGAAAATAAAACACACAGAGACACAAACTACAAATGAAAATTGAACCTCAATCCACACATGATCTTATCCACACTCCCAAAATGCAAACCAATGAAACATTGAGGCAAAGGACACTAACTAGACAAGCCTACAAAGCGACCATGGAGGCTACGGAGCAAATTTGAGAGGAGGAATCCATTAAAATTCACACCTCATAAGTGCGAAATTAATCAAATATCAAAATTTAAAAGTGGGTCCCAAATTCTTAGGTCCAGTTGTGGAGTAGCCACAATAAGGTGCAGTAGATGGTGGAGCCCATAGGATCTTTAATAGTTTTTTCCTCCCAAAATAACCCATTGATGGTGTGGGGGCTCTGGAAAACATTGGCTAGAGAAAGCATCAGGTGTGCAAGCATGCGAAAATGACACACGCAAGTTAGAGGTCACTTAAATTCAATAATTTATTCATTGAGGACATGGAATATAATTTTGCAAGAGATTTATGATATTTATTGGAGCGCTACCATCATAATAGGTCCTCACGATTGCCACCAATGGTTTTGTATGAAGAAATAGGTATGTCTATGATTTTGAAGGCTTGTAGGCTGGAGGTAATGGTGGGAAACATTTGTAGAAGGTAATGCTTCATCTTCAACTCCTAATAAGTGGGTGGTCATTCCCTAGTGGTGAGTGCACCATGGATTTGGTATTGGATATTTACCTATAAAGTGGCAATGGAAGGTACCATTACCACATGATCGTATGAAGCGGTACTAGGTTGAGCTACCATTCTGTGAGAACTGTTAATGGTATCGAGGGGTGCATAGATACAAAAAGCCACAAGAAGGGTTCTGTTAGATAAAGAAATACACCATGGTCTGTGTTGTCATAACATGGTTGGAGTGGTACCTCGATGGGGAGTTATGCATGTGAACTATGAGGCTTCATAGGATGGGATGCATTATTGATGTAGAAGCAATGGACGTCCACATTGAAATGCAAACAATGTAAAAATAAACTACATGTACATCATGGTGGAGGGAGGCCATAGTCATATGGTCTATGTAGCAACTGATAGGGGGTTGATCTTTGTGGCTCTGGTAATGGCTTCACAGATTCAAACATCACTAAATCTGGTGATAAAATCCCCAAGGGAAAATAATAGTGTGCAAATGAGATTCAACTCCACCATGGTGATGTTATGTGGTATCAATGCCTAGTTTGAGAGGGTTTACTCAAGGTGCCCTTGGATTTAAAAAATAAAAATAAATAATAAAATGTTTATTATTCAAGCATGCAATAGGGCCACAACCATAGAAGTAATGCAATTTCATAGGATCCTTATACTAGTGGCCTATTGGAGGCTACTGGGGACCTACTGGGGATCTATTGTGGGCCTATTAGGGGCCTCTATGGACATGTTGTGGGCTTTTTGGGCACTTTTGTAGACCTACTAGGGGCCTCTATGGGCCTACTATGGACTTCTATGGGCTTGTTGTGGGCCTCGAGGGGCCTCTATACGGGCTATAATGGCCCGTTGGGGGCCTAATAGGGACCTACAATGGGCTTCTAAGGGCCTACTGAGGGACTCTCTGGTTATGAGGATTTTATTGCAAGAGGACAAAAAAATATCAATAATAATTTCAACTTCAAACTTGCGAAGCTATCATTTAGGAGTGACAATAAGCCCTGTGGTGCTTAGCAATAATCCTTCCCATGGATCATAGGGGATTAAAAAGGATCTACACGTATTTTTTATTTCTTTCATTGGGTGTAGTTTACATTGAAGACAAGGATGATGAGGTGCAAAGGGGATGCCATAGTGTTCCATGGAAGTGCCATCAATGCTTATAGATGAAGGCTTTTCTATGACAAAGCTATAGAGTTTCTTCCAAAAATTTATCATGCATGGCATGACTATTTACAAATCTTGGTTCCATTGTTAGAATATTAACCCAAGATGCAGTGCAAAGACTGTGAGTATACAAGTTGTCTGGAATGTGTTTGTGGTATGAAACTAAATAGTGCAGAAGGAAGGATCATTTTTTCGTATTGAATCACTTTTTGATTGTAAGGTAGAAAACCCACAATAGACTTAATTAATATATTTGTTCGATGATGCCTTATTACCCTATTTGGATTGCATATAAATACCTAGTCTAATAGTTGTGAGAGTGAAGGGTTGTGACCCTTGAATATAAGTAATAAATAATATAAGTATTAGGACATGTTAGGAGGGTCCTAACATGCCACCCCCCTTAAAGGAGCTTTGTCCTCAAAGCTGGAAATTTGGAAATTGCTACTGGATATCTTGAAGATTTTCCCACGTCGCGTCTTCTAAAGGTAGACCTTTCCAATGGATTAAAACTTTCGTGATATCGCGAGTACAAAGGTGATGAGAGCGGCGATCCACGATAGCTTCTAGTTTGACTAAAAGTACTCCATCCTCAAAAAATTTAGGGAGAGTGGTTTGTGTCATGATATGGGCTCCAACTGCGAGCTTAAGGCAGGATACATGAAATACGGGGTGAAGTTTGGAAGAGGGAGGAAGCTCAAGTTTGTAAGCAACAGTCCCAATACGTTGGAGAACTTTATACGGCCCATAAAATTTGGGTGCTAAATTTTGAGAACCTTTTTGTTTAAGAGAGGATTGACGGTAAGGTTGGAGACGTAAGAAAACCATATCACCCTCATGGAAACTTCGTTCGCTTCTATGTTGATCGGCTTGCTGCTTCATGCGATGTTGGGCGGTGTGTAGGTTCTCTTTCAGGATCCTTAGTATGTCATCTCGATTAGCAAGTTCCGTTTCCACCGCATGGACTTTTGTAGTCCCCAAAATATAGGAAGTGAGGGATGGTGGTGTTTGACCATATAGCGCTTCATAAGGAGTCATTTTGATGGACGTATGGTATGAAGTGTTATACCACCATTCCGCTAGTGAAAGCCACTTTACCCAATGGAGTGGTTGAGTAGAAACAAAACATCGAAGGTATGTTTCTAAGCATTTATTTACAACTTCTGTTTGGCCATCGGTTTGAGGATGGTAAGCGGAGCTCATACGAAGTTGAGTACCTTGTAATTTGAACAATTCCTTCCAAAATTTACTAGTGAAAGTTGGGTCACGGTCACTAACAATTGTGGAGGGCATACCATGTAATTTAAAGATGTTATCTAGGAAGAGGTGGGCTATAGTGCTAGCGGTATAAGGATGAGCCACGAGACAAAAATGGGCATATTTAGATAAACGATCAACGACTACAAAAATGGTTTTTTTTCCTCCTGATTTTGGTAATCCTTCAATAAAGTCCATAGAAATATCTGCCCATGTTTTGGTGGGTATAGGAAGAGGTTGAAGTAATCCTGGAATAGCGAGGGTCTCCCCCTTCTGTCTTTGGCAAACTTCACATTCTTTTACAAAGTTTTTGATGTAATTTTTCATCCCTACCCAATAGAAGGAGGTAGTGGCTCTTTTATAGGTTTTTAAGAACCCTGAGTGGCCTGCAGTGGGTGAGGCATGTAACTCATGAAGAAGTTTTTCATGATAAGTTGAATTGGGGGTGAGGACCATCCTCCCTTTGTATCTTAATATATTGTCCTTCCAAGTGTATGGAGGTTTGCTACTAGGATTATGTTGAAGTTGTTGAATTAAGGCGTGGGTAGTAGGATCATTTATCCATTCTTCATGCACCTCCTCTACCCATTTAGAAATAAGGGAGGAAAGAGCATGGACTTGAGGCATATCTTCAAATTTTCTAGAAAGTGCATCGGCTGCCATGTTGTCCTTTCCCTTTTTATATGTAATTTCATAATCATAGCCAAGAAGTTTAGTAATCCATTTTAGTAACCCATTTTTGTTGTTCCGGGGTATTAGTCCTCTGTTCCAAAAAATATTTCAAGCTATGATGGTCAGTGCGTATAATGAAATGTTGACCAATAAGGTAAGGCCTCCAATGTTGAATAGCATGGACAATCGCCAACATCTCTTTTTCATACGTAGAGCGAGCTAAATTTTTAGGAGAAAATGCTTTGCTTATGAAAGCTAGAGGCCTTTCATCCTGCATGAGTACGACTCCCATTCCTATTCCTGAAGCATCACTTTCAATGACGAACGGTTTAGAAAAGTTGGGCATGGCTAGAACAGGGGTGGTACACATTGTAGTTTTCAAGGTGATAAAGGCCTCATCCGCTTTAGACGACCATTTGAAAGCATTTTTCTTAAGTAATGATGTTAGAGGAGCAGCTATTTTACCATAATTTTGGACAAATTTTCTATAATATCTCGTTAGTCCAAGAAACCCACGTAGAGATTTTAAGGTTTTTGGAATAGGCCAATTTTTCACCTCCTCGATTTTGGAAGGATCTACCATAACTCCTTCCTTTGAGACAATATGCCCTAAGTATTCAATTTCTTGTTTTCCAAAGGAACACTTTGATCTTTTTGCATAAAGTTGATTTTCCTTCAAGATTTGGAACGCTTGTCTAACATGGTCCAAATGTTCTTCCCATGTTTTGCTATAAATCAAAATGTCATCAAAGAAAACTAATATAAATTTACGAAGGAAAGGGTGAAATACCTTATTCATTAGACTTTGAAAGGTAGAAGGAGCATTGGTCAGGCCAAATGGCATCACCAAGAATTCGTAGTGCCCTTCGTGAGTGCGAAAGGTCGTCTTAGGAATATCTTTTTCGTTGACTCGTATTTGGTGGTAGCCTGACCGTAAGTCTAACTTGGAAAAATAAGTTGCCCCATGGAGTTCATCTAATAGTTCGTCTATGACCGGAATGGGAAATTTATCTTTGATGGTCATTTTATTTAGCGCTCAAAAATCGACACATAAACGCCACGAACCATCCTTTTTTCTAACTAAAATAATTGGAGAGGAGTAAGGGCTTTTGCTAGGTCTAATAACTCCTGCCTTAAGAAGCTCTTGTACTAATTTTTCTATTTCGGTCTTTTGGAGGTATGGATAGCGATAAGGTCTAATATTAGGAGGTTGATGCCCTGGAAATAGTGGAATAGTGTGATCGTGACTTCGTTGTGGAGGTAGTCCTTTTGGTTCATTGAATACCGCCTTATGGTGGTCTAAAATATTTTGTAACTTCGGTGTCTCGTCTTCTTTGTGACTAGGTTGAATTGAAAATAATTGGGCGACCATTCCTTTGTTTCCTTTTCGGATAATTTTCTCCATTCTATGAGAGTTGACGATTTGGGAAGGTCCTGATTTCAGGCCTTGGATAATATAGGTTTGGTTCTTTGTTGTGAATTTCATCCATAGTTCATCAAATTCCCATTGGACTATGCCCAAGGTTCGTAACCATTGTACGCCTAGTACAATGTCACACCCACCTAGGGGTAGGACGTACATGTCGCCTTTCATGTTATAAACCCCCATAGTTAGTTTTATATTTTTGCATTTTCCTTTGCATGCAATTTTTCCGTCATTTCCAATCATCACTTCGAAGTTATTGCAAGGGTATATAAAACAATTTGCTTGTTTAGCCACCTTTGGATCGATAAAATTATGCGTGCTACTAGAATCTAGGAGCACGGTAAGGTTTTGTTTCTTAAAATACCCTTTAACTCGCATTGTTTGAGGGGCAAAAAATCCGGCAAGGGCGTTGAAGGAAACCTTTGGTGCATTTTCTTTAATCACTTTCAAGTGTGTTGGATAATACCTCTACTTCGGGTTCAGGTTCCTCTTTAGTAGAATTCCCTTCCTCTGTGGCATCTAGAATATATAATTTTCGTGAGGCACATTTATGATTTCTATCAAATTTCTCATCGCAATGGTAGCAAAGACCCTTAGCTTGTCTTTCCTTCATTTCCTCAAAACTCAGACGCTTAATTGGTAGAGCGGGGTTAATTTTGGGGGCTGTGTAGGAGTTTTGGGTTCATCCATTTTGCATTGGTTTGGTATAAGTGTTTGATGGTTTCCCCCAAGTTGGTTTTGTGAATCGATTCCGTGCCTTGATTTTGTCCTCCACTAATTTCGCCAAGCCGATGGTCTCTAACATGTTTGTAGGGTTATACATTTGCACCTCAATTTGAATTTCTTCTTTTAATCCACTGACAAAACATTCTTGAAAGAAAGCAGTGTCTAATCCGGATGTTCGATTAGCTAGCCTTTCAAATTCTGCTTGGTATTCGCTTACCGAAGTGGTTTGGCATAATTTAGTGAGGGCCCCTGTAAAGCTTTGAAACTTGCTAGGGCCGAATCACACTAATAGATTCTGTGTAAAGGTTGACCACGTCGGAGTGCCGTTAGTTTTCTCGAACCATTGGTACCATTGGATGGCGTCGTTTTCCAAGTGGAAGGAGGCGATATGCACTTTTTGCATTTTCGAAATTTGATTTAGTGAGAAATATTGCTCTGCTCGGTAGATCCAGTTTGTAGGGTCTCCGCCTTCAAATTTTGGGAAGTCTAATTTGGTCGTCCGTGGTAGAATGGAATTTTGTGGACCTCCTAACATTGCTCGGTTTGATGACCCATTGTTGGTTGAATTTGCATGTGTTGTTGCCTAATTTTGATCGATGGCATCAAGTTTAACATCCATTGCAAATATTTTCTCGAAGAGTTCTCTTGTGTTATGGGTATTCTCCTCTCTTTCCTGTTTAACTTCTTCAGCGAGCCTTTCGTGTTTCTCATGGATGGAATCTAGAGATCGTCGTCCGTCAACCATTGCAGTTGGTGTAGGTAACGCTCAATATGACTTGGTACCAGGTGAGCAAGAGAAAAACAAAAATAAAAATTAAAAATTTCATGACGTCGTCGGTGAATATTTCAAGCGTATGCTACTTCGATTTTATTTTCCATGATCCGCAGGGAAGTGATAAAACAGAATGGACTAGGCTAGAATATGCGGTGGGGAAAAAAATTTGACGGTGAATTTGCTCCTTGATCTAGCTCTGATCCAGATGGTATGAAACTAAATAGTGCGGAAGGAAGGATTGTTTTTTTGTATTGAATCGCTTTTTGATTGTAAGGTAGAAAACCCACAATAGACTTAATTAATATATTTGTTCGATGATGCCTTATTACCCTATTTGGATTGCATATAAATACCTAGTCCAATAGTTGTGAGAGTGAAGGGTTGTGACCCTTGAATATAAGTAATAAATAATATAAGTATTAGGACATGTTAGGAGGGTCCTAACAGTTTGTTGCGAAGAATCTAGAAGATAAAAATAACTATGATCACTACATAAGTATTTTACATAAAGGACCCTAAAAACATAAAATGTTATAAGGATGTAGGGTTATTTTTGGAAACCACTAATGAAATAAGATATTAAATTACCTAAGAAAATTACAAACACACACTGCACTCTTGATGAATATAATGGTCATTCCCGAGAAAATGATATGGGTATCAAACAATTTAACTAGACATAAATGACCAAACCTCACCCAACAAAGGAGTGGAATACTTGAAAACATATAGGGGGAAACCAAAATATCCCAAACTAGGAAAACTAAACCGTCGATTCCAAGGTGTGAAAAAAATAGATAAAAATATGGAAGGGAGAGGGAAAACCATAATTTCTCAAAAAAATGCAAGTATCTATTATGTTAACCAATATTTGTAGAAAATTGCAGTGTTAGAGCATAATAGAAAGCTAGAAGCATTTAGTCACATATTTACATATTCTAAGTATGGATACATCATTTGATGAGTTAGTTAAATTTACTACAATAGTATGAGGTAGATAATTTAGTCAAAGATGAAATAACTAACAATTCCTTAGTATCAAAAGATAATCCACAAGAAAATGTTGCTTCATTCTCAAAAGATAAGTCAAAATGGAATAATAGATATTGTCAAGTATGTAGAAAGAGAGGGCATAGTACAAGCTATTGTCAATTCAATCCAAGAAATAAGTATCAAAGGAATCAACAAATTTTGGAAGCCAATAAAATAGGTCATTTCAACAAAGACAATATTAGAATCAATATAAACCACACTAGTAGCAATTTCAGCATCAAAATCAATACATTCAACCTCAGTTACAATATAGAGAAGGAAATAAAAAGGGGTACTTAGCTCAAGATATTTAGGACATTCAAGAAATAGAAGAACCTATAGATTAACATAAATTTAAATCTCTTTCAACAAATATAGTATTTTATGAAGATACTAATCATTTACTTGATCAGGATACAAACATAGAGCAAAATGAAGAAAGCAAAAAAGAAGAGCACATGTTCCAGAACTGAGATGAAGACTATATTGAAGACTAAAGTCTTCAGTAAAAAAATAATGTAATACAAGGGGATGTTGAAGAATATTATATTATTTGGCACATGCTCATGTACCACCATGGGTTCATCTTTAGATTAGGAGAGTGTCTTAGATTAAAGTGTGAGTATTTACTTTATGCAATGTAGTAAACGTACACGTATTGTTAGAGTGTACAAAGTATTTTGGTAATGTAAATGTGCATAATAGTCCATGTTCACATGTGTTCATGGAGTAGGAAGATGAAGAGTCTCAAAAAGAATGAAGGCCAAGAGTACTCCATATGAAGAATCACATTCCATTATATATGTGTCTATGTGTGTGTGTGTGAAATATACAATATAGAGTGAGAGTGTGTGGAAGTATGGTGTATTGGAGATATTTATTCTATATGGTAATACTATTTTCATGAGCATTTGTTAGTGGTTATTTTATGAGTTTTTGCAAAATTTATTTATGAGTTTTATATTAGAATATTTTCTTAATATTATATTTTATACTACAAGTTTATTTTAGTTCCTATGGTTATTTTGCTTAAGTATTTAGCATCAAAATCTAATACTTTTATGTGTAGAAAGTGTTTCTTTGAGAATCACTTCTTTGATTATGATATCTTTGATCTGTTGGAACTAATGTGGAGGTCTCATGCCTCTTCTAAATGGTTGCTTTCTTTTATGATGTGTAAGAAGTTATTTTTCTTCTTTATCTATTATATGTGATACCTCTGCCTTTTAAATTAGGTTCACCAACTTTTCAAAACTTGGTGTTTGTTCACTGATATTTAATATTGTCACAAAATCATTATACTTTTATGGGAGAGTTCTTAAAACAATTGGAACTAGTGATTCATCAGATACCTAATTTTCCAATACTTATAATGATGCTCATAACTTATCAATCCTCATGAAATTTTTCAGTTTCTCTACACTATTCATCTTTAAGAAATGGAGTAGGCTTTGGAGGAATAGAATTTGGTTTTGATTCTTTGCTTTAAAGGTTGTTTATAACTTCTCCCATGCATCTTTGGATGTGGTTGAATTCCAAATATATGCTTGCACTTCATATTCTACTTTGAACATGATGATTAATTTTGCCTTTCTATTTGCCTTTTCAAACTATATTTGGTCTTCATTTTTTCTTCAGGATGGGTAGTGGCTCTATCTACTACTTTCCATACTTCCTTGAATTCAAGCTATATTTTGATTTTGGTTTTCCAAGAAGCATAGTTATCCCCCCCTAGTAGTTGGGAATCAAGCAACAAAAACTTTAGTGCTCCATTAATCATAGTAAACTTTTATAAAATTTTAATATTTTTTCATTCAATTTGCCTTGAGAAATACTTTTTGACAAGTATATATAAGTTTATACTCATTATTTGATTGATTCATCGACTTGTGAGAATAATCGTATCTCACTAAGAAAAATAATAGCTAGAAGAAAGTTTTCTTCCTCTAAGGAATATTCTTTGAAATATTTCAATAATTTATTTTCTATACACAAATATTTTCTTTTACCATGCAATTGAGATAAAAGAGTGAATGGAATTTTATTTACTTCAATGCTCTTCCTACTACCAATGCGGGATATTTTCCTTGAATATGTCCAAATTAATCAATGTCCACGTGTCATATCTTTTGTGAGTATCTCTCTTCGATCAAAATTATTTTGAATTTTAAGGTATTTGGACAATAACCTAAGTGTTGTGTCTAATCAGAAATGATGCCTTTAATTTTTTCTTTTATTGTAGATTTTTTACTTACTTTGTAATTGATTTATATTCTTTCAATAATTATTTTGTATTGATGGGTGCTCAATATTATCAAACTTTTGATTTTGTCTACTTCCTGGTTGTATATATTTTTTTAATCTTTTAAAAATGCAAGTGATGAGTGTTGTATCTTATACATCTCTAAAACTATTTTTAATATACCATGAATCATGCTTGAAGGATCCCAATTCTTTTTTTACGCTATGTTCTCCCTCTTGCACCTTTGTACCATATTCATGTTGATAATATATATATATATATATATATATATATATATATATATATATATATATAAAACATCAAAATGCTTGTACCGATTCTTCAAGTATCTTGTGATCAAGTTTTTATCAATTCATGATCTTGACAATCATGGGCTACTCATGGAACAAGCCCATTCTTTTTCTTCCAAAAAACATGGGCTTCTTGGGCTTCTTCCAGAAAATATTTTTATTTGTTTCGATAGAGATAAAATCCTATTACCTTATCATTTTCTTCAATTGAGGTTGAAGCTTAGGTAACTTCCTTATGTTTTTCTACAAATATTGTTGAACTACATTGTTATTTTGAATCCACCTTTTATTGCTCTAATATTCCTTGCATTCCTTCAAGAATATTTTTGTAATACTTTTTATCTTTAGTGAAAATTTAATATAGTATGTCGTGGATGATTCCTCTATTCATATGAGACCTATTTATTATCCTTTCTTCAATGGGAGTGCCATATCAACACTTTGAACCAATATATTATTGGTTTACTATCTTGAGCTTTGTTGGTCTTCCTTGATGACTTTCACACTTTCCTTTGTCTTTAGGGTGTTCTTGATCTTTTGTGAGATATTTTGAGCTTGTATTCTTTGTACAAGATTAAAAACTTTGTTGAATATGACTATTGTTAACAAATTGCTTGTTTTCTTTTGGAATGAAGTAATTTTTCTTTTTTGAGTATGCATATACACCTTTTAAAGGGAAACTTTTCTACTTTTTAATTTAATTGTTTGCTTATTGTTATTTTGCAAGATATGACATTTATATCCTCATAAGGGATTTAAACCCTTCTTAATACTTGAAGAATTTTGCCTTTTTGGTATTTGGTAAGGTTTTTTCACCCTAATACCTTTCAAGAATTTTTACATGGAATTTTTATTCATGGAGATAATTACCTCTCTTTTAAGATTTTCTTTAAACAATATTCAATAATATTATTTTACCCTTGAAACGTATTTTCTCAAACATAGTACTCTTTTGTGGTTTCTTTGTCTTGAAGCTAGAGGAGGATCAAAATGATATTTTTCTTCCTTCTACTTATTGTGATATCACGTGTTAGAACTTAATGCTTCGATTGTTTTACATTATGAAATTATAGGTATTTATATACATAGAGTGCCTATTTTAGGCATAACAAACTCTTAACAAAACTTACAACTCTCTTTGTACTATACTATATGCATAGACCTTGTGAGGGGTGGTTATACCACTTCACTTGTCACATGGGATATAATGTAATATCTCCTAACATGCATATCATTAAAAGGTACCATATTGGTTAGCATGAAATTATTCCCTTGAAGACTTTAACAAAATACAGCTAGAGGGAATAATACTTGAGTCTTTGAGAAGTGAATACACTCATGCTAACCAACTTTATAGACTCTTGGTCAAGGTAAAAATGACATGTTTATGCTTTTAAACTTAATTTTATGACTAATTTCAACCAAGAAACCATTAAAAAGGATAGGATAGCATTGAAGGGATTTGATCATATCTCATATTAATCCTAAAATATATTTTTTATTGGTCCATCCTAGTTTTGGATGGTAACAACCATCCAAATTGCCCCATATATAGGCTTATAACAAAATTGTCTTAAAAAAAGAGAGTAGGGGATTTGAAACATCAACCTCCTAGAAAATGACTTATGACAACTCAATTGACCAAGACACCATGAGAATGGATGAAGATAATGAACAAAGACCATGTCGATAAAGGAAATGCATTGCATAATACCGTTTAAAGAATGAAAATACAATTCGAACCTTGGTTGTAGCTAATGAAAAATTCTTACATGTGCAAGAGTAACCAATGGTATTCATTCCCATGGTGAATACTTGCAATATATCTCTTTGAATATGAGCAACTTGCCTCTTGAACTAGAGGCCACATGTCTCTTCAACATTTAAAAGCACCAAAACCAGTTCAATTTTTTCCACCACAAAATTTCCTACCATTATGAATTTGATTTTACTTACCTTTTATAGATTTAACTTTTCTTTTTTATCATTCTAAAAATAACATTTTTTTCGCAATATATAGGTTACATATTCCTAAGAAACTAAGCACATATTTTCTAGGATATTGACAAGATTTAATAAGCTATAAAACATGATATCTAATTGAACTTTCACACAAAAATAACCTGTTAGTATTTGAGAAAAATTCACCCTATAATTTGGAGGAAGGATTAAAAGCTTCAAAATAGGGATTTGCATGACCAAGCAATGTTGCTCCATACATGCTCTAATACCATGTTGGAATTCACTATTTTTTTTAAAATAAATACAAGCAAACCATTCACTCAAATCTTATGCAAAAAGTATAAAAGAATGAAATAAAAATATAGAGATGTGGACGCACATGTAAGTATCATAAATAATCACTATATTATCCATAAATAAGATTCATATAACTACAATGATAAAATAAGAGTGATGGAGAATATTTATACCAATACTAAAACCCCAAACACATAAATGAACTTAACCTTAAGCCCACATAATAAGAAATAATTTAAAGTTAATTACAAGTTTATGAGGTGGGTTTAATAGTAACAAAGTTAATCATAGCCTATAGGGCTTACATAATAAAATATTACAATAAATTCAATACATTATCTAATGAATACCTTTATGCCTATTCAATATTATACCATACAATGTCAACCTTGGCCATGAACCAAGTTGCACTTTTAACAAGATGTTGGAATGTGCAGTGGTTAAGCTTCTCTTGAGGCCACAATTGAGTTTTGTACTTGTATTGATCATATTTATCCTTTGGACCCATGTAAAACTTGAAAAAAATATTTTTGTAACTTGTAATATTTTATTTGTGAAGGCCAGTCTTAGAACCTTGGCCTAAAGGAAACATGTATTTGAGTACAAATACTCCTTCATATAAACATTTTTGTTATCGATTGAAATGTATTCAACTTCCATATAATGTTATGATTAGTTGTCCATGGACATTCCATTATATTTTGTATTTTGCTTTTTTGTTTGATGTATTCCTTTAGCAATACTAGGTAATGCTTAATTTAATTTATTTCTAGAATCTGCTATGAAATCCAATAGACTAAATGATAATTTTTTAAGCTTAGATTAATTATGAGCATTTTGCTTAATGTGAATAACCTCTCTTCGAGCTTTTAATAAAATTTGATTCTATTTGAAGGTTTTATAGTCAACACATGACATTGTCAGCTTGATGTGAATAACCTCTCTTCGAGCTTTTAATAAAATTTGATTCTATTTGAAGGTTTTATAGTCAACACATGACATTGTCATCTTTTGGGTGTTCAGTAGATCAATGTCATTAATTTTTTATTTTTATTTTATATCAACTTGTCATGCTCAATCCATATAGATCAAGTCTCAATAGAAGTAAAGACATAATGTATGGTTTGTTGAATGTTTGACCCTCAAGTGAGTTGTTAAAACTATATAAAAACTTTGACCAACCATTACCTTAAATATCATATTGACATCTATGTTTAATGTATCTCTACCATATATGCATGCTTATTTAATGATTATTTTTTTATTTTTATTTTTTTAAAAACTATTCATGTTAAATTAAGATAACAGCCTTTACAATAATAATAATAAAGTAAAAAAAAAAAAATGGAGGAATGAATTCTCATCCCATAATCACTAGCAGTTTATAAAATTATTTAATAATTATTACACCGAGAGACATTCTTACAATGGCAGAAAGGGGTGGGAGGCAAAGAGGTCATAATGTCACGTCGTAAACAATATTTTTAATTAAAAAAACTGACATTAACAAAAATATTTAAAATATTTAAACTAAAACATCCGACTAACCAACCATTGCAAACATTTAAAATATTTTAAACTAAAACAACCGACTAACTAACCGTTGCAATTGTTTAATAAACTAACTTAAATATAAATGATATATATCTAAAAACGTTGAAAGTTATCAATTTCGCCTATCTTGGAGATCACACCCCCAAGAGATGAGATAGGCACAAATTGATAACTCTAGGCGTTTTTAGATATATATCCTTTATATCTAAGTTAGTTTATTTTAGTATTGAAAATTTTCACTAAAATAAATTCTGTTATAAAAATGTTAAATATCTTTTATCAAAAATAAAATATAAATAAAAGAAATATTATTAAAATTTTAAAATTTTAAAATTAACAAACTATTTTATAAACTTTATTAATTTTTCTTAAAATTACATATTTATTTTTTCTTTGGATGTTTTTATAATCCTTAACCTGCCACTTTAAGATAAAGTCAACTAAATCCCTAGCCTATTCAATAAATTGACCCAATTACCCTTTTATCAATTGACTTATCACTCGTATTAAAATTTTGAAATAAATAACATACTTTACCCTAATTTTTTTTTAAATAAATATTATTAAAATTTTAATAATATCCATTTTATGGAGACCAAACTGCTTCTTGGAATAGTAACTGCGCTCGCCCTTTTAAAAATAAAAACAAAATGTTCTTTTCCAATGTTTTGTTGTTTGATAAACAGAACCTTCAGTGTGCTATTGGGCAAGTTGGGTGTGGTGAAGACGACACTCGCGTAAACCGAGAAGATTCATCATCAACGCACACAATTAATTCTTATAAACTTATTCAAGTATTTTTCTTTCAATCAGTTCTTTAATTAAAGCTTAAAACTTAAATCCTTTCGGGGAACCAACCCTCTTAAGGGTGAAAATATAAATTATTCGTTTCTTATTTTAAAAACTCTTAAAAAGGTGTAGTCAATAACCCTCTAATAATTTAAAAAACAAAAAAAAGCTCGAAACTGAACTTTGCGCGAGCATACCTGCTACCACGGAACCTTCAACTATGCAATGCTCACGACATTTTGCAACGTGGACAAAAGACAAGCCTTCTAGATATAAATTTAACAGACCAGGTATTAAATGGAACGAAATTCTATCATATGAATATGTGCCTGGAAACAAGGTGAAATTTAACACCAAGCTGATTTATTTTATATTATACTTTATTCAGTCCTCAACTCTTCTCGGAAGACCTCGTAACAAGCCCAATCCGAAGAATGTTTCAGATCACTGCCCCCAGACCTTCAAATAATACTGATAGAAATTACACACGGAATGTCCTTTCACTGGGAGTTATCGGACGCCGAAGGAATTTATGAATAATCCAAAACTCCGGATCACTTATTACCACCATAGCAAACACAGTGTGTGGGGCATACTGGGGTCGTAGAAGACAAGAACGAAGGGCCATGATGAATGTTCCTGCCGCTTGAAGGCATCCCAGAACCACCATAGTTATCAGCAGGCTTTTGCTTCTCTCTTGGCATTTCAGGTCACAAACACTAGCATCCAATTGCGAGGGAAAATATGATTTCTGAGAAATCTCTTTGGTCATCCAATAACTCAAGAATCCTTCTACTACCAGTCGCAACATTATAGAAATGTAGTGCCTACTTGGCTTCGTCTCTGGGATGGAGTGAAACAAAAGCCAATTTCCACATTTAAATCTATATATGGCCTCCGCTATTGTTTCCACCACGAGTATAGAGACAAAAATCCAGTATGATTTCTGGGTCATTAGATCGCCCAAGCTTCCTCCCCACACGATTACTCCGGTCACGACGATCATAGCATTTATAACCGAAGTTGTTAAGAAATTTACAACATTCCAGTCTTGACCACCTGTTATACTCCGTATCATCTGCATACCCTTCCCCGAAGGATTTTGTATTAAACTTTCCAATCCTTGTGTTGCTATAAAAATTGCTGGGAAGCCTTGAAGTAAAATGATTGAAAGTCCGACAGACAAGAGGATTTTGTTTTGTCTTTTGTTTAAGTCTCCTAAATATATAAGCATGACAATGAGGGCAAGGCTCATCCCCACTTTAAGAAAAATGGCTCCTGCTCTGCCATGGTCAGAGGGTCGATGAGGCTTTTTAGAGTCCTCCACCGCATCTGCTGTCTGTGCCGGCGTGGCGCTTTCTATCCACTTCAGGTATGGTCCAAATGAGTAAAACATGACAGCCTCTGTGCCAACTATACTCCAGCAGAGCCAAAACACTGGGGTGGAGAGTGATAATCCGTAATTGCCAAGGATACCGGCTATGACGAACCAGTTAATTGCAGAAACTGTGTCTATGAATCCACGGATGTATTGATAGCAATCCAGAGACTGAGCAGAAGAATCAATAGAAGCTCCCATAGACATAGACCTAGGAATATTTATAGATGAACGATCTGAAACATAAGAAAAGGTAGAAGTCAAAAAGAACATCATCATATTATCAGCAAGCTAAAAGTGATCTGAGTTAAACTAAGGTTTGATTTCTGTCCGAATTGCAAGTTGATGTGGCAAGGCAGGTATATCGGAGAATTCTTCATGACCAAGTATAAATTGAGGAACAATTCAATAAAATGCTGCAGAGAGCCATCACCAAAAGAGTAAACCACAAAGAGCCATGAGGATGCCAGCTACCTAAATGCCGAAACGGGCTATAGTCGTTACGACGGAAATATAGAATTAAGAGGGTAGGCTGCTATATAGAACTAGAGCTTGGAGCAAACAACCAAAGAAACCAAGTCAGAGGATACAGAACATAAGAACCCGAAAAGCGAAAGCTTAATGTCAGAGCCGAATCACGGGGAGATAATTCAATAAAAATATAACATAACACATAATGAATATTATTATAAACGACTTTAGCTAGCGTGGTCTTACCCAAACCCCCCATAGTATTAGTCTCTTCAGCGGCAACATCGGCAACATTGAGCAGATGACTATGGTTATCAGTCTCTTCAGCGGCAACATCGGCAACATTGAGCAGATGACTGTGGTTATCAGTCTCTTCAGCGGCAACATCGGCAGCATCGAGCACATGACTATATTTATCAGTCTCTTCCATTGCAACATCGGCCACATGGTTATCAGTCTCTTCAGCGGCAACATCGGCAGCATCGAGCACATGACTATGGTTATCAGTCTCTTCCATTGCAACATCGGCCACATCACTATGGTTATCAATCTCATTAATGGCAACATCGGCAGCATCGAGCACATGACTATGTTTGTCAGTCTCTTCCATTGCAACATCGGCCACATCACTATGGTTATCAATCTCATTAATGGCAACATCGGGCCCATGACTATGGTTGTTCACGTCCTCCATACAATTCGACAGCCCTTCGGGATGTTTGGCAACATGCAGGGAAGTAATGTTCAATGTTTTCAGAAGATCCTTGACAACCAGCTTAACAAGCCTACCTTCATACCTGCACGGATGCCCAAAAACAGCAAAAACATAAAAACAAACTTTCTTTATACTCCTACTCTATATCAACCATTCTACCCAGCTAATTCGGAATTTAAAACGTCATAGGATATAATTTACGCTGAATAATTTTGCGTTACAGCACGTTAAACTGTGTCGTTCCGACCGGTTTAAAGTGTCAGTCCATTGCAGTAGTTCATTGTATCTAAAAAAGCATGAAATGCGGCACTCAAAAGACTGATATGTTTCAAATAGCTTCAAGCAAGCCGCACTCAAAACTGATATGTTTCAAATAGCTTCAAGCAATATGTTAGGTAATTGTTTTATTTGTAATGTTTAAGAAATGTAGTTTGATTTGGATAAGCTAATGGATGGTTAGGAGTTTGTTATAAAAAAATTTAACAATTGTTTTGTATTTTTATTAAATATATGAATATTTAAAAAAAAATATATCATCTTTAATTTTGTTAACATGATGTAATTGAGGTATTTTGTTTCTCGAAATTATGTAGTTTTTTTTGTGTTTCTTTTTTGGATTGTTTTGTTTTGCAAATCTTATTTTCAACAATTGGTATAGAATTAGTGTTAAAATTTAAAATTGGTGTTGATGCAAAATAGTTTAGAAGAATGTTAGAACAATGAGTAAGACTCCTTTATTGAAAATATAAGCTATTCAATAAAGCTATTAGAGGAACCAAAAGCTTATACGAAAACTTTTGTAATAATCTTGTATATCCATCCATTGGTTCGTTCATCCAACCATATTATATTTAGGTAGATCATCAACCTATATAGTTGGACTAGACTAGATGGTATGAATTTTATCATGGTGGTTTTCAAAGTGGTACTATAACATTAAAAAAACAAGGTTTGAAATATCAAAATGTATTATATTAGAAAGCATTAAATTAAATAAATAAATTTTTATATATTACAGCAACAATTTATGTCTTTATACATGAACAATTTATATTTTCTCTTTTGAATAATTTTTCATTTTCTATGAACCAACATTGGGTGCGAGAGCATTCAATTTCTAACAGAAAAAGCAATTTTACCAGCCAGCGCTTTGTGTGAGGGACCAGATATTTGAGGCATTATTTTGACTTAAGCATTTTTACCCGAGAATAATCACAACCACAATATGCAAAACACAAAAGAGTAGCTGGAAAAGCATATTTACCCGCCCGCGTTTAATTTGAGGGACCAGCCATTGAGATCAGAAACTTCCTGCAACGCCTCCTTCCACGCATCCATTTCCTTTTCGCTATATCTCATTCTTTCCTTATGCTGCTGAAATGCCTCGGCATACGGGCCTCGGTTGTCAGCGTACTTCACATGATAAGGTTCCACATCGTAAAACAAGGGGATTATTATGGATTTGCAAGTCCAGATAAAGGAGAGTTCTCTGAGGCACCACGGTGAGCTGGCATAATCAGCAGAAAATATTGGTATGTGGATGGTGGAATTTCTAATAGCCTCTTCCAGGCTGACCCCAATATTCTTTCCCTGTTCTAACATGGACGAGTCCACGAAGACATTTAATCCTGCACTGGATAAGGAATTGTATAGGTGATCAACCAGAGTATTCCTCACATCTCTACCTCGGAAGCTCAGGTATACATGATATCTTTTATAGTGCTGTGCTGGGGAAGGTTCGTAAATTTTTGAAGTCTCGCCGCCAGTACTTGAACATCCCTCCATGTCTGAACTCTGACAATCTGTAGTTTTTTTTATTTTCCCTGTGATCAAATTGAGAATAATCAAAGCATTGCAGAGAGCCAAGCAATAAGGAATTTGTGCCAGGAAAAAGCTTAGACCAAGGATGAAGATAATTGGCAATAGGAAGAGTGGATATCATATATACATATGCATTAAACTATTGAACATATTATTTACAGTTCTATTCCACATTTGTGAAGCACTAGAAAGCACCCAGAAATTATAACATGAACACTTATGATGAATATTATTATAAACAGCTTGTCCTAGCGTGGTCTTACCCAAACCCCCCGTAGTAGCAGTCTCTTCAATGGCAACATCGGTCACATGACTATCGTTGTTCATTTCCAACAACCTCGTCGCCTCCGCCATAGGCTCCGACAGCCCTTCGGGATGTTTGGCAACATGCAGGGAAGTCATGTTAAATATTTCCAGCAGATCCTTGACAACCAGCTTAACAAGCTTACCTTCATACCTGCACGAACGCCCAATAACAGCAAAAATATAAAAACAAACTTTCCTTATACTTCTACTGTATAGCAACCATTCTATCCACCTAATTTTGAACTAAAAAGCGTCATAGGTTATAATTTATGCTGAATAATTTTGCGTTATAGCACGTTAAACTTGTTGGAGTTAATCCAGATTTGCTCCCCAATGCCTGTGACATATCCCTGACGTATTTGCTAACCCGCAACAAGGTTCTCCATTCCGGAATTAATATTTGTTTTGTATTTCCTTTAATGTTTATCCTGCACTGCTCAGTAAGTACCTAGGATCCATTTTAAAATTTAACCTCTCTCTGACAAATAGGTATGTGTGCCCTTTCCCCTGTTTGGCGTAGCCTGGAAAAGAACTCAGCTTTGTAATGAAAAACAATCCGCACAAAATATAACAAAAAAAGGGGGGGCCTGTAATGGTAATGCTGCAGCAGCAGGTATTTTGAAACTTCAATAGATATATTTTTCTTGCTCTTCTGATAAAAAAAAATCTCTGCATTTTTATTGTGTCGATGTTTTTTTTTTTGCTTTTAATATTCTTTTGGTGTCCTATGTGTATCTGTTTCCTGCAGAAGAACAGGGGAACAGGGGATTTTAACAGAGAACAGTGGACCAAAAACTGCAATAGGGAATAGGAAACATAACAGAGGGTTTTATATTCCTCTCAAAACTGTGTCTGTGGATAAGCGTTCCGACCGGTTTAGCGTGTCAGTCCATTACTGTTGCTCACTGTAGCTAAAAAAACATGAAATGCAGCACTCAAAAGACTGATACGTTTCACATAGCTTCAAGCAGAATAATCACAACCACAAAATGCAAAACACAGAAGAGTAGCCGGAAAAGCATATTTACCCGTCCGCGCTTGCTCGGAGGGACCAGCCAGAGAGAAAAGATATTTGATGCAAGACCTCTTTCCACTCGTCTATTTTCCTTTCGCTATCTCTCCCTCTTTCCCTATGCTGCTGAAATGCCATGGCATACGGGCCTCTCTTGTCAGCGTACCTCACATCGGAAGGTTCCACATCGTAATACAAGGGAATTATTATGGATTGGCAAGCCCAACTAAGAGAGAGCTCCTTGAGGCACCACGTTGAGGTGGCATAACCGGGAGATAATATGGGTATAAAGACGGTGGAATTTCTAACAGCCTCTTCCAGGCCGACCCCAATATTCTTTCCCTTTTCTAAACTCTTCAAATCCACGAAGACATTTAATCCTGCAGCGGTTAGGGAGTCGAACAGGTGATCAACCAGGGTAGTCCTCACGTCCGCACCTCGGAAGCACACGAATACCTGATATCTTTTATGGTGCTGTTGTGGGGAAGGCTCGTAATGATTGAAGGTATCCCAGCCGCCGGTGCTTAAACTCCCCATGCCGGTACTATAACTCTCGTCGCCGCCGGTACGTGAATTCTCATCGAATTCATCGCCGCCGGTACTTGAATTCTCATCGCCGCCGGTACTTGAACTCTCTCCGCTGCCGCCGGTGCTTTTTCTATCGCCGCTGCCGGTACTTAAACTCTCGTCGCCGCCGGTCCTTGAACTCTCGCCGCCGCTTGTACATGAAAATCCCTCCATGTCTGAACTCCAAAAATCTGTCGAATAAATAATTTCCATTTGATCAAATTAAGAATAAGCAAGCAATGCAGAGAGCCAAGCAATAAGGAATTTGTGTGACAAAAATCTTAGACGAAGGATGAAGATAACTGGCAATAAGGAGACGGGATATGCTTATAAGTCTATTCCACAGGTGTAAAGCGTTAGAAAGCACCAAGAAAATGTGGTGGATTTTCGTTGAAAGGACCAAAAAAGCGCGTTTTTGTTCCCACGCAGAGAACAAATGGAAAAGTTAGCTTCAATGTTAAGCAAAGATTGAAGGAAGCCTTCTTCCTCTCTTTTTCTTTTATTATGGTATTACCTGTCATGTTCCAACGCGGAGAGACGGAATAAAGCGCAAACAGTGTGGCAAGAGGCAAGCAAAGGAGGAAAAGGATAACAAATATTTGGTGTGCTTCGAAGAAGGGAGGGACGCAAAGGAGGAAAAGGATAACGAAATATTTGGTGTGCTTCGTAGAAGGGGGAACGAAAAAGTAGAATATTATTAGTGTTGCTTGTTTCCACCATCCACAGGTGTAAAGCGTAAGCACCAAGAAAGTGTGATGTATTTTCGTTGGCGTTTTTTTGGTCTTGTTTGGTCCCACGCACAAAATAAAAAGAGAATAGTTTTTGTTTGTTCCCACGCACATAACAAATGGAAAAGTTAGCTTCAAAAGGTAGTTTAACTTTAGTAAGTTTAGTGGTATATTTTATTATTAAGAAAAGAATCCGAGCTAATATCACGTACATGAAGAAAAATTTGGAAGAAAAAGCAGAATGTAAGTAGTGTTTCTTGTTTCCACCATCCACAAGAACCGTTTTGGTTTTTCTCGTTTGGTTGGAAGGCGTAGGTGGCGTTCTCACTCTCCACGCCGAGAGATGTCACCCACCAAGGAAGTCTTCCATTTTCTTTATTACCTTCTTCATGCAAAGAAAATCATAGAAATCTCTTTAGTTTTAAAAAGTTGCAGGTTTGTCGTTTGTGGATTTTTAGCACACGCGTTAATATTTGAAAAATGTAGATGCACATGTAAGATATCTTTTATAACATCATACTTGTCATAGTTTAAGCTTGTTATAAAAATAAATATGCAGAGTTCAAGTACTTAAAATTAAGTAATAATAATCATGATTTGTAATTGATAATTGTTGTAATATATAATAAGTATAAAATTTAATATATTTTTTTAATTTTTATGATAATTTTTAATTAAATCATTAACTTTAATTTATTTTCAAATCGATTTAATGGCTTAACATTGAAGATATTTTGTTCATTTCAAACATATTTTAGAGACAATATTTTTTACCAAAATTTAGTGTTTCTCTTTTTATATATATAGAAAGATATATATTTGTTTGTTGTTCTTAAAGCATGTAGGCTACAACCTAAAGAATGTGTTTAGTTATTTATTTATTTTTTTCTCTTTGAAAACATAGATGAAAATAAGGTAAGGGAGGGATCGAGTATGGAAACATGGGGTTAATATAAATTTATCAAATTAAATGTTTTGTAAACATTGCAACAAGAGCATGTGAGGAGGCATCCATCACCTCAAATATCATTTAATTGGGGAAATAGAGAATGATGTGAACTCATGGCCAAGAAACATGGGATTAATATAAATTTATCAAATTAAATATTTTGGTAAATAGTGCAACAAGAACATGTGACGAGGCATCCATCATCCCAAATATCATTTAATTGGGCAAGTAGAGCATGATGTGAAATCATGGCCTAGAGCAAACAATATGTTAACAATAAGGTAAAGGCATGGATGAGTAATAAGGAGGAAAAAATAGAGCACCAAAGGATGAGAGTTGCAATTGGAAATGGAATAAGGTCTTGGACCTCTTTTATGGGGGTGAGGTCAAACTGGAGGATGCTAATATCTTTACCAAAGATTTTATTCTTAGACCTCATATCCAACAAGGTAGTGGTACTAGGAAGACTGTGAGTATTGACCAAGGTCTAAACACATGATAAACTATCCTTTAGAATAGCACATGTGATAAGGATAAGGCAAAAAATGTAGGAATAATGATAACCAATTTTTAGTATTATGGTAACATTCCCTTTAATTGTGTGAACAATTATTGGGAAGCCCTAGTGAGGACCAAGGTCATTGAGCAATCCTAACAAAGGGGTTAATCCACTTTCAACAAAATATTTTAGTGGGTCATTGTTGGAGGTGTGTCATGATTGAGATGCTCTTGTAGAAGAGTAAAAATAAATATAGAGGAAGAACAATTATAGTATTTTCTTTGATGGATGGATGGATGTGATGAACCCACATGCTTGTCAAGTTCATGGTGCTTTTAGGTGGTTTCATGGTATTCTTGATGTTGATTGATACCTCACAAGGGTTGAAAATACATAGAATTTATTCAATTTGTTATAAAATATTAGACTAGAATTTGGAGTAGAGAATGTTGCTTAAGTTATGATGGACAAAACAATGGCATATGTGTCTATAGGAAAGATTTTAGAGGATAAATACCCCTCTATTTTCTAGATCTCATGTGATACCCATTGTGTTGACCTCATGCTTGAGGATATTGGCAAACTGACATGGGTGAAGACCATGGTGGAAGAGGTGAAAAATATCACAGTTTATATACAACCACAAATTGGTACCCAACTTGATAAGGGAGTATAATGATATAAAGGACATTATTCACCAAGGTATCACCCAATTTTATTTAAAATTCATCACGTTCTAAGGCCTCCCAATAGCATCACTTGCTTTAAAGTAGATGTTAATGAGCAAGAAATGATATAGCTTACAATTTCATTCAAAAGAGGAGGGGGAGCAAGTCTAGAGGTAAGTTTTTTATGATTCATTTTAGGTGAGTGTGTAGGATATTCTCAAGGTAATTGGTTGTTTAAATTTAAACTCTTATCTTATACTTCAAAAATTTAGAATTTTTTTCTAATTTTTTACTATTCAATTGTAGGTGATATAACCTTTGATAAGGGTTATTCTCCTTGTAGATGGTGAAAATTATGAATGGGTTATTTATATGAGGTGATGGATAGAGTAAAAGGGGTCATTAAACACTATTAAAATGACAAATAATACATGCATAAACAAAAACTTGGTGTATCATTGATAAGAGATGGATGATGAAACTCCATTGACTTATTCATGTAGTAGGATTCTTCTAAAATCAAATTTATTTTACACTATCAATATTAGTTTTGATGAAGAAGTCTAGGGGTTTTTTATACTTATGTAAAGAGGATGATAGATGGCCCTACCAAACATCACATCATCTATACCAATTCACAAACCTATAAAGACAATCATAGAAGCTTATTTTCATCCTCCTTTTGTAAATAGTCAAGGTTGATATTGCAACAAAGTGATGCAGTCAAGAAAGCATATTGAAACCCAAATAAATAACCACACATGAATTTAGACAATTAGGGGAGAAATTTCAACAAGCTTCAACAACCATCAATCTGTTCCATTACATTTTTATAGCCTTCAAAGTTTTAGCATACAGGAACCCTTCTTTATATGTCTGTTACTATGGATAACTGTTAGCATATAATTTAGACTATACTATTATTATTACATTAGTTATAGCTTATTTTTCTTATAGCGTATAGTTTGTTGGTATATTGTAATTTGGTTTCCATATGGTTTTTAGATTCGCTTCTTACGGGCTAATTGAAGCCTAATGTAACCTATTTATTTACCCAATGAAATGCCTTTTGGTGTTGGTTTTGCATATCATGGTATCAAAGCTCCTTGTCATCGGAGCTCTCATAGCCTGAATAGGTGGATCGGTCAACCTAGACATCTTAGGCCCAATTGGTGAAGTAACCCCGAGGGAGGAGACTGTGCAGCTCGAGGTCAACTAGACCTGGATCCTATGACCTGACAATCATCGATAGTAAAATTGACAACGAATGACAACTGTAGATCTGAGTGACATGGAATCTGCAATTGGATGCAGATGGAGGGTCAAATCGCATATCTGAACCCTATCGACCTGGCTAGCATGAAAAACATAGGAGCATACACATTGAGAAGATAATATGGTAGACTATGCGGGACCCCATGCATAGCAGAGTCGACTCTTCGATATCTAGGGCGTGACGTGGACACACGGGAGGTTGATCCTAGACAACCTAAATACTGGACGCGATAGGACGTGGATAGATAGTGGACTAACAACTTGACACCTACATGGACGAGAGACACTACTAATGCTTAGGCGACACAACGGACAAAAGGGTTCATTTGGGGAGACCATACGTAGGTGGTCAACAACGCATGTGCATTGTTTTAATTTTATTTCCATTTGGGAGTCCTTGTATCCCACTTATGAGGCAAAAGTTTCTTAAAAATTTGCAGCGCACACGGGAGATCAGGAAACCATGAAATATTTGATATCATTTATAGTCGGATTACAACATTTGCTATTTGAGTCATTTACCACAGCCATAAAATTGAGTCCATTGGAGCCTCAGGCCTGAATCACTATTTGCAGCAGATAGAAGCATGTCATTTTTGAGTTGGACGGTAATATACACATCTCATTGTTGAGACAAGTTTTTTTCAGGAGGATCGTAGTCATTGTCCATTGCAATGGTGCCACCTTCGCATAGATCTGTTGCATGCAAAAAAATTGCTCGTAGAGCATTGCGACGACCAAGAAAAGCCCATTGGAAGGTTTTATTTCACTAGAGAATGAAATTTGTTGTACATCATCGAACGCAGCCAAATTTTGTAGTCACACGTGATCCTAACAACAACAGGCACTAACGGAGATGAGTTGCAATTTTACGAAGCACTGGAAAAAATTATGGGAGAATGTGGGAAATCTAATCGATAGACGTCGTTGTCGCTGCTGCATTGCCACTCTGGAGCCCTGGTTGAGCGACGCTCCTCCAAGCTTGCAGCCCTAGAGGAATTGAAGTAAGGAGTGCCTCCCCCTTACTCCCGTCGAGTAGCTTAGCTTGGCTAGCTAGTTACACGGGAGATAAAGCTGACAGGTCGGAGGTCGAGGGATCGAATCCCTATGAACCCCCCCCCCGCCATATTTTTTTATAGTAAGGTATTTTTCTCTCATTTGTTAAAGTTTTGTTTTTTTTTTCTTTAAATGTTTTTTTTTAATTTTTTCTAAACTTAATTAAATTTTTTATTTTCTTTAAAAAAATTATTTTAAATAAAAACAAATTATTTGAAATATTTTTTTTTGAAAGAAATTATTTAAGTAGAATTTGAAAAAGTTTTTAGAACATTAGGAAGAAATTTTTCAAACTTAACAAGGGGGTCAAATTTTTTTCAAAAATCTGCAAAATTCAGGTGGGAAAGTGAAAGAATTTTTTGGAGTATTTTTTTCATTTTGCAAAAAACAAATTGGCATATTGTACAGGTGCATTTTTGGTGGAAAACGACACTTGAGGTTCATTTTTTTGTGGGAACTTTTTTGAAGTATGTTGCACTCTCCAATTACATTTGCACTACTTCATTAAAGTAAAAATTAATCTCCCTTAAGTCTCCAAAAATAAATGAACCCATCTATGCAATTTATTGCACTGTAGCATTCGGTATTTGTGATACCTTTAGCCCGCACTTATAGGTAATGCTTTCCTGATTGGGCTACTGTATCCGCCACCTAATATAGCTACCAAAACAATGTCTAAGCTTGTTCTCTATCAATTATCAGGGAGGAATAAGGTCACCAATTTTGTATTCCATCCACTACCCTAATCATTCTCGTGTTTAGACGTAAATCCTAATGAAAGTTCTAACATTTGAAGTTTTTAGGGGAAGTTATGCCCTACGCGTGAGGATTGCCAACTTTCTATGGTAGGTGCCATCAACAAGATGATTCTCTTTTAGTATTGCCTAAGTTCCACGTATCGTATGATCTCTAAAAATTATCTATAGTCTCCCTCACATAAGGGTGGGTGATTTTTTTTTTTTTTTTAAAAATACCTATAGTCTCCCTCATGTAAGGGTAGGTATTTTGTACGGTATAACGGCCTGATAAAAGGTATATCGAAAGGGGACCATTTGGTGTTATAAGAAACCCTCACTATGGCTGCAAAGTTAATGACTGATGCTTATCAGTTATTGAAAGGTCCTAATTACACACCATGGAAAAACAAGATGAAGGTTATCCTTTTCATGGAGGACTTATGGGATGTTGTTTTTGGAATAGCAACAAGACCTTCACCAGTAGTTGGATCAACAACAGCTACAACTCCAACTACAGATCAGATAGCATTTGATAAGAAAGATAGTAGAGCAAGAGTGCTCATCTTGCTTGTTGTTTCAGATGAAGTTCAACCTCACATAGCTAAAAAATAACATGGTAAAGAGGCATGGGATGCCCTTCAAACCATTTATGAGGGAAAGAATTATTCCACCACTATTTACCTTCAATCTCAACTTCATAGTTTGAGTATGAAGTAGGGTGATACTGTTGAACTCTTTCTATGTAGAGTGTTTGAGTTGACAGCAAAATTGAGTTTTTTGCGAGAAACTATAGATGATAAGCTCCTTAATTCAGTAGTATTGAGAGCTTTACCTGATTCTTACCAGATTTTGATCACCTCACTTCAGGTGTCATAGACAAAAGTTACCTTTGTTGAGTTGGTCAATCTTCTTTAGGAAGAGGAGGCACGCCAACTTCAAAGAGATGATTCTTCTAATACAACTCTATACTCCAACAGGAAGGGTTCTAAGAAGAAGGATAAGATTCAGAAGGGAGGAAATTCTCACAAAGATTCAAAAGGAAAACAACCTCAATAAACGAAAAGATATTGTAAAATTTGTGACAAAGACAACCATGACACAAACAGGTGTTGGCATAAGAATAAAAAACCTAAATAGAAAGGCCAGAACAAGCCACAAAACAAGAACAAGCAACCCAAGTTGAATGTTACTATTGAAGAATCTGACTCAGATTTTGAGTGGGCACACAAGGTGCTCATGACTATTACAACCTCTAAGCAGAAGGATCTTGTATGGCATATCGATTTTGGCACTAGTAAGCACATGACTGGTGACAAATCATGGTTTGAATCATTTGAGTCCAAGGAGGGCAAACTTTTCACTATTGCTGATGGAAAAACCTACAAGGTTTAGGGAGAAGGTACAATTTTAGTCACTCTTCCTGATGGCAAGTGTCATATTGAAAAAATTCTCTATGTTCCAGAATTGGCAAACAATTTGTTATCAGTCATGCAAATTCTGGATAAAGATATGGTTGTGAAATTTTGTGTTGAGGATGACAAGAAGTGTTGTTCTATTACTAGGAGGGGTAAGCACATTGCAACAACTTCATATAAGCATGGCTTATTTGCCTTAGATGCTATCTCTACTCCCATGTTGCCATGATAGTCTCTACAAAGGAGGAAACTTCCCTATGGCACAAGAGATATGGGCATCTTAGTTCTGGATACTTACTTAACTTGAGTAAGTATGAGATGATAAAGGGTCTTCCTTCCCTTTCTTCCACATTGACAGTGTGCTCTGACTACTTGGTAGGAAAGCAACATAGAGTACCTTTTGAGAAGAGCTCTACAAGAGCAAAGAAACCTTTGGAGTTGATTCACACCGATCTGTGCAATCCTTTCACACCAAACAGTTATGGGAGGAAAAGATATTTTCAATTATTTGTATATGACTACTCATGAAATATGTGGGTTTTCTTTATCAAACTAAAATCTGAAGCCTTTGGTTTTTTCCAATAATTCAAGAAATCTGTTGAGGAGTCATGGACTTCTATACAAACACTCCACTCAGATCGAGGGGGGAGTTTACCTCTAAATATTTTTTTGCATTCTTGACTACACATGGAATCATGAGACAGTTAACTACTGCTTATACTCCTCAGCAAAATGGAGTTGCTGAGAGAAGGAACTGTTTTACCATGGAAATGGTTCATTGTATGCTCACAGGAGCTAGTCTTGGGCAACAATATTGGGCAGAAGCTATCACCATTGTAGTATATCTGTTGAATATTGCACCCATAAAGGTCCTAAAAGGAATGACTCCATAGGAAGCATGGAGTGGTCGAAAACCCTCCATCTCTCATCTTCACATTTTTATATGTAAAGCTTTCATGCACATACCGAAAGAGAAAAGGAAGGAGCTAGATGAGAAGACACTGAAGTGTATTCTTCTTGGCTATGATGAGCACTATAAGGGTTATCATTTTATTGATCCTTTAACCAAGAAGATTCATGTCAGTAGAGATGTTGTTTTTGATGAGGCTTTCACATCACAAAGCACATCTAATGTATACCTAGATCTTGTGGAATCTAAATATGAGAAGTTCCCTTCATCGCCTAAGACTGGAGGTCCTTCTACTTCTTCGTCTTCTTCATCACCACTGAAGAAGAATACAAAATGGCATACAAGTAAAATCAAGGACTCAAAGTTATCCACTCCACCAGATTTGAATTTGAATAGACCTCGTACTCGCAACATGGCTCGACATGAGAGAGCAGTAGCAGAGACTACTGAGGTTGATGATCTTTGTCAATATTTTGAGGAAATTTTTGTAGATCCAGAGAGAGAAATAGAGGATATGGATATAGATGATGACAGGGTGTTTATATCTTCAATGAATGAACATGAACCTGCTTCTGTACAAGATGCCCTTAGTGAGCCACAATGGAAGGTTGCTATGGATGCTGAGTATAAGTCTCTAAAAAATAACAAAACTTGGGAGCTTGTTAATCTGTCATACAAAAAGAAGCTCATTGTTTGCAAATGGGTGTACAAAGTCAAGTACAAGGAATATGGGAATTGATAAGCATAAGGCCCATCTTATTGCAAAGGACTATGCACAAAAGGAAGCCATTAACTACGAGGAAACATTTGCACCTACTGCTCGAATGACCACTATTCGAGTTCTTTGTGCTATGGAAGCACAACATGGGTGGAAAGTTTACCAGATGGATGTCAAGAGTGCTTTTATAAATGGTGATCTCCAAGAGGAAGTCTACATGATACAACCTAAAGGATTTGAAATGGAATGCCAAGAGCAGAAAGTGTGCAAGTTGGTCAAATCCGTATATGGTTTAAAACAAGCTCCTTGAGCTTGGTATATAAAAATGGATAATCACCTCCTACAACATGGATTTAAAATATGTCCATCAGATGCAAACCTCTATTTAAAGAAATAAGGTTCTAAGATAGTGTTGCTTGTACTCTATGTTGATGATCTGCTCATTACAGGGAGTTCAAAAACTATGATCTTTGCTGTCAAAAGAGACTTGTGTAAATATTTTGAGATGATAGATCTCGGACTTCTCCATTATTGTATTGGTCTGGAAGTCAACCAAAAGGAACACTACATCAAAGTGACTCAGAAAAAAATATGCCAAGACACTATTAGAAAAATATCACATGAATGATTGCAAGTCAATGGCAACTCTGATGGAATCAGGGCTTTAGTGATCGTGATATGATGATTCACCTCAGGTAGATGGTACTCTCTATATAAATTTGATTGTGAGTCTCATATATCTGATGAATAGTAGGTTAGATATCGTGTTTGTTGTCAACTATATTTCAAGGTTCATGTAGGAGCCTAAGACCACTCATTGGAAAGCAACAAAATGTGTTCTTCACTATGTCCATGGTACTATGGAATATGGCCTAGAATACAAGAGGAATGGCAAATTCTTCTTGCAAGGATACACTGACTCTAACTATGCCGGGTCATATGATGATCGTAAGTAAATGTTAGGATATATATTTCATCTTGGATCTGGTCCTGTCTCTTGGCACAATAAGAAGCAACAGGTGGTTTCTATCTCATCTACGGATGTAGAATATCGCACCACATATGAAGCTGTGTGTGAAGTGATATGGTTGCATCGCATTTTTACAAGTATGGGTCATCCATAAAAATCTCCAATACACTTGTTCTACGACAACCAGGTTGTTTTGAACCTTGTTAAGAATCTAGTGCATCATGAGGAAACCAAGCACATTGACACATAATATCACTTCATTCGAGATGAAGTTCCAAGGCACCAAATTCAGCTTAAGTGTATTCCCACCAATGCTCAAGTTATAGATATTTTCACCAAGGCACTTGCACGTATCAAGATTGAGATGTTTCACAGCTCTCTTTGTATTACAAAATAATGTAATAAAGGGGGGATGTTAGTGTATAATTTAGACTTTACTATTATTATTATATTAGTTATAGCTTATTGTTCTTATAGCGTATATTTTGTTGGTATATTGTAATTTGGGTTCCATATGGTTTTCAGATTCGCTTCTTAAAGGCTAATTGAAGCCTAATGTAACCTATTTATTTACTCAATGAAATGCCTTTTGGTGTTGGTTTTGCATATCAATAACTCACACAAAAAAAAAAACCTTCCCTAAATCATAACACTGTTACATATTTTTTAACAGTACCCAACTCTTCTCGCCATCTAAAATAAAAATTCTTCCTTTTAAGGACATACCCTCAAGCATTATCTAAAACTAGTATATGCTCTAACCCTGATAATAATAGAAAAAATTAGTGCACTCTAAAAATATATATTTTTATTGATAGCAGAAACATTTATCCACTTGTAACATGAGTAGGTAGTGCATGTGTTTCTTTGGTCTACCATTTTACTGTGATGCTGTCTAATATTTTAACAAGAAATCTCATCCATAACTACAACTCTACATTCACATGTTTACTACCTGGAAATATCATAACTACCATACCCTATTTATTTCCTGGAATTTTCATAACTGCAACTCTATGTTCACTTGTTTACTCCTTGGAAATATCATAATTGACATACCCTATTTAATACTTCAAAATTTCATAATTGCCATGCCTTGCTTACTGCCTAGAAATATCATAATTGTCGCTCTGCGTTCACTAGTTTACTACATGTTGATTTTGGAGTCGATGCCCTTGCAACAACCTCCCTAGGTGAGAAACATTGTGAGCCCCTACTCACAAATCTATTGGAAATATGGATGTTTTAAAGTGAGAAATATCAGCTTTAGGTATCCATAAATCTTCTTATGAACCTCTATTTTTCCACTTTACCAAGAATGTCTTGTATTCTTTGTTCCTAGTTTTCTTGGATGTCCTTTGGTCCAAAATATTCTATCTCCTTAGGTTGTTTCTTTGGCAACTCCTTTACCCAATATATGATTGGTTGAACCTGTTTGTGTACCATATTTGCTACATTTTCTTCAATATAAGAGTACAAATATAAGGTATTAAATGTACCATATTTGCTACGTTTTCTTCAATATAAGTGTAAATTGGAGGTAGTTCAATTTCATAAGCATTGTCAGAAATGTTTCCAATAATTCTACATGGCCCAATCTTCTTCATTTTTAGCTTGTTATAGGTACCTTTAGGAAACATTTCCTTTCTAAAAAACACCATTACTAGATATCCTTCTTGAAATGATTTGACTCTTTTCTTTTGATTATTTTTCTCCTTGTATACTTGATTACTTTGGGTAATATTTGTCTTGATTTTTAAAGTAATTCCTTTAAATGTATAGTCATGTCTTCAATTGTAATATTCTTTCTCTCTACTACCATCTTCACTAGATCTGTCACTCCCTTGGGTGACTTTCCATACACTACTTGGAATGGATATTTTCCATTTGACCTATTTATTGAGTCATTATAAGCAAACTCAGCTTGTGCTATCACCATATCCCACTGCTTGGGTTTATCACCAACTAAACTCCTAAGCATATTGCCAAGGCTTTGATTGACAACTTATGTTTGTCCATATGTTTGAGGATGATAAGCATAATTGAATTCCAACTTTATGCCTAATCTATGCCATAACATATTCCAAAAATGACCCATGAATTTCACATCCCTATCAGCAGTAATACTTCTTGGCAGTCCATGCAACCTTACAATAATTTGAAAGAACAACTTGGCCACACTACTGACATATTGTTTTTCTTACAAGGGATAAAATGTGCCATCTTGAAAAATTTATAACAAAAAGAATAATCTCAAACCCTCTTAATGTTCTTGGCAGCCCCAACACAAAATATATACTAATCTCTTCTCATGGACTCTCTGGAACAAGTAGTGGAGTGTACAAACTAGTATTCTATTTACAACCTTTAGCCACTTGGCATGTTCTACACCTGGCCACATATTTCTCAGCATTTTTGGTCAAGCTGGGCCAATAATATTTCTCCTTGAGTTGTGCTATTGTCTTATCTCGGCCAAAGTGACCTCCAAGACCACTACCATGTGTCTCTCTAATTAGATTCTCCCTCATGGATCCTTTAGGGATGCACAATTTTCTATCTCAAAACAAGAAACTATTTTGAAGAAAGTAATCTTTTCATACCCTGTGTTCATATTCACTACACTCCTGAAATGCTTCTCTGAATTCATTATCTTCTTTATCTTTTGCATATTAATATTTCATTCTAGACCAATACATTCAACTTACATAGTCTTCAACAATAAAACTCTCCTACTCAAAGCATCCACTACTTGGTTGCTCTTACCTGATTTGTGCTTGAGTGTGAAGGTATAACTAGCAAGGTATTCAATCCATTTAGTTTACTTTGTGCTAAAATTGCTTTGACAATTAAGATATTGTAATTCTTGGTGATACATGAACAAAACAAATTATTTGGGCAATAAATAATACCTCCAGTATTTCAATGCTTGAACTATGGCATAGAGCTCTTGCTCATACATAGAGTATTTATGTTGAGCCTCATTTAACTTATGGCTAAAGTATGCAATTGGCCTTCCTTCCTGACTAAGAAAAACCCGAATGGCCTTGCCACTAGCATCGTAATTTACTTGAAATAATTTTGCAAAGTATGGACTTCTCAACAGTAGTTGCTCAGTCATCTTGTTCTTTAACAATTTGAAACTATTTTCAACTTCTTTTGTCCATAAAAAAATTCTCTTTTTGATACAAGAAGTCAAAGGTGCACATATAAAGCTAAAATATCTGATGAAGATTCTATAAACACTTTTTAAACCATAAAAACTCCCTATTTCTATGGCAATTCTTGTACTGGTCCACTCTTTTATTATAGCCACCTTTGCTGGGTGCATCTTTAAACCATATTTGTATATCAAAAATCTAATATAGGTCAATTTTGACTTGAGAAATGAACATTTCTTCAAGTTTATCAAAAAAATTTATTGTTGTAGTTTTTCTAAGACAACCCTCAAATGTTGCAAGTGCTCCTCCTTTGTCTTTTTGTAAACTAAGATATCATCAAGGTATACAACTACTAACTTATTGAGAAAAGGTTTCAACACTTTCATCATCAATCTCATGAAACTGCTTGGTGCATTGGTAAGCCCAAATGACATAACCAACCACTCATAAAGACCATCCTTTTTTAGGAATGTAGTATTATACTCATCCCCTTATCTAATTCTAATTTTGTGATACCCACTCTTAAAAAATATCTTAGAAAAGAATCTGGAACCACACAAATTATCCAATAGATCATCCATTTTTAGGATAGGAAATCTATACTTTATAGTAATCTTGTTGTTTTCTATTGAATCCATGCACATCCTCCACTCACCATATTTCTTTAGAGTTAGAAAAGTAGGTACAACACAAGGGCTCAAACTCTCTCTTATCAACCCTCTTTCAAGCAAATCCTTGACTTGCTTATTCAACTTCACTATTCACATAGGATCTATTCTATGGGGTATTTGATTTGGAAAACTAGCTCCTAGAATCAGGTCCAATTGATGAGAAATTTATCTCACTGGTGGTAAAACAGCTGGCATATCTCCATCTATCATAATGCTCTCATAGTACTTCAATATTGTTGTAATGTCTTTAGGCACTTCCTCTTATTTTTTTTTCTCCTTGGGAAAAATTGCATAGCACACATGTGCTCTTTTTACCTCCGTAAGGAATTTATTTTTTCCCAATAGTACTAATCCACTTCTCACTTAAAGAGGGACAGTCTTCAAAGGTCTGAACAACCACTTCTTCCCATATTTGATTACTATAACATGATTCTTTTGTCCATCATGTAAAGCACTCCTATCATTCTTCCATGGTCTTCCTAGTAGTAGATGATACGCATCCATTAGAATCAGGGCTATGCATAATGATGAATATTCATAAATTGGGTGAATATTAGGATTTCCAAAATTGAAAATTGGTCAATATGAGGACCCTCGACATTGACCCATTCGCCTAAAATTTTCAAGACTAATTTTTTCTTAGGGTTAATGTGCCACAATATGTATCCAAACATAGGTATATTTGTACTCATTGGAAAGCTCTTTTCAAGCTTGATATAATGGTGGTACTTTTTATGAAGTTATAAGATGATTTAATAGGTAAAAAGTGGCCCCAAATATGATCTTACATTTTAGAGCTTCAAATCCCCAAAATTTTGGTGTGAAGATGTTCAATTTGATTTGCTTAGGATTCTCCATGATTCACCTTGATTTTGATTAGGATTCACCATTTTTTTACAAGTAAATTTTGAGTCCAATCACTTATGCATAACCCTAATTGGAATGAAATCACACCATACTTGATCTATGTATTCCATTATCTTAAAATATATTTTATAACGTTGATTCACCAACACTTGGTGACCCTTGTCCAACCATGAAACTTTGTGTGGTTTTGCATGTGCAAAAGTAAGCAATGATAATTTTTCTACCATGTATGTGGAAAATAATTTGTGCTGCCATTATTTATAATAACATCATAAAACTTACCACCAGATTTTACCTTCATACAAAAAATGCTCTTAATTTCCCATGGTTCAGTAATATTTTCATCCGCCATGAGGACTCTCCTTATCATCAGTTATTCACTATCACCATAAGTAGTCCAATAATTTGAATTTGCTTCATCACTCTCTTCACCTCCAACCACATTAAATCTATTTTTAGTTTTCATGTTGGCTTTACACTCAGGATACTTATGACCCTCCTTGTCACAGTTGTAGCATGTGCCTCTAAACTTTGAAGACATCTCTTGATCTCCATCAAACTTTCCCTTATATTTACCAGACTGGTGCTTTCCTTTGGCTTGGATGCCTTCATAATCATTATTTCCTTGATTCTTATTATTACATTTTGCCTTTACCTTCTCTTTAGAGGATTGTGTAAAATTTTTGTTAAGATTTTCTTTAGCCTTAATAGCATATTGATAGGCATTTTCTATTGTCTTAATATTCAACATTCTTAGTTCATCCTGAATATAGAGCTTTAAACCATTAATATACCTTGACACATCCACTCTAGAAGGTTCAATTTATCCTATTTTGATGACTAGCCTTTGGAATTCTTCAGTTTAATCCTTTATGCTAGCCTCCCTATGTCTCAGATTCTAAACTTTCTTCAACAATGAGAGTTCCTAGTCCTTAGGCAAGAACTGTTTCTTCAACTGCTTTACCATTTTGTACCAAGTCTTATTTTTGGATTTTCCTTCAAACACTCTATTTTTAAACCTATTTGAACCATAGAAAGCATGATTCTTCAGCTTGATCACCACCAATTTCACCCTTCTATCTTTCTCCACACTCTCAAGGTCAAAATATTTCTCCATTTATGATATCCAGTCTACTAGTTATTTAGGAACAAGACTACCCTCATATATTGGTAAATTAAACTTGGGCTTATTTGTAATCTTATCAATAGCATGAACAAAATTTATTTGATTAGCATCTCTTTATTTATTAGAATATGATAATATTGATTTATCTTCAGTGGAACCTTCATCTTCTATTGGGGTTCTCCCTCTTCTTGCAACACCTTCCATAGATATCACATGAGCTTCAAGTGCCTGTAATATCCTTAGTATTACTGCATTGGCATTGACTCTTTGTCTTGGTGCTCTATAACCTCTTCCTCCTCTTAGTCTACCCCTTCCTTGAAATATTTCGATAATTTGACCTTCTTCTTGCGATCAAGATCCATAATGCTCCTACTCAGCTTTCAAAATTGTTACTAAACAAAATATATCTTCCTTTAAGAATATTTTTTCATCTAACAATTTGAAGAGGCTCTATTGCAACCACAGATAAATAGGAAACACACTAAGATAAGCTCACTCCTAGATATTAGGTACATAACCAGGCTCTACTCAATAAGAATGAACAACTACAACTCTAATACACATGATACATTCAAGAAAGCGGATTGGCACCCAAATAAATAACCACACATGAATTTATATAATTAGGGAAATTTTTTTAACAAACTTCAACAACCACTGATCTGTTCCATCACATTATTACAACCTTCAATTTTTTAGCATACAATAACCCTTCTTTATTCGGTTGTTACTATGGATAACTCACAGCAAAAAAAAAACTTCCACAAATCATAACACTATTACATCTTTGTTGTAGTACCCAAATCTTCTCACCATCTATTTTTTTCATTTTAAGGACATACACTCAAGCATTATCTAAAACTAGTATATGCACTAACCCTGATAATAATAGCAAAACATCAGTTAGTGCACTCTACAAATATATATATATATATATCTATATCTATATAAATATATATATATATATATATATATATATATATATATATATATATATATATATATATATATATATATATATATATATATTTATTGATAGCAAAAAACTTTATCCACTTATCATAGGAGTAGGTAGTGCATGTGTTTCTTTGATCTACCATTTTATTGTGATGCAGTCTAAGATTTCAATAAGGAATCTCATCCATAACTCCAGCTCTGCATCCACCTATTTACTGCCTAGAAATATCATAACTAACATGCCCTATTTATTACCTGGAAATATCATAGTTGTAGCTATGTGTTCACCTGTTTACTCCCTAGAAATATCATTACTTCCATGAGCTATTTACTACTTGGAAATTTCATAACTGACATGCCCTATATACCGCTTGGAAATATCATAATTGTTGCTTTGCATTCACTTGTTTACTACATGTTGATTTTAGAGTGGATGCCCCTACATCATAAAGTAATATATTTAAATGTTTAAATATTTTTCTTGTACTTTACATTTATAACTACAGATGTCAATTAATAATTTAAAATTTATTTTTTTAGATTTATGGAAGAGAATCATGGTTCAAATACCTAATTAGGGGATGGCTAACCACATCTTGATTCAATATATTATCACTTATATATGAGAGTGTAATTAGTTTCCACTTTAATTTATACACAGTAAGAATCATAGTAAGTTGACCCAAAAGTGCCTAAATGACCTCGTGTTTATATAATAAAATATTTGGCTTTACACTAGATAAATAGAATTAAATGAATCCTATGCGGGGATTCACTTGGATAAAATAGATTTAATATAATATTGGATTGTTTAAATTCTATCAAATATTATGTTTACTATAGAGGACATTGATGCATTAGGGGTGGAAGAAGAACATTTCAAAATATTGAAGGGGATGTACCATGATGACCTCAGACTTGATATACACACTAAGAAGCATAGTAAGTTGACCCAAAAGTACCTAAATGACCTGTTGTGGCTAATCCACAACACACCCCAAAATTGGGGGCCCACATTTTTGGATGCTTTCAAAGAAGAAAACAGTGACCCAGATGCTAAGAAAATCAAAGAAAAGGGTGTCGTGATATCGCGACATGTCGCTCTGTCGCGGCCGAAAGTTGTCGTGATATCGCGACATGTTGCTCCGTCGCTATAGAAAATGAAAAGGTGTAGCGAAATCGTGACGTGTTGCAAAATCACGATCAACGTGGTCAACGACAGTAGGTGGGCGAAAATGTCGTGAAATCACGACGTGTTTGATTTTTGCGGCTTGAAAGCGGGCAAAAGGCACAAAGTACAAAATGGTCACGAAATCACGACAAAACCGAGCAAAAGAGTCTTAGGCCCAGCAGTGTAGTGAAATCGTGACAAAATCGGAGACAAAGCGCTTAAGTCGAAAGGCATCGCGAAATCGCGACGTGTCGCGTTTTCGCGACGCGGGTGGATAAAAAAGCCTGAGTAGGAAAATGGCAGCGATTTCACGCAACTTTTGGCGAAACGCTCCAGCCAGGAAAAGACATCGCAAAATCATGACAGAAAGTGAAGACCATGCCTGAAATAGAAAATGGTAGCGATTTCGCTATGGGTTGCAACCGAAGCATACGGACGATGAGAATGGTCGCAATTTCGCGACAGGTTGCAGCAAGATGGCCGAAGTATGAAATTGTCACGATTTCACTACGAAATGCAGCAAGAGCGTACGGAGAACAAAAGCGTCGCGATATCGCGACATGTTGCGTTTTCACGACATGTCGCGTTTTTGTTGTGAAAGCGAAGGAGCAAGGCCGTGGGCTATTTTTGGTCGCGATTTTTATGGGACCGTTACTGAACATACAGAGAGCGCTGAACACATGGCAGAAAGGCACGAGGGTCATGGTAAAGCTGCAGATCGACAGTTACATTTGGCAGAGAAAATAAAACATTTTAGGTTCGAGCGAAAGGTCAAGGCATCAAAGAAGCGGGAAATTGAAACAAAGTGTCACAGAGGGAAACCAAGAGCAGCAATAGAAAGTTTAAATAGCAAAAGTGTAGGTAGATACAAAGAGGGCTAGAAATTGTAAACAGAAAGCATTATTTTATTGAATAAAGGAGTTATTTGGTAGGAGTAACTTTTGTGTGTGGAACCAAAAGGAGATTGAAGGCTAAGACTACTATTATTTTTGTAGATCTTTCACTTGCATTATTCTTTCTTGTATCTATTCTTTTACACCATAATATGGGTTACGATAGGTGAATGATAGAATGTTGCAATTATTTATTTCCTTAGAGTCTTGCATCTGACCTGATTCGACTATGTTTTATTGTAGGTCTGTTAGGTCAGATTGTTTTAGAGCTTCATCTCATAACTTGGGGTTTTGCAGGGAGGAGATTGCTAACCAAATTAACGTCATTTTTTGGTTGTTCCAGGTAATTTTCATATAGAATCTATTCATTTTAGGATTTAATTTTATTTCCACATTGTTCATGCAAATATTGGCATATCGGATTCTGGTGCATTCCAGAATACGTATTTCAATTTTACTAATTTCAGAAGCTGACATAGAAATAGCAGAACACTTAAATCAAAGATAAAATGAACCAATTAATTGTAAAATGAACCTCATGCTAAAGGCACGGAGCTTAAAATGAAGTGGCCTATACCACGCATGTTCTCATTTAAAATATTTCCTTAAGCCAAAAGATAAAGGAGGTTGCTAATTTATTCTAGGGAGGGTTTCATTAATTTCAAGATCACAAAAGAAGAAAGGGTTTTTGTTCTTTCTTTTGCTTTATGCGGTCAGATTATTTTAACAGATTAGGGTTACAAAGTTTACTGGGAATCATCAAAGGCCCCTTGTTAACGAGTTACTTGCAGAAAATAAGTTATTCTAGATTACATTCATTTATTTGCATTTTGTCTTAATTGGTTATATGCATATGAATGTTTGTTCACAAGAAACTTGGAGAAATTAAAATAATAAATTTTATTTGCAAGAAAGTGTCTGCGGGTTTGAGACTCCAGTTGCGTGTTCATTTTGTAATAGGACAAAATATTCACTCAACATTTTGGTGCTAGAAGAAGGGCCTTCTTTATCGCTTTGTGATTATGATTTGTTCTAACAATTAACGTGGGTAGTTTTTTTTCCACCTATTGTGCTTGCAGGTATAACATTTTGATACTGTATTATGCAAGTAAGTTGAGAGAAGTCTTTTGAGTTCTAGGGTTTTCAAGCTGGCCCAACCTGAGTACATAGCTACTAGGTCCAAGACCACAGGCGAAACTATTTTCCAAAGCCTTTCTCCCATGGCTAGGAAGCCAAAAAACAAAACATTAGAGATCGAAATACCACCCAGTATACTTGAGTTAGGGATTTCTTTAGACTCAAGTACGTCTAGTGGGCCTGAGTCCTTAATTTCAAGTGCGACAGTAACACCAGGTTTATCTGTCTCCATAGTTCCAAGCATTTCCATTGTTCCCACAGGGTTAACACCTTTGAACAACATGGCCCAACAACAACAACAACAACAACCACCTGCCCTTTGGTATGGTGCGCAAAGTTCCCCCTTAGATATTCCTGGGGCTGTCCATGACTTGCCTAGAAACATTAAAAGGGGATTACCCAAGTTCTTGCACGATGGTCCCACAACAGCAGAAGACCATGTCCAAATCTACAAGGATTATATGTTTAGGCAAGGGGTTACTCACGAGGATGTTGCTTGCTGAGTTTTCCCTGCTAGTCTAGACCCCACGGCCAATGAATGGTATCGAAATCTTCCAACAGGGTCCATCACTTCATGGGCCCAATTATAAATTGCCTTCATTATCCAATTCAGAATGTTATTGGATCCCTCCATAATTTATAATTTGTTCGTATCATGCAAAATATTACCCAATGATCCCATATGAACATTCAATCAGAGGTTCCAAAAACTATACACGAATGTGACTCGTCACTTTGCGGTAGATCCTGTGGTCGCCTTGCAATTATATTTTGGAGCCTTAGATCCTTTAACGTCTTTGTTGACTAGAAGGAAACCTCAGGTTACGACGCTTCCTTTGGCCTATGCAGAAACAATGACTCTTGAACAACAGATGAATCTGCCAGGAGCAGGATTGTCCCAATTGACTGGGATGGGACAATATGGTCCATACAGTCAATTTGCCATGATGAACTAGTTGATGGCACCATAGGTTCCTATGATGAACAATTTCCAAACACCCACTCAAGTGGCGTCATTTCCAAGTTATCCTACTGCCTCCGTCCAAACACAGGGATTAATTCAAAATAGCCCGATGGGTTTTCCTGGGTTCGATGTGGGAAATAATTTGTTGACCATGCCGAGGTTTGCTCCAATTAGCACGCCAAGCCCAATGACTTATCTGTCAATCACTCCGATTCAAAGTGTGAATCTAGGATGGAATCCACCTACCCAAACCCAGGCCATTGTACCTATTCCAGAGGTGGCTAATGCAACAAACACAACTGGACCTGGAATTACCACGTCTCAACCACAAGGGTCCAAATCCATCATAGAAAACATGAAGGAAACCTTGGCCAAATTTTTGGTTACGGTGGGAAATGTCAATAAAAAGGTGGACCAAGCCATGGGTCATAACCAACCTCACAACCATAGAGGAAAAGAAATGTACAACACACAGCCTAATAATGGGCGAGTACCCAATCTAGTGGCCAACTAGGTAGATGTCTCGAAAGATTTTGGAGAGTCAGGATCTTGTGACAACGATTGCCCGCACTGTGGCCACGGGAAACAAGAATCTATACTGACTGAGGTCATACATTCCCAAGAAAGTGAAGAAGAGGAGGATGTGGAACTTTTTGGAAACGAAGGTGAAGAAACTTTGGAAGTTCATGCCAACAAGCGTTTTGGGAAAGGAAATCACAAATATTACACTAGGAGTTCTAAGGGGCCCAAAACTTCCTCTACTCCTCTAAACAACCAATTACTGCCTCCTGATTTCAAGGGAGATGTCAATCCAGTTCCTCCATCCATGGTGGAAAAGTCTAAGTTGGTGTAAAACATGCCAAATTCAGAAAAGCCCACTTACGACTTGGTGGAAGATATGAATAAAACTAAGGCCAATGTCTCAATGTATGATATGTCTTGACTATTAGGCTAAGAGGTTAGTCCACCAAAGAGTTTAGATCCACCTGCCCAGGTTCAGGAAGCTAAAAGTGTTGAGTCCCGATTGGCTCTAAAAAAGGAAAAACGAGATATACCTCCTTTTCTGATAACCATTAGAATTGCGGGTAAAAACCTGCACAATTGTTTAATAGATTCAAGGGCCTCGGCTACCATCATGCCCCTAGAAATCTATAAAAAATTGGGACTTATACCAAAACCTTCTAGAAGCTGGGTGGTGCAGCTGGATAGATCAACCATGGAGGTAGTGGGAGAATTGGGTGATGTTCTTATTCAAGTCAATTCAGAACCTAGGGTTCAACATCACATAGACATATTGGTGCTGGACATTCCCATCAAATATGGCATGGTTTTGGGAATAGATTGGAGTAAAAACCTAAACGGTTACATTGTGACAGATTCTTCACATATGTGGTTGCCTTGGAGAGGAGTGGCCAATCAAATTCGGATTGATAGTGAACCCAGGCTCAGGGAAATGATCACAGAATATAACAAGCCTAATGAGATCCAATATATTGAAGCTGAATTAGGGGCGTATTGTTTGGACATAGAAACACCTGAGAATTCCCAAAATGAAAGAATTGAATGCAATGTTTCTAAAGAACACCAGGACATTTGGACTTTAATATTTGATGGATCCAAGTCCAGAAAATGGGCAGGAGCCGATATTGAACTGTCATGTTCAGACAGAGAGCCTACGTTCGTTGCATATAGATTATAGTTCCCTGCCACCAACAATATGGCAGAATATGAGGCCTTGATTCTCGGATTGCAATTGGCCCTTCAGAAGAAAATTAAATGTATCAAGGTCCTTGGTGATTCGGAGCTGGTGGTAAAACAAGTGAAGGGACAATACGTATGCAAGAACAAGCGACTTAGACTTTACAGAACCAGGGTTAGAGATTTAATAGATAAGTTTGATGCCTTTAACATATCTTTGATCTCTAGAAAAGGCAATCTTCTGGCAGACTCTCTAGTCGTAGCTACAAGTATGTTGAAACCAGTGGACCATAAGAAATGCAAGAAATTCTCCATAGAATTGGTCCCTTGTCCCTCGATACCAGATAATGTCACGAATTTCCAAGTGTTTGATAGTGACAGGCACATATTCCATTTTTTCACTAATTCTGGTATATTCGAAAAGCAGGTTATAGATGAAGATGAGAGGGATTTAGAGGAGGCAGATTTGGGAGAAAAAATTATTGGAAAATATAATAAGATGCCAAATGAGATGGCTTCATTAGAGAAAACTTTTGATATCGTATACCAACCAAGAGAAGGTAAAAAGGTTCCACATCCCAGAGAAGCCTGTGACTTGGTTAACATTGGAAGTGCAGAAAACCCTCGAGAAGTATTCATAGCAAAAGCATGTACCAAGCAGGAGAAAGATTCCATTGCCAATACATTAAAGGAATACATAGACTGCATAGCTTGGAGTTATAAGGAGATGAAAACCTATGATCAAAATGTCATAATGCATACGATTCTGTTAAAACCAGACTCCAAACCCTTCAGGCAAAGACAAAGGCGAGTCAACCCATTATTAGAACCCTTGATAGAGAAAGAGGTGAAGCGACTGTTAGAAGCTAAAATAATCTTTCCTGTCAGGAACTCCACATGGGTTGCTAACCTGGTCCCCGTGAGGAAAAAGAGTGGAGAAATAAGGTTATGTATCGATTTTAGAAATCTTAATAAAGCCTCACAAAAGGACAACTACCCATTACCCACCATTGATGAAATACTCCAAAAGGTAAATGAGTCGGAGATGATGTCATTCCTGGATGGTTATTCGGGATATAATCAGGTCCTTATCCATCCTAGTGATAGGATGAAAACTACTTTTACCACAAGGTGGGGCACCTTTGCATACAGGAGAATGCCTTTCGGACTATTGAACGCAGGTGCCACATTCCAACGAGCTATGGACTTTGCTTTTAAGGGGCTCATAGGTAAGTGCATCATCGTCTATGTAGATAACATTCCTGTCTTTTCTAAGAATAGGTAAAACCACGTCAGGGATCTAAAGAAAGTCTTTCAAAGATGCAGGGAACATGGCATTTCTCTCAACCCAAAGAAGTGCATTTTTGGGGTAACGAAAGGAAAACTATTGGGACATATAATATCTAAGGATGGAATTTCCATTGACCTTGAGAGAATAGAGGCCATACAACAGATTCCTTGTCCCAAAAGCAAGAAGGGGTTGAGATCATTTTTTGGGAAGATCAATTTCGTCAAAAAATTTATTGCAAATTTTGCAAAAATAGCAAAGCCTTTAAACGACATGTTAAAGAAAGAGGTCCAGATCAAGTGGACAGATGAAAATATAGATGCTTTTAAAAATATCAAAGACGCGATTTCTAAAGCCCAAGTTTTAGTAAGTCCCGATTATACGAAGCCTTTCTATATCTACACATTTGCTTCAGATCACTCCTTTGCGAGTGTTTTAACTCAGAAGAGTGAAGGCAGCATTGAAAATCCTATTGCCTTCCTGAGTAGTCCTCTCAAAGATGCGAAACTGAGATACTCCACCCTGGACAAGCAAATGTATGCTCTGGTTAAGACTGTAAAAAAAATTAGGCATTACATAGTCCACAGTAGGGTCTTTGCGATCCTCCCGGATCCTGTAGTCAAAGCCATGTTCATACAGAATGAATTAGGTGAAAGACGTGGTAAGTGGGTTTCAACTTTGTAGGAGTTTGATCTTGAGATTCAGTCGATGAAGATAGTGCGGGGACAAGGGTTGGTTAAGGCAATAGCAGAAAAGGATCTCGCAATTTCATGCCAACATTATGAAGTCACAGATATAACCAAAGATGAGTGGTATATAGATGTGGTGTATTTTCTACTAAATGGTAAATGTCCACTGCATTTAAATTCTACTCAACGAAGAGCCTTGCGCTTGAATTCTTCTAATTTCCTAATTAGATCTGGCATGTTATACAAAAAGAACCATGAAGGTATTTACCTTCATTGTGTTGATCAAAAAGAGGCAGTGCAAATACTCGAGGAATTTCATGGTAAACATGGGACAGGACACGGGTCCGCTAATGCCACAGCCCACCAAATCCTTAGAGCTGGTTATTATTGGCCTCGACTGTTCAAATATGCCCACACTCATGTGAGGTCATGTCATACATGTCAAACCGCAACCAATAGAGATAGGGGTGCTTCCATGCCTTTACAATCCGTAATTGAGTCTAGACCTTTTGCGCAATGGGGCTTGGATTTTGTTGGGATTATCAATCCCAATTCATCCAATTCCCATAAATACATTATGACAGCTACGAATTATTGCATAAGGTGGACTGAAGCCATCCCTACAAAGAATGCTACTTCGGATGTGGTTATTAAATTCTTAGAGGATAATATTGTCACTCGGTTTGGGATGCCTAACTCCATTGTAAGTGATAATGGTTTAGCTTTTTCCTCTTTGGAATTTGCTAATTGGGCATTTGACAACAGTGTGAGTTTAAAGTTCTCTTCCAATTATTATCCGCAAGGCAATGGGTTGGCTGAATCTTCTAACAAGAATTTGTTATGCGTCATAAAAAAATTGTTGGAAAGAAATCCTAGAGATTGGCATAACAAACTTAAGTTGGCTCTTTGGGCTGACAGAATCAGAGTCAAAGAATCAATAGGAACATCTCCTTACCATCTGGTTTATGGTCAAGATCCCATTTTTCCTACAAATCTCAAGTTACAAACACTGCATTTCATGAAATATTATTTCGGAACTAATGATAAACTTGAGTCTAGACTAACACAATTAATGCATCTGGATGAAAAAAGGGATGAGGCTATGCTTCATTTTAGTAAACACCAGGATGTAGTAAAATGATGGTTTGACAAAAAGTCTAGAACCAAGGCCTTTAAAATATCAGATTTAGTGTTGTTATGGGATAAAAGACATGAGAAAAAAGTAGATCATGATAAGTTTGACTACTTATGGTTGGGTCCCTACCAGATTTTAGAAGTCCTAGGGGAAAATAGTTTTAGACTAAAAACCTTGGATGGAAAGGATTTGGCATTACCTATCAATGGGTTGCACTTGAAACACTATTTCCAGGCATGAGGTGGCTTGGTTTTGTATTATATGTAATTATACCATGCTTTGTTTCTTTTGTGTGTGCAGATTTGATATTTAAGTTGTGTGTTTGTTTGACATGTTTAGATTTTGTATTATTTGTATTAATGTTGTGCTTTGTTTCTTTTGTGTGTGCAGGTTGGACGTTCAGGTGGTGTGTTTAGTTGACATGTTTTATTTCCTTAAAAAAAAAAAAAAAAACAAGAAAATAAAAGTTTGAAATGTTAACACATGCCTAATATCGGGAATGCGTGAAACATTGGAATTATGTTGTAAAAGCTCCAAATGTAAAATGAACAGTTAAATAATATCGTTTGAGGCTTGTGATACATGAAGTAGTCAGTTTTGCAAATTATGGCAATACCTCATCTGCAATTCAAAGGGCAATGCATTCATATTACATCTCACTTTGCATATACATGCCATCTTAGTTGCATATGCATTTCAGATACAAAGCATTAAAGTGTGTCAAATCCTCTTAGGGTTATGCTATAACATAAATAAAAAAATCCTAAGGTTGGAAACTGAGCCTCAAGATATCTAGAACTAAGCACATCTTATACATTAAAAAGGATCTTGAGCAAAATGGTCAAAGCCTAACTTGGGAGAAAAGGTCAGGTGAAAGGAGTATTTCATGTCTATCCTATTATGCAACATGATCCTAAACAGTGGTTTTAACCACTTCCATAAAGCCTAAAGCTTGAAATCAAAGTAGTAAGGATAGTGTCAAATCCTCATCAGACTTAGGTTGAGGATCCAACTCCCCAAAGCTTTGATTTGACCTACATGGAGTAGTAAGGATAGGGCATAATTCTCATCTCGCTTAGGTTGAGAATTTGATTCCCCAAAGCTCCTATGTTTCATTTCATGATAAATATTGGATTGTAAGGATCGTACTACTTGTCCTCTGCAAGCGATGGGTAGTCATCCCCAAGGACCAATCACTAAAATTAATGTTCCCCATTCCCATACAAACCTTGGATTGTAAGGATCATACTACTTGTCCTCTGCAAAGGATGGGTAGTCATCTCCAACGTCCAAGGAGCAAAAAAATGAATTTTTCCCATCTCATCTTTATATTGGATTGTAAGGATCGTACTATGTGTCCTCTGCAAAGGATGGGTAGTCATCCCCAAGGTCCAAAGAAGTGAAGGTAAGTCTTGGATTATGGGGTAAGTATGCCCATGCATGGAAACATGTCTTTTCTAGAAACAAGACCACTGTTTGTTCAAAGGGTTAGACTAGCATGACCATTTCTTCCATATTTGGTTAGATTATTTTTCTCAAAGTGAGGTAATAAACTCTAAATCAGAATAGTAAGGATAGGGTTAAACTCCCATCTTGGTTAGGTTGGGAGTCTGATTCCCCAAAGTTCTGATTTCACATTCACTTGCACATGGGTTCAAGATAGTAGGGACTCATAACCAACTTTGGGATCTAATAAAACAATTCATTATACACATGGTTGATCCTAAGGGGGTTTGATAGGCTTGAATATTTGTGTATGATATTAGAAGGTCTATGCATTTGTAAAAGCAAAATCTCTAAGCATATTTATTAGGTTACACAAATAATTCACAGTCTCACATATGCATGCATGTAAAATTGACAATGGAATGTTGATCAAGTTCAAGCGATATGGAATGAAAACAAATAGCACGTACTGAGATAATACTAATGATTCTGATGTTTCATGTACTTTTGATCAGTCGGTATTTGTTTGTCTTTTATATGCTAACGCCTGTATCTAAGCTTGTATATTTCAGATTGGGTTCTCACCAAAATGCTCTGAAGCATTTGACAGCAGAGTCGCCATTTGTTGTGGCTAATCCACAACACACCCCAAAATTGGGGGCCCACCTTTTTGGATGCTTTCAAAGAAGAAAACAGTGACCCAGATGCTAAGAAAATCAAAGAAAAAGGCAAAATTTTCACTAAGGCAAAAAGTTGTCGTGATATCGCGACATGTCGCTCTGTCGCGGCCGAAAGTTGTCGCGATATCACGACATGTTGCTCCGTCATTGCAAAAAATGAAAAGGTGTAGCGAAATCGTGATGTGTCGCAAAATCATGGTCAACGTGGTCAACGGTAGCAGGTGGGCAGAAACGCCACGAAATCGTGATGTGTTTGATTTTCATGGCTTGAAAGCAGGTAGAAGGCACAAAGTACAAAATGGTCATGAAATCATGAAAAAATCGAGCAAAAGAGTCTTAGGCCTAGCAATGTAGCAAAATCATGACAAAATCGGAGGCAAAGTGCTTAAGTCGAAATGCATCGCGAAATCGCGACGCATCGTGTTTTCGCGACGCGGGTGGATAAAAAATACTGAGTAGGAAAATGGTAGCGATTTCGTGCAACTTTTGGCGAAACGCTCCAGCCAGGCAAAGACGTCGCGAAATCACGATAGAAAGTGAAGACCATGCCCGAAATAGAAAATGGTAGCGATTTTGCTACGGGTTGCAGCCGAAGCGTACGGACGATGAGAATGGTCGCGATTTCATGACAGGTTGCGGCAAGATGGCCAAAGCATGAAATTGTCACGATTTCGCTACGAAAGGCAGCAAGAGTGTACGGAGAACAAAAGCGTCGCGATATCGTGACATGTTGCATTTTTGTTGTGAAAGCGAAGGAGCAAGGCCATGGGCTATTTTTGGTCACAATTTTCATGGGACCGTTACTGAAAATACAGAGAGTGCTGAACACATGGTAGAAAGGCACGAGGGTCATGGTAACGCTATAGATCGACAATTACATTTGGCAGAGAAAATCAAACGTTTCAGGTTCGAGCAAAAGGTCAAGGCATCAAAGAAGCGAGAAATTAAAATGAAGCGTCACAAAGGGAAACCAAGAGCCGCAGCAGAAAGTTTAAATAGCATAAGCGTAGGTAGATATAGAGAGGGCTAGAAATTGTAAACATAAAGCATTATTTTATTGAATAAAGGAGTTATTTGGCAAGAGTAACTTTTGTGTGTGGAACCAAAAGGAGATTGAAGGCTAAGACTACTATTATTTTTGTAGATCTTTCACTTGCATTATTCTTTCTTGTATCTATTCGTTTACACCATAATCTGGGTTACGATAGGTGAATGATAGAATGTTGCAATTATTTATTTCCTTAGAGTCTTGCATCTGACCTGATTCAACTGTGTTTTATTGTAGGTCTGTTAGGTCAGGTTGTTTTAGAGCTTCATCTCATAACTTGGGGTTTTGCAGGGAGGAGATTGCTAACCAAATTAACGTCCTTTTTTGGTTGTTCCAGCTAATTTTCATACATAATCTATTCATTTTAGGATTTAATTTTATTTCCACATTGTTCATGCAAAGATTGGCATATCGAATTCTGGTGCATTCTAGAATACGTATTTCAATTTTACTAATTGTAGAAGCTGACATAGAAATAGCAGAACACTTAAATCAAAGATAAAATGAACCAATTAACTATAAAATGAACCTCATGCTAAAGGCACGGAGCTTAAAATGAAGTGGCCTATACCACGCATGTTCTCATTTAAAATCTTTCCTTAAGCCAAAAGATAAAGGAGGTTGCTAATTTATTCTAGGGAGAGTTTCATTAATTTCAAGATCACAAAAGAAGAAAGGGTTTTTGTTCTTTCTTTTGCTTTATGAGGTCAGATTATTTTAACAGATTAGGGTTACAAAGTTTACTGGGAATCATCAAAGGCCCCTTGTTAACATTTACTTGCAGAAAATAAGTTATTCTAGATTACATTCATTTATTTGCATTTTGTCTTAATTGGTTATATGCATATGAATGTTTGTTCACAAGAAACTTGGAGAAATTAAAATAATAAATTTTCTTTGCAAGAAAGAGTCTACGGGTTTGAGACTCCAGTTGCGTGTTCATTTTGTAATAGGACAAAATATTCACTCAACATGACCTTGTGTTTATATAATACAACCTTTGGCTTTACGCCAGATAAATAGAAGTAAATGAATCCTATGAGGGGATTGACCTAGATGAACTAGATCTAATATTAGATTGGATTGTTGAAATTCTATCAAATATTATGTTTACTATAGAGGACATTGATGTATTATGGGTGGAAGAAGAAAATTTCAAAAGATTGAAGGAGATATACCATGGTGACCTCATACTTGAGGAGCCTCTAATTTGGCCTCTTATTCGAATTCAAGTCCAACCATCTAGTTAAATATGGAGGAGGAGAAAGCAAAATGTAATCTAAAAATTATTTTAGATTTTGAAATTTTGAATTGTATGATGTATTAGATTGGATTTCATGATCAAGAATTGGAATTGTACTCTTTTTTATAAATATCTAATAAAAATTTAGTTTTTTGACTCATTATTTTTTAGGATGATTTCTTAATTGAATTAAGTTTTTCAATTATTTTTTGCTAATTTTTCTTGAGTTTCTATGAAAATCTCCAAAATTATAATGGCAAGTTTGTTCCAAGTTGAGATTTTTCCAACTATGATCGTTGGAGATAAATAAAATAAATATTTTTATGGTGCTCAATAGTAGTAAGAGGAAATCCATAGGAAAAATCTCTCCACCTAGGTCATCAAAATCAAAGTTAAAGAGATGAATTCTTTTAGACCGAAACATTCACAACAAAAGGAAACTATCATTGAAATTAAATTTTAGAATTACAGTATAGAAAAATGGGTTTAGAAAGAACCAATAAAACCTCTACACATAAGCCATACATTAGATTTGTAACATCTACAACCCCTTCTACCATGAATTTCAATAAAGAAAATCCCATTTTCATATTAAACAATTGTAAAATTCTCAGTTGATGTGTTACAACTTCTCAAGATTACCCAAGCCTAATACATTATGTGTCATAGTGATTATACATGTTATGATAGGTATTCTTATGTGTGATTATGGAGGTTCATACAAGAAGAAGGTTATAAAAGTGATGTGGAAGCATATAAATGGTTACAAAAAGGGTAATTGTCACCTACTTTAGTGTCTAAAATGGGGAGAGAAATAGGTAGGTAAAATGGATAGAAAAAACTGGTGAATCATTTTAATTTATAACCATCCAAATAATATATTAAAAGGAAAGCAAAAATGGTAATGGAGGTGGTTGAGAAAGAAAAAAAAGAATCAAAAGGGGTAGAGAAGATGGATAGAGAAGGAAGAAAACAAAATACAAAGTGGTTGATACAGATAAAATCAATTGGAGAATGAAGAGAAGGAAAATGACCAAAGAGAAAAATAAACAAGGATTTGAGGAGGAGAAGAGATAGCTCTGGAAAAATTTGAATAAGGGAAAGGTAAATACATGAAGAAAGGAGGTTGAATAAGGGAATGCAAAAGCATGTACAAGGGTCCCAAGATATAAATGTTGTAATAATACCATAATGAATGCTCAAGACTATTAATAGTATAATTACCCTTTAATTTCTAAATTTATCTTGTGTGAATTGTGTATAATGAACTCCAATATCATGAGTTTATGCATGATAAGTTCTTGTATATTTAATTAAATGTATGTAGGTAAAATCATGATATGGATTGTCATATAATTGTTGTTTCCAAGAGCTATAATTCATACTATACCTAAATTAATGTAGCCTAGATACCTCTTAATCCCATATTGATTTTTCAAATGGGATAGATTCAAAGGTTGACGAGTGAGGTTCATATTTAAAAAATTACCATATTGATGGATATAGTGTAAGTGGATCACTCAATATTCAAATCCTATCATGAGGTATAATTGAATGGAAAGGACTTGAGTAAGTGGCATTCAATTCAACTTGTTGTCCAAGTAATTATTTTCAATTGATAACATTTGAGTGAAGAAGAACACCCTAGAATTCCAAGGACATTGGAACAAATATCTATTCATTGGGTGACAGATAAGTGACTATACAAAGGATTAGTTGAAGATGAGAATGGGTTGCAAGGACATAGGACTGACATTGAATTTTGCACATAGAACGAGTAATCGTATGAATAATTGAAAGTCGTATCAATTCAACTAGAAGCCATATCAGGCAAGGAAAGCTTCCATATCATAAATTGTTGTCAAAGAGAATAATTGATTAGATATGAGATCATCATCATAACAAATATTTTTATTCTACGCCAAGTATTTTCATACAATGTTTAATAGCATCATACAGTTACATGGTTTGTATATTGCATGAGGAAATTAGATGACTGTACATTTGATTTTCTTCAAATAAGGATATAACCATACAATGAGTTTTTTTGTACAATCATACAATATGAATATGTGTGAGGAATTGGTTGTATGAGTACTATAATAGTATGTTAAGGAGTAATTGATTATACAAATAATTTTCCATTTGGATGTCTACATCATTATAGTATAAGAGCCAATAAATATCTTAGGATTGATACGTACCTAAGGAAATATGGCATAATGCGAAAGAAGAATACCATGAGGTCCTCAAGCCACATATATAGTTGAAATTCTAAGAGTAATTACCATTCAAATTGATTCAATAAAAGCTACCTAAAGGAGGGGCATTAAAATAGAATATGTGAGTGACAATGAAGAGGAGGAAGTGAACCAATCAAAAGCTTGTAATTATGGACAAAAAGGAGATCCAAAAGATAAATTACTTTGGGTAATTTCAAACATGGATAGGAAACCAAAGTTAGAAATCCCATCATATAATGGAAGTTAAAACTCTAAGGAACTCATTGATTGGATCGTAGAGATGGAGAGATATTTTGATTTTGAATTAGTAGAAGACCTCAAGAAAGTGAAGTTCACATGTACAAAACTGAAGGGACATGTGTCCTTATGGCAAGATCATATCCAGATAGAAATAAAAAGAAAAGAAAAATAAATATTAAGAAATATGATAAAATGGTTACAAAATTGAAGGCCAAATTCCTTCCATTGAATTACCAAATAGGGTTGTTTAGAAGACTTCAAAACCTCAAGAAAGAAGATATGGGAATAAAAGGGTATACAAAGTAAATCTATCAATTGAACATAAGGGATGATCATATTAAATATGATGAGGAAAATGGTAAGATATAATAATGGACTAAGGTTTTCCATAAAAGAATAAATTGGTTTGCTTCAAATCAGAACCATTGAAGAGGCATATTAGTATGCACTTAAGGAAAAGAAATATTTTTGCGTAGTCAATAAAAGAATGCAAGAGGATGAGGACGGTCCTCTTGAGAAAGAGAACAATAAAATATTGATAGAGGGAAACATCTACAAGAGGGGGAAGCTAGTACTTCTCAAAGTAATTTCAACCAAAATACTTGGAAAAAAGTGAATCATCATTAGGATGAGATGGATTTGGAAGAGGTAGAGGACATGATTTTACTAGCAAGTGTTACATGTATTTGGAAGAACATAGGGCATTTAAGTGTCCTCAAGTGCAACAAACTAGAAGTTATGTAAAAGAAGCCCATAATCAGATTGTACAAGCAAATGAAGAGAATATTACTTCACCAAAGCATATGAAGGAACCCAAATAAGGAGAATGTCTCATTATGGAGAGAGTATTATTAAAATCAACAAAGGAGGTGCATGAACCTAAGAAAAGAAGAAACTTATTCAAGATAATTTGTAAATTAGGAGGCAAGTGTTGTAACATCATAGTGTTACATACCAAAAGTAATATATCCATCGGCTATATTATGAAATATTACATTTGATTATTATTTATATAATATCCAAGTGTTTTGTTTTGGGATCATCTATAATTTTATCTTTAATCATTTGTGTTCGCATTGTTGGCCCTTTGGTGGCAGGGATATGCCCTTCTAAAGTGGCTATTGATTTACTAAATATTTGATTTGATATTTTGTTCCATTCCTTGAATTATTGAGAGTCACTGTGAATTGTTTCTGGTTGCATTTCTGGATAATTTATATTCTACGAGGTTAACAAGAGAGATTGGGTAATTGTCTCTCTATAAGTGGTATCAGGTTTTGGGTGATAAAGCAAAGAGCGATCATGTATTCATCTTAAGAAACCAAGTGTTCCCAGTCACCCTAGCACTGCATAAGATTCTATCGAAAGGTCTAAAAGTTGTAGGCTCAGGCGTCACTCTAGGTAGTAGGCGAACATAAGCAATAGCAACTTGAGGCATTCCTTGGTGATATTAAATGTTGCAACAAGCATCTGGTATCCACACCAATAGATGTATGGGCCTGAAAAGTAAAACAATGGGGAGAGAAGAAGAATTGGGATTATTCATAGCATCAAATCACCATGAAAATTTAACATCACGTTGGATAAATCCCAAGACATTCATTGGATCATTCATCATGGATAATTGACCTTGCATCAATTTCCAAGGCCATCCATCATAGTAGATCGCATCCCTAGCTACGTGCAAGAAGTGAAAGCGTCTCCCAATCAAAACAAAGGATTAATGACCATGACACATTATAAACTAAGGTAAGGGGCATAATTAATTTTTTTAATTTTCTAGTGAGGGAAATTATCCCACATTTACAGTGCTAGGATGCAAAGTGAGTTTATTAAGCAAACAACACTCCTAAGGAGGTGTGACTATATTCACACAAGTTATATTATCCTATCGTGTGAAACAAACCTTAGTCCAGTCACAGTCCTTCATGATGTCATGTCCACTTGTTTCTTATTATTCTTTGTTTCCCTATCATGTATGCATTCTTTATGTAAGTTCTAGTATCCTTGTCAGTCTATGTGTCCTTCATGCTCATGTTTGCATCCTTCATGGGAGTTACAGTGTCTCTATCAGTTCGTGTGTCCTTCGTGGTCAGTCATGTGTCCCATCACTTGTTATCAGTCTATGTGATCCTCATGGTCTTTAGGTTGGGGTCTAGCTAGGTGTCTTCTATGATTCAAGGGTGTTAATATTAGGTTAGGGTATAGCCAGGTGCCTTCTTTGAGTCAAGGGTATCAGTATTAGGGGTTGACTAAGTTCTATCTTGTCTTGTATAGCCAGTTGTCTAGTGTGTTGTCAATTCTTTGGTGTCAAATTAGGTGTCAAATTTTCACTTAATATAAAATTCAAAGAGGGTTTCAAACTTCCACTTGTTATCAAATTCAAAAAGAGGGGAGCCAACTAAGTTGTTGAGCAAGGTGCAGCGACAGTATTGTCATTGTTGTCAACACAGTCAGATAGATCGGTTGATGCAGTGGACAGGAGTTCAGAGGTTATTCAGAGTATGTACAGTGATTTTAAATGCTTATGAGGATGTTTTTGATGTTTGGGTGAAGTTGTTATAGGTTTTTTGTGCAAATTTGCAAAAGTTGAAAATTCGTCAGAAAGTTGTCAAAGAAACAAAATAGTCAAAAAGTTGCAAAAGTTTCCATGGGCACATTTGGACAGGATGGATCAGTTTGGAACATGCCAGCATGTCAAAAAATAGTCCAGAACAGCATTGGAGATGTCAGCACAGTGTTTGGATTGATCGGTGATGTTTCTGGTCTCTTGGCGGATGATTTGGCAAGTGGTTGTATAGTCTGAAAAAGTGCAGGTTTTGTTAAAAGTGCTGCGAACAAACCGTAAATATTTATGTAGCAAAATTTGAACTGGATATGGTCGTTATCTTCAAGAACATGTGTGCAAAATTTCAATGAAAACGGAGAAACGAGGCGAATTTTACAATCATTGCAAGACTATCACAAAAATGCTCTTTTTGGAAAAAGTGTGTCAGTAGCAGTTTTTGTGGAAGTGGTACAGGCGAACCGTAAGGATTTAGGTAGTGAGTTTTGGTTTGGAAATATTCAGTGTTGCAAATATTCTACATTTCAAATTTTATATAAAACCGAGTTACGAGGTGAGAGTTATGATTTTTGCAAAAACATTACAGGTCTCTTTTATGTCAATTTGTGCCACTTGTGCAAAATCCTTTAGTTGGCCGTTTCAACCTTGAAGAGTCGCCAGAGTTTCAGTTTCATTGTTGTTACACCTTAAAAGCATCAAATAGATCATATTTTGTTTTTTGTTTGAGTTGTCACGTGGCTACGAAGTATGATAACGAGTAAGGTGTCAATTCTTTGCATGTGACGTGTTTGACGAAATGCCTTCTCAATATAAAAAAATGGAGTTATATTATTTTAAGCAGTTTCATTAAATAAATATTTTTGGAGAAAGTGAAATGTGAAAAGGAATGCAAGTGTGTGCATTTAAGTGAGAAGTGTTTTATTGAAGAGTGTGATTTTATTTTGTGCGGAGAGAAGAGTGTGTGGAGAAATATAGAGTGAAAATCCGTGTTTTTGGGAAAAGGTGAAAAACATCACTTTAGTATTTTGGGCATAACTTTCTCATACGATATTAGTTTTGGCTAAAATGTTGAGAGAAGGTCATAGACAGAGTTCTGCACAATACCTAGAAAGCGTTTAGCAATTGACAGAATGAGCTAAAAGAACGGTCAATTTTTCTATGAGAAGAGAAGATTCATATGTCATTTTATTATCAATATCAAAATAAAGTGGGTGCTTGGTAGAGGGGTTGGTGCTCCTTTCTGTTGGTGCAAATAAATTAGGGGTTGGTGCTCCTTTCTATTGGTGCAGATAAATTAGGGGTTGGTGCTCCTTCCAGTGGGTGCTGGTAAATTGATTGTAAAGTTGGTGCTTTGCAAAGGCTGGATTTGGATGGGAGTCCAAACAGTCATTTTGAGGAGTAGCCAAATCGGTGAACCTCGACACATCTTGTTTTGTGTGATATTCTCTTGTTATACTTGCTTTATTTGGCTTTAATTTTTCATTCTTTCGGCTTTAGGAGTTGAAGATTCAAGTTTGAAAGAGCTACACTGATTCACCCCCCCTCTTAGTGTCATTGTGAGACTACAATTGGTATCAAAGCGAGGTTCTTGAACAAGCTTAACCGGCTAGGGTGATCTTGGAAGTGACACAATGGCAGGTGGTGAAGGCTTCTTATCAAACAAAGCACTATTGTTTGATAGAAATAATTACGTATTTTGGAAACTCGGGATGCAGACATATCTTTGTGCTTTGGGATACGACATTTGGGATTCAGTAGATAGTGGATACACAATACCCACCACTTCTCCAACCGATGTTGCCGATAAGAAACTGTTTGAGAATGACTCAAAAGCAAATAATTCTATCATGTGCAGATTAGTGGACAGTGAACTGGTAAAGATTATGAGTTGTAAAATGGCAAAATAAATATGGGACAAAATGAGGAGCATTCATGAAGGAGACGTTAAGATCAAGGAGGCCAAGTTAGAAACACATCGAGCTCAGTTCGAAGTATTAAATATGAATGACGATGAGAAAATAGAGGCATATATGCTGAGAGTTAATGAAGTCATTAATGCGATTAGAGGACTCGACGAGGAAATCAAAGATTCTATCATCGTGAAAAAGGTATTAAGATCTCTTCTCCAAAGATTTGATTCTAAAGTTTCAGCTATAGAAGAAGCTAAAGATCTAAATTATTTTAGTATGGATGAGATGCATGGTTCTTTGACTACATATGAGATGAAAATAGGAAAATCTAAACCCATAGACAGAGAAGCTACTTTTAAAGCCCATAAAAATATGAAAGCAAAACAAGAATCCGAGGAAGAAGAGACATAAGATGAAATGGAAGCAAACTTTGTTCGAAAACTAAAAATGGGAAAAGGAAAATACAAAGGAAAGTTATTGTTTAAATGTTTCAACTATGGAGGCATTGGGCATTTTGTAGCTAAATGTCCACTTAATGAGAAGAACAAAAGTGATGAAGGATCGCACCAAGAAAGAAGTGACTGGAAGAAAAAAACAAATTTTAGAAAAGGCAACTTCAAGAAAAAAAGTTTCATCTCCAAGAATGTCAGTTCATCAGAAGACAACTCCGGTGAGGATTCTGAAAAGGAAATAGGTGAAGCTCTTTTCATGGCACTAAAAAAAGAAAAAATTAAAAAAGAACAGGAATGTGATGAAGAATAAATTGATGCAGAAGTAAATTTGGAAGAGGAACTAATTATAGCTCTAGATGAATTGAAGATAGAAAGAAAAAAGAATAAGAAAATTTCAAGAAAGATTGAGGATGCAAATGAAATCATAACCAGTTTGAAATTACAGATAGAAGAATCCAAGAAAATATCTGAAGATCTCTAAGTGCAAATAACCATGAAAATAGATTATTGTAGCAAGCTAGAAGAAGAGACTATTGGTTTAAGGATGCAGATAGAAGAGATGAATCGTAAAATTAGTTGTTATCACAAACGTGAAGAAATTTCTATGAAGCTGGATAAGATCATAAATAACCAAAAGACTACAAGCATCAAATTTGGTTTGGGCTTTGACGAAGGAGAATCATCAAATGGATCAGAGGCCATAAATGAAGAATCCATAAAGAATAAATATAAGAAATAGGTTGATCAAGGAAAAATGACTCATGTAAAAGAAAGCAATAATGCAAGGCATGAAAGGAGAATTGACAATGATGGATTCACCAATGTCACACATCAAAGAAGAAGAATATTTATGGCTCTTACGACAACATGGCAAAGACCAAGGTTCAATCATCTCTTTTTTGGTTACTGTTTTAAATGCAATGGTTATGGACATAAGATTTCAGATTGCAAGTATAATGTAGGACCAAAGAATTTTACCAGTAGAAATGTTTTTTCACCTTTGATGGATTATGCAGTAGAATGTTATAACTGTCATAATTTTGGACACATTACAAGAAATTGTTGAAGTACATTTGCATCAAATCAATTTTAGGGAAGAAAATTTCAACCAAATGGAATGAGACAAAATAGAAAAATTCTCGAAAAACATGCACAAGCTACTGAAAAAGAAAAGTCAAAATAAGAGCCCAAAACTGTAATCAAACCAGAGTAGAAAGAAAAAGAGCGACCTAAGGAAGAAAAGGAATCCCTGATCGTACAACCATAATTTAAAGCACATAATAAATCTGCACCGTGGATACTTGATAGTGGATGCTCCAGTCATATGACAGGTGACAAATAGAAATTTGAGAAGCTACAGCAATATGAAGGTGGTTCAGTAAAATTTGGAAATAATGATGGAGCTAAGATAGTTGGAAAAGGTTCAGTTAAGATCAGTGACAAAAAAATCAAGTCAAAAGAAGTCTTGTTTGTGGTTGGTCTAAAGCATGACTTGTTGAGCGTAAGTCAGATTTGTGATAGAGGTCATGAAGTGATTTTGAAGAAGCATGGTTGTGAAGTTAGAAAAGAAAATAGTGGAAAGCTGATAGCAACTGGATCAAGGACATCTGGAAACCTGTACACTCTCTTGGATACTTCAGAAGGATCTTGCTTGATTGGATAGGAAGAAGAAAATTGGTTGTGGCACAAGAGGCTCGGTCATATCAGTTTTGACAATCTAGTAAAAATTAGCTAAAAAAAGGCAGTGAGAGATATTCCCACCATTGGCAAACCATCAAATAACATTTTTGCTTCATGCCAAAAGGGGAAGCAAATTAGAGTCTCATTTAAAACAAAAGAGTACTACACAAGCAAACCTTTGGAACTAATACATACTTATTTATGTGGACCCATGAGAATGCAAAGCATAAATGGTGACAAATATTTTATGTTGTGTATAGATGACTATTCCAGGATGACATGGGTACTATTTTTGAAGCATAAATTAGAAGCTTTTGAGATGTTTAAGGTTTTCAAAAACCAAGTTGAGAATCAAATAGGAAAAAAGATTAAATGTTTAAGATTAGATAGAGGAGGATAGTTCATTTCAGAGGATTTTATAGAGTACTATGAAAAATATGGTGTTAGGAGACAATTTTCAGCAGCCAGGACACCTCAACAGAATGGTGTGGTAGAAAGAAAGAACATGACAGTGTAAGAAATGGCACGGACTATGTTGACTGAGAGCAAAGTACCAGACATATTTTGGAAAGAGGCAGTCCATACTGCGATATACATCCAAAATAGGTGCATGTTGAGGATGCATGAAATCAAAACTCCTTATGAGTCGTGGTTCGATAAAACAGCAACAACAAGATACTTTAAATTTTTTGGCAGCAAGTGTTACATCAAAAGAACTAAAGAAAACCTTGGTAAGTTTGAAGATAGAGCGGATGAAGGTATTTTTCTTGGCTATTCGTCAAAAAGCAAAGCTTACAAATGCTACAACAAGAGGCTAAGAAAAATTGTGGATAGTGTCGATGTTAAAGTTGATGAAGGTAGGGAACGAGTAATTAGCTATGAAGAGAACTACCCAATTTATGAAGAGGTTATTGAAGGAGATGAGGAAAAGAAAACGAAAAAGAAATAAAAAATTGACTCAGATGATTAAAACAGTGATTCAAAAGTGGAAAAAAATAAGAAATTCAAAATAGGTAGCTGATAGAAAGATCATCTTAGAGAGCAAATAATTGGAGACCCCACAGTTGGTGTTCAGACAAGAAGAAGAGTAGTAAGTAACTACTCTCTATTATCCAAAGATTGAGCCCAAAAATTTTGCTGACGCAAGTAAAGATGAAATTTGGATGAAACCAATAAATGAAGAATTAGATCAGATCGAGAAAAACAAAACTTGGGAGTTAGTACCAAGACTTGCAAATAAAAATATAATTGATACTAAATGGGTCTTTCGAAACAAATTGAATGAAGACGGACAGGTAGTCAAGAATAAAGCAAGATTGGTATGTAAAGGCTATGCACAAGTTGAAGGTATTGACTTTGAGGAAACCTTTGCACTAGTGGCTAGACTAGAGGCAATTAGAATGTTTTTGGCTTTAACAGTTTACAAGAATTTCAAATTTTATCAAATGGATGTGAAATCAACATTTTTGAATGGGAAACTTGAAGAAGAGGTTTATATTGAGCAGCCATATGGTTTCCAACTTGGTGATGATCCCAACTTGGTTTGCAAGTTGAAGAAAGCATTATATGGCTTAAAACAGGCACCCCGAGCATGGTATGCAAGGCTAGACAACTATCTTACTCAACAAGGGTTCAAGAAAGGTATGGTGGATAGTAATTTGTATGTCAAAACAGAAAATGGCCATATTATTATTCTTGTTGTATACATAGATGATATCATATTTGGCAGCAGCAAAGATGAGTAGTGTAAAGATTTAGCAAATAAGATGCATAAATAATTTGAAATGTCAATGATTGGTGAACTTTCGTATTTCCTCGGGTTGCAAGTTAATCAAAATGAGAAGGGCATATTTATTTCTCAAATTAAATATGTGAAAGAGATGCTAAAAAAGTTCACAATGGAGGATTGTAAGCTAGTTAGCACTCCCATGACGACAAGTTGAGCAAGGATGACAAATCTCCACATTTTGATCAAACCATGTACAAATCTATGATTGGGAGCTTACTATACTTGACAGCTACTAGACCAAATATTTTGCAGGCAGTATGCATGGTAGCACAATTTCAAGCTAGTCCCAAGGAGACTCATGTGACGATAGTGAAGAGGATTCTTTGGTACCTTAAGGGTACTATGGAGTATGGGTTATGGTATCCGAAAGGTAAGGACTTCACCCTTATTACGTATTTAGATGTGTATTGGGTAGGATGTGTAGATGAAAAAAGAGTACCAGTGGAGGTGCATTCTATCTTGGAGACAGGTTGGTCATGTGACACAGTAAGAAACAAGAGTCAATCTCCTTATCCATAGCAGAGGCAGAATATATTGCAGCGACAACGTGTTGTACACATGATTATGGATGAAACAAACCCTAAAAGATCTTGGTATTAACTTTAGTGAGCCAATTTCAGTTAAGTGTGATAACACCAGTGCCATTAACATCTCAAAGAATTCGGTTATGCATTCTTGCACAAAACATATTGCTATCCGACCACTTTTTGAAGGAGAAAGTTGCAGAAGGTGAGGTTAAGTTGGATTTTGTTCCAAAAACAGAGCAAGTAGCGGATATATTCACAAAACCGTTGCCCAAGGAAGTATTTGAGTACCTTCACAATAAATTGGGAGTGGTCACGCTTCCCAAGAATTGACTAGCTATCGGGACCACATTCTTAGGGGGAGCATTTGTGTATTTGTTTATCTTTTTGCTCATGTTTGTGATTTTTGCTAAGTGTAATATTTTTTGCCTAAGAATGTTGTGCATGGAATCAGGGGGAGTTTGCAGCAGCCCTTTGGTATTGTTGTCAAAGGGGGAGAAGAGTTACAGGAAATTGCACGTGTGTTACCAACAATTCCAAAGGGGGAGATTGTTGAGCAAGGTGCAACGACAGTATTGTCATTATTGTCAACATAGTCAGATAGATCAGTTGATGTAGTGGACAGGAGTTCAGAGGTTATTCAAAGTGTAGACACCAAAACAGCACCAATCCGATTATGTGACTACAAACACTGATCACATTAACACACACAGCCCCCAAGGTAGCCCCCAGAGGTTAAATAGTGGTTCTAACCACTTACACAGCTGTTTTGCAAGTCAAAAATCAGTTTGGCACCTTTTAGACACTTTATTTCTTATTCGTCCCACCCAGGGACGAGTGCGAATTTGTACTCGTCCTACCCAAGGACGAGTATGGATTTGTACTCGTTTCACCCAGGGACGATTATTAGCGCTCGCTCCGGGGTGGGACGAATGCCAGGTTTGACCAGCAAAAAGTCAGACCTCAGCGCATGACAACTCAGAACTACCACTCAGCTTTTCATGCATGACATAGGAGTGCGAGTGAGTTCTTTTAACAACACACATCTGCCAATTGACTTTCCCTTCCTTGCATGGGAAGGAGAGTAAGCTTTTTAAGACAACTCAGATTTGCCACTTAGCTATCCCTTCATTGCATGGGAGTGCAAGTGAGCTTTGCTAAAACATGCAAAGACATGCAGAGAGGCAGTTAAGAAGCCCTTGATCAAGAAGAAGTCTTCTCTTCACAAACAAAAGCATTCATGCAAAGAAACACTTTTGCATGTTAATTCAAAAAGACCCCTTGGGTCTATAAAAATGGTGAGTTTTCTCACCCAAAAAAGATATACAGAGAAGGAGCATTTTGAGCGACGAAGTGCTGCTAGTTCACTTACTGGCGATTTGTGCTTTCATAATCGTGGTATTTCTTTTAGTTTCAGGTTTATGCTTTTGTCAAGTTTTTCATTTCATTTAGATTCATTTCAACCATCGTTAGATTCATCTTTTATTTTTCATACACAGGTGCTACTGACTTTCTTGTTTGTTTCTTTGAGTGCAGAGTTGCGGCATTAGAGGAGCGGCGAGGAGTCTACCTTACCAACGCAAGCGGCGGCAACATTTGGCCCGCCCATTCCAAACGTGGGCATGCGGAAGAGGAATTCTGAAGCAAATTGTAGAGATCAATATCTAACGCTCCTATCCCCTAAAAAGGAAGGAGACGTATTGTAACACGAATTGAAAAGAATATCAATAAAAAGGGCTATAGTTTATATTGCTTTTATATCTTGTGTTCATTCATTTGTGTTCTTTCCTTTTAATGCAATTTTGTTTAGTTTTTCCTTTTTGTTTCGGAATCTCGTGCTTTCAATGGCGATCACGGTGGGACACTGTCCCCATGTTTTTAAAATCATAGAAACTGATTGAATTTTTGTGTTTGTGCTTGACAGGTACATTTTTTTTTCTTGCAGACTGTTAATCGTCTCTGCAAGGGACGATTTCTGTTCTGGAAATCGTCTCACCCTGGGACGATTGTAAAATCGTCTCTGCGAGGGACGATTTCTGTTCTGACAATCGTCTCACCCTGGGACGATTGTAAAATCGTCTCTGCAAGGGACGATTTCTGTTCTGTTAATCGTCTCACCAAGGGACGATTTTCTGTCTGCAACTTTTCAGAGCAAAATTTCAGAGGCAACTGGAGCAGGCCAGAGAAGAGGTAGGGATTTTCATCATCTTTGTTGAAATTTTTTGTTTCTATTTCTATTTCTTTGACTGTTTCCATTTTAGCTTGCATTGCTTAGGAAAAGTCATTCATGCATGTTTCATTTTCGTTGGATAAAATGAACCTCACACACTCCACGAAACAATTTTAAACCAAGGAGCTGGTCGTAAGACCCCAACCCTTGATCAAGACCATTGGTGGATTTAATCACCACCTTGGCTTGATTTGCATACATTTCCTGATTGTCAACTCGTTGTTAGGCGTAAATCCCGACGAAGACGGACGCGAGCGTAGGCGGGGTGATTCCCATGCGCGCGAGGATAAGTTTTCTATGGTAGGTGCCATTAACAGGACAATCCCCCTTCCGTACCGCCTACGTACCACGTACCTTCTGCTCTCACGTACCTATAGTCTCCCTCTCGTAAGGGCGGGTATATAGAGAGGTTGGTATATCGGTTTGGTTGGTATATTGAAGGGGCGACCTTTTGGGAGTTATAAGAGCCTACATAATGCATTTAAACGTTCTACAAAACCTACAAAAACAAAAACAAAACACCAAAATGCACTAAACCAGTCTAGGGCACACCAAGAATCCTTAAAAGAGATAATCACGGTTTTGTGAATGTGTGTGTTTAATTCTGTTTAGTGTAGACAAAAAAAATCATTAAAAACAAAGATAAAAAAATCTACGCATTTTGTCATTTTCTCCAAAAAGCTCCAAGGATTCCCGTAATCGCTTGGTCACTCCAAAATGCCCCAAAGGTGTCCATGAACCCTTTGGTCAACCCAAAAGCACCCCAAATGTGCCCATAAGTGATGCGGGACCATCCAACAAAATATGGGAAATCTTATATTTTTCCCTAAATTTTAGTGCATCTTGCGGGGCCATAACTTCTCAACCGTAGCTCCGATTGACTTGAAATTTTACAGGGAGTTAGTTGGGATAATTTTAAACAAATATGATTCCTTAGAATCCTATTTGCCCAGAAAAGTCAGTTTTCGGGGCCAAATTCCATCATCTAGTGCCCCGAAATTAGGTTTTAAAATTGGGCACGCAATTCTATGCACTTTTTGAGCTGTTCGGATGTCAATATCTCCTAATGTATTTAGAGCTAGGACTTGAAACTTCATTTTTGTCTTATCTACTATAAGAGGGATGCGCACGCCAATTTTGGGCCCCATCTAACTCATTTCAATTTTTAAGGTTTTTAGAGAGACATCGTCATGGTGCTAACCCGTAGCCAAGCCCAATCACGGACGAAGGCTATGGGGGATGTCCCAGGAGGCACGAGTCACCTCCGTTACAATCCCAAGGATTTGGTCATACCACCTTGGTGACCTAACACACAATGCAGTCCCCTCCACACCTTAAAGGAAAGGGACTACAGGGACACCTCTTCGAGGAGCACTCCTATTCGGCATAGCATTCAACACACACCCTTCCATGAGGGGTATAGTCGTAAGAGAGCTCCCTTAGATGCTCGCTATGAGCGGTCATCGCACGATGAAGTGCTAGGTCAACATAGGGTTCGATGGGAGGAACCACATGATTACATTACCCCTCCACCCCCACTAGTTGTCAGGACTACAAAGACAAATCCAGAGCACAAGGCTCTTCGAGCAGGGCGAGATAGCTCCGTCCACCCCTTTTTCACTTATGAAAGAGAGCACGAGGAAGACATCTACCTTCCTCGAGAGCAATATACCGTGCGGGAGCAATACACCTTCGCACCTGCTATCTATCAGGACCACTCACTGAGGCCAAAGCCCCGAAAGAATGCTGCTACCCCTAACAGAGGGATGTGTCTTATAGAGATCTTGGATCACTACGACCGAGATTTTTATCTAAGAGAGGCGTATAGGCCTTCTAGACATGAGGCGGTGGGACCAACTATCATAGAATCTACCGAATATATCACACATCTCAAGCAACTCACGCAACTTGAGCTCGAACGACTACCGTTAGAAGAACCGTACCATATTAACGAAGAGCACCTTCAGCGCCAGAAGGATGAGCTGTTCCAACACACTATGCAAGAAAGGACTCCAACCCCTCGCATGCATAAGACAAAACATTATGAGAAACACAACTAGGTGCAAGACAGGTCTCTACGACCTTATCAAACGTTGCCCTCGACGCCTCCTAGACTTGAGCGGGAGGCCAATCCTAAGACCAATGACAGGTGCCTTCTTCAGGCGCCCACCCAGGTTCATGGGCCACCCCCAAAAATTCTTCAAGAAGCCTCTGAGGAACCTGAGCTAGAAAAAGAGTGGACTAAAATGAAATACCAAAGCATGGGGGGTGCTATCCAGCCACCCCTCCCAAGGCATCAAGTTTCCCATAACTTGCAACGGGAACAAATCAAACAGGAGGAGCTCAAATCCCCCGATACAAGCAATGCGCTGCCACAACACTTAGAGTTGGTAGAGATCAAGATTTTGGGGTCCCAAATGCCCAACTCACGTGAAACTCCTCTCAAAGAGGATCAACCCCTGGTTGTAGAGCTACCTGATGACGAGGTCTTCCATATCTTAGAATCACCAGATTCTGATAAGCCTGACTCTCTTGCCAAAGACGAGTCAACATATGCAATAGTGCTATGGGACCCGTTCGAGTCTGACATCACTAATTCACAGGTGGTCCCCATGGATGAGCATCACAAAATTCTCTTAACATTACTCCCTTTGGAGGCTCCCATCGAGCCAGTGCCATTGCAGGAAAATTAGGTCCCCCGCAACGAGCGGAACAACCCCATGAGGACCACATCAATCTGCTCGAGCAAGAAGAGCTTAGCATGTCACAGATAGCTATCGAGGCCAATGAGGGCCTTTGGATCATCGACAATGATTACGAAGATGAAACTGAGATGGCTTATCTCAATCATGCACGACGACACAATCACCCTGTAACCCATGACGAACTAATGGCCCAACTAGGCATAAGACTAGGGCATGAGTGGCGCATAGACCTAGCCCACTGGCATCACATGTTGATCCCACTCCTTTGGGAAGATCGCGAGCACCTTCCACCCAAAGATATCATAGCACCATCAATGCCGAAGGCAGACCTTGCCCTCCTATCCGTGCATAAGGCCGATCCATTCGTGCCAATTCCTACAGAGCCAGATCCGGTGCACAAAGATCATCACGCTGGGGGTACCTCTATTCCCTGAAGAGCCAATGGGTTACACCAAATGCTCCAAAGGTGTCCATAAACCCTTTGGTCAAACCAAACGCTCCAAAGGTGTCCATAAACCCTTTGGTCAAACCAAAAGCTCCAAGGATTATCGCAATCTCTTGGTCATCCCAAAAAGCTCCAAGGATTATCGTAATCTCTTGGTCACCCCAAAAGCTCCAAGGATTATCGCAATCGCTTGGTCATCCCAAAAAGCTCCAAGGATTATCACAATCACTTGGTCATCCCAAAAAGCTCCAAGGATTATCATAATCGCTTGGTCAACATAAGTATTCAAAAATCAACAAAAACAACACAAAAATAAAAATCACAAAAACTTTTGCATTTTCATTCCATGCATTACAATAACATCATCAAAAGTTACAAAAAATTTGCTTTCAATTCCATGCATAACAATAAAATCATCAAAAATTACAAAAACAATTGCATCAAACACTAAATCAAAATAAAAAAAATCAAAATCACAAAAACAATTGCATTTCAATTACATGCATTCTCATAAAAAAACAAAATCACAAAAACATTTGCATTTTCCATACATTCTCATAAAAAAAATCAAAATTACAAAAACAATTGCATTCCAATTCCATGCATTCTCATAAAAATCAAAATACAAAAATATAGGTTGCATTAAACATTGCATCCATCCCTTGCATACTTCGATAGGTCATACAAGTCAAAAGCACCATAGGTTGTCATTACTTGGCAATTCCATCATTTTCCACCTCAAATCCATTTCCATAAATGCATACATCCAGCATATCACCTTTTTATTTTAGCATAGTCAGTTGTCTCCTAATGTATATAGGGTTTTCGTCATTCAGATGTCTTTAAATTTCTAGCCAAAACTGTACATAGTTAAACAGATTTTACACGGGAAAGTTTTACTTGGATCACACCTTGTTACGTCACGTCCCAACACAAATTAACACACATAAAAATTCCTAAGTTGTGTGAACGAAAGATGAAACCTGCACCGTAATCCAGGTCACCATAAGCGAAATGGCTATCTTGCTTATCCCCCTGTGCGAATGACCCTAGGAATGTTGAGAGTTGGCAAAAGGACAAGCATCCTCCCTACCCAATTCCCCATGAATCCCAAGTTCTCAAAAGTTGCAAAAACATCAAAAATTTGCAAAACGTCAAAACATTCAAAATTGACATCCTACAGTGCACACATCAAAAGGCACGTACAATAGTGATTCTCGTCACTCCCTATCCCTTGCTCAAAAAAAAAAAAAAAAAAAAACATCAATAAAACAAAATAAACAGTGATCTTATCACTATAAAGAGCAAGTATCCCAATACAATTGAAGAAAAGAAGGGAGTCGAACTTGAATCCCTGGAATTCTCAGCATTTCGACAGGTCATGAGGCAAGCTTCAGTACCGGTTTGGTTGATAGCCTATCAGTCACTGATAGTAAACCTCCCGCATGACGATATATCTATCACATTAACTTGTGTATAGATCAATGTTTGCATGTGGATGAGCTAGCTTATGGTATCCTAGATAGCATCGCAGATTAATCTAACTAAATACAATAAAGGAGTTAGTGGAGCTAATTAGGTGATCCTCAGTACAGGTTCGGTTGAAAGCCCATCTGGTACTGGCGGTATCCTGATGAATACCACATAAATGAACTCAATTGCACACACAGGGATGTGAAATAACTTGGTTAAATTCAAGTCAAATTTAGACCTTGTTCAAAAGTCTTGCGAGATAAATGTAGAGTCTTGGCTAGTTAGTTAAAATATCTGAATCTCAGAAAAGCTTAACTACATTTTAAAAACAAGCTGTCACATTTTATTCCGTACATCACCATCAAAATATATGCAAAATACAAAAACAAAGTTTTCACATGCAAAGTCATTTCACAAAGTCATCCCATTAGTATCGCAAGTCAGTCAAATCTTGTACAGTCTATGGTGCATTGACACATCATCAACACCTCATTTCATTCATTCCCTATCCATACATCATACAAATTAAAAACATCACATTCATAATCGCCTCTGCATACATCAAACACATACATAAAAACACGCAAAACAACCAAAATATAAAAAAAAACAAACAAACACAACAAAACAACCAAAATATAAAAATGACAAATGCCAACAAAAACACTAAAAATTGCCGGACAAAAGTGCTCTTGCACTTAACCTCTTGGCATAAGAAAATTGATGTCGGGGTTTACCTTGTCGTTATCCTACTCCCCAAGAAGGCTACCATAGCCGGACCGCTCCACGGGAAGACGGATTTTCGCCAATGTTACCCCCAAATGGCATCCCAAAATGGGTTCACACCCACCAAAAATAGGTCAAAAAAATCGAGAAATTGCTCGCGCATTCAACGGACAACATCTGAAGGCACCCTCACTTAAGTCATCTTGGGTCAAGCGACTCGTCGCTTTTCTCATGTCAGTCATTCCTTCATCGATTCGTCGCTTGAGGGGGTAGTCACACTTAAGTCACCAATCAACAACAACACACCCAATCAAGGCAATGGCATGCATTCAAAGAATCATTGACAAAGACAATCACGCTCCTGCTTGGGGCAGCAAACAAGCAATAATCACAAAATTGATCAAACACTTGGCATTCCCGAAGCATGAACACAAGGTTCCCCCATGGATAAAAGGTTGCGCCCTTTGCCTATTCATGATTGATCAATGTCCAAGCTCAAGTCACACCTCACCAAAATAGGTTAATACTTGAAATCAAATTCCTTAGCTCGTCAGAAGCAAGGATTCAAGAATGCATGCCCTTTCCATGCTTGGGGCATCAAGAGTTGGTTAGGTTACTTGAGAAACCCTAATCATTAGTGCTTTGGTTATCTATTTTTGCTCGATGCTGTGCCATGCACAGCGCTTCCCAAAAAGGGGCATCTGTAGACACCAAAACAGCACCAATCCGATTATGTGACTACAAACACTGATCACATTAACACACACAGCCCCCAGGGTAGCCCCCAGAGGTTAAACAGTGGTTCTAACCACTTACACAGCAGTTTTGCAAGTCAAAAATCAGTTTGGCACCTTTTAGACACTTTATTTCTTATTCGTCCCACCCAGGGACGAGTGCGAATTTGTACTCGTCCTACCCAAGGACGAGTATGGATTTGTACTCGTTTCACCCAGGGACGATTACTAGCGCTCGCTTCGGGTGGGACGAATGCCGAGGTTTGACCAGCAAAAAGTCAGACCTCAGCGCATGACAACTCAGAACTACCACTCAGCTTTTCATGCATGACATAGGAGTGCGAGTGAGTTCTTTTAACAACACACATCTGCCAATTGACTTTCCCTTCACTGCATGGGAAGGAGAGTAAGCTTTTTAAGACAACTCAGATTTGCCACTTAGCTATCCCTTCATTGCATGGGAGTGCAAGTGAGCTTTGCTAAAACATGCAAAGACATGCACAGAGGCAATTAAGAAGCCCTTGATCAAGAAGAAGTCTTCTCTTCACAAACAAAAGCATTCATGCAAAGAAACACTTTTGCATGTTAATTCAAAAAGACCCCTTGGGTCTATAAAAAGGGTGAGTTTTCTCACCCAAAAAAGATATACAGAGAAGGAGCATTTTGAGCGACGAAGTGCTGCTAGTTCACTTACTGGCGATTTGTGCTTTCATAATCGTGGTATTTCTTTTAGTTTCATGTTTATGCTTTTGTCAAGTTTTTCATTTCATTTAGATTCATTTCAACCATCGTTAGATTCATCTTTTATTTTTCATACACGAGTGCTACTGACTTTCTTGTTTGTTTCTTTGAGTGCGAGTTGCTAGCATTAGAGGAGCGGCGAGGAGTCTACCTTACCAACGCAAGCGGCGGCAACATTTGGCCCGCCCATTCCAAACGTGGGCATGCGGAAGAGGAATTCTGAAGCAAATTGTAGAGATCAATATCTAACGCTCCTATCCCCTAAAAAGGAAGGAGACGTATTGTAACACGAATTGAAAAGAATATCAATAAAAAGGGCTATAGTTTATATTGCTTTTATATCTTGTGTTCATTCATTTGTGTTCTTTCCTTTTAATGCAATTTTGTTTAGTTTTTCCTTTTTGTTTCCGAAATCTCGTGCTTTCAACAGCGACAGTATTGTCATTATTGTCAACATAGTCAGATAGATCAGTTGATGTAGTGGACAGGAGTTCAGAGGTTATTCAAAGTATGTACAGTGATGTTAAATGCTTATGAGGATGTTTTTGATGTTTGGGTGAAGTTGTTACAGGTTGTTTGTGCAAATTTGCAAAAGTTGAAAAAATCATCAGAATGTTGTCAAAGCAGCAAAATAGTCAAAAAGTTGCAAAAGTCGCCACGGGCACATTTGGACAGGATGGATCAGTTTGGAACATGCTAGCATGTCAAGAAATAGTCCAGAACAACATTGGAGATGTCAGCACAGTGTTTGGATTTATTGGTGATGTTTCCGGTATCTTGGCGGATGATTTGGCAAGTGGTTGTATAGGCTGAAAAAGTGCAGGTTTTGTTAGAAGTTATGAGAACAAACTATAAGTATTTATGCAACAAAATTTTAACTGGATATGGTTGTTATCTTCAAGAACATGTGTGCCAAATTTCAACAAAAACAGAGAAACGAGGCAAATTTTACAAGCATTGCAATACTGTCACAAAAACGCTCTTTTTGGAAAAAGTGTGTCAGTAGCAGTTTTTGTGGAAGTGGTACAGGCGAACCATAAGGATTTAGGTAGTGAGTTTTGGTTTGGACATATTTAGTGTTGCAAATATTCTACATTTCAAATTTTAGAGAAAACCGAGTTACGAGGTGAGAGTTATGATTTTTGCAAAAACGTTAAGGTCTCTTTTATGTCAATTTGTGCCACTTGTGCAAAATCATTTAGTTGGCCATTTTGACCTTGAAGAGTCACCAGAGTTTCAGTTTCAGTGTTGTTACACCTTCAAGGCATCAAATAGATCATCTTTTGTTTTTGGTTTGAGTTGTCACGTGGCTCCGAAGTATGAGAAAGAGTAAGGTGTCAATTCTTTGCATGTGACGTGTTTGACGAAATGCCTTCTCAATTTAAAAAAAGGGAGTTATATTATTTTAAACAGTTTCATTAAATAAATATTTTTGGAGAAAGTGAAAAGTGAAAAGGAATGCAAGTGTGTGCATTTAAGTGAGAAGTGTTTTATTGAAGAGTGTGATTTTATTTTGTGCAGAGAGAAGAGTGTGTGGAGAAAAATAAAGAGTGAAAATCCGTGTTTTTGGGAAAAAGGTGAAAAACGTCACTTTAGTATTTTGGGCATAACTTTCTCATACGATATTAGTTTTTGTTGAATTTTTTTGAGGAGGTCATAGACAGAGTTCTACACAATACTTAAAAAGCATTTAGCAATTGACAGAACGAGCTAAGAGAACGGTCAATTTTTCTATGAGAAGAGAAGATTCATATATGTCATTTTATTATCAATATCAAAATCAAGTGGGTGCTTGGTAGAGGGGTTGGTGCTCCTTTTTGTTGGTGTAGATAAATAATGGGTTGGTGCTCCTTTCTATTGGTGCAGATAAATCAGGGGTTGGTGCTCATTCCTGTTGGTGCAGATAAATCAGGGGTTGGTGCTCCTTACAGTGAGTGCTGGTAAATTGATTGTAAAGTTGGTGCTTTGCAAAGGCTAGATTTGGATGGGAGTCCAAACAGTCATTTTGAGGAGTAGCCAAATAGGTGAACCTCAGTACATATTGTGTTGTGTGATGTTCTCTTGTTATACTTGCTTTATTTGGTTTTAAGTTTTCATTGTTTCGGCTTTAAAAGTTGAAGATTTAAGTTTGAAAGAGTTACACTGATTCACCCCCCCTCTCAGTGTCATTGTGATACTACATAAGTTTGTGTCACAGTTGGAGCGACAATAAAGTGGAGAACAACCAAATTGTTTTTCCAAAGTCAACCAAAGGTTTGCAGAGAATTGAAGCACAATAGCTTCTAAGAAAGAAATTTTAAATAGTACATGAGCGAAAGGTGGATAAAAGGACCTAACGGGTGATTGTCAAGTTTGGATAACTCCAACCAGGGGAGCCTAAAATCACTAAGAATATCTCCTAAAAGTAAAGGTACACAAAATTATTCTCCTTTGGGAATAATGAGGACCAAGATAGGCATAATGCTTACCACCAAAGAGGTCCTACTGGAGTCAATTTTCCATGCATTGACATGCCCACCTTTGAGGATCATGATCCACGTGGATAGATAGCTAAAATGGAAGGCAACCAATTTCGAGATTCAATAAAATTTTCTTTTATAACAACCAAATTGGGCACTGAAGCTTATCAATGGTTTTCATGGTACAAATGCGAGGTGGGAAACAACATCTTCTAGTAGGATTTCATTGATGCCTTTCTTCACAAATTTTATGAAGGTCCCACAACTTCATACATAGTGCAGTTGTTTTCACTTAAGCAGATAGTATCGGTTTTCACTTAAGCAGATAATATCTCAAAATTTACTAGTATGCTTCACTATGCAAGACACTTACAACCAGATGTGGTGGTAGCTGATTTTATAAATGGGTTGAAAGAGAATATTAAAGTCAAAGTGGACTTACAAAATCCATCCAAAATAGATGAGTGTTTAAGGATTACCAAGTTTACAAAGAGGAATGTGCAAATGGTGACATCCATACGACGTGATTCCTATGGTCAACATCAATATTAGAACTCTTTTCGTAGAAATGATCAACCATCAAAATAATTTTTCTATAAATATTGTAATCACCATCCAAAATATCAGGCATGTATTCCATGATAGAGCTTTCAAATTGAATATGCTGACAAGGAAGATGAATAAATAGAGGAGAACGGTTCACCTAATAATTCCCTATATGATAACCAAATTGAACACAATGTGGTTGTAGCTGGGGAAGATACTATGGCAATTTTATTACATGCTATTATGGGGTCATCAACTCACCATAAAATCAAAGTAGAAGGATTCATTCAACTAAATAAGGTAATTGTATTAATTGATTCAAGAAGTACTCACAACTTTATTGACACAAGGCTTGCCAAGGCATTAAACTTACACATCAACTCCTCCAATCAAGATAAATTTTAAGTTTGAACTGCAAGTGGGAGTAGCGCTCAATGTATAGGTAAAACATCTTCAATTTTATTATAAATGGGAAGTTATACTTGGTAGGGTCCTCTTTTTGTTATGAATTGTTGAGCAAGGTGTTGCAAGAGTTTTGTCATTGATGTCAACTCAGGCAGTTAGATCTAATAATGCAGTGGACAGGCAGTTCAGAAGTCATTCAATGCAGGCTGACAGATTTTAGGGTTTGCAATTGACCATATTTAGGGTTTGTAGCTGACCATGTTTAGGGTTTGCAGCCGACCAACATTAGGGTTTGCATTTGCATAATCATCCGACTACTATTAGGGTTTTCATCTCGAAATCTCAAGTATATAAGTGGGGCTGTTTGGAGATTTAGGCATCCATCGGGTGAATGTTGAAGTGCAAGATGTGACCGTAAAAGCGCAGATAGCGTAGAATCGGCGAGATGATAGCGAAGTGCATAATGTGAGCTAGTTGTGTCGAGTTGTTAGAAGTGCGATTGTGAATGCGCACAGAGAGCAGAGTGTGGAATGACACAGAGTGTGCGAAGCGTGTGAGCAAAGAAAGCAGAATGTGTAGAGAGCGCAAAGGGCAAAGTTGATTGCAAAGTTTGGCTGTAGCAGTGCAGCAGATTGTGTGAAGAGATTGCGCAAGAAAGAGCAGAGTGTGCAGAGATTGCAAAGGTGAAGTAGATCAGTTAGAGTCTTGCAATAACAAAGGTATTTTTCAAACATTTTCATTCAAAATTGAAGTCCAGTTGGTGCTGGCAAATTAGGGGTTGGTGCTCCTTTCTATTGGTGCATATAAATAAGGGGTTGGTGCTCCTTCCAGTTGGTGCTGGTAAACAAATTGTAAAGTTGGTGCTTTGCAAGAGGCTGGATTTGGATGGTAGTCCAAGCAATTGTTCTTTTTAGGAGTAGCCATTTTGGTGAACCTCGTTAAAAATCTATGTTGTGTGATGTTCTCTTGCTGTACTTATTATATTTGTTTATAAGTTTTAATTGCTATGGTTTTTAGAGCTGTTAATTCATGTTTTGGAATGCCACACTAATTCACCCCCCCTCTCAGTGCCATACTAAGTACAACAATTGGTATCAGAGCCAAGTTCCCTTTAAAGGCTAAATCAGCTAGGGTTGATCTTGGATTAATACTCTAATGACAAAGAAAGGCAAGAATGGAACCATGAGACACAAGAATAAAAGATCACACAGGGTCATAAAAGAAAATAAAGATAAATTCATTATTGCTATAGATTCAAGATATGAATCAAACAATGGAGAAAAGGCCAAGAGTCAACTCGGTCATAATGCAGGTTCTCAAGGTTCAGAATGTTTTGATCCACTTCGGCATAATGAACATCAGTGTTATGGGTTTAGTAGCAGTGAAGATGAAGAAGAAATAGAATCAGAACAGGAATGTAATAAATAAGAAATTAATGTAGAAGCAAATTGGAATGAAGATCAAATTACAGCTCCAAGTAAGAAGAATAGAACCTCCTTCAAAAGGACATCTCAACCAGTTTCAGTTTCTGTGGTAGAGGAAATTGAACCAAAAAAGGTAGAAGGGGTGAACACTGAAGCAGATAATAAAAACCTCAATGCTTAAGTAGACTGGGAAGGTGAGTTGATCTCTGCTCTTGAAGAGTTGAGTATAGAAAAGAAAAATAACAAAAGATTGTCCAAGAAATTGGAAGAATATGGGGATGATATTGAAAATCTGTTCTTACAATTCCAACAGGCCAAGAAAATAAAAGAAGACTTGAAGTCACAGCTGAATGATAAAGTCAATGTGTGTAACAAACATGAAGAGGATTCTAACAAAGTAGTTAGTAATCTAAAGCTGCAAGTAGAATATTCTAAAAGGATTGAGGAAACTCTCAGGTCGCAGATCAATGAGAAAGAGATTATTTGCCGCAAACAAGAAGAAGAGATTGTTTCATTGAAGAAACAAATAGAAGAGGCCAATACAAATATTAAATTTGAGAAGAGCACAAAATTGCTAGATAAAATGATAAGTCATCAGAGAAGCTCCACGATTAAGCATGGTCTTGGATATGAAGCTGAACAACCTGTATCTTCCAATTCTGTAGAGAAGAAGAAGTTCATTGTTGAAGGGTCCGAGCAAGAAAAGGTTAAAGTCGTATCTTCAAAAGAAAGAAAATATCAAAGGAGATTTACAGCAAAGCAGCCACAACAAAAGAGGTTCTACCACTCTCACTTTTTTCATACTAACACTTTTAATGGCTATTGTTTTAGATGTAACCAGTATGGTCACAAGGCAACTTATTGTGGATTAAATAATAAATCAAAGAGTTATGCTTTGGTCGAAATACATCTGCATATCTGAGTGAACACTTTGTACAATGTTTTCAATGCAATGGTCATGGGCACATAGCAAGGTTTTGTCCAAGCGCTTATGTATCAAATCTAAGGCAAAACAGTAGATTTCATAAGACGCAAAGAACACAACACAGACAGAAAATAAATCAGGTTCATAGAAGAAAGGAAAATAATCATTCATCATGGATGCATAAGAGACAACCACACCAGAGAGATATTCAAGTTCATGTAGTGATGCAAAATAGGGACGCAGGTGAAAAATCCAAGCTCGAGGTCAAGAAAGTCTGGAGAAAGAAAGAAGAGAGGAAATCGTGTCTCCTTGAACTAAAGGAGACTGTTATTCTACTACACTAAGCAACTCCAGGTAACACATCCTCAGGGGGAGCATTTTGAAAAAGGTTTTATTTTAATGCTTCTGTATATTTGTCTGGGTATCTGAGGATGAAAGACCAGCAGTTGGGCTTTTGTGGTATAATTGTTAAGTGTGTTGGCTATTCATTTAGTTGTGTGTGGAAGTGCCATGAAGGGTAGTTTTTGCATTGAGAATCTTCACCATTGATAGTATTGCTTATGTCATTGTTGTTTTGTTGATGGTTCTTACTGCCACTGATTATAGCTATGGATTATAACAGTTCAGATTGTTTTTGTTTATTGAAAGAATGCTTGCCCTAGCTACGTATTTGTGTTTCGATAATAGCAGCGTGTTTTTGTTTGACGCTTGATGTGAAGATTTTTAGATTTTTCATTACACCTTGGTGAATATATTTAATTCACATACAGTTTTGTTTTAACTTTTAATATAATGCCAATTCAAGGATAAGAAGTTTGAGGCTGAGTAAGGTGCACTACGGTTGGCCATAAAGTGTTTGAAAAAATTTCTTCTTTCGACATGCACAATTGAAAGTAAGAGTTGGCAGTAAAATTGCAGTGCTGGACAAAAATTGGTACAGATGTGAGTCACTTGTCAATTCTGTTGATAGAAGTGAAATCAGCATGTTGAATGGGAAGATTGAAGAAAAAGTTTATAATGTGCAGCCAGATGATTTCCAGCCTGGTGATGAATGTTTGAGGTGCTTTTATAAAGAATTGAGGTAGTCTGCTAGATTCTCACTGCAGAGAAAGACAAACAGCTATCAGTAGGTTCAAGTCTGTTGAGAATATTCAAGATGTATATGCAGATGTTGTTTGCATTACAGAGCAAAAAGTTGGATAGTTAAACGATCAGTGTATGCTTTCACTAAAATCAGTGGACAAGTTTGAGATTGCAAAGCAATGGAGGGTTGAGGCTCAGAAGACAACATGAATTGAAGTGGCCACATATTCCCAAGAATAGTCTAAAATTTGACTAGCCATTGGGATCAAATTCTCAGGGGGGGGCATTTGTGCATTTGTTCATCTTATTGATCATATCCATGATTTTTGCTAACTATTTCAATGTGGTCTTGAGAATGGTGTGTATGGACTCAGGGGGAGTCTGCAGTAGCCCTTTGGTATTATTGACAAAGGGGGAGAAGAGTTACAAGAATGTACACAGGTGTTGCCAAAAATTCCAAAGGGGGAGATTGTTGAGCAAGGTGTTGCAAGAGTTTTGTCATTGTTGTCAACTCAGGAAGTTAGATCTAATAATGCAGTGGATAGGCAGTTTAGAAGTCATTCAATGTAGGCTGGAAAATTTTAGGGTTTGCAATTGACCACATTTAGGGTTTGCAGTCAACCATGTTTAGGGTTTGCAGCCGACCAAGATTAGGGTTTGCATTTGCATAATCAGCTGACTACTATTAGGGTTTTCATCTCAAAATCTCAAGTATATAAGTGGGGTTGTTTGGAGATTTAGGCATCCATCGGGTGAATGTTGAAGTGCGAGATGCGGTCATAAAAGCGCGGATAACATAGAATTGGCGAGATGATAGCGAAGTGCATAATGTGAGCTAGTTGTGTCGAGTTGTTTGAAGTGCGATTGTGAATGTGCATAGAGAGCAGAGTGTGGAATGACATAGAGTGTGCAAAGCGTGTGAGCAAAGAAAGCAGAATGTGTAGAGAGCGCAAAGGGCAAAGTTGATTGCAAAGTTTGGCTGTAGCAGTGCAACAGATTGTGTGAAGAGATTGCGCAAGAAAGAGCAGAGTGTGCAGATATTGCAAAGGTGAAGTAGATCAGTTAGATTCTTGCAATAACAAAGGTATTTGTCAAACATTTTCATTCAAAATTGAAGTCCAGTTGGTGCTGGCAAATTAGGGGTTGGTGCTCCTTTCTATTGGTGCAGATAAATAAGGGGTTGGTGCTCCTTCCAGTTGGTGCTGGTAAACAAATTGTAAAGTTGGTGCTTTGCAAGAGGCTGGATTTGGATGGTAGTCCAAGTATCTATTCTTTTTGAGGAGTAGCCATTTTTGTGAACCTCCTTAAAAATCTATGTTGTGTGATGTTCTCTTGCTATACTTATTATATTTGTTTATAAGTTTTAATTGCTATGGTTTTTAGAGCTGTTAATTCATGTTTTGGAATGCCACACTGATTCACCCCCCCTCTCAGTGCCATACTAAGTACAACATGAATTTAGGAAATTTAAAAGTTATATTTGGAGTCGCATGGTTACAACAAATGGAAACCATGTTCTATTTTAATTACAAGAATAGCTTCGTCGAATGGAAAGAAAATGGGAAGACCATTCACCTCCAAGGAATTCCAACACCTCCATAAAAGATAGTAATTTCACATAGTATGGAAAAAATAGTAAGCAAAGGTAGTCATGGATTCTTCACTCAAATTAATTGTATGGAAATGCAAGCACAAGATACACCAAAAATCCAATCAGAAGATTTAAAAAACATTGTGGCCACCTGTTATGAGGTCTTCCAGAAACCAAATGGTCTACCTCCCAAAATATACCATGACCATGCCAGACGGTATCTCAAGAAGATGATCGACAAGAAAGTGAAATCTCAGTCAGAATTACCAATATTAGATGTATAAGGGCATATATATCTCCAGCTGACAACCATTCTACAAAATAGAACACGCATACTGAGATCTCATTACATCCAAGAATTTTTCATCAAATGGTAGGGTCTACCAGAAGAAGAGACTATGTGGGAACCTGAAAGTATTTTCCAAACATTTCCAGCTTTGATGACAAAGCTTTCTGAGGAGGGGAGTCATGTTACATACCAAAAGTAATATAGTTGTTGACTATATTAAGAAATATTACATTTGATTATTATTTATATATTATCCAAGTGTTTTGTTTTGGGATCATCTATAATTTTATCTTTAATTATTTGTGTTCGCATTGTTGGCCCTTTGGTGGTGGGGATCTGCCCTCCTAAAGTGGTTATTGATTTACTAAAGATTTGATTTGATGTTTTGTTTTTTTTATTGAATTATTGAGAGTCATTATGATTTGTTTCTAGCTGCATTTCTTTTTTTGGTAGATAAGATACTATAGCATTAATATCGGGTTTTACAGGTTGACCCAAAACCTTTTACAAAATGTATCTTCCATCATGGATTAGACATTTTTCGTAGGACTGCCCAAACTACCGAATGCATTTCGGCCATATCTCACTCATCCGGACTCGGATTGAGCTAAAATTTTGAGGGTAGATGCTCGAAAAACCCTAGAACATCTCCACCAATTTTCATATCATTTGGAGCAACACAGATCCTAGCGCATCCCTATGTGTGAACGATATATTTGGCAAGCGGCTATGCGAGGGTTTCATCTGGGTTGAGTGCAAGCAGCTCCAGAGGTTGGTTTTTAGGGCCTTCGGGCCCTAGCGGCCAATATTTTTGTGGTTTATGCTCAATATTTTAGCAGGAAATGTTGTAGGGGATACAATATGGGTTAGAAATTTGTCTTTCAATAGATCATACTGTGAACTTGAGTGACAACGACTTCCAATTTGTTGCACAAAATAAAAGTGAAAACCATACCTTTCCACGACGTCTAGGGCAAGGATTAAAGAGATCACGAAACAAGTTTCAAGCAGTTGATCAAAAAATGGCTCATATCTCAAGTGAATCTGGTGCTAAGGTGCACCCACAAAATAATTCTACTATGAAAACCCCTATCAAGGGTAAGAATTTCGAAGACTCAGTCCCAAAAATGAATTTTAGGGATGCCCTTCGTGGTGGACAGCCTCAGCCCAATGCTAATATCAATATTAGGGCTTCCCATAAACCTCTAAGAATGCCTAAGATTGATCCCAGGAAAATGGAGTCAGGATGTCTTAAAGCAGCTGATGGAACTCCTATTGTTAAGCTTGATATGGGTAACATTCAGATTGGCATTGAAGATTTGGAAAAAAGAGGACTAATTTGTCGGTTCGTGGGTTTTCATCCGAGTCTATCTACTTTCAAAGTCTGGGCTGCAAAAAGTTGGAAAACTAAAGGTGAGTTACAAATCTCTATTTATCCAAATGGTTATTTTCTTGTTTTATTTGCTAATAATGAAGATAGAGAGAAAAATTTTCAAGGGGTTCCTTGGTTTTTTGGAAGGGTAGGGCTTTTCATGAAGCCCTGGCATACTAAATTTAAAGCCGAAGAAGAGATGCCTTCTATAGCTCCCGTGTGGGTTAGACTCTTTGGCCTCCCTATTGAATTTTGGAATCCTACTATTTTTTCTTCAATTGGAAACTCTTTAGGAACTTTTATGATGACTCGTTGATTGTACTCAAAATTTTGAACATATTATTTATGCTCGGATTTGTGTTTTAATGGATTTTGACAAACCCCTACCTAAAAATATCACATTACAATTTGGGGAAGACACTTGGGAGCAAGTAGTGGACTATGAGAACATTCCTTTTCGTTGTAGAATTTGCCATGAATATGGTCATTTGGCCGGTGCTTGCCCAAATAAAATTCTTGATCAAAAGAAAGAAGATATAAACTCAGTCAGGTTTCCAAATACCTAAGAAGAAGAACACTCGAAAAAACCAGTTATGAAGGATCAATCAAAGTCATCTGCTAATATGTTTGAAATCCTTTCCACAAATGATGTCCCAAGTGAGGAAGAGGAAATAATGGAAACTGAAATCTTAGAAACACAATTTAAATATGAAGGGAAGAACTCAGAGACAAACCAACAAATCAAAGGTTTTCAACAGAAAAAAAGGAGAAAATTTACACAAGAAAAACAATATTTCAAATGTCAAAACTTCAAATAATGCAGGTCCCAATATAGACTCCGTTGAACCATCTAGTAAAATTTTGGCTGTGTACGAGCATTCTTCAAGGTTAGAAGCCATCTCAAATTCAATTGGAATAAGTCAAGAAACAGAGAAAAAAAATTGAAGATGGATTCTAATCAAAAAGTAGGTCGCAAGACCAATCAATATCATATGGTAAAAGAAGGTGAAAAGCTTGTAGAGGAAGGTAAGATTAATGCCCTTCCCAACTTTTTTAGCCCTGGTATTAATGAAGATCATCACTTGGAATATTAGAGGACTCAAAGGGAGTCTTTCAAAACAAAATGAAATTAGAAGAATGATTCAGATAAATCATCCACATCTTGTTTTCCTTCAAGAAACAAAGATGTCAATGGAGGATATGGACTTAATTGCCAATAAAATTTGGCCAGCTAGAAAAGTGGTTTCCCTCAGTTCCCAAGGGACTTCGGGTGGCATTGCTTGTCTTTGGGACCCAAAAGAGGTAGTTATTCACCATATGGTTGGCAGTTGGGGTTTGTTGGCTATAGCTATTCAAAGTAGACATTCCAACCAGATTATGCTAGCATTACTAGTTTATGCTCCGACTTCTTTGGAGGAAAAAAGAAGACAGTGGAAGGATATTACTCATATTATCTCTCATTTTCCTAAAGCTTGGATCTTGATCGGAGGAGATTTCAATACCATCCTCTCTCTGGATGAGAAAAGGGGGGAAATAGAAATTTGGACAAAAGCACCGACCTCATGAGCGAATATATTGCAAACCTCCATCTTGTGGATATCCAATGAGATAATGGCCTTATGACTTGGTCTAACAGAAGGCAAGGCTTAGCTTGTATAATGGAGAGATTGGATAGGTTTTTGCTCTCTGAAAATTTCTTAATCCATGGTCACATTCCTAAAGTGAAGACTCTTAATAATGTCTGGTTCGGATCATTGGCCAGTCATGGTGGAAATGTGGAAAACCAATGTGAGTTTCTCTCCTTTTCGTTTTCAATTAATGTGGCTTAGAGACATTTCCTTCAGACCTCATGTGCAACAATGGTGGAAGGAAGGTAAACCTAGGCATGGGACTAAGATGTTCTATTTTGCCAAAAGACTGCAATACATTAAATCCAAAATCAAGACTTGGAACTGGAAAGAGTTTGGGGATGTTCATAAAAAAAAACATGAAGTTATTGCTCATCTTGAAAATTTGAATAAGAAAATCCATTTAGATGGCCTCACGGAGAAGAGAAGTGCAGATGAAATTAAACTCACAACTCGGTTAGAGGAATGGGAAAAAAGAGAAGAAATCTTATGGAAGCAAAAATCTAGAATTCAATGGCTCAAAGAAGGAGATCGAAACACAAATTTCTTCCACAAATATCTTCTAGCTCGAAGATCTCACAACTTTATTTCTTCCTTAAAATCAGATTCCGGAGATGTTGTTTATACTTGGGATGGCATGAACTCTATTGTTGTTGATTACTTTTCCAATATTTTTGCTTCTACTCCTCTTGACTCAGCTTCTCAACATAATGTTCTTCAAGCAATCCCTTCTCTTATCACTTCTGAGGAGAACTCTATTTTGACTGCTCCTCGTTACTATCAATGAGCTTCAACAAGTAGTTTTTAAAATGCAAAAAGGGAAAACCCCGAGTCCCGATGGTTTTCCTATTGAGTTCTACCAAGAGTTCTGGGATATCCTTCATGTTGATTTATTAGAGGTGGTGGAAGAAGCCAGGAAAGCCAAAGAAATTTTGAAGGTTATCAATAAAACTTATATTACTCTTGTTCCAAAAGCTCAAGAGGTTGATCATATCTCAGCTTTTAGACCTATTGCTTTATGTAATGTTCTTCTCAAAATCATTACTAAAATCATGGCAAAAAGGTTGAAGCCTCTTTTGCATAAGATTATTTCCCCGAGCAAGGGGGTTATGTGGAAGGACGTCAAATAGTAGATGAGATAGTTCTTGCTCAGGAAGCCATCCATTCCATGGATATGCAAAATTCTCCTTCCATGTTCATTCGGTTAGACTTATCCAAAGCTTATGACAGAGTGGATTGGCACTTCCTTATCAAAGTTTTGAGGCAATTTGGTTTCTCTAAGGATTGGATGGATTGGATTATGGGATGTATCTCTTCAGTTTCCTACTTAGTTCTTATCAATGGCAGGCCTTCTCGGTCTTTCCCAGCTTCCAGAGGTATTAGGCAAGGTGACCCGCTATCCCCTTATTTATTCATCATTCTTGTTGAATGCTTGGGTAGGACTATAACCAAAAAGAGGGAAAACAAAACCCTTGAGGGAGTTACCATTGCTCATGGAGCTAGACCTATCTCTCATCTTCAATTTGTGGATGACTCTACTCTTTTAGGTAAAGCTACAATTAAGGAAGCTTCTAATATTAAGCAAATCATTAGCTATTTTTCTAAGGCTATTGGGCGGTTGATCAATGAAGACAAATCTAAAGTTATTTTCTTTCACTGCTCTGCTAGACAGGAATCCATGGTCTTGGATAAATTAAGATATAAGAAGACCTCTCTTCCAATCACTTATTTAGGTATTCCCATAAATATTCAAAGGCAAAAAAATAAATATTGGAATTGGTTGTTGGACAAAGTCAAGAAGAAAATTGGAAAGTGGACCAACAAGTGGCTTTCTTATGGGGTAGAATCACCTTGGTAAAATCAGTCCTTCAAGCTATTCCTATTTATGTTTCTTCCATTTTGAATATCCCAAAGGTTGTTCTTCGAGAATTGGATCAAATCGGTCATCGTTTCCTTTGGAGTGGTACTAAGGAGAAAAGAAAATGGGCCTTGGTGAAATGGGATACTTTATGTCTTCCTAAGAGTGAAGGGGGGTTAGGATTCCGGTCTTCAATTAATAACAACAAAGCTTTAGCTGCTAAATTATATTGGAGGATGTTGCATAACCCCAATGCTCTTTGGGCCAATAATCTCCGTGCTAAATATGTTGAGAACAAAAGTCCTGAAGACCTTGTTCGCTATCAACTTCCTACCAAAGGTTCTCCCATTTTAGCAGTTCTTAAGACTGGTGAGGATTTGATAAAGAAAAAATTATTTTGGATCATTCATAATGGTCAACATGCAAATTTTTGGATAGATTCTTGGGATGGTCACAAGCCTTTGATAACTCGGTTTCCCGATTGGAGGCCTTGGATGGAGGAGCTTCACCGAGCTAATTGGATAAAGGTGGCTAATTACTATCGGTACCATATTGGTAATTCAAATGTTGGTAGATATTGGATCCCTATTGAGGACTAGCCTATTCAAATCCCAGAAAGGCAAAGACAAGATATCCAAGGCATCCTTCATATGAGATCCCTCTCTTGGTCCCATGAAAAAGATTGTTTTGGATGGAACAACACTACTAAGGGTGAGTATTCGGTTGCTCAAGGTTATTTGACCTTATGCCATAATAATCCCAACCATTCTTCTGACATATTTTCTTGATTGTGGGCTCAAAAGCTCTGGCCTAAGGTGAGGTTCTTTAATTGGCTTTTATTGCATCGTAGGGTGCTTACTGGTGAGCAACTTATGAAGCGTGGTTTTCATGGCCCTTTTAGATGTGAAATGTGTGAAGAGAATGTAGAAAATATCAACCATATTTTTATTGAGTGTACTTTAGCCTCTGAGCTATGGAGGAGAATGGCCACTTTACTTGGCTTACAGTGGTCCAATTTTTTTACTTTTGAACAACTTTGGAGGGATTGGCCTAATCAAGAGGGTGTTGATCATTTTATTAGGCGAGTTAGTTTGGATGGGTTCTACCATTCTTCTTTGGAATATTTGGAATGAAAGGAACAACCAAATTTTTAATCAAGATAGGAAGGATATTCACTATATTTGGCAAAAGACCATAGCCAACTTAGTTGAATCAGTCCATCAACTCCTTAATCACCCCCAAAACTCCCACCAAAGATGGGATCAAGTGATGCAAATATTGAAGATTAAACCTTCTAAGGGCAACCAACTTAAAGGGAATGTGAGTATTAGTAAGATGGATAGGACTAGAAATTGGCAACCTCCTCCTAAGGATTTTGGAAAAGTCAATACTGATGGAGCCTCTAGAGGGAACCCTGGAAAAGCCAGTGTGGGAGGAATTGGTAGACTTTCAGATGGCTCCCTGGTTTTTACTTTTGCTTGAGAATTTGGGTATTCTTTCCAATAACCTTGTTGAGGGGTATGGTATCCTCTAGAGGTCTTCAGGAGGCTACTAAGGTTGGATGGGAAAAGGTGTTAGTTGAGTCTGACTCTCAACTTATGATTAATCTCTTGAAGACTCCTTCTAAGAATCATAAGGTGGATTGGAGAATAAAAAGAATTATTGAGAAGATTCAGTTAATCCAGATGGGATTTTTGAAAGTTGATTACAATCATGTGGTTAGAGATCAAAACAAGAGTGTTGATGCTTTAGCTAATTGGGCTTTGGACAAAGGTGATCTTACTTGTTATGGCCACCCTCCTATATGGTGGGCTTCTCAAATTAGGGAAGCTCTTCTTTCTATCATTTCTTTGGATGGCTCCAGTTCTGAAGGTACCTAGTTTCTTCTTGTTTTTTTTTTTTGCTTCTCTTTGGTTCATTCAGTTTTTTTTTAGTTCCCTAGCTCATTCTATTCTTTATTTTGTTTCCTCTGTTGATTCTTGCCTTAATAGTCTTCTGGTCTAGATAGGTCATTGTTTTGTTCATTTTTTTTTTTTTTTTTTTTTTTTTTTGTTTAGTTTTTTAAGGTGGGTGGGTTCTTTTGTTTTGTTTTGTTTTTGTGTTCTTTGTGTTGTTTTTTGTTGTTCTTGTGTTTTTGTTGTTTTGTTTTTTTTTTTTTTTTTTATGTTTTTTGTTATTGTTCTTGTGTTTTTTTCGTTCTTGTTCTTGGGTTTCTCTTTGTTTGTGTTATTTCGTGTTTTTATGTGTGAGTGTTTTCTATGTATTTTGTTTTTGTTTATTGTCTGTTGTTGGTTGTTTTTTATTTTTATTTTTATTTTTTTTTAATTTTTTAGGTTTTGGTTGTGTTTATTTTTCATGTTTTTTTTGGGTTATGTCTTTGTAGTGTTCTGTTGTTTTTGTCTTGTTTGTGTTTTGTTATGTGGTTCTTGTGTTTTTCTATGTGGTTTGTGTTGTGGTTTCTTTTATCTTATTGTGCGTGTTTGGTTGTGCTTTTGTTTTTGACACACTCAAGGAGCATGTTTTTTATTTTATTTTATTATTTTTGTTGTTATTTACTTATTTTTAAATTGGTTTTGTGTGTTTGTTTGCTCCTTGAGTATGTCAAAGGTGGTAGGCCAGGTCCGAGTCCTGGGCATTTTTGGTGGAATGGATACCCCTGCCTCCTTGGGTCTTACCCGAAAGTGGCATCCCTTTTGGGATGTTTTCCACAAATAAAAAAAAAAAAACCTTTTACAAAAATCATCCCAAGGTTGTTGATGAACATGTCCTTACTAGGGATCCTATATATGTAAAATATACATGCCGCCAAAGCCATTACATCCGGTAAGGCACATAGCATGTTATCAAAAAGAAAATTCCCATACAACATTTTGGGTATACCCCAAGAAAACACACCTACATCATAATTACAAAAAAAAAAACAGACACAGATCCCTTCCTTGAAACAGTGGAGAAATAAAAAGCTGTAGACACACATAGCAGAGTATTGAAAAAAACTCCCACAAGCTCTGTATTGACAGTTACTCTTAATAATTCTTTGGTAATTTCTTTCTTTTTTATATGACATGCTTTGGGACCACATCCCGTCTTGGCCAATTAGCCTTGGAGAAGTGAACCTACTGGCTAGATTTTGGCTGCTTTTCTAGATAATTTATATTTTGTGAGGTTAAAAAGAGATACCGGGTACTTCTCTCTCTACACATAGTAGATGGTAGAAAATCTTGGTTTAAAGAGGATTGAACATCCAAACCTTTGTAGAGTCTCATGGTTACAAAAGTGACATCAAATTTTGGTAACTAAATAATGTATTGTAGAGTTCCAAATTGGTTTTTACATGGATGAGATACTATGTGATGTTATGCCTGTGGATGCTTGTCATGTCTTGTTGGATAAACCATGGTAGTTTTATAGAAATATAGTGCATGATGGTAGGGTAAAAACCTAAAATGTTGAGAAGGATGGCAAGAAGTACACATTAAGTCCATTTAAGGTCAAAGGATAAAAGTTGAACAATAGTCCTACAGTGTGCTAGAGTACAAAAACTCAATCCCTGAAGGGAATGTGGAAGAAGAAAATATATTTTACTTTAGCTTTAAACCCATAAAAAAAGGTATAATGGACAATTTGTATGGAATCCCACTTGAAGTGAAGGATTTGTTGGAATAATATGTTGAGCAAGGTGCATAAACAGTATTGTCATTATTGTTAACTCAGACAGATAGATCAATTGTTGATGCAGTGGACAGATGTTCAGAGGTTAGTCAGAACAGGTACAGTCAATTTCCAAGAAGACAGAAGTGGCCCAGATTCAGAAAAATAAAAGAAAAAGACAAGAAAACTGTCGTGATATCGCGACATGTTTTCTGTTGCGATTTCACGACAAAAATGAGGAGAGAGAAAATGTTGTCGCGATTTCGCGACATGTTCCATTTTTGCGGGCGTCGAGTTTTCGCGGGAGGAGAGAGAAAATGTTGTCGCGATTTCGCGACATGTTCCATTTTCACGGGCGTCGAGTTTTCACGGGAGGAGAGAGAAAATGTTGTCGCGATTTCGTGACATGTTCCATTTTCATGCCTGCATGCCAAGAAGAAGACAAAAAGCTATCAGAGCGGCAGTTCTACTGTCAGAGAAGCAGGTTCGGCTGTCAGAACTATAAATACGCAGGTAAGGTTGACAGAGCCATAAAAAAGGTAGGTAAGACGGTCAGAGCTGTAAATAGAAAGATAAATCTGTCAGAACATCAGATTTACTTACAAAGAGCCAGAAAGGCTGTCAGAGCAGTAAAGTGGGCAGATAAGTCTGTCAGAGACACAAGTAAGCTTTTAAGGCTATTAACAGCGCAGTATGCAGTGCTGTAAGAATGCTTTACGTGTACAAAAAGTTAGGGTTAGGGTTGAGCTCTACACGTGGCAAGAGTATTGTGACTTGCCGGATAAAAGGAAAAAGGTGCTGTGAAAGCTAATTAATCAAGAGAGAATATTTTGCTGAGAAGAGTACAGAGAGTGTATTTTGCAGAGAAAGTACAGAGAGTGTATTTTGCAAAGAAAGTACAGAGAGTGTATTTTGTAGAGAAAATACAGAGTGTATTGTGCAGTGAAAAGTACAGAGAGTATTGTGCAGAGAAAGTACAAAGTGCTATAAAAGTTTTGTAAAAGTATAGAATAGAGTTCTGTAAAAGTATAGAAGACTGTGTTGTAAAAGTACAGAACAGAGTGTGTTGTAAAAGTATAGAACAGTGTGCTATAAAAGTATAGAAGTCAGTGCTATAAAAGTATAGAACAGAGTGCTATAAAAGTACAGAGGAGTGTATTATGCTAAAAAGTATACAAAAGAGAGTGCTATAAGAAAGAATAGTAGAGCTGTAAGAATATGAAGTTTTTGTTATAAAGGATTTAGACCAGTGAGGGTCTTGTTGTAGAGAAGGCATTTTTATGTCAAAAAATTCTGTTCAAATCTGAAGTCCAAGTTGGTGCTTGGCATTAGGGGGTTGGTGCTCCTTTCTGTTGGTGCAGATAAATTGTTTGGTAAAGTTGGTGCTTTGCAAAGGCTGGATTTGGATGGGTGTCCAAGCAGTCTAATTTTTGAGGAGTAGCCAAATCTGGTGAACCTCGTTAAATCTTGTGTTGTGGATTGTTCTCTTGTTTATTTGTTGTATCTATTTTCAAGTTCTCTCTGCTTAAGTTTGAAAGAGTTGTAGATCTATATTTAAATTGCTACACTGATTCACCCCCCCCTCTCAGTGTCATTGTGAGAATATCAATTGGTATCAGAGCAAGGTTCCTGTTCTAGCTTAATCAGCTAAGGTGATCTTGGAAGATTCACAATGGCCGATGGTGAAGGATTTTCATCCAACAAAGCTCCTTTGTTCGATGGAACTAATTACTCTTTCTGGAGACTCAGGATGCAGACTTATCTATGTGCTTTGGGTTATGACATTTGGGAGTCAATAGAAAGTGGGTACACAATATCCTCTACTCCTCCATCTGATGCTGTAGAGAAGAAAAAGTTTGAGAATAACTCCAAGGCAAAGAATGCTATAATGTGTGGGTTAGTAGATAGTGAACTGATAAGGATCATGAGCTGTAAAATAGCAAAAGACATGTGGGACAAACTGCAGAGCATTCATGAAGGAGACAACAAGATCAAGGAAGCCAAGCTTCAAACTCATAGAGCTCAGTTCGAGGCTTTAAAAATGAATGATGATGAGAACATAGAGGCCTATATGCTGAGAGTCAATGGAATTATTAATGCAATTAGAGGACTCGATGAGGAAATAGAAGATGCAGTCATCGTGAAAAAGGTATTAAGAACTCTCCACAAAATATTTGATTCTAAAGTTTCTGCTATAGAAGAAGCTAAAGATTTAAATTCTTTTAGCTTGGATGAAATGCATGGTTCTTTAACTGCATATGAAATGAGAATAGGGCAAACTAAGCCCTCTGACAGAGAAGCTGCTTTTAAAGCACACAAGAATATAAAAGCTAATCAAGAATTTGCAGAAGAAGAGTCTTCAGATGAAACAGAAGCAAACTTTGTTAGGAAACTAATAAAGGGAAAAGGAAAGTACAGAGGTAAGTTACCGTTTAAGTGCTTCAACTATGGAGGAGTCGGGCACTTTGCTGCTAAATGTCCAATGAATGAGAAAAACAAAAATGATGAAGGGACACACCAAGAGAGAAGTGACTGGAAGAAGAAACCACAGTTTCAGAAAAAGCAACTTCAAGAAGAAAAGTTTCATATCCAAGAATGTCAACTCTTCTGAAGACTGCTCCGGTGAGGATTCTAAAGAAGAAGCAGGTGAAGCTCTGTTCATGGCTTTTGAAGAAAGAATAACAGAGGAAAAATTGGAATGTAATGAAATACCTGAGGATGAGGCTGAAGTTTATCTGGAAGGTGAGTTAGTTGCTGCTCTTAAAGAACTGAGCACAGAAAGGAAAAAGATTAAAAAGGTTTCAAGAAAGCTTGAAGATGCCAATGAAATAATAAACTGCTTGAAAGTTCAGACAGATGAATTCAAGAAAATGTCTGAAGTTCTTGATGAACAATTAACTGTAAAGACAGTTGAATGCAACAAGCTAGAAGAAGACATTGTTAAGTTAAGGATGCAGCTAGAGGAGATGAATAAGAAATTGAGCTGTTATCATAAGTTTGAAGAAAGTACTGTAAAGTTGGATAAAATTTTAAATAACCAAAGGCCTTTCGACATCAAATTTGGTTTGGGCTTCGATGAAGGAGAATCATCAAAGGGTTCAAAGGCCTTAAATGTAGAACCCATAAAGAAAGAAGAAAAGATCAAGGTTGATCAAGAAAAAACAAATCATGCCAAAGAAAGCAATAATGCCAGACTCAAGAAGAGTACTGACAAAGATGGATTCACAAAAGTCACACATCCTAGAAGGAAAAGATTCATGGCTCCTACTTCAAACTGGCAAAGACCTGCACCCAGGTTTAATCATTCCTTTTCTGGTTACTGTTTTAAATGCAATGCTTATGGTCATAAGATTTCAGATTGCAGGTTATAATGTAGCTCAAAGGAATTTCACCAGTAGAAATGTTTTTTCTCCATTAATGAATTATGCAGTTGAATGTTATAACTGTCATAATTTTGGACATATTGCAAGAAACTGTAGAAGCACTTTTGCAGCAAATAATTATCAGGGTAGAAAATCTCAACCGAATGGGTTGAAACAAAACAAGAAATTTACTGAAAAACAGGCACAGGCTAATGAAAGGGGAAAGGCAAAACAAGTTGCCAAATCTGCTATCAAACCAGAATGGAAAGAAAAAGAATCTTTGATTGTCCAGACTGCTTTTAAAGCACAGAACAAATCAGCACCATGGATACTTGATAGTGGATGCTCCAGTCACATGACAGGTGACAAGCAAAAATTTGAGAAGTTACAGAATTATGAAGGTGGTTCTATGAAATTTGGAAATAATGATGGAGCAAAGATAGTTGGCAAAGGATCTGTCAAGATCAGTGACGAAAAGATCAAATCAGAAGAAGTCTTGTTTGTAATTGGTCTGAAGCATAACCTGCTCAATGTAAGTCAAATCTGTGACAGAGGTCATGAAGTAGTTTTTAAGAAGCAGGGCTATGAAGTGAGAAAAGCTAACAGTGGGAAGTTAATTGCTACCGGATCAAGGACTTCTGGAAATCTGTATACTCTCTCAGAGACCTCAGAAGGAGCTTGCTTGATTGGACAAGAAGATGAAAATTGGTTGTGGCACAAAAGGCTCGGTCATATCAGCTTTGACAATTTGGTTAAAATAAGTTCAAAAAAGGCTGTAAGAGATATACCTTCCATTGGCAAACCACTAAATAGTATTTGTGCTTCTTGTCAAAAGGGAAAGCAAACTAGAGCCACATTTAAATCAAAGGAGTACTTTACCAGCAAACCCTTAGAACTAATTCATACTGATTTATGTGGACCCATGAGAACTCAAAGTATAAATGGTGATAAATACTTTATGCTTTGCATAGATGACTATTCCAGAATGACCTGGATATTCTTTTTAAAGCAAAAATCTGATGCTTTTGAAATGTTCAAGACTTTCAAAAACCAAGTTGAGAATGAAACAGGAAAGAGGATCAAATGCTTAAGATCAGATAGAGGAGGAGAGTTCATCTCAGAAGAGTTTGCAGAATACTGTCAAAAATATGGGATCAGAAGACAGTTTTCAATAGCAAGGACACCTCAGCAGAATGGTGTTGTTGAGAGAAAGAACAGAACTATACAGGAAATGGCACGGACAATGTTAACTGAAAGCAAAATTGCAGACAAATTTTGGAAAGAGGCAGTCCATACTGCAGTTTACATCCAAAATAGGTGCATGTTGAGGACTCATGAAAGCAAAACCCCTTATGAGCTTTGGTTCGGCAAGAAGGCAACAACAAAATACTTCAAAGTCTTTGGCAAGCAAGTGTTACATTAAAAGAACAGAAGATAATCTTGGTAAATTTGAAGATAGAGCTGATGAAGGTATTTTTGTTGGCTATTCATCAAAAAGCAAAGCTTACAAATGCTACAACAAAAGGCTAAAGAAAATTGTAGATAGTGTTGATGTTAAATTTGATGAAGATAGGAAACAAGTTGTCAGTTGTGAAAATAACTACCCTATTTATGAAGATGTTATTGAAGGAGATGAAGAAAAGGAATCAGAAGAGAATCAAAAAATTGACCCAGATAATTTAAGTATTGATTCAGAAGTAGAAGAAAACAATAAATTTAAAACTGGAAGCTGGCAGAAAAATCATCCCAGAGAACAAATTATAGGGGACCCCACAGTTGGTGTTAAGACAAGAAGAAGAGTAGTAAGTAACTACTCCCTGTTATCCAGCATTGAGCCCAAAAATATTGTTGAAGCAAGCACAGATGTAAGTTGGATGAAGGCAATAAATGAAGAACTAGACCAGATTGAGAGAAACAAAACCTGGGAGTTAGTACCACGGCCTGTAAGTAAAAACATAATCGGTACTAAATGGATTTTTAGAAACAAATTGAATGAAGATGGACAGGTTGTAAGGAATAAAGCAAGATTGGTCTATAAAGGCTATGCTCAAGTTGAAGGTATTGATTTTGAGGAAACTTTTGCACCAATGGCCAGACTTGAGGCAATCAGAATGTTTCTGGCTTTAGCAGTCCACAGGAATTTCAAAGTTTATCAGATGGATGTGAAATCAGCATTTTTGAATGGAAATCTTGAAGAAGAAGTGTATATTGAACAGCCAGATGGTTTTCAACTCGATGATAATCCCAACTTTGTTTGCAAGTTAAAGAAAGCTTTGTATGGCTTGAAACAGGCACCAGAGCATGGTATGCAAGACTTGACAACTATCTCACTGAACAAGGGTTCAAGAAAGGTATGGTGGATAGTAACTTGTATGTCAAAACAGACAATGGCCAACTTATTGTCCTTGTTGTTTATGTTGATGATATAATTTTTGGCAGCAGCAATAATGAGTCATGTACAGACATAGCAAATAAAATGCAAAAAGAATTTGAAATGTCTATGATTGGTGAACTTTCATATTTCCTCGGATTGCAAGTTAACCAAAGTGAAAAGGGCATTTTTATTTCTCAAGTTAAATATGTGAAAGAAATGCTGAAAAAGTTCACAATGGAGGATAGTAAACCTGTAAGCACTCCCATGACAACAGGTTGCAAATTGAGCAAGGATGACAATTCTCCAGATGTAGATCAGACCATGTACAGATCCATGATTGGAAGCCTGCTGTATTTAACAGCCACAAGACCAGATATCTTACAGGCAGTTTGCATGGTTGCAAGATTTCAGGCTAGTCCAAAAGAAACTCATGTGACAGCTGTGAAGAGAATTTTTAGGTACCTCAAGGGTACTATGGAGTATGGGTTATGGTATCCAAAAGGAAAAGACTTCACTCTGATTGCATATTCAGATGCAGATTGGGCAGGTTGTATAGATGACAGAAAGAGTACCAGTGGTGGTGCATTCTATCTTGGAGACAGGTTGGTAGCATGGCACAACAAGAAACAAGAATCAGTCTCTCTATCCATAGCAAAAGCAGAATACATTGCAACAACAACAAGTTGTACACAGATTTTATGGATGAGACAAACACTGAAAGATCTGGGTATTAATTTCAAAGAGCCAATTTCAATTAAATGTGATAATACCAGTGCAATTAACATCTCAAAGAATCCGGTTATGCATTCCCGCACCAAACATATTGCAATCCGGTATCACTTTTTGAAGGATAAAGTTGCAGAAGGTGAGGTTAAATTGGACTTTGTTCCAACTACAGAGCAAGTAGCAGATATCTTCACTAAACCGTTGCCCAAGGAAGTTTTTGAATATCTCCATAGTAAGTTGGGTGTGGTCACACTACCCAAGAACTGACTAGCTTTTGGGAACACATTCTCAAGGGGAGCATTTATATATTTGATTATCAGCCCTTTAATATATATTTGTTTGCTCTTGTTTGTATTTTTTGCTAACTGTAATAGTGTGTGCCTGAGAATGTTGTGCATGGACTCAGGGGGAGTCTGCAGCCCTTTGGTATTATTGTCAAAGGGGGAGAAGAATTTTTGGAAATTGAACATGTGTAAATTGAACATGTGTTGCCAACAATTCCAAAGGGGGAGATTGTTGAGCAAGGTGCATAAACAGTATTGTCATTGTTGTCAACTCAGACAGATAGATCAATTGTTGATGCAGTGGATAGATGTTCAGAGGTCAGTCAGAATAGGTACAGTCAATTTCCAAGAAGACAAAAGTGGCCCAGATTCAAAAAAATCAAAGAAAAAGACAAGTAAGAAAACTGTCGCGATATCGCGACATGTTTTCTATCGCGATTTCGTGACAAAAATGAGGAGAGAGAAAATGTTGTCACGATTTTGCGACATGTTCCATTTTCGTGGGCGTCGAGTTTTCATGGGAGGAGAGAGAAAATGTTGTCGCGATTTCGTGACATGTTCCATTTTTGTGGGCGTCGAGTTTTCACGGGAGGAGAGAGAAAATGTTGTCGCGATTTCGTGACATGTTCCATTTTCGCGCCTGCATGCCAAGAAGAAGACAAAAAGCTGTCAGAGCATCGTTACTGTCAGAGAAGCAGGTTCGGCTATCAGAACTGTAAATACGTAGGTAAGGTTGATAGAGCCATAAAAAAGGTAGGTAAGATGGTCAGAGCTGTAAATAGAAAGATAAATCTATCAGAACATCGGATTTACTTACAAAGAGCTAAAAAGGCTATCAGAGCAGTAAAGTGGGCAGATAAGTCTGTCAGAGACACAAGTAAGCTTTTAAGGCTATTAACAGAGTATGCAGTTGTAAGAATGCCTTTCGTGTACAGAAAGTTAGGGTTAGGGTTGAGCTCTACACGTGGCAAGAGTATTGTGACTTGTCGGATAAAAGGAAAAAGGTGCTGTGAAAGCTAATTAATCAAGAGAGAATATTTTGCTGAGAAGAGTACAAAGAGTGTATTTTGTAGAGAAAGTATAGAGAGTGTATTTTGCAAAGAAAATACAGAGAGTGTATTTTGCAGAGAAAATACAGAGTGTATTGTGCAGTGAAAAGTACAGAGAGTATTGTGCAGAGAAAGTATAGAGTGTTGTAAAAGTTCTATAAAAGTACAGAATAGAGTACTGTAAAAGTATAGAAGACTATGCTGTAAAAGTACATAATAGTGTGCTGTAAAAGTACAGAGTGTGCTATAAAAGTACAGAAGTCAGTGTTGTAAAAGTATAGAATAGAGTGCTGTAAAAGTACAGAGGAGTATATTGCTAAAAAATATACAGAGTGTTGTAAGAAAGAATAGCAGAGCTGTAAGAATATGAAGTTTTTGTTATAAAGGATTTAGACCAGTGAGGGTCTTGTTGTAGAGAAGGCATTTTTATGTCAAAAAATTCTGTTCAAATCTGAAGTCCAAGTTGGTGCTTGGCATTAGGGGGTTGGTGCTCCTTTCTGTTGGTGCAGATAAATTGTTTGTAAAGTTGGTGCTTTGCAAAGGCTGGATTTGGATGGGTGTCCAAGCAGTCTAATTTTTGAGGAGTAGCCAAATCTGGTGAACCTCGTTAAATCTTGTGTTGTGGATTGTTCTCTTGTTTATTTGTTGTATCTGTTTTCAAGTTCTCTCTGCTTAAGTTTGAAAGAGTTGTAGATCTATTTTTAAATTGCTACACTGATTCACCCCCCCTCTCAGTGTCATTGTGTGAATATCATAATATGCAAATATTCTTTCAAAATATGGGTTTCCACCCATGAGGAGCATTGGTCATCGCATAGATTTTATTCTAGGGTTAAGCTTATGCATTAAGCCAACTTAAATGATTATATAAATGGAGAATAAGGGGAAAATAGAAATAAACAAAATAATAAGCATGGGGAAGAGACCATTGGTATGGGTCACCAATAATAGTGATGATGAAGATGATAGTGTAGTGATTATTGTTGTAGATACAAAGAAATTGATAAAGAAAAGAAGTGGTAAAGAGATAGTAGAGGGAGATGAACCTCATCATATCATTTTTGGCTATGATGAAGGTCATATTACCAGATTTGATAGTGACAATGGTACTTCAAAGTGTGATGAAGAACATTGTAATGATAACTAAGATTAGAGTGGTGATGAAGAGTTTGGGTGTTTTAAAAGGCACATGAAAGGCATTGGATCTAATTTAATGAGAATAATAGAGTACAATGGTAAGGGATTGGGAAGATATGTGCAAGGTGTGAAAATTATCATAATGCCATAAATAAGTCCAAGAAATTAAGGCCTTAGGTATATATGTCAAGCAAGAAGTACTGAGTCTATATTTATGAGAACCAATATTAGTACAATGAATTAATTATCTAGGATGGGATATTGTAATCAAAGTGGAGTATTTGGACATGTTGTAACTAGGTGTTGGATCTAACATCCTTGTGAGATATGTGGAGGATATAATCACTTCAAAATAATGTGTTGGAACCAAGAGAAATTAGCCAAAAAAATACATGTTGATTGAGGTTGGATGGATGTGATGTAATGGGACAAGACAAAAAAAATGTTGAGTGTATTTTAGAAGAGGAAATTTATATCTTAGAAGGCAACAATAAGATAGTAAAATTGTCCTTGCAAATATAGCCATGCTAAAATGGTAATAGCTTAGAAGAACACTTCATGCTCATGAGTTAGACCTCATGGAACATTTCCTCTCACCTAATGAGTATGATGTAGAAACATCCAAATGATTATGGAAAGGGCAACCATAACTTGATTTAGTAATTGAAATGGGGAGAGGAACAAGCAAGAGAAATGGATAGAAAATACTAGTGAACCATTTTGAATTGTAACCATCCAAATCATATATTAAAAGGGAAACAAAAACAACAATGGAAGTGGCCAAAAAGACAAAGAAGTAAAAGTGACATAGAAGATAGATAGAAAGGGAATAAAGTGGAATACAAAGAGGTGGATGTAGAGAAAATAAATTGGAGGATGAATATAAGGAAAACAAATAGGGAGTTGAGGAGGAGAGATAGCGTTGAATAGAGTGGAATAAGGGAAATGAAAAGAGGAGAAGAGAGGAGGTTGGAGAAGGTAACTCAAAAGTGTGTGAAAGAGGTACATGCTATAATGTTGTGATAATATTATTGTACAATGATTTATCAAGACTAATAATAATACAATTACCATTCAATTTCTAAATCTATCATGTATAAATTATGTGTATAATAAATTCCTATATTGTAAGATTATGCATGAAAAATTCTTGTATGTTTGAGTAAATGTGTGTAGGTTAAATCACAAGAGGAGTTGTGATATTGTTATATTTTGATAGAAATAATTCATATTATATATTAAGTAATGTAGTCCAAATACCTGTTGATCGCATAACGATCATTCAAATGGTTGAAATTCAAAGGTTGGAGAGTGAGGTTCATATTTAAACAATTTCTATCTTGAGGGATACAATGTAAGTGGATCACTTGACATTCACATCCTATCATAAGGTGTAATTTAATGGAAATGACTCACGAGAGTGGTATTCAAGTCAACCTGCTATTCAAGTAATTATTGTCATTCGAGTGTAGTCATAAAGAGATGCCAATAATAATGTTCAAGTGAAAAACACTATGGAATGCTAGAGAAATTAGAATAAATATATATCCATCGAGTGATAAAGAAGTGTCCATTCAAATGATTAGTTGAATATGAGAACCAATTGTAGGTACATAGGAGTGCCATTGAATTTGAAAATCAAAATTAGTAATGGTATGAACCAAGGATTGATACCTTTAATATTGGGTTATACAATTAGAATTCATCAAGCAAGGTAAGCTTCCCTTTCATAAATTGTTATCATAGGGAAAAAATGATTATTTTTCAGATCATAATTATAACAAGCACTATTATTCTATCTCAAATATTATCATACAATGTTTAAGAGCATTGTTCAATTGCATGGTTTGTATATCTTACAATGAAATTACATGGTTTTACATTTGATTTTCTTCAAACAAGGATATAAATGCACAATGAGTTATGTTGTACAATCATACAACAATAAGATGCATGAGGAATTGGTACTAAGATAATTTTAATAGTATGATAAGGAGTAATTGGTTTTATGAAGGATTTTCCATTTGTATCACAAACAATAGGAAGCTCCATGTAATCCAAATATAAGAACAAGTTAGATAAAAAATATCATGAATCATTGCACTAATTATAGGCTCTCGTACCCATAAAAATTAATTTCTTCTCTAACATGGATGATGATGATAATTACTGTCATAATGATCCCATTAGCTCATGTGGCATGGCATATGCGCTAATTCATTGCAATATATCTACAACTAGAAAAATAAAGTATACCCCATCTAATTATGATTAATCCATGAATATTTCAACAAAATATGTGGTGCATCCACAATGTCAACTATTCTATAGTTGTTGGTCTACATGTTGGTCAATTTTTCTATATTTCCTTCATACATGATACTATGTATGTCCTTCTTAACAATATATCTAACTCATTCTATCATAGTCACCATAAGGATAGCTTCATGGTTTCCAAGGGCATGTACACCATCCAATTCATCCATTATAGAAAGAATACCAACCATACTATTGACAATATTTGGTTGCTCCGATCTATTCTAAGGGAACAATTATTTATAATATGGAGTAGCACATTGGTGATTGTGAGCCTTATTAGGTTTAATTTTACTATGGAACACATTATTTTCTCATTGACATCAATTTAAAAACTATAAGGTTTGTTAATGAGGAGGGATGAGGCTCCAAGATCCCAATGTCCATACTAATTGTAAAAATATTATTAGATTACAAGCATTGTAGGTCTCCTATAATTGCCAATCATGAGCCTCATAATTCTCCTACTGCTTCACAACAACAATAATTTTGACATTTATAGAAAAAACACCATTCTATTTCCCAAGAGTATAGAGTCTAGGATTTCTACAAAAAATCTCATGGCTTTTTGTAATAATAACAAGTTAATCCAACTAATACCAATTATTAGGATTTTAATCCTAACCATTAATTAATCATTCATCATTATTAATTTATATGGGCCATTGTGTCCTTTCACTCACAACTATATGATAGGTATATATAATCATTCAAATGGGTGTAAACAACCATACAAGAAAATATAAGAACAATTATATTTTATATCCATTGGATAGGTTACTCTTCCAGTGCAAAGGTGATATTATCCAAAGGTGATTCTATCAGTTTTTCATTCATTTTCTACATCCAAATTTGCTTGTTTCATTTGTATAACCCGCTAGGACCTAGAGTCCTATCATCTAGTATCAAAGCTTTCCTTAAAATGATCAATTCTATGCTATTTGATTCATTACCACTCTGTCATCATCCATCGTTGCTCATTGCCCACTCTATCATCACCAATTGTTGCTCATCATAGACTAGGGAAAGATAAGACATCATGAAATTTGATTTACAATAACACTATGCCAACTTCTGTTTGTGCAATAACATCCATGAAATACCATCATAAAACAAATATTTCAAATGACTCCTATGAAGCGTTTTTTTGAATCTATGACCAATGCACTACTACAGGAAGACAACCACCAAAGCATACGTGAAAACAAAAAAATATTAATTCATTTAAACATAGAGGAATAAATATAACACCTAAAAATATTCACAAGTGCCAGATCCATATTCAAACAAAGAAAATTAGGGTTAAATTACTAAAATTCTAAATGTTGTGATGTTTTTCGGTAGAATATAGAGGAAACCGATGAGAAAAATTAAAACAAGCTAAGGTTTAAATTATTTCTCAACACTAGTTTTAAATTGGTGACATTAGAATATCATGGAGAGGAAAACAAGTGAAATATCCAAAAGACAATGAGGAAAAAATAAAATTAAAACAAAGGTTTTATATTTTTGATCGTCGACGTTTGAGTTTCTAACGTCAAAATAATGCAAATGGAAGAAGTTTAAAATTTTAAGGATTAAAAGTCCCACATCGATGGTGTAAAAAACTTGTAGTACTTAAAATACACTAAAGGGCATAGATAAAGTTGTAACTTTGATTACACTTCCCTCGCACATCGTACGAATCACCTACCATCATTGACTCATGTCTCCCCTTATGCCCCACACTCCCCCCTCATCGTTGCTTTGCACTACCTCTTGCCAGTACTTTGTTCTCCCTCATACCCCATGCTCTCCACCTACTATTGATGTATTTTCTTATTCCTTATAGTCCTCACCCCCACCCGTCTACTACCATTGAATTTTCTCTTTGTACTCCACTTGCCTGTCACCTCGTGTGTCTCCCTCCCATGCTCAACCTTGTTTGTTGCTTTGGGTGTCACTTCCACCCACTGATGTCACATTCCTAACCTTGCCTACCACTTTGGGTGTCGCTCCACTGATTGACATCACCTTCCCACCCATTGCTAAAATTCAAATTCAAAAAGTCAGAATTGATTGTTGGAGGGTCATAAAAAGTTTCTCAAAACCAAATTTTCAACCAAATTTTTGACCATATATATAAAAATTTTGTGCCAATTTTTTGCAAAACCACAAAATAAAAATTGAAATACAAATTGTATTTTGGTAAGGAATTGCAAATTAACCCTACATAGTTGAAGGCAGGAGATATCAAGACATGACTATCGACAAATTCTACCATGTTTCATGAGTTGAAGGACCAAATTACAAAAAATACTATACCAAGGGAGGAATTTGATACCAAAATATCAAAAATGGATTTGAAAATCAACACCTATAACCACTCGGTCGATACACTACATAAAAATATGGTACTAATCAAGCTAGTCAATTTAACGGAGGACCAACACACCAGACACCACTTGGAGGCCCACAAAATTCCATCCTATCTAGAACTACTAAATTGGATTTTCCAAAATTTGAAGGAGGTGATCCCACTAACTATATTTATCAGGCCAACCAATATTTTTCCCTCTACCAAATCCTTGAAGCACAAAAGGTTTGTATTGCATCATTCCACCTTGAAAATTATGCCACCCAATGGTACCAATGGTATGAAAAACTAATGGCACCCCTACATAGCTAGAATTTACAAATAATCTATTAGTATGATTTGGCCCTAGTAAATTCAAAAATTTCATGAGAGCCCTTATTAAGCTTCCACTTTGGTGCATGAATACCAAGCTCAATTTGAAAAATTGACCAATCGCACCTCAAGGTTAGATGTGTTATTCTTTCAAGATTATTTCATCAGTGGCTTGAAGGAAGAAATTTGGATAGAAGTGCAAATTTTCAATCCCACTACCATGATGTAAACCATTGGATTAGCCAAATTGGTGGAAGATAAATTCAATGCCCAACACAAAATAGGAAAACCATCTATGGGGGAATCACAAAATATTGAAACCACCACAAAAATTAACCGAACTTACAAATTAAACTTATCGACCTTGAGGAAATGAAGGAAATAAGAGAAAAAGCCTTGTTATCATTGTGATGAGAAATTTGTACATACTAATATATGTATTACACCCAAACTATATATTTTGGATGCAGTTATTCCTTGTAGTTCAACCAATGAAGAAAATGAGATCGAGGTAGAAGTAGTGACGGATACACCCGAGGATAGCGCTAAAGGTCCACTAGAAATTTCTTTCAATGCCCTCACCAAAAATTCTTCTTTCCAAACTATGAAAGTTCTAAGATCCTTCAAACAATAAAACCTTATTGTGCTTATTGACTTCGATAGTGTTGTGGCTAATCCACAACACACCCCAAAATTGGGGGCCCACCTTTTTGCATGCTTTCAAAGAAGAAAACAGTGACCCAGATGCTAAAAAAATCAAAGAAAAAGGCAAAATTTCACAAAGGAGAAAAGTTGTCGCGATATCGCGACATGTTGCTCCGTCGCGGCCGAAAATGAAAAGTTGTCACGATATCGCGACATGTTGCTCCGTCGCGGCAGAAAATGAAAAGTTGTCGCGATATCGCGACATGTTGCTTCGCGAAAAGAAAATTGTCACGATATCGCGACATGTCACAAAATCGCGGTCAAACTAAAACAGGCAAGCCACTAAAGTTGTCGCGATATCGAATGTCGGATTTCTAAAGGTGTAGAATGAAAAAGTGTCATGATTTCATGACATAAAGTAGTTGGACAGCCCGAAATGAAAAAGTGTCATGATTTCGTGACAAAAAGCATCAAGATAGCCCGAAAGAGAAAAGTGTCACGATTTCATGACAGGTTGCAGTGAAATGGTACGAAACAAAAAAGTGTCATGATTTCATGATAGGTTGCAGCGAGATGGTCGAAATGAAAAGTGTCATGATTTGCGATAGGTTGCAAAGGGAATTGAAAAAGTCGTGATTTCATGACAGTTGGGCAAAGGCGTACCAAGTGAAAAATGTCACGATTTCACGATAGGTTACGGCCAAAAGCGCACCAAGTGAAAAACGTCACGATTTCGTGATAAGTTGGAAGATAGCTCGAATGAAAAAGTGTCATGATTTCGTGACAAGTAGCGAAGATAGCTCGAATGAAAATTGTCACGATTTCATGACAGAAGCAATGATACGAAGATAAAAATGTCTTGATTTCACGACATGGTTGCATTAGGCAAGGTCGTGGCAGGAAAATGTCACGATATCGCGACATGTCACGTTTTCGCGATGAAAGTAGAGGAGCAAAGCTGCATGCATAAAAACGTCATGATTTACATGGGGCCATTACAGTAACATGCAGAAAAGCGCTGAACACGTGGCACAAAGGCATGAGGGTCATGATAACGCTTCAGATCGACAGTTATAGTTAGCAGAGAAGACCAAACGTTTCAGGCTCGAGCAAAAGGTCAAAACACCAAAGAAGCGGGAAAATGAAACGAAGCGATCTGGGAAATGAAACGAAGCATCACAGAGCGAAACCGAGAGCCGCAATAGAAAGTTTAAAAGCAGAAGTGAAGGTAGATACAGGGGCTAGAAATTGTAAGAAGAAAAGCATTATTTTTTTGGAATAAAAAGGAGTTTATTTGGCAAGAGTAACTTTTGTGTGTGAAACCAAAAGGAGATTGAAGGCTAAGACTACTGTTATCTCTGTAGATCTTTCCCTTGCATTATTCTTTCTTGTATCTATTCGTTTACACCATAATGTGGGTTACGATAGGTGAATGATAGAATGTTGCAATTATTTATTTCCTTAGAGTCTTGCATCCGATCTGATTCGACTGTGTTTTATTGCAGGTCTGTTAGGTCAGGTTGTTTTAGAGTTTCATCTCATAACTTGGGGTTTTGCAGGGAGGAGATTGCTAACCAAATTAACGTCCTGTTTCAGTTTTTCCAACTGATTCTCATAAAGAATCTTTCTGTTTTAGTTTCTGATATTATATTTTTTAATCTTACTCGAAAATCTGCATGTTGGATTCTGGTACATTCCAGAATACTTTGCTAATTTTACTAACACCAAAAGCTAACATAGAAGTAGCAGAACAAGTGTTAAATAAAAGATAAAACGAACCCGTTAACCATTAAAATGAACCTCATGTTAAAGGCACGGAGCTTAAAATGAAGTGGTGTATACCACGCATTTTCTCATTTGAAATCATTTTTAAATCGAAAGATAAAAGAGGTCACTAGCTTATTTTAGGGTAGATTTCATTATTCTCAAGAACATTAAGAAAAGATTTTACGCGGTTGATTAATTTAATAGATTACGGTTGCAAAGTTTTCTTTGAATCATTAAAGGCCCCTTGTTAACAGTTACTTGCAGTGGTTTAAGTTATTCTAGCATACATTCATTTATTTGCGTTAATTCTTAACTGGTTATATGCATATGAATGTTTGTTCCACAAGAACCTTGGAGAAATAAAAAATAACAAATTTTCTTTGCAAGAAAGAGTTTCATGTCTGAGACTCTAGTTGCGTGATCATTTTGTTACAGGGCAAAATATTCACTCAACATTTTGGCGCTAGAAGGAGGGCCTTCTTTATTGCTTTGTGATTATGATCTGTTCTAACGATTAACGTGGGTAGTTTTGTTTCCACCTATTGTGCTTGCAGGTATAACATTTAGATACTTTATTTTGCAAGTAAGTTGAGAGAAGTCTTTTAGAGTTCTAGAGTTTTCAAGCCGGCCCAACCTCGAGTACATAGCTACTAGGTCCAAGACCACAGGGGAAACTATTTTCCAAAGCCTTTCTCCCACCGCTAGGAAGCCGAAAAACAAAACATTAGAGATCGAAATACCACCCAGTATACTTGAGTTAGGGATTTCTTTAGACTCAAGTACGTCTAGCGGGCCTGAGCCCTTAATTTCAAGTGCGACAACAACACAAGGTGTATCTGTCTCCATAGTTCCAAGCGTTTCCATTGTTCCCACAGGGTTAACACCTTTGAACAACATGGCCCAACAACAACAACAACAGCCACCTGCCCTTTGGTATGGTGCGCAAAGTTCCCCCTTGGATATTCCCTGGGGCAGTCCATGACTTGCCTAGAAACATTGAAAGGGGATTACCCAAATTCATGCACGATGGTCCCACAACAGCCGAAGATCATGTCCAAATCTACAAGGATTACATGTTTAGACAAGGGGTTACTCACGAGGATGTTGCTTGCCGAGTTTTCCCTGCTAGTCTAGACAACACGGCCAATGAATGGTATAGGAATCTTCCAGCAGGGTCCATCACTTCATGGGCCCAATTAGAAACCGCCTTCATTAGCCAATTTAGAATGTTATTGGATCCCTCCATAATTTACAATTTGTTCGTATCATGCAAAATATTACCCAATGAGCCCATACGAACATTCAATCAGAGGTTCCAAAAACTATACACGAATCTGACTCGTCACTTTGCGGTAGATCCTGCGGTCGCCTTGCAATTATATTTCGGAGCCTTAGATCCTTTAACATCTTTGTTGACTAGAAGGAATCCTCAGGTTACGACGCTTCCTTTAGCCTATGCAGAGACAATGACTCTCGAACAACAAATGAACTTACCAGGAGCAGGATTGTCTCAATTGATTGGGATGGGACAATACGGTCCATACAGTCAATTCGCCATGATGAACCAGTTAATGGCACCACAGGTTCCTATGATGAACAATTTCCAAACACCCACCCAAGTGGCGTCATTTCCAAGTTATCCTAATGCCTCCGTTCAAACGCAGGGATTAATTCAAAATAGCCCGATGGGTTTGCCTGGGTTCGGCATGGGCAGTAATTTGTTGACCATGCCGGGGTTTGCTCCGATTAGCATGCCAAGCCCAACGACTTATCCAACAATCACTCCGATTCAAAGTGTGAATCCAGGATGGAATCCAACTGCCCAGACCCAAGCCATTGTACCTATTCCAGAGGTGGCTAATGCAACAAACACAACTGGACCCGAAATTACCGTGCCCCAACCACAAGGGTCCGAATCCGCCATAGAAAACATGAAGGAAACCTTGGCCAAAGTTTTGGTTACGGTGGGAAATGTCAATAAAAAGGTTGACCAAGCCATGGGTCATAACCGACCTCATAACCATAGAGGAAAAGGAACATACAACACGCAGCCGAATAATGGGCGAGTACCCAATCCCGTAGCCAATCAGGCAGATGTCTCGAAAGATTTTGGAGAATCAGGACCTTGTGACAACGATTGCCTGCACTGTGGCCACGGGAAGCATGAGTCTATACTGACTGAGGTTATACATTCCCAAGAAAGTGAAGAAGAGGAGGATGTGGAATTTTTTGGAAACGAAGATGAAGAAACATTGGAAGTTCATGCCAACAAACGTTTTGGGAAAGGAAATCACAAATATTACACTAGGAGTTCTAAGGAGCCCAAAACTTCCTCTACTCCTCCAAACAACCAATTACTCCCTCCCGATTTCAAAGGAGATGTCAATCCCTCTCCTCCATCCATGGTGGAAAAGTCTAAGATGGTGCAAAACATGTCAAATTCAGAAAAACCCACTTATGACTTGGTAGAAGACATGAAGAAAACTAAGGCCAATGTCTCAATGTATGATATGTCCCGATTATTAGGCCAAGAAGTAAGTCCACCAAAAAGTTTAGATCCACCTGCCCAAGTTCATGAAGCTAAAAGTGTTGAGTCCCGATTGGTTTTGAAAAAGGAAAAACGAGATATACCTCCTTTTCTGATAACCATTAGAATTGCAGGTAAAAATCTGCACAATTGCTTAATAGATTCAGGGGCCTCGGCTACCATTATGCCCCTAGAAATCTGTCAAAAATTGGGACTTACACCAAAACCTTCTAGAAGCAGGGTGGTGCAGCTGGATAGATCAACCATGGAGGCAGTGGGAGAATTGGGTGATGTTCTTATTCAAGTCAATTCAGAACCTAGGGTTCAACATCACATAGACATATTGGTGCTCGACATTCCTATCAAATATGGCATGGTGTTGGGAAGAGATTGGAGTAAAAACCTAAACGGTTACATTGTGACAGATTCTTCACATATGTGGTTGCCTTGGAGGGGAGTGGCCAACCAAATTCGGATTGATAGTGAACCTAGGCTCAAGGAGATGATCACGGAATACAACAAACCAAATGAGATCCAATACATTGAAGCTGAATTAGGAGCATATTGTTTGGACATAGAAACACCTGAAAATTCCCAAAATGAAAGGATTGGATGCAACGTTATTGAAGGACATCAGGACATTTGGACTTTAAGATTTGATGGATCCAGGTCCAGACAAGGGGCAGGAGCCGGTATTGAATTGTCATGTTTAGACAGAGAGCCTATGTTCGCTGCATATAGACTACAGTTCCCCGCCACCAACAATATGGCAGAATATGAGGCCTTGATTCTCGGACTTCAATTGGCCCTTCGAAAGAAAGTTAAGTGTATCAAGGTCCTTGGTGATTCGGAACTGGTGGTAAAACAAGTGAAGGGACAATACGTATGTAAGAACAAGCGGCTCAGACTTTACCGAACCAGGGTTAGAGATTTAATAGATGAGTTTGATGCTTTTAACATATCTCTGATCTCTAGAAAAGGCAATCGTCCTGGTAGACTCTCTAGCCGTAGCTGCGAGTATGTTGAAACCAATGGATCACAAGAAATGCAAGAAATTCTCCATAGAACTGGTCCCTTGCCCCTCGATACCGGATAATGTCACGAATTTCCAAGTGTTTGATAGTGACAGGCACATATTCCATTTTGTCACTAATTCTGGTATATTTGAAAAGCAGGTTATAGATGAAGACGAGAGGGACCTAGAAGATGCAGATTTGGAAGAAAATATTATTGGAAAATGTAATAAGATGCCAAATGAGATGGCTTCATTAGAAAAAACTTTCGATATCGGATACCAACCAAAAGAAGGTAGAAAGGTTCCACCTCCCAGAGAAGCCTGTGACTTGGTTAATATTGGAAGTGCAGAAAACCCTCGAGAAGTATTCATTGCAAAAGCATGTACAAAATAGGAGAAGGATTCCATTGCCAATACATTAAAAGAATACATAGATTGCATAGCTTGGAGTTATAAGGAGCTGAAAACTTATGATCATAATGTCATAACGCATACGATTCCTTTGAAGCCAGACTCCAAACCCTTCAGGCAAAGACAAAGGCCAGTCAATCCATTATTAGAACCCTTGATAGAGAAAGAGGTAAAGCGACTCTTAGAAGCTAAAATCATCTTTCCTGTTAGGCATTCCACATGGGTTGCTAACCTGGTCCCCGTGAGAAAAAAGAGTGGAGAAATAAGGTTATGTATCGATTTTAGAAATCTTAATAAAGCCTCACAAAAGGACAATTACCCTTTACCCACCATTGATGAAATACTTCAAAAGGTAAATGGGTCGGAGATGATGTCATTCCTGGATGGTTATTCGGGATATAATCAGGTCCTTATCCATCCTAGTGATAGGATGAAAACCGCCTTCACCACAAAGTGGGGCACCTTTGCATACAGGAGAATGCCTTTCGGACTATTGAACGCAGGTGCCACATTCCAACGAGCTATGGACTTTGCTTTTAAGGGGCTCATAGGTAAGTGCATTATTATCTATGTAGATGACATTCCTGTCTTTTCTAAGAACAGGGAAAACCACGTCAAGGATCTAAAGAAAGTCTTTCAAAGATGTAGGGAACATGGCATTTCACTCAACCCAAAGAAGTGCATTTTTGGGGTAACGAAAGGAAAATTATTGGGACATGTAATATCTAAAGATGGAATTTCCATTGACCCTGAAAGAATAGAGGCCATACAACAGATTCCTTGTCCCAACAACAAAAAGGGGTTGAGATCATTTTTTGGGAAGATCAATTTCGTCAAAAAATTTATTGCAGATTTTGCAGAAATAGCAAAGCCTTTGAACGACATGTTAAAGAAAGAGGTCCAAATCAAGTGGACAGATGAAAATAGAGATGCTTTCAAAAATATCAAGGACGCGATTTCTAAAGCCCCGATTTTAGTGAGTCCCGATTATACGAAGCCTTTCTATATTTACACATTTGCTTCAGATCACTCCTTTGCGAGTGTTTTAACTCAGAAGAGTGAAGGCAACATTGAAAATCCTATTGCCTTCCTGAGTAGTCCTCTCAAAGATGCGAAACTGAGATACTCCATCTTGGACAAGCAAATGTATGCTCTAGTTAAGACCGTTAAAAAATTTAGGCATTATATAGTCCACAGTAGGGTGTTTGCTATAGTCCCGGATCCTAGCAACCAAAGCCATGTTTATACATAATGAATTAGGTGAAAGACGAGGTAAGTGGATTTCAACTTTGCAAGAGTTTGATCTTGAGATTCAATCCATGAAGATAGTGCGGGGACAAGGGTTGGTTAAGGCTATAGCAGAAAAGGATCTCGTAATTTCATGTCAACATTATGAAATCGCAGATATAACCAAAGATGAGTGGTATGCAGATGTTGTGTATTTTTTACTAAATGGTAAATGTCCACCACATTTGAATTCTACTCAACGAAGAGCCTTGCGCTTGAAATCTGCTAATTTTCTAATTAGATCCGACACGTTATACAAGAAAAACCATGAAGGTATTTACCTTCGTTGTGTTGATCAAAAAGAGGCAACGCAAATACTCGAGGAATTTCATGGTAAACATGGGACAGGACATGGGTCCGCTAATGCCACAGCCCATCAAATCCTTAGAGCCGGTTATTATTGGCCTCGACTGTTCAAAGATGCCCATACTCATGTGAGGTCATGTCATACATGTCAAACTACAGCCAATAGAGACAGGGGTGCTTCCATGCCATTACAATCTGTAATTGAGTCTAGACCTTTTGCGCAATGGGGCCTAGATTTTGTTGGGATTATCAGTCCCAATTCATCCGATTCCCACAAGTACATTCTGACAGCTACGGATTATTGCACAAGGTGGACGGAAGCTATCCCCACAAAGAATGCTACTTCGGAGGTTGTTATTAAATTCTTAGAGGATAATATTGTCACTCGGTTTGGAATGCCTAACTCCATTGTAAGTGATAATGGTTCAGCTTTTTCCTCTCTGGAATTTGCTAATTGGGCATTTGACAACAATGTGAGTTTAAAATTCTCTTCCAATTATTATCCGCAAGGTAATGGATTGGCTGAATCTTCTAACAAGAATTTGTTATGCGTCATAAAAAAATTGTTGGAAAGAAATCCTAGAGATTGGCATAACAAACTTAAGTTGGCTCTTTGGGCTGACAGAATCATAGTCAAAGAATCAATAGGAACATCTCCTTACCATCTGGTTTATGGACAAGATCCCATTTTTCCTACAAATCTCAAGTTACAAACACTCCATTTCATGAAAGATTACTTCGGAACTGATGATAAACTTGAGTCTAGACTAACACAATTAATGCATCTGGATGAAAAAAGGGATGAGGCTATGCTTCATTTCAGTAAACACCAGGATGTAGTAAAAATATGGTTCGACAAAAAGTCTAGAGCCAAGGCTTTTAAAATATCAGATCTAGTGTTGTTATGGGATAAAAGACATGAGAAGAAAGGGGATCATGATAAGTTTGACTACTTATGGTTGGGTCCTTACCAGATTTCAGAAGTCCTAGGGGAAAATAGTTTTAGACTAAAAACCTTGGATGGAAAGGATTTGGCATTACCTGTCAATGGGTTGCACTTGAAACACTATTTCCAGGCTTGAAGCGGCAGGGTTTTGTATTATATGTAATTATGCCATGCTTTGTTTCTTTTGTGTGTGCAGATTTGATGTTTAAGTTGTGTGTTTGTTTGACATGTTTAGGTTTTGTATTATATGTAATGATGTCGTGCTTTGTTTCTTTTGTGTGTGCAGATTTGACGTTTAGGTGGTGTGTTTATTTGACATGTTTTGGTTTCTTAAAAAAAAAAAAAAATTGAATAAAAATTTGAGATGTTAACTCATGCCTAAGATCAGGAAAATATGAAACATTGGAATTGTGTTGTAAAAGCTCCGCAGGTAACACAAACAGTTTAATAATATCGTTTGAAACTTGTGATGCATGAAGTAGTCAGTTTTACAAATTATGACAATACTTTATCCGCAATTCAAAGGGCAATGCATTCATATTACATCTCACTTTGCATATACATGCCATCTTAGTTGCATATGCATTTCAGATACAAATCATTAAAGTGTGTCAAATCCTCTTAGGGTTATGCTACAACACAAATAAGAAAAAATTCCTAAGGTTGGAAACTGAGCCCCGAGATATCTAGAACCAAGCACATTTTATACACATTAAAAAGGATCTTGAGCAAAATGATCAAAACCTTGCTTGGAAGAAAAGGTCATGCGAAAGAAGTATTTCATGTCTATCCTATTATGCAACATGATCCTTAAAACAGTGGTTTTTACCACTTCCATAAAGCTTAAAGCCTAAAATCGGAGTAGTAAGGATAGGGTTAAGTCCTCATCGAACTTAGGTTGAGGATCCAACTCCCCAAAACTTTGATTTGACCTACATGGAGTAGTAAGGATAGGGCATAATTCTCATCTCGCCTAGGTTGAGAATCCGATTCCCCAAAGCTCCTATGTCTCATTTCATGATAAAGCTTGGATTGGAAGGATCGTACTACTTGTCCTCTACAAAGGATGGGTAGTCATCCCCAAGGTCCAAGCAATAAAATTAATATTCTCCATTTACATCTAAAGCTTGGATTGGAAGGATCGTACTACTTGTCCTCTACAAAGGATGGGTAGTCATCCCCAAGGTCCAAGAAGTAAAAAATTAATTTTCCCATCTCATCTTTATATTGGATTGGAAGGATCGTACTACTTGTCCTCTGCAAAGGATGGGTAGTCATCCCCAAGGTCCAAAGAAATGAAGCTAAGTCATGGATTATGGGGTTAGGTATGCCCATGCATGGCAACATGTCTTGTCTAAAAAACAAGACCACCGACCGTTCAAAGGGTTAGACTAGCATGACCATTTCTTCCATAATTGGTTAAATTATTTTGCTCAAAGTGAGGTAATGAATTCCAAATCGGAGTAGTAAGAATAGGGTTAAACTCTCATCTCGATTAGGTTGGGAGTCTGATTTCCCAAAGCTCTGATTTCACTTTCACTTACACATGGGTTCAAGATAGTAGTGACTCATAACCAACTTTGGGATCTAATAAAACAATTCATTATACATATGGTTGATCCTAAGAGGGTTTGATAATCTTGAATGTTTGTGTATGATATTAGAAGGTCTATGCCTTTATAAAAGCAAAATCTCTAAGCATATTTATTAGGTTACACAAATCATTCACAGCCTCACATATGCATGCATGTAAAACTGACAATGGAATGTTGATCAAGTTCAAGCGATATGGAATGAAAACAAATAGCACACACCGAGCTAATACTAATGATTCTGATGTTTCATGTACTTCTGATCTGTCGGTATTTGTTTATCTTTTATGTGCCGACGTCTGTATCTAAGCTTGTATATTTCAGGTTGGGTTCTCACCAAAATGCTCTGGAGCATTTGACAAATAGGAGTCGCCATTTGTTGTGGCTAATCCACAACACACCCCAAAATTGGGGGCCCACCTTTTTGCATGCTTTCAAAGAAGAAAACAGTGACCCAGATGCTAAAAAAATCAAAGAAAAAGGCAAAATTTCACAAAGGAGAAAAGTTGTCGCGATATCGCGACATGTTGCTTCGTCAGAAAATGGAAAAGAAAGAAAGAAAAATTGTCGCGATATCGCGACATGTCACAAAATCGTGGCAAACTAAACAGGCAAGCACTAAAGTTGTGCGATATCGCGACATGTCAGGATTTCGCTATAGAAAGAGCAAGTTGTACGGAATGAAAAAGTGTCACGATTTCATGACATAAAGCAATGAGATAGCCCGAAATGAAAAAGTGTCACGATTTCGTGACAAAGTAGTAGATGGCCGAAAGAGAGAGAAAGCGTCACGATTTCGTGATAGGTTGCAGCAAGATGGCTACGAAATGAGAAGCGTCGCAGATTTCACGACAAGTTGCAAGAAAGAAAAGCTGACGATTTGATGATAGGTTGAAATGGAAAGAAAAAGTCAGGATTTCGTGATGAAGAAAAGATTTGAAGTTGGAAAGGTACGAAGTGAAAAATGTCATGATTTCGCGACAGTGGAAGATGCGAAGTGAGAAAAGCATCACGATTTCACGACAGGAAGATGCAAGAAAATGATTTTGACAGGAAAAATGTCATGATTTCGTGACAATGTTGCATATGGCAAGGTCGTCGGCAGGAAAATGTCACGATATCGCGACATGTCTCATTTTCACGATGAAAGTAGAGGAGTGAAGCTGCATGCATAAAAATTTGGTCATGATTTACATGGGGCCATTACAGAACATGCAAAAAGCGCTGAACACGTGGCACAAAGGCATGAGGGTCATGATAACGCTTCAGATCGACAGTTACAGTTAGCAGAGAAGACCAAACGTTTCAGGCTCGAGCAAAAGGTCAAAACACCAAAGAAGCGAGAAAATGAAACGAAGCGATCTGGGAAATGAAACGAAGCGTCACAGAGCGAAACCGAGAGCCGCAACAGAAAGTTTAAAAGCAGAAGTGAAGGTAGATACAGGGGCTGGAAATTGTAAGAAGAAAAGCATTATTTTTTTGGAATAAAAAGGAGTTTATTTGGCAAGAGTAACTTTTGTGTGTGAAACCAAAAGGAGATTGAAGGCTAAGACTACTGTTATCTCTGTAGATCTTTCCCTTGCATTATTCTTTCTTGTATCTATTCGTTTACACCATAATGTGGGTTACGATAGGTGAATGATAGAATGTTGCAATTATTTATTTCCTTAGAGTCTTGCATCTGATCTGATTCGACTGTGTTTTATTGCAGGTCTGTTAGGTCAGGTTGTTTTAGAGTTTCATCTCATAACTTGGGGTTTTGCAGGGAGGAGATTGCTAACCAAATTAACGTCCTGTTTCAGTTTTTCCAGCTGATTCTCATAAAGAATCTTTCTGTTTTAGTTTCTGATATTATATTTTTTTAATCTTACTCGAAAATCTGCATGTTGGATTCTGGTACATTCCAGAATACTTTGCTAATTTTACTAACACCAAAAGCTAACATAGAAGTAGCAGAACAGTGTTAAATAAAAGATAAAATGAACCCGTTAACTATTAAAATGAACCTCATGTTAAAGGCACGGAGCTTAAAATGAAGTGGTGTATACCACGCATTTTCTCATTTGAAATCTTTTTAAGCCGAAAGATAAAAGAGGTCACTAGCTTATTTTAGGGTAGATTTCATTATTCTCAAGAACATTAAGAAAATATTTTACGCGGTTGATTAATTTAATAGATTACGGTTGCAAAGTTTTCTTTGAATCATTAAAGGCCCCTTGTTAACAGTTACTTGCAGGGTTTAAGTTATTCTAGCATACATTCATTTATTTGCGTTAATTCTTAACCGGTTATATGCATATGAATGTTTGTTCCACAAGAACCTTGGAGAAATAAAAAATAACAAATTTTCTTTGCAAGAAAGAGTTTCATGTCTGAGACTCTAGTTGCGTGATCATTTTGTTACAGGGCAAAATATTCACTCAACAGTAGACAAAGATGAAGG